>CM066918.1:12836326-13496545 GCA_033964015.1 Scolanthus callimorphus
CATTTGATTTTTTCGTTCAGATACTTAGGGACCGGTCATTATTTATTGCCTGGGGGGACTGAGGATTTTTTGGGGGATCAATTCATTGTTGGGTGAGCGAAAGGGGGCATCTCTCGAAACCTGATGCCCTGAAAGGGGGGAGCACAAGAAATTTTCTAAGGAGTTATTCCAGCAACTTCAATATCATCACAGGTTCCCCAAGCTCCATGGGAGTTTAAAATAATAATTTAAATAAAGCTGAAGTGGTTTCAATACCATAATGTTTGTTATTGACTTCACTTACATGAACCTTTGCTTCGCTAGTGACTGTAGTGAGTCATCAAATATCCCTTCTGTAAGATAAATAATAGAACAATAATTCATTCAGATTCAGTCATCCTGTACTTTCGATAAATTTAAGTTTTGAGTCCATTTTTAGCGATTTTTATTTCACCCCTCTCTCCTCTACCTATATACAGTAATGTCTTTCAAAGGTTGGAGACTTCGACAACACCTCCCGAGCAAAAACAGCCATAAAATTAAAACAAACGCTCGAATCCGCTCAAAATCTCCACTCGGCGATAGCGAAAGGATAGAACTATTCATCTCAACCAATCAACGGGGCAAAACTTAGGTTGTTTGGGAATTTCAGGTCGAAAAATCTGCTTATTCCATGTCTCTCAATACGACAAATCTTGCGTGCAGAAAAGCCGTCGAAAAGCAATCATTCGAATGTCTAAAATCAAGTGACTACGTGATAGATTCAAAACAGGCTGCCCTCGCCTTTGATTGGCGAATGTAACAAAGCGAAAGCAAAAATCGGTCTCAAATTCTGAAACCAGAGTCTTGCTGTCTTGCAAAATCTCAAACTTACCATTCTCTAACCCAAAATGTTGACAGAGAGTACTAGGATATCCTATTTTGTCAGGGTCTCCTCTCCTCTCTCACTGTTCTATTCTATAAGCCTTTCATAGAAATTACTATACTCATGTACATGTACATTTAATCAATCAATCAATCAATCTTTATTTCACTTTACAAGATATACAATAGGTGTTGTATAATATGTTATGTTCTGATGTAAAGTGACTGGGTATCATGATAAGCATAGCTTGTACAGTATGATCCCAGGAAACTTAGAATCAAGTATTGTAATTATAAATTATTATTGGGCTTAGAGCAGATTTCAGATGACCATCGTGAAAGTAAACGCAATTGTGCAATCACTAGCCAATCAGAAACAAGAGTAATTACAACTTACTGCTGAATGGTTTCCAGCCTAGCCAATCAGGAGCCGAACCAATTGGCTAGTAATTCCTTGCTTGTAATTAGTTCGCAATTTGATTGGTTGATAAAAATAAGCAGCCAATGAGAAAGCAAACCAATCGCAAACACGACAGTCATCTGAAATCCGCTCTATTGAATTAAATCAAACTAATTGTTTCAATAGCCAGAATGCACACATTTTATCATTAAGTTTAAAGATGAGCTACAAACAAAGGCAAATTATTTCTACTGTATCTTAAAAAAATTGCCATACTTTTAATAGGCCCTTGTCAAAGAAACAATTAAAAGAGCAATGGCTGCAAGGAAGCAGTGGGACAGAACACCATTTGAAAAGAGGTATTAATTAATTCATTAGATAGCCAATAATGTTCCTTAGGGACATGGTCACCAAAAAACATGAAAATTTGAAGATCATCAAAATAAATTATAAAAAAATAACAACTCAGTAAAGAAATAATTAAAATACTGTGATTTTGAGGTAGGATAGCAAATAATATTCGGTAAGATAATATTGCAGTGTTTTGTAGGTGACCATGCCCTTTTAAACAAGTCTTACCAAATTCATTTTTTCTAGTTTCTATATTGTTGGCTCATAGGTACAGTGGCGGATCCAGGATTTTAAGAGGGGGGTTCAGTTTTGCTGATGACACCACACAACAAAAATAATAGAGGTATACCAGTCCTACAGAGCTCTGTTGTCCCTGGCCCCCTCCTCACGAGTCGAAATCGTGGTTGCTACATCATGAATTTAATATACTGGTATACACCCGGGAGGCGACTCCCCTATTTTGGGGGCGGGGGTGCTTGTCGGGAACTTTCGTTTTTCCCCTTAAAGGTACCTAAAATGGCGTCGCTTAGTTGATTTTGACCCCCAAAAGGTACCAACAAGTCGTATTTTCCCTTGTAATTTTTTTTTTTTCAAGCGAAAATATGTCTGAAATTCAGGATTCAAATAAGCGTGATTTGCTTGATTTGCTAGAACGGACCCCTAACTGGTACCTATCTGGAAACAAATGCAAGTTTTCAAATTTTACCCCTAAAAGGTACCAGAGGCCTAATTTTGAACCCTAAAAGGTACGACGATCACCCCCACCCCAAAAATATGGGAGTCCCCCCAGGGGTATACATTGGGTCACATAAAAGAAAAGAACCATTCTGAAATGACAAAAGGTCTTTAGCGAACTGTTCCCAAAAAAAATCGGTTTGTTGGGAGAGGGGGGTTCATTTGCACCCGATGAACCCCTCTGGCCTGAGGTAGTTCCATTACCACTTTTTTTTACCACTTTTTTTGCAATTCATTATCATAGGGCTGAGATTGTTTTGAGGGTTGCAGACCTGATAAGTGGGAAATACAGATTTGAAACACTGGCAACTACAATGGTTGGGCAGGGAAAGACTGCCTTTGAAGCTGACATTGACTGTGTCTGTGAACTTGCTGACTTTTACAGATTTGCTGTTCATTATGGCAAGGTAAGAGTGTACAAATTGTGTAGTTTTTCATTTTTATTTTTTTTAATATATAGAACATGCAAAACTATTGACCTGTTTTATCACAAATTGGCAGAACAATTAATATTATTATTAGATAACATTATATTTAAATGCATCTATGACCAAATTAATTTTGTATTTCTTCTAGGCATACAGTAGTAGAACTTTAAGTCTCAATTCTCTTCAATTGGAGGGTTGTCCTCCCCAGAAGCGGACGGTGTAAACTGCAGGGTGCAGGGCATGCAGGGTGTGCAGGGTACGCAGGGTGTGCAGGGTACGCAGGGTGTGCAGGGCAGATGAAAACAGATAAAAACAAGAAAAGACCTTTAAAGAAGTCGATAAGTGAGGGCAGGAACTTCAGTATTCCAAAAAAGAAAATCGAAATAACTCATTCACGAAAAAAAAAAAAATGAGAAAATATTGTTTTCAACCCTGTTTTCAACTGTATTGCGTTACATGATTCAGGCGTTATAATCTTTTAATCTTATTTACTTAGCCTTTGGGTCAGGAACTTGGCGCTTCTTGCCTGGTTTTCTGGCTTTCTTCGTTGAAGAGGCACTTTGTTGAAGATGGCGATTACCATGAGTACCAAGCTCAAGCACAACATGAAATCTGAGCGCAGTAATACTTTCCCGCACGCAGAGAAGGCTTGTCTATAAACCACAAGGATTTATACGATTGCCTTCAAATTTGGCGACCTGAGTCAAAACATTGATCTTCGAAAGTGTGTCGACGAGTTTAGATATTCTGATTTCTCGCACTTTTATTACCGTTCGAAGGCCGGAACTCGTCAAATAAATGAACCTTCAACTTTTACTAGTGTTAGAATTAAAGCCAATGTGTGCCGTGGTATTCTAGACGATCATTTTGCATATTTAAATCGCACCGTTTTATCGTTTTCCTTTCAGCGTTTATTCAGCTTTAAAATGATATACAATAAATGCGGCGAGTAGAGAATTTACGAAGGTTTACGGTTTCCCTTAGTAACTCACGTACATCTCGCACATCACTGCGTAACCTGCACGCCCTGCGTACCCTGCATGCCCTGCACACCCTGCGTACCCTGCATGCCCTGCACCCTGCAGTTTACATACACCGTCCGCCCCAGTAGCAGGAACATGAACACCAGGATTTTGAATTCTTAAGACTACCCTTCTACTTTTGTTCATTTCTATTTTGCGCTATAGCAAAGCATAATTCATGCATGCAAAAGAAAATACAATACCACTCATTGAAGTATATTGCTATTGCCAGGGTTGAACAGCAAGGTTTATTGTTTCCCATTACCTACATCGATTTTATATTATATACTTAGTAATAATGATAATAGTTTAAAAAATATCTAAGTTTGACAGCACTTGCTGTCGATTTCTGGTGAGAGTGAAGTACAACGACCACCAAAATGTATTTAAAGCGTCCTGAATAAATTATTCTGATGCAACTGCCAATCAGATTCATGCATATGAAATCGTGGAATGCAAGTACTGTTAATTGACAATACAAATAGCTACAAGCCAAAATGAAAAAGCTTCCCAACTACACTGCATTCCGTTGGGAAGCATTAATACAGTGTATATGAAAAAATATTTTGCAACACTATAATTTTTACAAAAGTGTGTATGTTCATTTTCATTTTGTTTTAATTATATAAAACATGCAAAACTCTTGACCCAGTATTATCAAAAACTATTTTTTACAAAAGAGTAATTCATATACATATTACATAAGGTAATATTTTTTAGTTACATTATTTTCTACTTAATAAATATAATTTTACACTTTATAGTACACATATTGTATATCACTTAGAACAGATTTTAGATGACCATCGAAAGTAAATTAAATGTTTTTATTGGTCAATAGCAAAGTCTTTCATCATTCAGCCAACCAAACTGCTAACTAAAACAAAATACACCATTGCTCACGTCATGACTTTAAAGGCAAGTCTGATTCACTTCGCCTCCTGATTGGTTTGGTGTTGAAGGGCTTCCACTCCTGATTGGCTAGTGATTTTGTATGGTATTTGCCTTTAGTTTTTGATACTCACCTCCGCTCTATTTACAGGAATTGCTATCTGGTCCAGAACTTCACCAGCCAGCAGGTGTTAGCAACAAACTTCTTTATCGAGGACTAGAGGTAAATTGATATCCTGAAAAAAATGTCCCAATTATGTGTTGTGTCCAAAATTATTATCCTTTTTGAAAAAATTAAGCATGGACCCTTCATTGGACCCTTCTGTAAAATGGACCCTTCTGTAAAATGGACCCTTCTGTAAAATGGACCCTTCTGTAAAATGTCTTCTACTAGGTCAAATAGCGGACGGGGGATCAAATTATAGAATTAATGAACACAGAGCTTTTGATGCATAAAGATCCAATGAAAACCTTCTTCATGCCTCTGGCAAATTCAAATTCAATTGATTCCAAAGCTATGTAATGGGATTCCAAACTTTTAAATGAAGGTACCAAAATTTGGTATGGTATAGGCTGGTGGAGGGGTGGAGGGAACAAAATAGAGTGCTTGTGGATCTGCATATATTGTACTACATGTATGTTTTCTTGCTCCCTATGATTGTCACCCTTTTAAACCTTGATTCAAAGTAACTCTTTGTATTGCACAAGGGCTTTGTAGCTGCAGTGTCTCCATTTAACTTCACTGCTATTGGAGGAAATTTGGCAGGAACTCCAGCCCTTATGGGCAATGTTGTCCTCTGGAAGCCTGCATCAACAGCAATCCTCTCAAGTTACAGAGTTGTTGAAATGTTCAAAGAGGCTGGACTTCCTGATGGTAAGATCTTAAAAATCTTTTGATAATACTGTAGGTTAAATTGAATTTAAATCCTTACTGTATCTTACCTCGCTTTTCACGGTCTGTTGTGTATAAGGCCTCATGACTATGTACTTTGCTATTTTGCATCTAACGATAATATTATCATGTATGGCCAAAAAATCCCCATGATCCTCTTGAGACACTTATACTGAAACAAATCCAACTTTTCATGCCTGATACATTAACTCCACGTTTCACAACCATACAGTAATACAGGTTTGACTAATGTGTTGTAAGTACGGTAGAACCTTAATCCTATAATTATCTTGCTGACTGCAACTATGGAGCTCCAAATCTTTTTCAGCCTACCAAAAGTTGACTTCGCCTTTCCTACTGTTCTGCATATGTCCCTAACTGCTCTAGTGCCCTCGAAGTTAAATTATAAACTATAAATTGTTATGCATTTGCGAAATTTTGGCAAAAGGAAAAGAAACATTGAACATTCATTTTCAGGTATTCTCAACTTTGTCCCAAGCACTGGAGCTACATTTGGCAATGCCATGACAAGTTCACCACATCTTGCCGCTATTAACTTCACAGGCAGTGTAGAGTAAGTACATTGTAAACAATTAATCCATAACCCTCCTGCATGAGCTTTTCTTATTCCTCTGACCAGTACAATCTTTAACCCCCTGTTTTAGATATTTTTCTTTTATTCTCATTGCAGCACATTTAAAACAATATGGAGAATGGTTACTGATAATCTTGATAACTACCAGTATGTATTAATCCTTTCAGAGCAAAATAAACTTTGTTTTACCTCATTGACGAAATCCGACACACTATAATAAATCTCTTGCTTTTTTCTTTCAGCACATACCCAAAACTTGTTGGAGGTAATTATCATTTAAATTGCTGATTTTTGCGACACTTAAAGCTGATTTGCATGTACCAAATTGTTGGGCCAATTTTGTATTGTCAGCCGAACAACTGATTTTTTAGTGCTGGGACAGATTTTTCATGCAGATCGAAGCAGTGGCCAGACAAAACAATTGTAGTATTTAATGCTCAGACGGACAATAAGCCCGATGTATCAGCACATGTAAACGACCTTTAAACAATTATGCTCAAATTTTCACCTTGAGCTTTCCTTTAAAAATCTTATTAATTTATTTTACATTCCAGAGTGTGGCGGAAAGAACTACCATTTTGTTCACCCATCAGCCGATTTAGGTAAAGTGACACTGGTAATAGTGTTAATTAAATCTTGCCACATCATAGGGGACCAATAAATACAGGGACTATTCCTATGGAATTGCTTCATGGACATTATGTTGTCTCCTAGTGTGGACATCCATGTTTATGTTAAAATTTTGGTCGAATTGAGCACCATTGTTTGGTGGTCACTCAAGCAGATAATCCCATTGTATTTCGTAAAGAATGAATCACGTGTATAAAGTGTTGTGTTCTGAAGAAAACGTTTAGTGTTATTTTCATTTTAGATGTTGTGGTCAATAGTACAATAAGAGCTGCGTATGGTTATCAGGGGCAGAAATGCTCAGCGTGCTCCAGATTATATGTGCCTCAATCCAAATGGCCACAGGTAAGGAAGGTCTACTGAAGGTAGAGGAGGTCCTAAAATAATTATCCTCTGTGAAATATTGTGGAAAAACCTCCCTCCTTTTGTGTCTTAAGGATGCAGCCACACACACACGGGCCGATTTTTCGTCACAAGAGAAAAACTCCTGACTGATCGGCTCGTGTATGGTGACCCGCGACGAGCTTACAAGATTCGACAAAAAATCGTCTCTTGTGTGGCGGCGTGCGATAATCTTACGACAAAAAATCCTGTCGGGATGGACCTGTGTGTGGCGACCTTAATCATTGTAGAATATATTTCTGTCAGTGGAGGGAAAGTAAAATATAACCTTGCATGAGGTTGTGTTTCCAGAAAAAATTGCCTCCCATACATATATTTTTTTAGAAGGCGGCGTCGTTTAGTACCCAACGAACTTGCAGGGCAGAGCACATTTTTGTAGAATACGTGCAGTTTCATAATTAAGCATTAGAGCATAGCTCACGTGATGTTGGGAGAGACACGAGAACGTTGTAAAATCACGAGCCGCGGGCGAGTTAGTCTCCCTCGCAGCCCGTTCTTTGTGTCGGTCAGAGTGATTTTAAAACGTTTCATTAGGAAGTTGTGTTCTAATGCTTTTACGATATAGCGGGGGAGAATCATTACTTTATCGGTGAAATTTCCCTGACTCTTGTATTGAAGTTGGAATTTTAATATATCTATTACGTCGCACTAAAAGTGAAACATTTTTTTCTCAGATAAAGGAAGCTCTGCTTGAGCAACTTAAGACAGCCAAACTAGGACCAGCTAATGATATTGACAACACTTTTGTAACTGCCGTAATTGACGAAAAGGTAAGTTATGAATGATGCTACAGCTTAGCAGATAATGTGATAGGGGTCAAGTTTTTTCCACCAACCACCCCAAGATCCTTTCCCTAGCCGTCAACGGGTAGAGGACCGGAGACCGTGTGTTGAATTCTCTGACAGAAATTTTTCTTTCATGCAAACAAAATTTCAGGTTAGGCCTAGTACATACGCCGCTCTTATCACGAGCCGATCCAATTGCAAAATCTCGATAAAACAATATTGTTCGTCCATCTCTGGTCTACCTGTCACCTAGGCTATTCTAAATCATACCGGTAATGTAGAATCCATTTAAATGCCCCACTTTTCGCGTATTTCACGGCAACAGGTTGGATCGGCTCATGACAAGAGCGACGTATGTACTAGGCCTAAGCCTCTTTTGTTACAATTTTGTTGCTTTGTGGGCAATCTTCATAAACTTTCTAAGGCCTAGTCTATACGTCGCATTTAATTAGACGAATTTAATTGATCAATTAAATTCGTCTGTGCGACGTATAAAATGGAGGTTCGTTTTATACGACGAATAAAATAAAACGAAGACATACTTCAGACGTTGTATACGTCCGGGGTCGACGTATACAACGTCTTGGACGAATTTAATTTTCGACCTTTTTAGGTTCGTTTTATACGTCGCATTTCAGACGAATTTAATTGCGATAATTAAATTCGTCTGAATTAAATTCGTCCGAAATACGACGTATGAACTATGCCTAAAAAGCAAGAATTACAGAAAAACGATTTTCAGCTTTGTTGCCAACGAAATGTTCGTCAAACTTGTGGTGCACTTCTAATACCATACACTGTCGCACTGATCAAGCTTTTGCTTCTTTTCAAAAACTGGGCAACAGCTATATTCCCTGTTTCACGCTACGCGTTTTCAAAATATTGATTTGGGATTTGTCTGTTCCGCCAGTCAAGTTCTGCTCGCCAAACGACTTTTTCGTTACTACGGAAGCCAGTCGACTGCACTGGGCGAAACACACCCCTCTGCAACAGACCCACCGAAACCCGACCCAGCGGAAATATTGGCTCTACCCAGTGAGTTTTTAGCCTTCCCAAGACCCAACGATTTTTTTAATTTGACCCGCGCGATTTTTTCCTAACCCAGTGTGAAATTTGGGTACCCAGCGTGTTTGAGTCCATGCTTCCATTATACTAAAATAACTGATTTCTGTAACCGCCCTGATGAAGGACTGAAAGTAAAGAGTCCGAAACGTCGGCACAAATCTTGTCTGTTTTGTCCTTTCTCTCTATTTGTACTAAAATAAGGTAATCACGCGCGCGCGAACTGACCCAGAGATAATTTGTCTAACCCAATGAATTTCTTCTGAAAACCCAGTGGGAAACTAGAGTTGGTGGGTCTGTTACATAGGGGTGTCGAAACAGGGCAAACACCTGATTGGTTCATATGGTTTGGCTGGCGGAACAGAAAGAACTGGTATGATTCCACTAATGATGTTACACGGTTTTCGTAATTCTGTGAACTCCAACTCCGTCAATCGAAGTTTAAACGATAACGAGGCTCCGTCCACACGTATCCGGATATTTTTGAATCCGGGACGTTCCGGATTCAAAAATTTCTCCGTCCACACGTAGCGTATTCTAATCGAATTAACCCGTCCACACGCATCTAATGGTATCCGGAATCACTGCATATTCGCCATGTTACGTATTGATAACTATTCGCCATGTTACGTATTGATAACTTTATACAGACAATGCAGTAAAAGAAAATGTCTCAGTTCTTCTATGTTGTTTTTTCTAGTCATTTGATAACATCAAGAGCTATCTAGACTTCTGTAAAGAGAGTGACGAAATCACCATCTTGGCTGGAGGAAATTGCGACAAGAGGTCAGAGAAACGCTTATTATGCATAAGTATGCTCCAGTCCCTAGATTGCAAAAGCAAACCACACCAAAAACGAAATTGAGTGCAAAAAAAAGAAATAATGTTTATGATTTTCATTATGAAAAACAATACGAAGAACTAATACAGTCGTTCGCATCCAACCGACAACAGATGCCGCCGAAACATATCATGAAAGGGCTTCCAAACTTCTATGTTTGAGCCACAAGCATGAGAAGTCCCACGGCGGCAGTTAGACAAAGTCTCGAGCTCTAGCCAATCACAACGCGAGATTTTGCCTGACGCGTTTGTTTCTGTCTCAAACCTGAACGTTTTCTGCCCTTTCAAAACTGACTTGCTTCTGTGTGTTGTCAGTTTTTATAGACCCCGGTTACGCAGGTCCGGACGAATTTTTGACCGGGCGAATTCTGGCCCACTTACGGCTTCTGTACACACGGGTCCGGCGGAACTGGACGAATTTTTGCACGGCAAGGTGTGCAAGTTTGGGACTTGCAAAAAGCAGGTACAACTTTTGACCAAAAGCGATCAAAATGTTGTACGGACCCGTGTAAACACATCTGCAATGTGTAACAAAATTTGCACGGTACCGTGTAAACAGGTGTTCCAGGTACAAAACTCGCCCGGTCAAACATTCGTCCGGACCCGTGTAACCGTGATGCTAACCACTGTATGCACTGCCCAAGCTGATTTGTGAACACTCAAGAACAACTAAAATCCTTTCTAACTATTGTATTGCAGTGTTGGTTATTACGTTGAGCCCACTATCGTAGAGACGTCCAACCCACACAACAAGATGATGATTGAGGTATTTATCTATCTATGCTATTAACTCCATTGTGTTTGTACGAGGAACACTTTTGAATGGATGAATTAATTTTTCCGGCCAAATTCCCGATTCGCGCCAAAATGGCGCGCGCGTGGCACAAGAAACCCACAACATAAATATTTTGCTAAACTTGGAATTACAAGGATTCTTCCTTCCATTGCAGTTTTCTGTATTCGAAAGGTCTAACGGTTTATGGATTTACGGAGCATCGTTAATTGAACTAGGTGTATGTTGCATCAGATAATGTAACAACTTCCTCTGTTTCTGCTTTTAGGAAATCTTTGGGCCCGTTGTGACAGCCTACGTGTACCCGGATGGTAAATACAGAGAGACCCTTGAATTGGTAGGAATGCGCTATCCCACGATCATTCTCTTTTGTGCGAGCCCGTGGGAGGTTATTTGTCAGTTGTAATGGATATAATTACTCTTTATTTCGGCTGTGCTATGATATGGTTGGCCTCGGGAGAGCTCTTGATCAAGGAATAAGAATAAGGCCACGTTAATCACTTGATGAAGTGGAGCTACGTTTTTTGACCATGCACTCCATGGTGATCTGGAGTCGGGATTCGTGTTTCAATAGGAATGCCAAGTGCGCTCATTGTAGCGCAAACGTTGGATCGTAAATTCTCATTGGTTTTTACTTGGTCTTGATAATTTTTTTTTTGGGTAAACCCTTGAGATAAGATCGGCTCCAATATGTTTCAACATCTGGTTTGCAAAAAGCAGTTATCGCGATCAAATAAATAGGGAAGAAGTTATGACGCAGCGTCCATCATCGTAAAAATGAGCGCACAAAAATGAGTCGGCATGACAGGCCCTAAGTTAAATTATCGTTCCGTTTCCATAGCAACGCCTTGACAGCTTTGTTGATCTTGGGCATGCGCACAAAGATGAGCCACGGGTCGACCAGAGAGTTGATCACCAAAAACTGGCCAGCAGCCATCCAAAAAACCCACAATGGTTTGTCAATGCGCGCGTTTCGTAATCGAACAAAGTAAGCCATGTGACTAGCGACGAAGAACGGGAGCACTGCAGCGCAAAATGAAACTAAAATCCATATAATAGTGATCACAAATCTGCGCTCTAATTCGATTCGCTTCCTTGAAACTGTTTGCGCCGCACCTTGGATACCGTGTAGTTGAGATGTTTGCCTTTTTAAAGTGCGCAAAATCATAGCATAGGTTCCTGTCAACACGACAAGAGGTGGTGTAATTCCTAAATGAGAGAATATTAAAGCGCTAGTGCTTGGATTTCCCTCGCGAAACGCAATAGTTATGGCGGAAGATATAGTGGCCGCCATTAACCATACAAGTATAATGAGTTTAAGAACTCTTTGTCGCCTCACTATGTTCGTGTATTGGAGCGGCTTACAAACCGCTATTAGTCTGTCGAAGGAAAGAGCAGTTATAGTGAAGTTATTAACCATGGTGAAGATAACCGCGGAAAACAAAGTATACCACGGCACATACGATGGTGGTGTTCCCGTAAAGAACTGCTCGCCAATCATAGGGCCCGCTACCATCCCCGTCAGGGCGTCCGATATAGCAAGGTTGAATATAAGGAAGGTGGACGGAGTACGGAGGTTCTTATAAGGATCTTTGTAGATCGACACTACAATAATAAGGTTGCTTATTGTTATTAAGGCAGCGATAGCCGTCGATGTTCCACCTAAGATAGCATATAATGAGCTTGGATCTAGACCACTGCCGTTTGATTTATTCATCGCGAAAATCTTTGTAAAGTTGTATTTTGTTGTTGTCGTTGGCCCCCTCAATGTAGTAGTTGTTGTCGAAGACTTTCCCAGCTTCAAATTCTTTGCACTCTCCGTACGTGTCCAGTTTACGATGTATTTTCCCACTTACACAAAAATTATCAGCAGTTTAGAAGCCAAAACTAAGTCCTCTTCAAATCGCCTGATTGTGTTGTTGGCTTTCTTGTTTATCGCCCAGGCAAAACGTTTGATTGCTCTATTGCTCTTAATCGAGGTTTGGTTTTTGACTTGTTTGAGATTTGTTATCAACCTACGATATGCAATCAATTTGCAATGTATTTTTGCCCATGTGTTAAGATGTAATCTTTTAACGGATGTCAGTTGAAGTTTTCGCAAAACACGGAGGATTTATCTCTTTTAAAAAAGGAGATTCTTCTTTGACCAGCCTGTGTTAGAACATTTGCAATGTGTGTAATTGAGAATATTGTATTCTCAAACTTAAAGGAGTTCGGTTAAATTTACGTACTAGTACACCTGTACGTATTTGCATAGTCAGATAACTGTGAGTTTTTGATGACATTTTCTCATTGCCTGTCATATGTTTAGCTCAGAATCCATGCAGTTGCGCTTGCTTTGCTATTGATTTAACTGCAAGTCACTAGCTTAAAAGTAAAATATTTTAAGAATGTCGCTCGAGTATCTAGGCAATGCGAAAGCCTCTGATATTTTGTAAATAAATTTCTAATGTGTGCAATTGAGGATGTAATATTCTCAAACTTTTAAATTTTGATTAAAAATCAATTACGTGGACACCAGTGCGTATTTGCACTTTGAAATATTCCGTGGCTTCTCTGTGAAATTTAAATGACATTTTCTTATTGCCCGTCATATATTTGGTTCAGAATCCATGCAATTGCGCTTGCTTAGGTATTGATTTCACTGCAAGTGACTAGCTGAAGTTTACTTTTGTGGAAGTAATATTTAAGGAGTAATATTTAAGGAGTAGTGAGACAATGCGCAATCCTCTTATATTTGTAAATAAATAATTAGAATCAGCGTTTATTTCGTAAAAAAAGAACTATGTACCATATGCTTGTCAAACTGTCAGGAAATGGTTTCTATTCTATCACGCATCAATTTACTCACCCTTCCTCCATATTTACTGTTGCTAGGTCGGACAAACCCAAATGTTTCTTTCACTTTGAGCCCGCGTGGAGCATGTGGAGATGACAGCGATAGTGAATTGTTACTGGATGCTCATAAGAAAGTGGGAGCTTTTTTCTAAAACTTAAAGCATTGATTTGTTTTTGTGTAAATGATTCATTGAGGAATTCTACTATTTCTTGTTTTTCTCGCGTTTGTATGGTAAAATTCAAACAGTGCATTGTGGGTAGAGTAGGTCGGCCCGTTTACATTACGAAATGCACGTCTTGACGCAGCATTGTGGATTGTTTGGATGGCTGCTGGTCAGTTTTTGGTGATGAACTCTCTCACATAAAAAACCCTGGTTATAAGGCCAGACCAGTGCTTTATACAAATAAGTATTGTTTTGTACACTCACGTGTTTTGTACACTCACGTATACTCATCTACCCCTAGACGTCTCTATTTAGACCCCGTCCACACTACATCGTTTTCAAACAAAAACGGATACTTTTTGCTCCGTTTTCAAAAAGATTTGCGCCCACACTTATCGTTTTCGTATCGTTTTCGCCCGTCCACACTACAACGCGTATCCGTACGAAAACGCTCCTATGCATTCAGTGCGCATGCCAGGAAAACGATCTTATGCATTCAGTGCGTAAGCTAAACGCATGCGCATTTCGATCTGCCGGCCCGCGAATTTGGTCTGGTTTGCTGTGGTGACATCTTCGTTTTCAGATAGCATCGTTTTCACCCGTCCACTCTAGAAAACAGCGTTTTCAAATCGCTCCACTCTGGAGTGCGTTTTCGGATTGATCCGTTTTCGGTATCGTAGTGTGGATGATAGCCTATCCGGAGCAAAACGTATCCGTTTTCGTTTGAAAACGGTGTACTGTGGACGGGGTCTTAGTAGGAGTAGAGAGAGGCAATCGCTACAGCGAAACCTAACGAGTGCACAGCGAGTGCGCAATGAATCTTGGGAACGGTTCGTTGACGCAAAGGATCAAGGGAAAGCTCAACGAGAGAAACGTAGGCGGGTTCTTTCGTTCGCCCTTCCCATGATGCTTTTCGCGCTATCTGGGTACGAGGCAGTATACTCATCGCATTTTCGTCTTCCTCTTTGCTTTGCAGGTGGAATCAACAAACGAGTTTGGTTTGACAGGGGCCATTTTTGGACAAGACAAGTAAGCAAATTGAAAAGCATTTAAGTTGTTTGGTTAGTTGCTTACCTAAGTCGGCTTTTCACTAGTAAAGTTAGGTTCAACGGTTGAACTTAGCCTTGATCATAAGATTGTTTCTCGCCAGGGGATTCGTGGAGGAAGCAAGTGATGTATTGCGTGAGTCTGCGGGCAATTTTTACATCAACGACAAATGCACTGGTTCCGTGGTCGCACAACAGCCGTTTGGTGGCGCGAGACTTTCAGGTAAATTATATTCATTTCGTCACTGCCTCCTCGTGTCGATATTCTTAACGAAGGTCGCTAATACAAACGCCGATGTAATCATGAGCCATACCTAACGTAATGGTAAGTCGACAAAACTCTGCACCCCCCCCCCCCCCCCCCCCGCACCCCCCCTCAGCAGATGGGTGTTTCCACTCGGCTTACAAGAGGCTCAGGTTCCCAGGAGGTACCCGCACATCAGGAAAAATATGGGCCCAAAAGAGGGAGACTGTCTTCCTCTACTAAGTTATCGAGCATTTGCATTAGGGGCAGCCCATATTCTTTGGTTACTTTACAGCTGTTTCAAGTAACACGCGACGCAGCGCGTTCAAAACATCGAGAGGGCTTTTTGCAGTTGGGTTTTCCTGTGTAGTCAATTAAACCATGTGAGCAAATCAGATCCTTGCCAAGTTTCGCCTAGTGCAGTGCTGGCTTCTGTCGCGACATGTCTCGCAAGGGAAGCCAATCAAAAGCTTTGAGTAAGGATATGATTGGCTCACACGGACACGGATTGCATTGATGGACAGCACAGAAAACCCAACTGCCAAATTCTGGCGGCAACGGCGAAGTAGCGTGTTACCCGAAACAGCAAAGGAATTACACCAATTCTGAATAAAACCTATAGGAGTAATTACAAAGTAATTGCGAATTACTTACGACAGTCATGTGGAAGCCGCTCTAAGCCAAGGTTGGATAAAACGATTGCTTGTCATTCCATGGAGAGAGAATACAAGTTTGGAACATCACATGGATGCAAAACCGATAAATGCGCCATGGACGTTTGAACAAACAACTAGTTTAGGGCCCTCTGTTTGGAAACTTGTTGACACATTTTTTCAGATATTTGCAGTCTCTGAGCTGAACGTTTTACTATTTCAGGTACTAATGACAAAGCAGGAGGCCCCATGTACCTCAGCAGATGGGTGTCCCCACTCAGCGTCAAGGAGGCTCTTGTATCACCGGGTTCCTGGAGGTACCCGCACATGAAATAGAAATATGGACCCAAGGGACATTATCGAGCAGAGACGTCATTAACATATAGGGACAGAGGAACATAAATCAAAATTGCTGTCGTAGCTTTATCATTGCAATCATCATCATCATCGCTATTACTCTGGCAAAAAGCAGGGACCGTTGTGCCATACTATTATGTACCTGCTAACCTGACAGAGTGGGGAACTGTAAAACATGGCGCTGATTCGCCGCGACCTGACTGACGTCACAGCAGTGTTAGAACACTAAAGATTTACGGCTTTTTACAGGAAAAAAAACTCAGAATGAAATGGTTTAGAAGGATTGATCATAGAAAGTGCGGGGTACAATCTTATCTATCGTTTGGGAATGAACTACAGTTAGCTATAACTGTGTGTACTGGGGGTGACAGTGGAAAGACATGAGAACAAAATAAACACCGCAGAAACTGTATCAATGATTTGAGTATGATGTGGGTCTTCAGAATTGTCGTTCTCGTGCGATTCGATGCGTGTAAGATATAGAGAATAATACATGGGCGTGTGGGGATATGGAATTTATCTTCGAGTGTTCAAAGTTTGAGCTCACTCGTGAGATATCAAATTTGAACACGAGAAGATAAATTTCATATCTCCCAGCATTTTTATTTTTATTTTATTTTTTATTTTTAACCATTTGCGCGCGCTTGTTTTCGTCGAAAAAATCAAATTTTAGAGTTGGAAAAAAAAGTTATTTACCAGCTTTATGTTCGGCAGAGGTAAACATTTTCCAGGCCGAGGTCACAGGTTTTCCCTATGCGGACCTCCCAGCCGGTAAATAACATATATCTGATTTATATAATAAAGCTTTTTCTCTAAGCTAAGTCTCAGAAGACACTCCCCGTTAAAACGGTTGTTGCAAATTATTTTTTATGGCATTTTCTACTTCCTAAACTATAATTTTCCTATCCTAAGCTAAATGACCGTAATCTTTCCATAGGCCGCCATCATTTTTTGGTCGCTAGAGCCTGAAACTAGCAACACAGGTAGCCCGCGTCATTCACGCACGAATAGGCATTGACGAAAACGGTACCTACAAAGTTGTCCTTTGGGTGGGATTTTTATAGGATCTTGAAATGAGAATGAGATCTTAAAGGATCTTTTTTTTGTACCAAACTTTGCTCTTTAACCGCTAAAACCGTTGCATCAATTCCATCGATTTCTTTTTAGCTTTGCTGTTCTGCCAGTCAAAAAGGAAAGAGCCAATCAAATCCTAGGCTTGTTGTGCCTTGTGCAGTTGACTTGTTGCCGTTTTGTTTTGTTGCTCTGGTTACCGTTGGAAACGTCGCGAAACCATCTCGAATCATCACGTTTCACCATTGAAAAACGTAACGTTTTCAAACTTGAACAAACGCGAAGTGTTTTTGGTCCACGCTGAAATGCATATAGCGGTACATGCATTGTAGGTACCAGCGTGCGAAATGTACCCGCAATGTACCCATGGCTAAGGCGCATACGCGCTCCCAGACCTCCCTCTGCACATAAGGCACGTGGCTGTCATTAATATGCGTCTACTGTGACAAGTGACTCAAACTCTCGGGCAGGACATTTTATTACATTTACTGATTCTTTCCTGTACATCACTAGAAGCATTGGCTATTTTCACTCAGTGACAATAATAGTTAATAGGAAATCCCGCCCTGCACATGCATTGCCTGAACTGTCTTGTACACATCTTGCGCGGGCACCACCTGTGGTACTTGCGGCACACCCTCCAGCTTGTAGTGCAACACAGGCTGCTTCTAGTCGAATAGAGACTGTAACGTCCGCATCGCTGGAAGTTGCGTCTGCATACACGCCACGTCTTGGCTGCGGATGCTTTGCTCGAAATGAGCAGCGCGAAAGCAAGAAGTATGACAACGAAAAACGCTGAAAAAAAACAAGCACTTTCAGTCTAGACCAGAGCTATTTGTTCTTTGAGCCAATCAATCTCAGGTTGGCACATAAATAACAATGGATGACGTCAGTACTGTGGCACACATTTTGAGGGACTTTGCAGTGGTATAAATATATTTTAGCTATCTTATACATGAATAAAGTTCGAATGCGCCTGCACTTTCGTCGCAGATCTTCGCTAGTTTTCAAATTTAATCATTTAACTTACTGAGACGTCCGACCCAGTGAGAAAAAAAATATAAACTTAAGCACCATGTAATAAACAATTAGACCAAAATTCTAGTTTTCTATTGCGTGTTAGATGATAAGTAGCACAGCCAATCGGATTGCAGGATTCGTGATGGGTGGATTTTAGAGTTGGTTTTCACTACGACATAAGCGACGTAAGCACAAGAAGAACGGAAGCCTTTGAACCTTATGCTTATGTCGTAGTGGAAACCGCACTAAAGAAAAAACTAGTTTGATCCTTATGCTTACGCTTATGTTGCAAGTGATAACCAACCCTTACTATTTACGAAACATCCGAAAAACGCTGATTCGAGGATGTTGTATTCTGAAGCGTTGTGGAATTCTTCCGTGTTTCACCCCTTGCGAAAGTCGGAGCGCCTATGGACCCACCCGTCCCCATCTCTTCGGAGATGCCTTACCGTGGTGGAAGGGTGAACCCAGTCAAAGTTGGATAAACGATTCCTGGGGCCAATTGGCACACGTGAAGCTCTTTGGGCCAATCATCCGTCGAGTGGATTCTACTTGGTTACGGAAAGTTAAACCCAACCCTCCACGGTCCCCGTGGAATGGGAGGAGTTGTTCATCCAAGGATTACAGACAAGGAAATACGGGGACGAACAATGACGCCGACAAGGCCGACGATACTCTCCCCTAAACAACGGACACGAATCAGGACATGGAATGTACGAACTATGTATGAAGCGGGAAACGTCCATCAAGTCGCCAAGGAGATGCGAATTTTAAACCTAGCGATTCTAGTAGTTAGTGAGGCCAGGTGTGGTTGGGAAGTGGTAAGACCCAACTAGTGACCAGAGAAACTCTACTCTACTCTGGTGCAACTGGTGATGGTGCACCACACGAGAAAGAGTGGTATTGATGCTGTCCAAACAAGCGGCCAAGAGCTTTGCGGAATGGGATCGTAAAATTATGGCAATATTTGAACCGAAATTCTAGAAAAGCACCATTATACAAACCTATGCACCAACAAACGAAGCGGAGAAAGATGACAAAGAAGATTTCTACAACCAACTGCAAGCAGCATTTAACAAGGCCAAAAAGATGGACATCAACTTGGTTATGGGGGATCTAAATGCTAAAGTAGGCTCAGACAACCGAGATCGAGAGCGCACCATGTGATCCCAGGGAGTAGGTACAATCAACGAGAACGGCGAACTGTTTTGTGATTTTTGTGCGATGGTCCAATGGTCTTGTCATAGGTGGAACCCTCTTCCAGCATAAGACGGCACACAAAGTGACTTGGAGATTACTCGACGGCATGACTGATAATGAAATAGACCATGTGACCATCAACAGGAAATGGAGGAGCTCACTACAGGACGTCCGAGTGAGAAGAAGCGCCGATGCAGGGTCTGACCACCATCCTGTAGTGGCAGAAATCAAGATTTAGTTGCTATCTGCCAAGAAAGCAGGATCAACAAGGACCAGGTATAACACCAAGAAGCTAAGAGACCGGGAGATAAAAGATCAATTCGTGCTGGAGTTATCCAATCGTTACGAAGCCCAGATCTGGAAAGAATGGATGAGTGAGAGATCTTTGTTTGAAATTGGTGGAACAGAGACGAGAACTAAAGAGCAAGCTAGACAGCGCCAAGACGACGAACCAGAAGCTGACTGCAGGACAGGACTACAACATGAAGAACCGTGAAGTCAAGAGGAGATGCAGGAAAGATAAAAGGGAAAGAATCGACAGTATTGCAGAAGAGGCCGAGAGAGATTGGAGATGAATGACATTAAGGAAGTAAATGTCACCACGAAATTGTTGTGCGGGAAGAAGACCATTCAGAGTAAACCAGTGAAGGATAAGAGTGGCAAAGTCCTGACAAGCATAGACGACCAGTTGAAGCGTTGAAGGGAACATTTTAAAGAAGTTCTGAACAGACCACCCCCTGTTAGTCAAACAGTTCTCCCATAAGCTCCACCACTATCAATTGAAATTGGCCCTATTACCAAAACGGAGGTAAAAAAAAAATACGCTGAAGACCCTGATGAATGGAAAGGCAGCCGGGTTTGGCAACATCCCCGCAGAAGCTTGGAAAGAAGGAGACTGGATTTCGGAGGAGGTTTTATACTACCTTTTGAATAAGATCTGGAATGACGAAGATATCCCCGGCGATTGGAAGATGAGACTCTTAGTGAAGATGCCAAAGAAAGGTGACCTAAGTGATTGCGCCAACTCGAGAGGCATCATGTTGCCAGCAAAGTTCTCTTCAGTATCATTTTGTCAAGAATGCAAAGCCCCGTTGAAGAGAAACTTCGAGACGAGCAGGCGGGCTTCTGCAGGGAACGCTCATGGTGTGACCAAATAACAACACTAAGGATCTCAGGCACTTTAATGCCTGGGTCAAAGGGACCACGCCCTGTTTAGCATTCGATTTGTTCTTAGTTAACATACGTCCAACTTATCCTTCCAATTCCCTTACAATATTAAAGACCTCAACGTCCTTGATAATTTCATAAGTTGCTGTTACCATAGAAACAAAAGCCCGACCTTTGACCTCTGTTTCAAAAATTTTCGTTTCAAAGCTTGACGAGGAGTGGAAAATGCAAACAAACCTGTAATTAAACTAAATGAAGTAATAGGCCATACCTTGAAGTTTATCAGTCCAACTAGATATCGCGCAGAATGTTTTCATTACGAAGTTATTAGCAGATATCATATTTCTGAATGTCCAAAAATAGGTTTCCTGATGAAATGGACATCATATCTAGTTGGACCAGTGATACTTGTCCTAGCATTAATTACATAACATCTTGATATCCTTAAAAATTTTTGCCTTTCCTTTCCTCGCGAGGCAGCTTTTTAAAATTTCTTTTCTTTGGAGTTCAAAGGTCACATTCCACGTTGCCATGGGGATGTCAACTGAAATTTGTTTAACTTTTGCCGAACAACAATTCTAAATAAGAAATGAATGGTAAAGATTAAAAGTTCTCGATATAGACCACCCCCTAAGGTTTTTGAGCCGCCATTTTGAAAGCAACTGAGACCCAGGCATTAACATAGCTGAGATCATTATAGAGCAGTCATTCGAATGGAACACTGGATAATATATGGTATTTGTGGACTTCGAAAAAGCCTTCGATTCTATCGACAGAGAGATGCTCTGTAAGATCTTGAGGAACTATGGCATTCATCTAAGATCGTGAGAATGATCCTGTACCTGTACGAAGGCTTTCAAGCAAGGGTTTTACACGAAGGGAAAATGACTGAGCCATTTGGAATGAAAACCGGGGTAAGACAAGGATGTCTTCTTAGTCTTTTTTCTTATGGCATTGGACTGGGTAAGAAGAAAAGCATGTGGAGAGAACAAGACCGGGATCCAGTGTTCCATGCTGACGAAGCTTGAAGATCTTGAATTTGCGGACGACATTGTATTACTAAGCCAGAAGATCGCCCATGCAAGCGCGAAGTTTGAAGCATTACAAGACGAAGCGGCCAAAGTGGGATTGAAAGTCGACAGGACCAAAACCAAAGAAATGAGGATAGGCACCCTAGCAATGCAGGTAACATTTTGTGCAATGACCAACCACTAGAGCGGGTAGAAAGCTTTACCTACCTGGGTAGCATCGTCAACACTACAGGAGGCTCTGAAACTCAGGTGAATTAAGGCTTGGTTTTCGAATAAAATAGCATAAAATTATATTTTGCAATAGCACTTTTGCTATTTGACATATCGTGTTCATCTGTTTATGGGAGGTACATATCAAGACCCGTGACATTTTGATGGGGATAAAATTTCATTTCAAGGGTCACGTGACCTTAAGGCAGCTAAAATGAATTTGTGAAAATGGGGAGTACTTAGCATTAACATAGCTAAGTGAAATGCATATTATTTATTAGAGGGTTAGAATGGCTATATGAAATAGACTTTGCAGGTTGACTATTGCTAGTTGGAAAAGAGATATTGAGGAAAATCTCATATGCAAATTAGGTCACGTGACCTGTTTTGCAGGATATCTCACTTTTTGAAAGGTTTTTCCAAACTTCAAAAACTATTCCTTAAAGTACTCTAGGAAAGGAGCAAAACGAATGGTAATTTGTGGTATCCTATATTTTCCTTGTACTCCCCATTTTTAATTGAACATTTTGGCTCAAATTCCAGTGCTAGCTTGTCACGTGACTACTCTTCGTACCGGAACAGATATCAGATTTTTTGGGTTCAAGGTTTTCTATTAATACATACCAAAACATTTGATATTCCATCAGTTTGTAAGATGAAATGTCTTAAACATCAATTTATTGACAAAATTGGTGTCTAGCCAAGCCTTAATCCGCCTGAGAAAGATGTAAAGACAAGGTGTAGAAAAGCGCAAGCGGTGTTCTACCTATTGAGACCTATTTGGAAATCTAAAGATATATCCCTACGGACGAAATTAAGGATCTTTAACTCGAATGTGAAATCCGTTCTCCTGTATGGTTCACAAATGTGACGGCTAACCTCTAAGCTCTGACAATCACAGACTCCGATAAATACTTGGAATATTCTGGCCAAATAAAAGTACCAACGAGGATCTGTGGCAGTGCACTGAGCAAGAAAGGATGTTGTCATCAGAAGAAAGTGGCGATGGATAACACCACCCGACAGTCCCTTGACTGGAACCCGCAACGGAAAAGGAAAAGGGGTTGGTCGAAGAAATCTTGGAGGAGGACAGTGACGGAGGAACATCAGCGAGTATTGGCATGTCATGGGAGCAACTAAAGCGGACGGCGAAGAACAGAGTACGCTGGGGCAGGCCCGTAGCCAAGAATGTATATTCGGGGTGCTAATCTAGAAAAAGCGGACCAACGTGGTATGAATATATCTTTTATTGAGAAACCGCTAGTCAAAATTCGCTAGAAAAGCAAGTATTATGCCAAAGTGATCACCGTCTTCTGTCATTTGGCCCATTCGATCACTATAACAGTGTTTTCAGTCTTTTTTTTAGTATGCATTCTCTTTTGTCCAGTCTGAATTTCAACCCTGAAATGTGGACCTTTTGTCGCGTGGGGGGGGGGGGGGGGGTTGATTGCGCACGCCCGGAACTCCCCTGGCTACGGGCGTGTGGAGGAAGCTCGCGGAGGCCCTATGCTCCGGTAGGAGCGAAGAGGGTTAAGTAAGTCACCAGAAAGAGTTGGAACAGTATGGATGCGAGTATGTTTTAAATAAATAAATAATTAAGAGATATTTTACCATTTCGAGCAATTTTGTCAAAAAGTGTCCAAAAACCAGTTACTCAAAAGTTTATAACGCGCGCTCTGATTGGTCCAAATCTATGCTCTACTACACCGATAAAGTAATGGTTCTCCCCCGCTATGTTATAAAAGCATTAGAGCACAACTTTCTATGACTTCATCGGCAAATAGAGCACTTGTGATGTTGGGAGAGACACTCGAAACGTTTTAAAATCACGAGCCGCACAACGTTCTCATGTCTCTCCCAACATCACGCGTGCTCTATTGCGCCGATAAAGTCATAGAAATTGCGCTCTAATGCTTAAATAAAACCTCTTGGCTTGATTTTGGTTCGTCCCGCCATGCAAAATAAAATTTCAAGTCACTAAACTCACCGCCTTGAGTACTATAATAGTTTTAGCTTTTATTAAGTTATAGTTTTCATTAAGTTAATTTTATTTATATCTTTTTATTATGTTTTTAGATGGTTTTACTATTTGAACTGTAACTTTGTTTCTTTAACCTTTTTCGTTTTAGTTACTTCGAGAAAACTGTAAAGCGCCATTGAGCTTCAGGAAATGGCGCTACAGAAATTTTGTATTATTATTATTATTATTATCAACCGTGTAATTCTATAGGACTCCCCAAATATCGTATATAAACTTTGGAATGCATTTCCCTAGGTCACCATCGATATTTCTTAAAGGGACTAACGCGAGTTACTTTTTCTATGCAAACCTTTCCAAAGATACTAAAAGCCATAGTTGCATACTTTCTCAGCAACTAGATTATTGGGCATACGTTGCTCGAATCACTCAAAACATCTATCTTAAATAGCTTTTGAATTTCGTTTCTGCAGAATATACTTTCTTTAGCAAACTGAAGAATAAAAGTGCTCCAAAACTTACCTCTCATTATGTTTCTCCCGAATTAGAAAATGCTAATTCTTGCTCGTTTCGTTGCAAAGGATATCTAGCCGAGGTCCTCCAGAGAGTGCTTATTAATCGCGTGTGCAGTTTTTTCCTGAGGATGAATAACCCTTCCACAAACACACATTCATGTTAAAAACGTGTTTCTTTGATGTGCGTCAGAGCTTACAAACAACTACAGATTTATTGTGGTTTCGCAATTTCTAGACGTTTTAAAATTATAACAATGGAACTGACTTTTGTCGTTTTTTTGTAAGTCAAAGAATAACATTAAAATTCCTATTTTCTTCACAGCTTTGTTTGCACCTTTTGCATGGCGATATAATTTTACTCTTTTTAATATACTTTTGTATTCACCATTTTGCAGTTCCTGTCAACGCAAACGGTTTCACATCATGGCAGCACTCCGATTCCCCATCAGTACCTGTCTGCACGACAATGCAGTTGTTGCATGCTGAAGACAGCTCAATCAATTTTAATGCAAAACGTTTGTGCGCTTGGCAGGCTTATCATAAGTGACTTTAAATAGAAATGCCCTCACAGCGGAATATAAGACATTTTTGGAACTGTCATTTTATAATCGAACCTTAACGTAAGCCAACCGACAGGTACATAACTAAGGTAGAGATATAGGTTAATTTAGACAATGGCAAATTTACGTATTTCGTGACATAGCTATCTCAGTCAGCACGTCCCTCGAACATGTTTGGCTAAGGATAACTGGCTTTCAAGTAAGGGACAGAGCTAGCCAACCAAACGTGAAAGCCTGGCAAAACTTTGAAGAGTTTTTCGGCGGTTCAAATTTGACGAAAAATGTCTTACTTCTCGGAGCTCTAGGTCGGACTGATTTTAAGATGTTGACTTGAAATTTACGGAGATTATAGAAAATTGTAGTGTTTAGAAACCTGTGGGATTTTGATAATCCTTACTGCGTGAAATAACAATTAACAGTTACGGTAAAAATCTACGTTGCGGGAAAAAGGGCAAACATTGGCATATGACGTCCCTGGAGTATGACCACCCTGCTTTCATGTAAAAATAAACCATGTACTCGGGTAATTCCACCTTCAAATCGCAACAAACCTTAGTATGATAACGATAGAGCAAAGACTCATATTCAACTATGCAATGTTTTAATATTTATAATGTACATGAAAATTAAACCATTTGTCAAGCCCAAGATGTCCAAATCTAAATGCTAAATCTTTGTACATCCGCGGCATTTTGCAGTAGATATCTCGTCAGTGGCCCAAAAGACCCGTACCTGAAAATAAAGGGAAAGACAACAATGAACGGTCAATACGAAAAAAATCTGAACACGGAGCATGAAGGATTTACTACTTCATTGACGTCACTGTATCATAAAACATGGAAATGCAAGGCATCTGATGAAAGCCTGCAGCCACAGCAACTCAATTCGGAAATGACGAAAAAACGGACCAAGCGTAGACGCTCCCAGCCCCGGACAATCTCAGTGGCTCTTATGCTAGCTATTACGAGTCTCAATCTGCTGCAGTTATTCACTCGATACGTAGAATAGACCTCTTTCGCTTGGGCGTAACGTTGTCCCATTTCAGATCACGTGGCAATCATAATAATCTTTCTTTGCTTGGGTTGCTTCCATATTCATATATCCTTCGGTGCGCAGCAGAAAAACAGAGAAAGGATACTCATCATGGGAATGCCACGTGATCTGAAATGGGACAACATTACGCCCAAGCGAAAGAGGTCTATTAGGCATATAAACCTTGAAAATTTATCTAATAACACAGTTTAAAGTGCATAACAGGCCCAGCGTAAAATCTACAGTAACTGAGCATTATTTTAAATATTTCGTTGATTATGCTTGATATAGGCACACTAGAAATTCACCCTTCGTATATCCAGGGACGTCCCTGGTATATCGGAGCAGAACGTCTAAAAGAACAAACATTTTAAAGAGTACTCGATTCTTAAGAAGTCCAGGGTAGTGTAATGTTGTCCTTTAATTTTACCTTTAAAACCTTCCTCTGGGGCGGAGGTCACGGGAAGAAATGTCTCCGCGTTTGTAGCCTCAGTGGGTTCGTCCGTCTGAAGTTCAAACACAAAATCAAGGTGAGAATAAAAAAATCATGACTTTTAAAAACAAGTGGGTCATCGGCGAATGTTTGTCCAAAATTGAAACTTGGACGGTCAAATCCTTGTCTTCTCGAATCTTTGTGGAATCCAGAATCTGGAACTATATATGCAAAATTGCCCCTCCTAATACTCTTTTGAACCACATGTCTCTCAAAGTTTTCCTGATCAGTTTATATTCCACCCTGGTGTCTGACACCTATGACCCTGAACTGTCTTGTACCTGGTCCCTGGTACGCGACTGTGGCTGCCACCACAACTAGTTTTAAACTTTAAAATATGTACATCGTCCTTAATTCCCTTTTATATTTTCTGTTTAACAGGGGGTCGCGCCTCGCATGGGCCTTGAGCCCGTTTGCGCGTCCCCTATTGGACATTACATTTCCCTTGTAAATATATATATTTTTTAATGTAATGTGATGTAAATTTGTGATTATTTCATTCTGTCCAATAAAGTTAAAAAAAGAAAGAAAAAAGAATGCAGATGAACTTGGAACCGGAATCCGTAAAACCTGACCTGACCTTTATGATGAGGACCCGGAACGAATTAAGCTTATCAATCAAATAAAAATCTGACAATTATACTCACCGAATAAACCAGCATGGACAATTTAAAGGCTGGTTTCTATATAGTCGTATCAAGTAGCCCCAGTCGTATCAAATTCTTTCTGTGAAACGACCCGTCGTCATAGTCGTATCGCATGAAAGTTTCCATACAGTCCAGGGGCACCTAAGGATCATTTTCGGTAAAATATCTGTTCCAATGGCGCCACCAGAGCGGACATTTTCGCTTCAACATTTAAAGCTTTAATTTTCGTACGCAGATTATAAGACCCCTTGGATGTTTCGAATTGCACAAAAGGTGAAATTTTACTAGGGCGGTATTTCTGCCGTAAAGGCACCTAGAATTTTTGGATAGAGTTTTCCCCCTGGTATTTTCGGAAGACTTAATTTCAATCCCCTAAAATTTTCGCTAAATCCCATAACTTTCAGCTACGAAATCCGAACAGATAAAAAATTTGTAGGGAATAAAAATATCGCCAACTTACAGTCATTTGTATACTCAGCAATGACTTATAATGGTATTTTTTAGGCGATTTTACACCATAATTGTCTCGTTGGGTCCCCTGAAAGTCGTCCGAGTAGTATGAAACAATTTCAATTTCAATTTTCAATTTTTTTTCAATTTCAATTTCAATTTATTAATTATATTTTTCATATTTACAGTTCATCCCCACTGCCTGCAAATAGCGAAGCTAATCGAGGCAGGCAGTGTGAGGGCAGTACTATTATTACATATTATAAATATATTATACTAAATCGGCGATTACTAAGAAAAATAGTTACTAAATTTAAGAAAATAATAATAATCAATCAATGCTATAGTATAATACCCATTATTGTATCATTATAACTTTACATCATCTATTTTGTTTTCCTCATTTCAGAAGCGATGGTCATTAGATCAGCATAATTATCCTGACTTTGGACTATTTCAAATAGTAATTCGTTAATTTTCTTTTTAAATACATGTTTAGGCAAATTTCGCAAACTTTCTGGTATACTATTCCAGACTTTAGCACCTACAATAGAAAATGAATTTTGTGTTGATTCAGTCTGGAATAATTGATATAAAAATTTCCAGCAGACGAGGCTCGGGTACTATAAGTATGTACATTTTGTGTTGAGGTGAAGAGTTCTGTTATATTTTGTGGAGAAGTGTTATGAAAGACGTCAAACATTAGAGCGGCTAAAAATTTGAAATAAAGGAATGTCACTGGCATTATGTTAGATTGTAGGAAGAATGGGATAGCATGCGAGTCGAAGGGTGCAAAATACATTAAGCGCATAGCTCTTTTTTGTAGCAAGATAATTTTTTGTAGGTGAACATTGGCAGCCTGGCCCCAAGCAACGAGGCCATAAGAGATGTACGGGGAAACTAATGATTGGTATATGGTAAGTAGAGTCCGTAGGGGAGCCAGGTGTCTTAATCTCGATATAATTCCGATATTCCTGCTAATTTTTGTGGCAACATAGTCTACATGAAATTTCCTGGAAAGATGTTCATCGATAAGGACCCCAAGATATTTTATGTACTCCTTTCGTTCTACGAGTATAAATCGATTGCTAGACGTGTCAAGTAATTTAATATTAACTTCATAATTCAATCGTTTTTGGTATGGATGAAATATTACATAATTAGTTTTCTTGACGTTAAGGGATAATTTGTTGGCAAGAAGCCACTCCCCGACATTGGACATCTCACGATTAACAGTGGTTTCAAGAGATTTTAGATTTTTATCAGCATATAAAATATTTGTGTCATCAGCGAATAAGAAAAAAGTGATTTATCTGAGGCATTAAAGATATCATTTATATAAATTAGGAATAGCAAAGGGCCTAATACTGAGCCTTGCGGAACACCGCAAAGGGTATTTTCCTTCCTTGAAATATAGGGACCCATTTGTGTGGTTTGAGATCTGTTAGTTAAGTATGAGAGAAACCAGTCATTCATTATGCCTCTAATTCCATAGTGCGACAATTTGTTTAAAAGTATTTTATGATCGACAGTATCGAAGGCTTTTTTCAAGTCAATGAAAATACCACAGGAAAACATTCCCTTATCCATGTTCGATTGAATTTTATTTACGATATCTAAAATTGCATGCTCGGTCGAGTGTTGCTCACGAAAGCCATATTGCGCTTGATAAAATATACGATGCTTGTTAAGAAATATTTTCAAACGGTTGTACATTATTTTTTCAAATAACCTATTAAAACTGATAGGAGAGAAATAGGGCGGTAATTTGATGGTTCAGTTTCATCGCCATCCTTATGTATCGGGATAATTTTTGCATGTTTAAGTTTGGAAGGAAACATTCCTCTCTCAACTGAGGTATTAATAATGGTAGTTATTGGTCTCGAAAGGATATGACGAGAGCATTTTAAAAGGCGCGTTGGACAAGAATATAGTCCATGTGCTTTATTTGTTGGCGTTAATGCAATTTCTGTTTCGACCTCAGTAGAAAGTACCGGCTCAAAAACGAAGGAGTTGTGATAAGTTATTTTTGGGAGATAATCCGAAAACTTTTTCTTCGGGTTGGGTAAATTTGAGGCAAGCCTATGGCCGACTGTCGCAAAGTGAGAATTGAGTATATTAGTGTTGGTTAGAGGATCATGGGATAACTCTTGATTATGTGGGCGTTTCATAGTCATTATTACCTTTTTGTTTTTATTTTTACGACTTATAAGCTCATTTATACCTTCCCATGTCCTTTTTATATTGGAAATATTGTTCTGAAAATAGTTATGGAAAAACAACTTCTTGCTCATACGTGTTAGTGCTGTAATTCTGTTTCTGTAGAATTTATAAAGATCACGACGGCCCCCAGATAGAAGTTTATTTTTCACTTGAATAGATTTTCGTATTCCCTTAGTGATCCATGGCTTAGAGAAAGTTTTAAGTTTCCGTTTAGAAGGAAATTTCAAAGGAACATGCTTGTTTACCACTTTATTCAGCTTATTATAAAAAGACGAAAACAATTTATCGACATTTTGCTCCCCCCCAGACACTACTTGTTGCCAATCAATATGCGATAGATCACTTAAAAAATTTTCTTCAGAAAATCCTGAATAATCCCGGAAAACTTGAGAACCATATTTATCTGAGTTTGCAGGCACAGCAGTAGCAATGCAAAATTGGGTGAAGTGATCACTGATATCTGAAATTAGGTTACCACTTATAATATTGTCTGTTAGCTTATTAGTAAAGATATTATCAATTAGTGATGCTGAATGTCTGTGCACGCGTGTCGGTTTGTCAATGGTAGGAAGGAGACTGAAACTCTGAAGAGAAAGGAGAAAATTCTGAGCATAGTTACAAGTCTTACAATGCAAAAGATTGATATTTGTATCACTCATTAAATAAATAGGTTTTCCAGATGAACTCAATTTTTCTATAGTTGCGTCAAAATATTGTTGGAACTGTTCAGGGGTGTTATGCTGTCTATACACAACGCCGCAAAGTATATTCGCAGTGTTTGTAAAATGTAGTTCAATCCAAAGTGCTTGAAATGCCTCGTTAGAGGTCTTTTCAATAACAGTGTAATTGTATTGGGAATCTATGTACATCCCAACACCTCCTGCAGAAAGAGGCGTTGGGACGTATTCAAAGTTATAGCCTGGTATTGATGGATTGAAATCTAGATCATTTACATTTCTAATTCTGGTTCTGTGACGCCAATAATACTGAAGCGAAAATCAATTTCATGTAATAAATGATTTTGAAAGTTATCAAGATTACCTCTTAAGGTGCTCACATTATTGTGTAGTAGAGAAAATTGATTAGAAGCTGAGTGACTAATTTTGTCTTTTAAAGTACTAAAACTATGAGGTGAATAATATTTACAACGAATAGAATTGTGAGCAGAAAATTCTGAGTCAATCGTTGATCTGGAATCTAAATTCAAATTTAAAATGTCGATATCATACAAGCTAGGAAGTTTATCAAGGTATTTTTTACTAGGTAATTTATCAGAAAATATTAAGTTATTGAATCTTTCATGACAAAGGAGAATATTTTGGTTATGATATGGCAATTCCCTAAATAATGCTTTATTTTGTTTAGCTATGTGTGAACTTGGCATTTTGTGAAAAACTCAGACAGATACTTTCTACGCTATTTAACTTGCCTTTAGGTTACCAGAGCTTCTTGCTCATCGCGTGTATATCTTTCCAGATCGCTTGAATTTCTTATCTTCAAGGAAGGCGAGTCCTCGTCCCTTCGTAGCATAACTGATCCGTTCTTGGTCCAGCAAAAGCGATAGCCGTATCTCTCTTTAAAGGCTTTTGCGTTAGCATAGAGTTGCTGCTTTTTCGGAGTTAGGTGGTCGAGAATTTGGACGCTACAGGTTTCAGAATCAGTGGTTATTCCCAAATCAGAGGGACTGGCACTCGCTGCTTCTTTACGTTTCGCCATTACTGCGTTCCTTGCCAGGCGTCGAGTAAACTTACATACTATCGGCTTAGGACCACTACGAGTCGCGTTACGGTGAGGCACTCGGTGGGCTATGTCGATGTCATTTAATGAAATGTCAGCACCAATGTAGTTAAAGAGCCTGACGCAAAGATCGCTTGTGACAACGGCGTCTTCTTGAGAGTCCACTTCTGGCACGCCAACGATTTTCACATTAAATGCGAAACTATATTCTTGGAGGTCTTCTACAGAGTGTTCCAATTCTGTGAGCCTCTCATCAATTACTGATAAGGTTTTATCAAGCCTAGGCAGCTCTCCGCGTAAGGTGGTCTCAGCTTCGTGTAGATGATCATACTCCTTCCCAAGAAAGTCCAGGCTTTTTTCGGTCTCTGCCATTGACAGCCTCGAAGGTCCGCCATTGTCTTTCGTCGTTTGCTCTTGTGCTACTACTCGTTCCTCAAGCCTCTTTAGCTCTCGTCTTGCCCCCTCGAGTTGCTGTTTCAATTCACTATTACTTTTCTTAAGTGATTTGATTGAATTATTTGACATTTTAACCAAGTAAAACGCCAGAAAAGTTGAAATTTTGTGATTATTATCTAGAGCTTCAAATTTCGCGCCCGATCGTACGCAGCACATGAATTTCATACGACTGATACGACATGAACGACTGATACGACATAGTAAAATAGACCGATACCTCTTGATAGAAATTGGACTATGATCACAGGTGTTAACGACAACAGGTACCTGAACTTTACCTTTAAGAGTAATAAACAACCAGGCCTGATTCCAAGTTTGCCGAGGGGGGCCTCGTCATCTGTTAAGGCCACCCCCCTCAAAGAGAGGTGCTGGTCCATTGGCATGACAGAGAACGACTTCATAAGCTGATGACGAAGAACAAGGTTCTCGTCACAAACAAACGACTTTAAGCAAACCAAAACAAATCTCATGACTTGGCTATGCGTGAGTGAGCTCGTCGATCTGCTCTGGAAACGATTAACATTTCAAACGATTGACTTCGAGCTCTTTTATTTGCCATAACAAAAGGCTCGTCACCTAAACAAAAGGTTGAATACTCTTGGCTTTTCTTTTTGTTTTGGATTCTTTTGTTAGACTCGCCTCGAGGGAAATGCGACTCATTATTATTCGGATTCGAGCCAAAAGCGGGAAAGAACAGCGCGCAAATTTGAAAAGAAGATGGCTCAGTATACAAAATCCCTTTCTGGGGGACGAAATAAGCTGTTAAGCACGACAAAAACTACGTCCCTGGAATCTTAAAGTGCTTCTCTAAAATATCCCGTTTGTAGAATTTTGTTTGAGCATGTTTTGAGCGAGACAAGCAGCTTTGAATAATTGTGCCTGACTAAAAATCCTCTAAAACCCCAAATTTCACTCTTCCGTGGGGGAACTAAATGTTTGCGCTATGGCTTAGGTAATAGACGTGCATTCTTTATTGGTCTTTCAACTTTAAATTCCCGAATGTACCATTTTGATAGTGCTTCTAAATTTTATCAAATCGAAGCCCTTTTTGAACCGAGGTCAGTAGTTTTGTTCTTTTTCTTTGTATATTTGGCTAATTAGCTTTTGAAATCTAGCGCTAAGATTTGCTAAGTCCCGGATGGATGTCGCAGCATTGTGCCCGATGGGAAGTATGTAGCCTGCTAGCCGGCTTCCAGATTTTTTTTCGGATATTTGATTTTTTTTTTGGCGCGCGGGATGACACAGGAGTCCCGAGCGCAAAAAAAAAAAACGAAAAAAAAAAAAAAAGACTGCAGAGCCGGCTAGGAAGTATACTTTTTGGCGTGGTACAATAGATAATTTCGGGCCTACACATTGACAACATGGTTTTCTGCTTTGTTCACTCTAGCTAGACGCGTGCGATCTAGTCTCAGTGTTTTTCATCTCTACTTCTCAAACTCACTAATAACTCAGTGTTTGGAAATCCTAATGAAACACGCTTTCTAGTGTTTGATTGTTACTACACAGTCTTCACTTCATGTTCAAATGCCTTGCGCGCGACAGTTTATTTTTCTAAAGGACACTCGAGTTTAGGTTTCAATGGCGTCTTGCTATTTCTAGATACGCACAAACGATGGCTGTGTTGCACAAAATAGGGAGGACACCTCTTTATCCCGGTTGTTTTTGTATTACGTTACCTCTAGCTTGATAGCCCTTAGCGTTTCTGTGGAATTCACTTTTAACGCGATCTCTCCTCGCTGTTTCCGATGTCTGCAAAACAATAAGAAATTACTAAAACGGCCTTCTACTACGTTCTACTGTTTTGCTTTCAGGTGGCTCGCTGGATAGAAAACATGAGAAAACAGAATGCAGGTGATGGGGAATGCGGTTAAAGCATTTTGTGAACATCAAAACACAAATTAGCCGTCACCTTTCGAATTGCAGGGTCATATTATGCTATGGAATGTTCTTTATTGCTGCAAACTGATTATGTATTCCTGAGAATTATCCTCGAGCAACCTTAAAACGGGACCTAGTGCAAACAGGTGGATCTTAACGTGTACCTTGAGCTCCGTCTCGAGCCATCTGTGCTAAGACGTTGTCGCTTGTTTGACTGAAACGAGAAATTCGATTGGAGAAATGAAGTAAGAGCAAAAATTGAATAGCATGCGTTGTTACTAATAGGTAATATATAGATTTAGGCACCGCCTAAATGCGGAGCTCCCAATAAGATAAGATATGAATAAGATATGTATGGTGCTTCGCTCGCGCGGGAGCTCCGCTATCATGAACACAATGAAATCAAATATTTTAAACACATTAAAAAAATCCTTACCAGAAAATCGGGATCCGGATTTTTTTCCAAGTCACTGCTTGCTTGACTCTACGAAGATAGAACAACAGTACATTGTCATACAACAACTTCATTTAACGATGTGCTTAATCACTTGGGATACACAAAATGGTATCGAAAAAAAAAAGAAACACCCGTTCTCGAATTTCTCAATCGTGCGCGTTTTTAAAGGCCTCATACTTAGATTAGAAACGTTTTCACTTGGTCGAGCCCACGTGTATTATGTACGCGCATATTTGACAAAAAATAGCTGTTGTTGTTGTTGTTGTGTAAGACAAAAAGATCTCACTTTCCGTGTGCTTGTAATATAAGGCCTGGTTTCCATATAGTCTTATCTGTCGCATCAGTCGACCGTGAAACAATGGAAATTGAAATTATTCTTTTGTTTCACGGTTGACTGATACGACAGATAAGACTATATGGAAACTAGGCTTTAAGGAACAAAAGCCGCGCCACTCGACTTCGTCTTCGTCACTCGACTTCATCAATTACCGTACAGACAAACGCACGGAAAAGGATATAATCATAAAAAAAACAAATACAGGAAACTTCGAGCTCATACAGACCCGTTATAACACAGATTTCTAAGTCTTCCCTCGTTCTACATTAATTACAATACCTCATCGAAGTCATTTTGCACGACCTCGGGATCGTGGTCGTGGGTGATCTTGCGGATGTAGATAGTAGCGTACTCGTAGTTTTCACATTCTCGTTCCTTTTCAAGCATCAGAGAGTCGTGGCAATCTGTACAGACGGCTGCGAGATTAACCATTAAACATTTAAGCAATAAAAAGCGGATTTCTGTTTGTTGTGATTTTCAAACTCTTCAAGTGTTTTTTTCCAGCATCTTAAGAGATCCGGGGATAAAAAGAATCAAATATTTGAACATCAAAACGTCATCTGGCCCTGTAGGGTCGCAAATTGTTTTTTCTTTCTTTTTAAATGCGGCAACATTTATTGCAATACCTGGGTTGGTCACCAGTCTTTCTCGTCCCTCTGCTTCGGTTGTCCTTGTAACGGTAATCACGTGATCGTGGGGGTACATGCGGTTGAGTGCTTCCCACTCACGCTTGGTAGCGTAGGTCAACTCTTCCTCCGTAAAGTCTTCTCCGATAAGCTCTGGGTCGAACATCAAGAGATCGTGTGGACAAAGTATTGGCGCATTTGATATCAGCTCAGGACGTTGGCACCGAATGGGAAACCTGTGGTGAAGCGAGAAAGTATATGGGACAAATATATTTTGTATTGCTTCTTTTGCTCAATGCTACCACTGTATGTACGCGGAAATCAGTTGCAAACGGCCAGTTAAAATGGACGATTTACTGCAAATGTATACTACTCTACCTGAGGAACTGCCTCCAGGGATCGATGAAGTCATTGGAAATAAGATAAATGCCTGCTGTCGTGGTTTCCTAGAAAAGATAATTACTGTGATTTCGTAAAATGTTGCGGGAGAGGGCTTTACACTCTCTGTCCAAACCCTCCAATAAATGAAACGAAACACAGAAAGGACGAAGTGTGCTCCCCTCGTGATCGTCTCATTCTTATTTGGGTCCTCTACGTGCTGCAAAAGGATTTAGCTGTCCAACATCGAAACATCTACTGCTTTCCCGTTAGACGGCGGCTGTTTCAAATTGATCGGGTAAATACCTTTTTATGTGGCACGTGATGAGTTGCTTATGTAGCACGTGATCAATATTTGTGGGCGTAAACTTTGAGAGTTTGACCCATTGTTTTGCTGCTTTGCAACGAAGTCTACACCCCCATCATTAACTGTGGCGCATTCATTAAAATCTTTGCATGAATATTTAATGTTAAAATCCTACACTGCCGTGATTGGATAAGCTTCAGAGACTCCGTCTTAGGGTTTAGATAATTTGCAATTCGCTGAATCGCTTTTTACGTCGAGTTTTCAAAACAAAATATTGTAGGACTCGCGGGAAATTCTACTACTAAAACAGTCACTTCGCTTTGAATTAAAGAGTTATCGAGGGCGATTTATGCGATCAACAGAAACTTAAAAGTAGTATAGTAGGGTCCCAATAAGCAGTTTTTTGTGGTGGAATACTAATTTTTGTGGTGGAATATATAATTAGCTTGGTGACATCACGATCCATTGTTTTTTGAAACAACGAAAGGATTAGGGACCGAAAGTGAAGACAATAGGGTTTAGTCTTTTGAACTAAAAAAAAACCCGCAGACACGGTGTTTGAGAAACACCTTTAAATAAAAACAATGTGTTACTTGGGAGTCAAAGTCCGGCTGTTCGGCGGCGTTAGCTCGTTAAAATGGCACACCAAAATATATAATCAATCCTTTAAAAAATTATCTTTATAAATAAGTTATTATTTAATTTCGCAATTTTGTCCATTCCATAAGGTTTCAACGATATATAGACCCTTTTAATAAGTCCAGTCGCGCATGTTTTCCGCGTTTGACGTCAAATTTATTCTTTTGAAATGTGTTCAATAGACCAGAAATTGAAAAGAATAAATTTGACGTCATCTGCGGAAAACATGCGTGACTGGACTTATTAAAAGGGTCTATAGTTTGACGTGTTTTCGTTAAACTAAGGACGTGTATGATTTTTCCGAGGACGTGCGCGAGGGTTCCCAGTAACCTTAATCAACGCGACCGAAGGATAACTGGTTAATTTGTAAAAGTACCTCACTCTCCAGAACGGGTCTTTGTCGGTTATGATACAAGCTTGTCAGCGCCGTTCTCTCCTCCGCCGCCCGTGTTTTATTCTCCTCCTGCCTCTTACGCTCGTCCTCGCTTTCCGTCTGACATTTCACACACACGGGACTCGTCTCCGCGAACTCACGTGGTGACCTGAAGTAGTACTGAAGACGACGCCATATGCTTTCCGTCACCAACCGCCGACACGGCTCAATCGGGGACAAAGCGCCTGAAAAACATAGGGGTGCAGTTCAGAGACACGACGATCCATTCCCGCTAACGGCGCGCGCACTCTGCTCATCGCAAGAAAAACGCGATATGCATGTCTCACGCAACCGGCTCAGGTGAATTAAGCTACGGCCGCTCAACTGTACAGCTAACAACGACCAAGAGTGGAGTGACAATGGGTGGATACCGCGTGACCCTTTTGTATTCATGATTTGTATATTCCAGGGCATTCATTATGATTATGCAAATGACTTTGCATTGTGAATTCCACGTTATATTTCACTTGAAAAACGATATCGCACGAGTCGCTTCGCATCGCACGACTCGTGAATTCCAAGGTCACGCGAAAACGACGAGTGCGACATCGTTTTTCAAGTGAAATTTAACGTGGAATTCACGAGTCGAGTGATGAATTTGTCTTGAATCCAGTATTTTAGATGTAATTATTCGAGTAAACTTTCTTTACGCGCGGGTAACCTATTGTTTTGTGGAATTCAGCGACACCGCTGCCAAACGTTTGCGCATGCGCGAGTGCTTAGAACGTTAAATCTCACTCGCTTTTAGCCAATCAACGTGCGCGTAATAATTGAGCTATGGGATTCTATGCAAAACCCTCTTCTAAGAAGCGACAATTTGTGAATGTCCACCATACATTTCTTATAAGAAAATCGGCTTATTATCCCGAATGGTCCCTCCTGTCTTTCACATCTTTAAAGTGTGATTCGGCTTATTCAAGCAGATATTCTCTCAGATCTCGAGTTTATGAGAATCTGGGGAAAAAATTCGTATTACAAAAGTTTAACAAATCTCAATTCGTATTGCACATCTCACCATGTTCACAGAGAAGATCCTCGTTGAATGTGAACGTCTCCGAGTCGTCCTCATCTTCGATCATAGAATCTCCCTGCCGACTGCCTTCGTCCTGCGACTGCGATGCCCTGTCTTCCTCCTCCTGACCCTCGCTTTCCCGCTCGCCATTCTCCAGTCCTGCTCGCCCTTTATCAGTAGCAGGCGAACCCACCTCATTCTCGGCCTTCTCTTTCTTCTCAACCGCGCTAGAATCTCGCTCGGGCTTACGGCCACCGTTTTTCATAAAGTTTATATCTGTTAAAGGTACTGTTATTTGGTGTTCTCCTTTTAAAATGCGCTCGATCTCTCGGCCACATGCGCTGTCTCTTTGCCTCTTTCTACTCATGTCACAGTCCATTTTTCTGCTTTCCGTAGGCGTCGATTCCTTTTCTTCGGTAGTTCTTACAGAGTTTTCACCGTTTTCTCTGACATTTTCTCCAGTCTTTGTAATAATTTTATCTTTAACGTCAGGCGAATCGCTTTGCCATTTTGGGTCCCGCGTCGCTTCCATAGCGAGTTTCTTCCAGCTGACAAGAGAACTTTTGCCGACCCAATAACAGCGCTCCTTGCTAAAGAAAGAAGCAGCATAGAAGAACGTTCAGCTGATCAAAGAGTTACAGCTTAGATGGATCGAAGTTCCATGAGATTTCATTAGATATATCTTCGAACAAGAAAGGTTGCGTCTGATGGGCGTGACAGTTTTGTAGCCAAACAAGTTTATGCTAATGAGGTAACGGTGAAAGCTGTGAGCTCACTGTCTTTTTCCGAGACAAACATCATTTTAGTAGTTTGACGCGAACGTTTTGTGACGTCATCGCGAACGTTGTGTGACGTGTCGGTTAGGTTTGCTACTATTGTTTTAAACATCTTGATTATTTGAGTGTCCTTTACACATTTTGCCATCCTTCATCATCATAAAGTACTTTGAAAACCGACGTTGAAAAGCCAGGCTATAACAATTACAACAGGAAACATTGGCGGTGTCGTCACAAAACCTTCACGCCTAGCCAGTAAAACGAGTTTTTGTTTTGGAAAAAATATTGATTTCGGTAGCATGTGTGAGTCTCCTAAACCCAGTCCTTACCTTGTTGACGTGTTTTGAGATTTACTGATCGCTTTGATGACTTTGTCGTCCTCCGCCATTTTATGTTTGAACCGGATGCTTCGACACTTGGCCTTCACACACTCCAAACAAAGTGCGTCTCTATCCGTAGAGTAGCAAGAAGAAACTCGAGTCGATGAGCTAGTCTTAAAATCCACTTTTTAATTTACGGGGAGTACAATCAAAGAATTGTTTTATAATTTTTTAAGTGGTGGATTTTTTTATGTCCTGGTATTTTTAGGGTATATTTTCTGATGTCCCGACGAGCACCCCTATCACTCTTACTTGGGAGAACCCCCCACGCTCCCCCATGTTGACGATTGGCCGAAGACTCGGACTAACCGGAAATACGAACCGGAAATACTAGAATCTTGGACTGTCTTCCGTTGCGAGACAACCATTCTCCACGGTCAAACTACTCTGCGTTCCGTTAGGAAGCAATAATTTGATGCAAATGGTTTGTACTTTTAGGAGCTCTTCATTCCCTTGTGCAGTAAAATGCGATACACTGCTGACAAAAAAAAGCTAAGTCTGTATTTGACGGTAACAAAAATGGCGCAAGGGTGTGTACTTGAAAAATCAGTTTTCAGCAGAGAAACACTTTGACCTGATGAAAAACGGTACTTACTTTTGCAATCTTGGTAAACCACCATATTTAGAATAAAGCGCATCCGCCTGTAAAAAAGGTACTTACTGAGAGAAAGAAAACAGCAATAATGATGAATTATTGACTTACACACTGACTTACCGCCTTCACGCTGATTCGCTTTGCATACTGGCATTTTTCAGGGTTCAGCCTTAGAAAGGAGTTAGAAACACCAAAGTTAAACAAAGTGGGATGAAGTAAAGAGAAACAGTGAAACCTCAATCCGCCAAACGCAACTGCCGTAAGTTATCTGAATTATTTGGCAATTTAGTACCAGAAAAAAAAAACAATGCACCGTACAGTACAGCTACACTTTATCGTACTGTAAGACTCGTGAACCATATCGATCCCGTGCATTTGTGAACACAATATGCTAGACACCATAGAATACAATTTGTCTTTTTACTTGATCTGCCTTCTTTTCTGTTTGTTTTCTATTTCGTGTTCTGGAGAAACGATCTCGGGGAATTATTCCTTAGCCTTTTCGACGTCCAATTTAGTTTTACGGAGAAATCATGACTGTGTGCGCTGTTTTGTTTGTTTGAAATTTAAGATGCTGTCGCAAATAACCAAAAGCTTTATCACCAGGAATTTTATCGTCATCCACTACGGCAAGAAAAAGTTTGTTTTTGAGGTATGCGATAAAGGCAAGTAGCAAAAACACTTCTTGCCAAACAGTAAGCTTATTTGCTTGGCAAAAATGAACTAAAACAGTTTTCGGTCCCAGAGTTGTTCTGGGGTACTCCAGAGATAAGTACTAGAAGAACACGTGCTCATCGGCAAGTTCATTTCCTTTGCACAGTTGGACTGAAAGCAAAAGGCAAACTAAGAATACACCTTTTGGTATTGTGACGACATCTCCGCTATAAAACCCGAGCGCTATAAAACCCATTAAAGCCGAGCGCGTTCAACGCCGCACGTCTACCACTGTTTTCATGTAACAGGGTAAAAGCGTTCTCCAAGGATGCATGATCATACATACTTCTATTCTGGTTGCGTGCGTAGTTCACTCCCTTGAACTGCGCCATATTGATTTGATTCGAGAACTTTACTAATAAGCAAGCTAGCAAACTCGCACGTGGCAGGGGCTCTTGGCAATTACCGATAAGGAAGTAAACAAGACATTGCATGCAAGGTCCACTCAGAACTCGAGAATTGCGCTCAGTTAAGTGGTCACCGGAAACGACTAACGCAGGTGCGACTCTTCTAAATTTCCCCATTTGCTTTAAAACATTAAATTTTAATCGGGTGTTGGTAAGGTGTTTAAGGAATAGCAATCTATTTAAGAGTCATGCTGCTTTACCTCGCCACGGGGTGAGGTATACGTGAAAAAATAATGTGGCATGGTATATATCAAGGGATGCATATATCAAGAGTTTATCTAATATGAAAATCTTTTTTTTTTTTGCATAATTCACTCACAACCGGTAACCTAAAGATAACATAAAAGAAAATTATTAGTGGGAAGAGGTACATTATATGCTTCCACATTCAACCTTTTAAAGGTAACTTTCAAAAGTATTGAATTACAAAAACCCTTTTGCCATTACCAAAGAAGCTCCACCTTCAATCTAGTAATACGGTATTCTTAAAAAACGATGATATTTATTGCCAGGGGCGTATTTTGTAATTATGCTTCTAATGTATGTGCCACTGCCTACATATCCAATTGATAGTTACGATTAACAAGTCCTTCTCTTGCGGATTTTTTTGGGAAGCTCTTAACGACAGTTACGGGATTTTATGCACGATTGCAAGTTCACATTTCAAGTTATTCAATTTACGAGTCAAGAAACTCTAGTAGATTCTTCATTAATGGGTGTTTAAGTGAAAACAAATATTAGACAATTTTCACAAAGAGACGGCGACCCGAAACTGTTTAATTTCTAAGTATCCGGTATTCAAGCTGGAATTAGAAGAGATCATGACAGGGAAGGAAGACACTAGAACCAAGGACGCAAATCGTCGTATCATATATAGAGCTAAAAGTACATATATTTGAATCATTATAGTCCACAAGTCTTTACAAGAAATTGTACACTAGGAAATAAACTTCCATACCGATTGCTCATCATTAATCTGGCAAAGCGCAACTTGGGAAGATGCCAAATTAAAGGATCAGTCAAGCAAAAGGAATTCAAAACGGTATTATTGCTAAAACGAGTTGAACCAAGCCAGATCCAATGCACAGAACGCTGGACAACGACCTTCAATATCTGTGCTAAGATAAGACTACTATGCCCTCAAACACCACATCGCCGCCAACACCTGGGATCATCCTGGACCTTGGTTTAGCCTTCTTCTACGTTCACGGCTTCCTCATAACAATTTTCAACTTCCTCACATTTTTAGTTTTCGCATTAAACAGGCAACTTCGTCGACGAAGTTTCTATCTTGTTATAAGTCTAACGGTAGCCGATTTGTTAGTGGGCGTGACGGTTACAGCGCGAGCAGCATTTCATGTTATAACCTATCAAAGAGAATTGAATAACGGGGAGGCACTTAACGAGTACCGAGTACTCCATCTATGTGATATTTTCACTGCGAGTAGCTCGTATATGGGACTTGTCGTTATTTCGCTGGAGCGCGCACATGCTTTTATTCGCCCGTTAAGCCATCGGAAGCTCAAAACCACGTTCTATATTGCAGGTGTTGCGTTCCAGTGGCTGTTTTTAGGCCCTTTGTTAGCTACTTGCTACACTGTGATGCCTATTACCAGCTATTACCTAATTGTGGGGATTGTCGACTTGACAGGTCTGGCAGTAATCGCCGTCTCGTACGCGTCAATCTATTTTAAGGTGAGGCAGCAAAACTCGCAGCACAGACAAAGAGCCCTGACAAGATGCCAAGAACAGGAGAGAGAACTCGCAAAGACTCTGTTCATTGTGACTGTTATTTCTATACTAACATGGCTTCCGATCGCCATTCGGTCGGCGCTTAGCCTGTCTTCAATGTTATTCTTCATCGTTGAACAGCTTTTTCGGTTCTCTAGCGCTTTGGTGAACCCTGTGGTTTACGTGTTCAGGATTAAGGAGTTCAGGCATGCGCTGTACAAGATGCTTTTCACGTGCTCACGTGACAGACCTAATCACGTGACCAGTAGTCAGGGAGATGGTAGGCACTACATAACAAACACCGAAAATGGCCCGAGCCATATAATGCAACTAAATATTAATAATGGAAACTCTTCGCAAAACTATACAAATACTGTTGTTTATAATTCGAGGCTCGATCACGTGGGTTGTAGCCAGGGAGAAGGTAAGCACGACATAACAACGACAGAAAATGGCCCGAGCCATATAATGCAACTAAACATTAACAATGGAAGCTTCGTGCAAAGCTATGCAAATGTTGGTTTTCATGGTCCAACTTTCAGGGGAGGGCCGAATTCCCAACATTGCAGGAAGACTGACCAAGGATAGAATCACTGTCATGAGTCTCTAATAAACGTGAAGATTCTGACTGAGTTTGACAAGAATGTAAGTTATAGCTCGACTGAGTTCGTGTAACTTAACTGAATTCTCTCAAGTAAATGTACAAATGTAAATGGGAGTCTGCAGTGTTCATCTACAATTACTATTTCAGGACCTGCTGGGCGCGATAAAATGACGGGATTCCAGAGACTAAGGAGAAGGAGAAGGGGGTGGGGGGGGGGCGGAACTCCAGGGTGGGTAGCTGAAACTGGTCGAGGTTCTCAACTGAGTTGGGGGAGGGGAAGGGGGGGAGGCAGACGCATTTTCGTAAGTAGTAACGCATCAAAGACAGGCGCGTAGCTGCCTTTGGTGATTTTTTAAAGGACTGGTGCGGGTTGTTCAAAGGTGGATTAAATTTAAACCAGGTTTAGTTCTTAACAAAACCATCGAGTCACCATGGTAATTAATCCTGGATTAGTGCTAAACCACTTTCGAGCAACTGGACGCTGAGGTATAAGAACTAGTTCAAGTGACCGAGAGGCAATTTCTAAGGCGGTTGCATTAAATTGGGTCCACATAAAGTTACTTTTTACGCGGGGGTAATTTTTGGTTACCATATGTCAACAGATTTTGACAGCGGGCTTACAGGTGAAAAAAGGCCTAGCTACGCCCCGAAAGAGCTTCACTAGTTTGGCGTGTATCTCACCTCCCATGCCTACAGAGCAGATCCGAGTTGTCAATAGGTGGAGTGGTCTTGTCTTTGTCACCGAGCCAGCGACGCAGCCAATCAGAAGACACCCACTCAACATCATCTGTAAAATTAATTCCAACTCTTGAATACAACGGATTTGCGTGTGACCCGCAGGAATGGGAATAAACAGCTTGGGAATACACTGCAGTATTTTTTCTTCAAATTCTTGATCGCGCCTCAAGATTTAAAAAACAAAAATTCAAACTTGTAAAATTGTCTCCACCTAGCTTATGAAGGAAACCACCTAATATTTGTCATACTTGAAATGGTGGCGATAAGGGTAAAGATAAACGCATTTAAAGGGGCTGTGTCACGATTTTAGCACACATTTGGTGACGAAAAAACATACAAATAACTGATGGATAGCCAAAATGCTAGTCTAGGCAGGCTTCACGGACCTATTACAGAGCGGATGGAAACAATGAGTTTTTGAAATCTTGTCAGGATGACAACTTTTCAAAGTTTGAATTTACATCAAAATTTGCTTGTAAATCGGCAGTCTTGTCGCTAAAACTTGCCTACATAGCCTGTTAGGCTAAGACCAAGTGATACAAGTGATTTGGGGATGATTACATACAAATTTAGAGCTGTATTTACAAATTTATTCAAATGACCGTGACACAGCCCCTTTAAATCACAGTGAAATGTGAGTCTTTTTAGAACGGCTACGATATCTTTAAGGCTGGTTTCCATATAATCTTCCCGATCGGGCCAATCGCCAAAAAAGTGAACCCCACGATCCCTGCGATTCAGACGATCAGCCGCGATCGTGTGTTTCCATATAATCGCCTCGATCGTCGACGACCGGCCCTGGGTCCAAATATTTACGCGCCAAAGTCAAATAAAGATGGCGGCGGTAAATCGAAGATCGCAGCTTCTCGCTTTTTATTTGCTGGGTCTCGTACATTTGTGGCGAAGACGAGCAAGAGAGCTGCAATGGGGGCCAAAAAGAAGTAAACACTTGCTATCCAGGCTGTTCCCCGCTCCCCTGTTCAATGTTGTTTGGTGCGCGCAGCGTTCAATTCAAATTGGCATGCTCCAACATTGGAAGGGGGAACGGGGTGTTTACGATACTTTTGTCCGCCGCTGTCCGAGTGAAGTAACGCATGCGCACTAGCCTACTTTAGGCACTTCGAAAAATAATACGCGACTGTCTGAAATCATACGCAAACGAGGGCTTATTTGTTGCCCTAAAGTTTTACAAAAAAAATGGTGTTTAGGAGAAAATTTATTTCTAAACGAGTGCTTCATATTATTCAGAACATACAGAACAGTTTTTTAAACGCTTCTGCTCGATTCGTAAAATATTTCGCTTGATCTTTTCTGTCAATGTCATCGCTTTGCGCGGGGTGTATCAGCTGATAGTTTGCGCCAACTGCGAAGCTATTAAAAGCAAAAAATGTTACAGCTAGTTTTAACAACGAGATTCTAGATAAAAAGGAGAGTTTACGATTCTCAAGCCGCAGCACGGCGGAAGTTTACTTGTTTGTTTGTTTGCTTCTTAACGAGATACATCACTCTGTCTGGTACAGGGCCACGTGCCATTGGTAAATGGTTAAGTTGCCGCCATTTGACTTAACCATCAGCAAAGCTTGGTTCTCCGGGATAATTGATTTCAAACTAGCATAAAAATATCACTATATCTTCACTAACACTACTTTATGTGTTCTCAAGCAAAAAGGCGAGAGAAAAATACAGTTTTAATGAAGTAGAAAGTGTGGTAAACCATTAGCGACAATATATAAAGAGACTAATACTTCTCTTTTATTCATTCTGAGCAGCTTAACCATTCAACTTAACCGTAATATTTCCTTGCATGCTCAAAGGTAAACAAAATTCTAACCCTGTGTGTCGAATATAGCGCTAGATTGCTAGACATTTCAAAAGCTATAACTTTAAAATGTGGATAAAACGAAGATATTTTGGAGAGTTTAAATGAATGGTTAACTCGGTCAAGTGTAATGTGGCGGTGTTTGCTTGACCATGTATTTGCATATTTGGCGTCCGTTGAAGGCCCGAGATAGTTGCGCATGGAAAAAGCATCGAGTTAATTTCTTGTCATTGCTTTTGACATCTCAGAAACCTCGCTTTTGAACATTATTCTTGCTTCCGTGAGATGTTTCCCATTACAATAACTAAACTGATAGCCTATGATTTTTTTGTAACTGAACTTCCAGAAAACTTCGCTGTTAACTCGCTAGTAATTTTGAGTCTGATTGGCTTTCCTTTCGTCCTATTATTTGTACAATTTGTCCTAAGACTTTAACAATACTTTATAGATTTCAGTTTCGAGTATTACTACATTCTCTTAAAGAATTAAATCGGCCAAATCTTCAAAACACACACCGATGCTTAGCCTATTGCGCTCCTTTGTCAAGTACCGTTAACTTTGCTTGATCCTTCTATCGTGAAATCATAGCACAGAGCTCGTTCTTCAGATAATCCGTTTTATTTTTCTCCTCTATAAGTTGCCTAAATTTATTGTGCTTTCATTATGAGACTCAAATCCGTAACTTTTGCCTATGTTAGCGAAATTTTGAGCAAAAATGTATCGCGTAATGACGAAAAATCCGGCTCTTGCGCGACACTATTAGGTCACGTTATCCTTGACTAAACTGTCATTTTGACGAATTCCAGGTATCGATTTCAGCTCAGACAATGGGGGCCAAAAAGAAGTAAACACTTGCTATCCAGGCTGTTCCCCGCTCCCCTGTTCAATGTTGTTTGGTGCGCGCAGCGTTCAATTCAAATTGGCATGCTCCAACATTGGAAGGGGGAACGGGGTGTTTACGATACTTTTGTCCGCCGCTGTGGGTGCGACAAATCTACCAGAAGAGAGAGCAGTTCGGTGCTTTTCACACACTTGTGTACTCGTTTTTAAAATCTTTAGAACATTATATAGACAGTCAAACTTCCGGGCTTCTTCCATAAAAACAGGCACAGCAGGAACACTCGTGTTCGACGCCATTTTGAAAATGTCGAAAGGAATTTTGGTCTCAAAACAGAGCATTCTGGGACGCATTCCGATCGTTCCAGTCTTCCCAGTCGTCTCACAATGTTTCCATATAACTGTCAGCAATCGCCACGATCGCCGAGATAAAGCAGAGTTCTATCTCGGCGATCGCGATCGCTCCAACCTTTTCCGTCTTCTCGGATCGCCAGGGACGTGTTTCCATATAATCGCAACGATCGCGCGTGCACTTTTTCCGGCGATCACGGCATTTGGTGCGATCGGGAACATTATATGGAAACCAGCCTTTCGCAGGCTGTTCTGACACACATGAAATAATATATCGTCGTCTTAGAAACTCACAAGCATCAAAATATCACCATGTAAAATATCCTTTGTGGTAGCAGCACCCAATATATTGACAATCAACAGTAACGCTATTATCCGCCATGATGCAGTTTTTCGAAAATGCGCATTTTTTCCCCCTCCGTCAGGCTCCTTGCCTGGGCAAATGCATGTATGCTTTCTACTAGATTTTGGGAGGCCTGTTAAGCAGAGGAACGTGAGTTCTCACCTCCTGTAACGGCCATCATCTCATATATGGACCTCATCTCGGCCTGCTGCATTTGCCTTCAAAGATCTTGCTTGACTGCAAGGAAAAACGCACAACTTAGTTTTCAACTTCTGGTATTTTTTCTCAATTTTTTTTTCTTACACTTGAAATACTAGATAACTGTTACTGTAGATATAGTCTGCCTACAGGCTCTCTTTGTGCTCCCTAAAATAAAGAATGGTTGTATTTTGAGTCGCACAAGCTGCGCGCGGGCGTATTTACATTCGCGGGTTTCATGTGGAGCAGGGTCGCGCGCGCTTGTTGCTTGTTATCCAGAATCGAGTCTTTGCACATGGAAAGCTTTAGTAACTCAAATATGATATCTCCTTTCTGAATTCCACAGGGACCCTATTATAAACGAGATCGCTCATAACCATCGCCCTACATACAAAAACTAAAAGAGTGCATGTAGATAGAGCGAATTCGAAATGACTGCAGTAAGACGAAATAGAGAGGTTTTCGTATGACTGTAGTGAAACCAAATGCACGAGTGATTACACGAATTCTGAATAAAACCTATAGGAGTAATTACAAAGTAATTGCAAATTTCATATGAGATCCGCTCTATACCTTGCAAATCATCAACGACAGAAAACACAAGTTGCTGCTGAATGTTTCCAGGTCAGCCAATCACAAGCAAAGTAAAACCACTATCACGCTACGAGCACGTGACTAGTTTCTTTGTAAGCCAGGCAAGTAAAATCACTATCACGCAGCGAACACGTGAGTACTAAATACACAGCTGTGTTATAAAATTATTTGTTTGGTGACTGAAATGAGGAACTAATGAAAATGCAAAGTAAAGTTAAGTACAAATACTTTCCGACAGTCATCTGAAACCAGCTTTATACTGCAATTACTGAAGCTGACAATTACTTCAACAAAGTACGATTCCAGATATAAGCGCGCGCGCTCAATCTTCTTTGGCTTTGAATGCACCACAACTACCAGGATGCAACGTGCGCACACTTGGCAGGGCTGAAAATTGTTATTTTTTTTCTTAGTCGCAAACTTTCTTAGTCGCAAACTGGCGACCAAGTGCAAAAAACTGATCGCCTTAACATAACTTTTAGTCGCCAGGTGGTATCAAGCTTGAAAAGAGTTCAATTTTTAAGTCGCCAAGTCCTGATTTGTGATTTCCAGCCCTGGACTTGGTACGTGAAGTGGGAGCGTGGCACTTACCTTAATAGCGTTCATTTCCATTACCCACTGCTCAAAAACATCATTGTCTTTGGCAACCATGTCTTGGAGGTACTCAGGTGCCTTAACTGTCTCCTCCTCGGATACTGGTTGCATGAAGAGATATAAAACGATATAAACTCGTGAAGAAAGCTTGTTTGCAATCTTCTCTTCACTGAGTTGAGATCGCATTCTCAAAATTAAGAATCCCATGGTGGAAAAAAAGGAAATCACGAGCTGTGATATTAGCTCAGGATATTACATGGCTGCGTGGATAGCGCCAACTCGTGAGATACATTTTTACAAAAGATAAAATGCGTATCTCCAAGCGGTCATGTAATACTTTGTACATCATATATAAACATATATAAGAAACGAAATATAGTCATCTTATTTTGAGTAAATCCGAAAACGATTTAACCATTATCCCTGGAGATTGCGCAGAACTTCGTCTGATACTTAGTTAGCCGACGAGGGACGTAGACCCGTGCTGTCTAAATCAGACGTTATCCGCAAAATCGACCAGGATAATGGTTTTATTGTTCAGCGCATCGATAGCACAAAAACACTCCGGATCCATTTACTTCTGTCTATATTTTAGAAGCTCAACCCATTAAATTTCGCTCAGATGAGAGGTATCGCAGGCTTCTTAGTGACTGTAATTCCTAGCCACCGTGTCTGGCTCCATACATCAGTTAGTAGAGCGTCAGACCGATATCGTGGAGGTCACAGGGAATGTCTGCAGAAACCCATCCATGGGAAAAGCTAAATACCCCACGGTAGAAGAATGTGAAATGATCGGATTTCCCCTGGCTATCGATGTGACTTCCGAACACTTCCAGTGCGCGTGCCTTGGAAATTCAGCTTTTCGCATGGATGGGTTTCTGCAGAAATTCCCTGTGTCATGGGTTCAATTCCCGTTGGAAGCCTGATTTTTTTTCAGGACTTCTAACTAATAGCGATCTCTTAGATTGCTTCTTAGCTGCGTTGATCATTTCCTTTCCTATCTGTGTTTCTTCTATGATGAATGGTAATTGTATGTTTGAATATACCTGTACTAGTTTGACGTGTGTAGACCAACATGTAGGCGTTTCGTGACGTATGGAAGCCTTTCCCGCACTTGGGTCGCTTAGATGGTTTCTCACCAGTGTCTGTAGGTTAGTTAAAATATTTTTTAAGCAAAAAAGAAAAGGAAACACACAACACTGAAATTTTGACATTTGTCGGTTTAACAAACCTGAGCTCTCATCATCTGCGGACAACTTGAGCTTTTTGTTCATTTTTTCAGTGTCTTCGTCATTGAATTTGTACCAAGACTGCGTCTGGAAACAGTTTATCAAAGAGCGAGAATTAGAACCCATGTTTTTGATGGTAAATAACAAGCAAAGGTTGAACTTCGGCGGTGCACCACCGGAGAAATGGCCATGATACACGTACTTCACGGGTTTATTCTGGTCGTCCGATGGTGGCATTGGCGACCGGTCGTACCACCGGATCCGATGGTGAATGACCGAACTCCCGTGGTGCACCACCGGAGAAATACATATCATTATGGGCACTAGTGTTTTGCTGACGTATCGGAGAAAACACTTCTATCAGGCTGTTAATTACGTCTGGCAAAGGTTTTCAGGTGGATCCTGTCTATTTACTGAAAAAAAAGCAATGTTGTGGCGCTTCAGCAAATTTTCGACTTGTTAAAAAATATACCCGTGCTCTTCTGGAAAATCCACAAAATTGCATTGCAGGGGGAAGTTACACACGCGCTTTCCGCTTCAACTCGCAACGTTGCAAGAAAAGATGCCTCGTGTAACATGGCCTTAAGTGCCTCCAGCAAGATTTACCTTGTTGTCCCGGATGTGCGCCACATAATGACCAGAGTACGCGCTACTCCCATGATGCATCAGTACTGCTGACAACTCGTACACTGGATCAGCATCCCCTTGAATACATGGTTAAACTTCGTAAATGACAAAAAAAAAATAGATGCAGGTGTTTGGTTGCAGCTACTCGTCTGCACGCGCGATCAAACATGTCCTGCCTGCTGGTGAAATTTCAAAGTTTTGACGGGAAAACGTTTTAGCCATAATATGGTCAGGAAGACATATAAAAGTAGCTAAACGTTTTACCTTTTCCACTCATGAGAGGCGCCAAAGCTTCGCACATGGGCGGTGAACTTAGTATAGAAATTCCACTGCCAAAACTTCGAAGTTTCACGTGAGGTCAGAAGGTGATTTTGTCTAGCGTGTAGACGGGTTGATGCAATCGTTGTTATCTAAAGTAAGTTTAAACATGTTTTATTTCACCCCACGTTCTAGGTTCCAAAAAACCTTTTCTAGAATTCTCGATTTACCATGGACTACAATGAAAATGTAGCACCTTCTATACGCTCTTCTCCACTGGAATCCAGTGACTTCCTTCATGGCCTCCCTGGAATTTATGTTAACCCACCAAGAAATTCCATATTTTTGGAATACTCTCCCTGGAATTTCAGTCTTATAGTAGGCAATTCCACGGGTCCTCAACAGGGGAGTGCAGGCTTTATTTTTGATTTTAATGTCCAATGTTCAGAGCACTTTATACAACTTTAACTTGCAATTTAGTCACTGTTGAGGGATCTTAAGCGTCTGATCAACATCACGGGGTGAAACGTTCTGGATGAGAATCACGTGGGGAATTCTTGGATTGCATGTGACGTCACTAGCGGCCATGTGGATGCTACAGAAAAAAAGAAAGTTAATTTGCTCCCTTTGTCCAGGGCGCCAACATGACCGCCACGCTTTTGTTTTTATTCCCCAAGGAATGATTGCAATCTAAGAATATGGAACAACCACAACGAAAGGTTTTCTTCAACTACTATCGGCCAAACAGAGTTAAATTTTTATCTCACCAGCCAGAAGAATTTCGCCGATTCAACTTGCTAGAGGGAATTTTCCCTAAGTTTTTAGTGTTTTTTCGAATTACATCATTCATCAATTAACTGTTAGAATATGAATATCTGGAATATGACATCTTCACCTTATCGTCTGGGCAAAGGAAAGATAATTTTTCAACGATTTGAACAGATGAAAGACACGATTCCTCGGCAGTCGACCTGACAGAACACCTGACCCCCTGACGTTAATCAGACACGGAGGTAGGAAGTGGCAACGAACTCTACCGTAGCGGATGAGAATCATGCTAGGTGATGATACCTTGTGATGTGATATTCATGATTTCATTCATATTCAAGACATCTGGAAACTGGACATAAGAGTGAAGTTTTTTCTTGTAACCTGTTCGTCTGTTAAAATAATGAAAATAACAATGTGCTTATTTTACCTTTTGCAGTGATACACTGAATAACAGGGCCCTAGGAACCGGGACAAGGTCGGCTAAATTATAGGCAAGCTACATTATTTAACAATTAGTCGCCGAAGGCGACGTGATTATCGGGTGACTATTCGCCGATAATCACGGAGCCTGAGGCGACTAATTGTTTTAGTATAATTGCTCAAGTGATTCATAAGGTTTTTAGACAAAAAACATGTTTTTGTTGGACTTTTTCACGATCATAACAAAACTCGCGCGCGTACTTCCAATCCTTTCAATGTTAATATATAGATTTAGCCACTGGCTAAAAGCGGAGCTCCCGATACATATTATTCTGGGTGGGTTTACCTATTGTTTGTTTTTTGCCGTTGCTAGGGAAAACTATAAGTCCTGCAAAATGTTCATCGCGTGACATTATCGTGACGTCATTGCTACAGAAAAAAATGTTTTTCTAATTTTGATGACATCATCGATGACGTCATGGAACGTGACCTCGGTGGTGCACCCTCCTTGCCTCCAAGATAAGTGCACCCAAGTTTGGTCGCCTAGCAATGTTGCCTTCTCGAGATATTCACTTTGCTAATTTTGATGACATCATCGATGACGTCATGCCACGTGACGTTGGTGGTGCACCTTCCTTGCCTCATTGATAATCTAATCCAAGTTTGGTCGCCTAGCAATGTTGCCTTCGCGAGTTATTGACTTTTCTTGTTTTGATAACGTCATCGATGACGTCATGTCACGTGACATTGGTGGTGCACCCCCCCTATTGCCTCCAAAGTAACTTCACCCACGTTTGGTCACCTAGCGATGTTGCCTTCTCGAGATATTGACTTTTCTAGTTTTGATGACGTCATCGATGACGTCATGTCACGTGACCTTGGTGGTGCACCCCCCCTATTGCCTCCAAAATAACTTCACCCAAGTTTGGTCACCTAGCGATGTTGCCTTCTTGAGATATTGACTTTTCTAGTTTTGATGACGTCATGCCGGACGAACGAACGAACGAACGAACGAACGCACAAACCGGAAGTCCATGACAGAATCGTTCGATGCATATACACTTTTCTTTTGTTCCTTTTTCTCCTGCATGTAGCTATGGGGCTCCGCTACGCGGGCGCCTTCGGGAGCTCCGCTATAATCACCTGTAGGTGATTATAGCGAGAGAAAACGAACCTCTCGACCAATCAGCGCGCGGAAATTCTTATAATCACTTGAGTAATTATAATATATAGATTTAGCCACTGGCTAAAAGCGGAGCTCCCGGTTACATATTTTTATAAAAGGGTGCGTTTACCTATCTTGTTGGGCCGTTGCTAGGGAAAATTATAAGTCCTGCAAAATATTAATAATGTGACGTGTCGCGACGTCACTTGCTACAGAAAACATTCTTGTTCTCCACTGCCATACTTGCAAATTCAGATTTTTTTATGTTGCATTTCAAAGAGCCCAATACCGACATACTCCGGATGTTTTCTCGACTGTACCCAAGTTTGTTCGCCGAGCGATGTTGCCTTCTCGAGATATTGACATTTCTAGTTTTGATGACGTCATCGATGACGTCATGTCACGTGACCTTGGTAGTGCACACCCCTTGCGTCCAAAATAACTTTACACAAGTTTGGTCACCTAGCAATGTTGCGTTCTCGAGATATAGACTTTTCTAGTTTTGATGACGCCATCGATGACGTCATGTAACGTGACCTTGGAAGTGAACTCCCCTTGCCTCCAAAATAACTTTGCCCAAGTTTGGTCACCTAGCGATGTTGCCTTCTTGAGATATTGACTTTTCTAGTTTTGATGACGTCATCGATGACGTCATGTTACGTGACCTTGGTGGTGCACTCCCCTTGCCTCCAAAATAACTTTACCAAAGTTTGGTCACCTAGCGATGTTGCCTTCTTGAGATATTGACTTTTCTACTTTTGATGACGTCATCGATGACGTCATGTCACGTGACCTTGGTGGTGCATCCCCCTTACCTCCAAAATATTTTTACCCAAGTTTGGTCACCTAGCGATGTTGCCTTCTTGAGATATTGACTTTTCTAGTTTTGATGACGTCATCGATGACGTCATGTTACGTGACCTTGGTGGTGCATCCCCCTTACCTCCAAAATATTTTTACCCAAGTTTGGTCACCTAGCGATGTTGCCTTCTTGAGATATTGACTTTTCTAGTTTCGATGACGTCATCGATGACGTCATGTCACGTGACCTTGGTGGTGCACCCCCCTTACCTCCAAAATAACTTTACCCAAGTTTGGTCACCTAGCGATGTTGCCTTCTTGAGATATTGACTTTTCTAGTTTTGATGACGTCATCGATGACGTCATGTCACGTGACCTTGGTAGTGCACCCCCCTTGCCTCCAGAATAACTTTACCCAAGTTTGGTCACCTATCGATGTTGCCTTCTTGAGATATTGATTTTTCTAGTTTCGATGACGTCATTCCGGACGAACGAACGAACGAACGGACGAACGAACGCACAAACCGGAAGTCCATGACAGAATCGTTGGATGCATATACACTTTTTTTTGTTCCTTTTTCTCCTGCATGTAGCTATGGGGCTCCGCTCGCGGGAGCTCCGCTACTAAACATTAAATATTCATATACTTATACTTAGCCATTATCTTGCGAGATTGCGCAGAATATCGTCTGATACTTAGCCGACGAGGGACGAAGTCCCGAGTTGGCTAAAATCAGACGATATTCTGCAAAATCGAGCAGGATAATGGCTTTATTATTCAGCACATCGATAGCACAAAAACCCCCGAAAAAAGTGACTTTTGTGTATTATTTACGAGCTCAAAACATCACATTTTCCTCAGAGACGGATATCGCAGGATAGCTGTCATGTACAGAAGACAGCTATTGGCGTTCCAATGACCATATTTGGGCAGTGCATCGATGTGCTGAATAATTCATAGTTCCGATGAAACAATGGAGCCATTTCACGCTATCTGGAGATACCAATCAGAGCTGGAAAGATTCTCCCTCGGGAACTGATCTTGTCCCACAAACAGTATTTCAGGACTTACGAAATCAGTCCGATGTGCAGCACTTTTTTGCCTTTTATGACAGTATAAACTGAGATCATCTGAAGATAAGGATATCTGGTAATCCTAAGCGGGATCGGAATATTTTGGACTTTTTTTAAGGAAAACCCTGGTTTGTTTGTGGGACATAACAACAGTAACTATGGCTTTGAATGACAGGTCGGAACTATGAATAAGATCCCTTATACGATCCCTGTCATTATTATATGGCAACGATAGTACGCGCGCTCTGATTGGCTAACGAGCGGGCGTAACTCTCCGTAATGCCCACGGGCATTATGGAAAATGCCCGCTCGCAGTTCACGACTGACAAGCATTCATCTCCTTGAAATAACACAAATTCAAAAAGATTTTCAGCGAAATTCCCAACAAGGAATACATGACACAGTATAACACAAATCTAACTTGTGACAAGAGGAAAATAAAAGCCTGAATATCAGAAATGACCTGTTTACAAAAGCAAACAGAGTCAAAAGTTACTCTAAGAAATTCGAGTCTATCCGGAGAAATTGAGAACTTTAAAGGGAGTCAAAATAGCAGCAAAAGATAAAAGCTACATGTAAAGTCAAAATTTAATGGGAATTCAAGAAACTTGAGAACTAAAAATAATAACAGAAAACGAGTTCAAACTTTGTGCTTACCGATACTGATAGTGAAGTCGTTCATTTCTTTTCTCTCTCCATCTCCTCGAGTTAAATTCATTCTTACTTGACGTTTGCTTTTGAACAAAAGCCGGCTAAAATAACCATTGCAATTTTCTGGAGGATAGCTTGTGAAGTATCTTCTTCAGGTTTAACTCTTCTTCCGTATTTATTAAAGGCCTTTTCCTAGTGCAAAAGAAGCAATGTTTTCCCCAATGGTGCTAAAAAAAGTTGAGCTGACGTCGAAGACTTGCTTCGCCGATTGCTTGCCGTTTGAAACTTCTGTAACTCCCTCAAAAGTTTCTCACAAATGACTAAACAACATTATAAAATATCTGTAAAAGAAAGGATTCCGAAGTATTTGACATCCATAAGAGATTAGTTACATTAGATCAAGTCTGGCGTGGTTTGCACACACGGGTTTGTTCTATCAGTTTGAAAAACTCTGAATGAACTCGAGCGCGACGCGCGCGGGCGCGTGTCTGAGTTATTTCGGCGGAAAATGAACGAGGCGACTTCCGGTTCGTAAAAAGTTTGTAGAAAAAGTGCCATATAATAAACAACTTACTAACCTCGACCGTTCGGGCATTACGTGAAATATCAAACCTCGGTTTTGGCGTATCAACAAGCCAAAACCTCAGTTTGATATTTCACGTAATGCCCTCACTCTCGGTTAGTAAGTAGTTAATAGTCACGTGCTGGTATTAGGTAATATATCCCGCGAACTTGTTTGTAAAAAAGTTTCTAAATCTATTTGTTGTTGTGGCTTGGACCATTGTTCTGCAATCGGACCTCAGATAATAACGAGAGCTACGCTCTAGGAGACTGATCGAAACAAGCTTATAGACTGGGTATAGACTTATGGACTAGTATCTTAATGTTTTGTTAAGACTTGCAAGTCAACGATGTAGCTATAGATGTAGATATAGATAGGTTGTCAGGGTGCAACTAACTTACAAACTTTCTAAAGGCGGATATTCTCCTGTCAAGTAAGGTGGCAAGGTTGGCCTCGTTATACTGTAGACGAGCTAAGGCCTCAAACTCTAGACCTGGAGACACCACTTTAAGTGCGGGCTTCTGTATCCTCTCGATTGCGTTTGAAACAAACTATCTTCTTCGAGAAGGGGCAATGCGTGTGGTAGAGTTTTTTTTTTATCATTTACAAGTTACACATACACTACCTGTCAAAAATGAACCTCAGCAGTTGGAGGTTGAGAACTGGTGGCAAACGATCAAGCTCTATGTATCTTCTGGCATCTTGTTTGCTTTGACATTGAGCACAAAAATACTGATTATCACCATCCAGCTTTTCCTCCTGCAAGGCAAAGTAGAAAACATTATTTCTAGACTCTTGTTTCAAAATTCGTTTTAATAAAATGTTGCCGTATTCTATGCATACTGGACAATTTACTTTAAGGTTGTAATTTTTTTTTGAATTAGCCATGGGCTAACGTAAGGTTACGCAATACCTTCGAGGAATTTTAAGTGGCATAATTTCACGAGAAAAAGTGACAGTTAGTGATACCTCATTTTTAAAGCTTATTTCTTCACCTCAACTATGGAACCTTTATTTCTTTAATTGATAAAACAGATTGTTTAGTGAGTTACCTTTCCAGCGAGTTAGTTCAAGTTTCGAGAGTTCCAAGCACGCGCATATAAGATACACTGCTTTCGTTCTTTGACAAAATTTTACCATGGGCTTTGATGTGTTCTAAAAAAAACGTGTCGGGAATTTTTGAAATTTTAAAAATCAATTTTAGAGCCAATTCTTTGTAAAATTAAATAAAATTCTACACCAATGCCCACGATATACGCTTTGAAATGACGTATCACTCAAATAAGGACTATTTTTCGTCAAAATTATGCCATTAACGAAAAAGTACCCAGGTGTTCCGTAACCTTAACTGGATGAAAGGGTTATTTTCTCGCTGATACTAAGTAAAGTAAAGTCAAAAGTAAATGTCCTTATTTAACGTCGATAACTCGTAATAGCCTTCGGCTAACCAACCTGAGGTCGACGGTGCACCACTTTACCCCCTTTTCTCTTATCAGAGCTCCAAGTGAAAGGAATTTAAAGCTATAAGCAAGCTACTCGCAACAGAGAAAAGTCGATACGGTTGGTCGGTCCGGGGCACAGTGTGCTGTGCACAAACACACTGTGCCAACGAGTCTGATTTATCACTGTGATTACCAACCAGTAGATGATTCTCTCAAACTTCATAAAGCTAATTCAGCAAACATACAGCTGTGTAGAATACCTTTAGAAACTCTTTGATGCATTGACTAAGTGATGAGTGGCCCTGTATGTTGAGGTCTAGTTCATAGAAACGTGACAATCTCTTGGATTTATTCCCACAACTATCACACCTAAAAATTAAATAGAAATTTTCAACTATTACAAGAAAATACAAAAAAAAGAGACAAACATGCTTGAACTTACTTAGTGACGTAAAAATAATCACCACCAAATTGATTCTGGATGACTTCCTGGACTTCTGGGTTCACCTTTAAAAAAATTGAAAACTCATAGTAGGTGCAATGTCAATAAACATGTCAATAAACATATTTTTCTTTTGTCCAATCAGGAAAGTTTGGTCAAATCAACATGGAGATACAACTAATACAAAATGTACAATGAGAGATTTATTTTGGAAGAAAAGTTTGACGTTCATGCGGTGAGCCGTGCTTCCCAATGTAGCCTGTGGTTTGTACCATCTGATAGCTACCCTTCTACTGAATGGCCCAGGCCTCTCACGACAACCAAATCTAGCAAGTATTTCACTACTACATGCGTAGTGTTATACTGGCAAATAAATTGCAATGCTCTACACTCTATCTTATACACGTACTTGTCTGGAAAGTGTGGATTCCAATAAAGACATGAAGAGTTTGCTGAATTCTTGGGCGTCCTTGAAATGAAAGGGGAAGAGCACCAGATAGTATGTTGTATCAAGGAATTAATTTTATTATAATGAGCCCTGTCAGTTGAAAACGGCCCTTACACAGGTTGTACATTCGAGAAAAATACATAAGAAGTGGCTCATCTCCAGTGTAAGAACTCAGCAGCTGCGTCACAAAGCTTTCTTTGTTTGGTAGAACGAAGGTTGAACCAATCATGATTAAAAAGTAACTAAACACAAAGGTGTCCTCAGGGAATGGTTCTTACACTGATATGACCCAAAGAAGTTCACAATATTATTCCCATACAAACCCTACATATCATTTTCAGTAGTATAGTAGGTATACGGGGGAATACATAATGAGCGTCGCGGTTGAATTAATGAGCGTCCCCACGCGGAATTAATGAGCTTGCGGTTTATTGTTGACACAGGTGTTCTTTTGTTTAAAAGTGAGGCGGAATACGTAATGAGGTGTTCTTTTGTGTTCAACACGTGGCTGCGGTTTCTTTTGTCTCTACCATGTGCTTGTGGTTTCTATTGTTCTCAGAGTCTATAAAACAAGAGGTTTAGTGGAATGAAGTGAAAAAATGTGAGGTTAACATCATGAAATTTACAGAAAAAAATATTACGGAGGATGACGTTAAGATTCTGTTTTCTTTATTATACATCACATAATCCCTTATTTGACTATAAAAATAGCAGGAAAAAATACAAGTACACGAAAAGGATCAATTCTATCAATGTCCCTTCTAAGAACACTCCGACACAAGCAGCCCCAAGCCCTTTATCTATTTTTATTTACCTAAAAGCGCGCTTAGAAAAAAGAGACAATTAAAATGAATGCAATACCAACGTGACATGTAATTTATACAAGAAAAATAAAACAAAGGGACATTATAAAAATGTTTTTTAGTATTTGACGGGCGCTGTCGCGGGCGTTGAAGGCCGTCCTTGCGGGCGTTGACGGGCGTCCTTGCGGGCTCGGGTGCTACGGGCGTCTTGCGGGCGTCCTGCGGGCATTGCTGTGATGTATTGCGGTATCCAGGGTTTCTGTGGGGTTTCTCTAGGGTTTCTGTGGGGTTTCTGTAGGGTTTCTGTGGGGTTTCTCTAGGGTTTCTCAGGAGGAGGAGGAGGAGGAGGAGGGCTATTCTGTAAGGAGGATGGTTAACCCGTGGTTACCCTTTGGTTATCCAGTTGTCAATAATGTCCCTCCGATGCGCCCGCTGCGGGCGTCTTGCTGCCGCTACGGGCGTCCTGCGGTTTCTCTAGGGTTTCTCTAGGGTTTCTCAGGAGGAGGAGGAGGAGGAGGAGGGCTATTCTGTAAGGAGGATGGTTAACCCGTGGTTACCCTTTGGTTATCCAGTTGTCATTAATGTCCCTCCGATGCGCCCGCTGCGGGCGTCTTGCTGCCGCTACGGGCGTCCTGCGGCCGCTACGGGCGTTTTGCGGATGCTGCGGGCGTCATCCCATCGACATCCCATCGACACCTCATCGACATCCCATCGACACCCCATCAACACCCCATCGACATTCAATCGACATCCCATCGACACCCCATCGACATTCAATCGACATCACATCGACATCCTGCAACAACGCCCGCAGCATCCGCAAAACGCCCGTAGCGGCAGCAAGACGCCCGCAGCGGGCGCATCGGAGGGACATTAATGACAACGGGATAACCAAAGGGTAACCACGGGTTAACCATCCTCCTTACAGAATAGCCCTCCTCCTCCTCCTCCTTACAGAATAGCCCTCCTCTTCCTCCTCCTCCTGAGAAACCCTAGAGAAACCCCACAGAAACCCTAGAGAAACCCCACAGAAACCCTAGAGAAACCCCACAGAAACCCTGGATATCGCAATACATCACAGCAATGCCCGCAGGACGCCCGCAAGACGTCCGTAGCACCCGAGCCCGCAAGGACGCCCGTCACGCCCGCTACAACGCCCGCTACAGCGCCCGTCAACGCCCGTCACGCCCGCAAGGACGGCCTTCAAATACTAAAAAACATTTTTATAATGTCCCTTTGTTTGCCCTTCCTCCTCACTGAATAAAAATCCTCCTCCTCTCAGAATGGTCCTCCTCCTCCTCCCTATAATGTTTTCCATATTTTATGAAACAAATTCCCTACCCTACCCCTGAGAAGTGTAACATAATGAAAATGTAGTATTTTGAATATAAATTTAGGATACTCACCAAGTATATGATTGTCCATTTTGTCACCTTTTGTCTCCTTTTGTCCCCGTTTATTTTTCTTGTATAAATTACATGTCACGTTGGTATTGCATTCATTTTATTTGTCTCTTTTTTCTAAGCGCGCTTTTAGGTAAATAAAAATAGATAAAGGACTTGGGGCTGCTTGTGTCGGAGTGTTCTTAGAAGGGACATTGATAGAATTGATCCTTTTCGTGTACTTGTATTTTTTCCTGCTATTTTTATAGTCAAATAAGGGATAATGTAATGTATAATAAAGAAAACAGAATCTTAACGTCATCCTCCGTAATATTTTTTTCTGTAAATTTCATGATGTTAACCTCACATTTTTTTCACTTCATTCCACTAAACCTCTTGTTTTATAGACTCTGAGAACAATAGAAACCACAAGCACATGGTAGAGACAAAAGAAACCGCAGCCACGTGTTCAACACAAAAGAACACATCATTACGTATTCCGCCTCACTTTTAAACAAAAGAACGCCTGTGTCAACAATAAACCGCAAGCTCATTAATTCCGTGTGGGGACGCTCATTAATTCCTCCGCAATAAAGAACAAAGGAACACCTGTGTCAACAATAAACCACAACCTCATTAATTCCACGTGGGGACGCTCATTAATTCAACCGCGACGCTCATTATGTATTCCCCCGCAAAATTAGTATTCCCCGCAAAAATAAGGCTAATTCCATACCTACTATACTACTATTTTCTGCACTTAGTTCCCAAAATAACTTATTTATGCTTTTTGGTCCCCTTTCTATAAAAACAGACAGATGTAGAAACAATATATTTATTGTTTTTTGACAGGAAAGAGCAATACCGATCTACTAAGACAATAGAGTGCCAAATCTCTGCTTTGCCGTGCGGAAATTAGATGACCAATAATATGCTCAGTGTTGAGATACATCAAGTATATGTAGCTTCCTTAATTTCTTCAAAACAGAAATTTGAGAAAATACAGTTAAAGGTTCCTTTTCGCTTGAATACTGTCACAACATTGGTGTCAACACTAACTTTTCAATGACTTTTTATTTAAATAGATGCAAAAAGTAATGCACAAAGTAAGTGATGCAAAGTAAGTGGCACTTATAGAACGCATAGAACGGTTTTCACATGACTGTCGTGAAACCAATTCATGATTAATTTACTATCCAATCAAATGCAATTGTAATTCAACAACAAGCCAATCAGAGAGCGAGGTAATTCACAAATATCTCCTTTTCGCGTGCGAAGTAATCACAAGTAATTGTATAATTGTTTTCTCTACGCGATCTGATTGGCTGAAGGATCAAAGACCATTTTCTCAACCAATCACAACCCAAAGCAATCACAATTACCGAGGAATCAGTAATTATTCACGACAATCATGTGAAAACTGCTCTAGTACATTGTAAAACCTAGCAAATACTGGTACGGCGATGCCAATGGTTGACTTTAAATGTAGAAGATTGGGTGGTTTGGGCCCACACAGTGTTTCTATCAAAATGTGGAAGAATGGGAGAGAAGGCTGAAGTCTCCAAATACTTTTTGCTCTGTCACACTATCACTTTACCTGCTGCTGAGCAGTATCGAGTGCAAGAGAATGAATTAATGGCATTGGATCTATGAACCTGAAACAAAATCACACCAAACATCAGCATGACCATTCAAGCCACACATTCTGTATATATTATTTACTGTGTATAACACTTTTTCACTGTGAATTCAGGGTGAGCAGGCAAAGGGGTGTGCCCATGTCAGAGTTGCAGAGGAAACTTCATTGATTACACTAGTGCCTGCTTTTACAATGTAAGTGCCTATCACGCAATCAGGATTGTAGACACTGACATGCATGAATGACTACATGGCATGCCTTATTGCAGTCCAGTATGTCCTGGTAAAGGATGGTAACATCACACACTGTTTTGGATGCAACAACATGGGGTAGTGAAGAGGTTTTCCATAATTCTGCCTTATTTAGGCCTGTGATTTGTGAAAATGTAAAAATTATGGTTGTGAATTGAGAAACCAAGCTAGGCAGTGAATCATGATTGGTAGAGTTTTAGTGCCATCATCCGGCAATTGAGATAATAAGCTCTGTGAAATCAAGACGAATGCTGCATGTTCTAACAAAAATGAAATTTACTTGGTTACTCATAAAACTGGAAAAATATTAGTTCTGATTTGAGATTTGTACCCCCTCCTCGCCACCACTATAATCACAGCATGCAAATATTATTTATCAACTATCCTCCGAAGGGAAGGTGAAAAGTGGTGGATAAATACCTAGACGTGAAGTGTCAAGGTATATATCCACTGCTATAGGCACCGACCCTGAGGGGGATAGTTGTTTTAGTATTATACCAAATCAGTAGAATAAAATACGGTGGAATAAAAGATTCAAAACGTACGAGCCGCTATTTTGAGAGTTCTTTCAAAACAGTAAAATAGTGTTGGATATCTACTATTTCAGGAACCAATCAGAATGCGCAAAAATGACTATTCACTGATTTGGTATAATTTTATGCTAAATCATGATATTATACACACTGACTCACCTTCTTGTGCTGTACTGCAGCTGAGCGAAAATAAGCTGCAGATGAGCACATATTGATTTGTCAACACACTCTATTGCACTGCATGGGAGTAGAGGTGGGAGCTTCTTGTTTGCTTGGCTTTCATTTGCCACACTTGACCTACTGGCTTCTTCAACCTTGGCTTTTTCCTCCTCTTTCACATCATTTGCTGCCTCAGGAGCCATTTCCACATCAGTTGCTGACAGGAGCATTTAAGAATATGAATAAAAAAAAATAATTGATTAATTTAAAAATACCAAGTGAGCTGAAGTGCTCAAAAATTTTAGTTTATTCGCCAATGCAATCGTTTTGCCAACAAGTAATGTTAAGTAGCGCTCCACCTAAGAACTATAGCGAAAACAATAGGGCCGCGGAAACAGTGGTCGTCTAGTCATGCTCACACTCGATTTTCTCCAGAATCAATGAAATGCTTTGAAATATCCGGAAGACCTATTCAGAAAGAATTCGACGCTGCTAACGAAGTATTTCGCAAGGAAATCTGTCAAAAAGAGATTTAAACCAATCAGAAGGCCAGGATTTATTGACTAAGCAAATTACGTTTTTAGAAATTTAACAATTTAAAAATTTACACAAAGCGTAACTCAAATTCCCCATAGCCGTTCACGCTATCGTTCTTAGACAGAACGCTACTTAATTATGTGTACATGTTGTCCTCTCGAGAAAAAAAAAAGAAACTGTAATATACATAAGCCCCCTAGATGAGCCGTGAGCTCTTGGGGCAAATCACGTAATAAAATATTGTTTAAATAAAAAAAATTGTCCAAAAACTTGATGCAAAAACTACGATTTTTAAAATCAGACCAAATTTATTAGGAAATGTTAGAGCGGATTTCACATGATCATCGTGAAAACAATGAGGAGTTTGCAGGTGTTGTGTGACATTTTTAATCTTGATCCTAATAAAATGAAAATACCATATTTGAAAAGAGCTTGCCAGAATTAGAAAAAGCCGAAAATTTGAGTTGATTTGGGTAGATATTAGCAAAGTTATTGGCGCCCGAAGAAGGCTGTTTCTCTATATGTTTAATGTTGTTGTGGGCAACTGTTGCCCACCACAACATTAAACCTATAGGAAAACGACCAACTTCTGACGCTCATAACTTCTTTGTTATTTATCGAAACCACCTCAAAGTTTAGGATTTCACATATTTCGGTGAGCTCTTTTCAAATATGGTATTTTTATTTTGCTAGGATCAAAATTCAAAATGTCACGCAGCACCAGCAAACTCCCCATTGCAATTGAGCAATCACTAGCCAATCAGAATCGAGAGAAATCATGACTTGCTCCTAAATGGCTTTTTTTCTTAGCCAATTGCAAGCCGAACCAATTACTAAGTAATTACACAATTGTATTTACTACAGAATTTGATTGGCCGAGAAAAATGAGTAGCCAATGAGAAGGCAAAGCAATCGCAATGACATAACAAGTCTTGACAGTCATGTGAAATCCGCTCTATCACTAGACACTATTTCTGAAAAGCTTTCACGTTAATTGAAGGGGTCAGTGCGAGAACGACCTAAGTGACTTTTTAGACTGTTTTTCGACAGTGGGAAGCACATTTTACGAGCAAAATCGAGTCACAAACAATTTGCATGCCATGTGATGCCGGGCTCTTGAGTATTATGAAGCTTCTCTGGTCGTCTGACTCGGCACTTAACCGGGGATTAGGGGTGAAGTGCCATTTTTTCAGTATTACCCACAATGCTTTGTGCTTGAAAAACAGGAAAACATGTGAACGCGTTTAGTAAGCCAAATCAAATGGCTGCTGCTCGGCCCGTCGCGGCATTGGGATGGAATAAGCAGGAAATTACATGAAATAAGATGGAATTTTGCTTTGAACGTTGGGTTTTGACTTTTAAGTGACTTTTTTGCCATAAAAATTGGAGCTCAAAAAATGATGTTTTCCAGACTTTTTATACGGCGTAAAAACGCATATTTTCAAATTCTCTTCATCTTAGATTTATCGTTCCTATGCACAGAAACCTATAAAGATTGCCTTCTCGCTAATAACCTGTTGCCTCTGTGCTATTGGCATGAGTTCTTTGACTTGGTATTTTTCTATAAAGCCATCAATTGCCTTGTAAGCATTTCACCTGAAGTTTTACCTTCCCATATCAAACCAATTAGAACAACTAGATCCACTGCCAACCCTAATGCTATCAGTTTCCGCCCTCACAAGTGCAGAACAACGTCCTTCCAGAATTCTTTTTTTGGCCATGTTTCGCGCACCTGGAACACTCTGCCAGTACAATACAGACTCGAGTGCTTATCTCTCAACCAGTTTAGATCATTACTTCTTGAGTACTACTACCCTGCGAGCAAAGGCTACTTTTTATCTCCCTGCATTTTCTTTTACTTTAAATGTTTTCTTGTGTTTTTCAACTACGCAAAAGTAGCCTCTGCACACAAATGTCATTTCTCTGTTGCCCATGTGTGAGAAAATGGTGTGAGCCTGGAGAAACTGGTCGATCAAGTTTGTGCGCGAGCAAGAAAATATGCAATTTATCTGCTGTACAACTTACACAAAATCACTTTTTGTGGCCTTTAATGGCTCGTTTACTCAATGTAAAGTCTCTTAAATGCAGCTCTGATACTCATTCTAAAGTTTGCCTTTGATAATGTGCTGGAGATCGTTTTATTTTCTATAGAAATTTGAGTAAAATGTTGTGTGTTGGTCATTCAACAAGAAATCACTCGTGAAAGCGTGCGCTGTTTGACACAATTCTTGTAAAACCAGCCAAACCAGTCAAGCACGTCTATGATCCTGGACAAGGTTGTGACATTTGTGTGCAGAGGCCACTTCAAGAAGTGGCCTCTGCTAGCAGGGAAGAGTACTACAGGAGGGCGTTGGTACAATCCTACAGCCCTGATGATCCGAGGTCATTTAAAACCATCTGTGTTAAATGTCATGTACCTCGCCTCCTGAACACGCCCATCTCTTGTTGTTTCTAGTCATTTTAAATGTTACATGTTATCTTAATGTTTTTCGTAGTTTTACCCATGGGCCCACAGTAATTGGCTTTGCTGTTGTGGTGTCCCTGTCTACATGTCGTGTCAATTTAGTCTTGTTTTTCTCCTTGCACGTTATTTTTGTTTCCTGTATTATTTCCTATTTTTATAGACGAAGCATAATAAATAAAAAAATAAAAACCATTATATCCGCCAACAACTTGGACTAGTTGTCACTATTTTCGTTCTCTCAGTTTCAGAATTATGTAATTTTTCAAAGCACACTAGATGATAAAGCCACTGGTTAGAGGCCGTTTTACAGCGTTCTCGCAGCGATTTTTTGGGGAAAATACAGAGAGGCTAGTTTTAGGCTATTTTAACAAGGTTTCTGCAGTTTGTTTGTCAAAAAAAGAAAAATCGAAAAACAGTCTGAAAAGTCGTTTAGGTCGTTCTCGCACCGACCCATTCAATTTTTATCATTAGCAATACATGTACCGAGTAATAAACAAACAAATAGCCAAACTCACCATCTCTATTTATGACTGGAGGAGCAGAAGTGTCCTCACCAGCTGGTAACCAATGATACAATGCCGACCTGAGCTTGGGGTTATGGAACCATAACTAAAAGAAAAACAATTTGAATGCAGACAACATGATTCTACTGTTATCATTTTTTGACAAAATTGTGATTACTCCTTCATAAATTTGACATAACTAGGGTACTGCGGATCGGAATTCGCACTCTTTTTTAAAAAAGGCTGGTTTACACTTGCGATGTCTGCTGCAATTTTTGTCGCATGAGTAGCGGCTACTTTTCTTGCACATACGCGTGAACTCAAAATCACTAGGTGCAATTTGGCGCGATCTGCTGCAATTTTGTCGCGTGATGTCGCAGAGATTTCAAACAGTTCGAAACTCTTTTGCAACTTGATGCGATATGAAGAAAAGAGAGCACAGAAATCGCACCGGATTTGCATCTCATTTACATAAGAGAGTTGGAATTGCAACTCGCGTGAGAAAAATCGCAGCGACAAATGCAACAAAAATCACAAGTGTAAACAGGCCTTAAGGAGGAGTACAAATGCTCTTGGACATCTGAGGGGGAGGGTTTGAAAACAAGTTTTCTTTTGGCAGCCTTCACTAGAGCACAATTTACTTTCAAACCCTCCCCTTTGAGTCCTCAGAGGCACAAGAGCATTTTGTACCCTCCGGTTGGTGCCTACTGATGTTACTGCGCTCCGCAATGCGCACTCAAAACCCCAGCCATTTCTAGAGTGTGTTCAATTCCGGGCCTGGGGGCGTAACATCTTTTTTCCTTTTATTTCCATTTATTCAAAAACAGTGACCTCCGTTGTTCCGTTGCTATAGAAACTCTGATAACAATAAATCGTGCATCATCTTGTAACTTTGATCTTTGGTCAAAATTTCAAATCCACAGGTACAAGTACATTTTAGAATTGTGGTCATTCAAAGTTAAGCGGTCAGGTGCAAGAAAAACTGTAGACAGCCTCCTTAAGCAATAACATGTCTTCTCCGCAAAATTTGAAAAAGCTTTCATGGTTTTTAGTCATCAATTATCATTATCAAACCAAATCTTTGCAATCATGCAATTACCTCACAACCACACTCATTTCGCTTGTAACAGGGCTTCTGGTAGGTCGCGGAAAAATACAAGAAATTTCACGGGATTTTTAGGTTCAAATTCGTGGAAAACGACCCATTTTGAGGGAGTTTTAGGTTCAAATTAATTGTGAAGAAAAAACCCAGCAGATTTCCGCGGGTCGAATTCGTGTGAAAAAAAGGCTGATCGTGTGTGAATTTTACAACCAAATTTTGGAGAAAATGGTTGTGGCGGAAATGTGAAAATGGTAATTTAATTAAATCAACATTTTAATGAAAAAACAAAAATGTACGCCCAAAAGAAGATAAATTCATATATGAATACTGGATGGTAAGGTTGTCTGTGCCCTTTTTGCCTGGGCATAATGTTTGCCAATTTCAGATCATGTGGCATTCATTTGGATAATAATTTTTTTTGGAAGCTTCCATATTCAAATATCCTTTGGTACTTTGCAGAAAAAGAAAAATTCTCATGGGAATGCCTTGGATCTGAAATGGGACAACATTAAGCCAAAGCAAAAGAGGTCTATTACTGTATGCTGAGACTTTTTCATGTGATTTTTTTCATCTGCAAGTACAAATAATATGGTATCTGATTTACAAACCATACCTGCAGGAAAGTGTTTACATAACAAGTTGCTCCTAAATTTTTAAGGCCAACAAATGCATCCTGAAAAAAAGAAAAAAAAAATGAAGTTACCCAAACAGAGATACCAGTAGTGTGTTTGTGAGCAGTTTACATGGTCTTTACCACCTTTTGAAAACAAGTTCTTGAAAATTGGCTGAATTGTAGACAACTAGGGTGCTAACAATTGAATAAAATCAGAGTTCTTCTTGGATATCTTGCAACTGTTACAGTCATTCCAGTTCCGACAAGTGGACAAGCGTTACAGCTGTTGCACCTTTTCGTTTGGAACTAATTTCTGGTATTTTAATGTTTGCACTCCATCCCATTTTATGACCAAATAAATAATATAGAGATTTAGGCACTGCCTAAAAGTGAAGCTCCAAAAAAAGATTTGATTGTGTCATCACCAATGATGACATCACATAGTTTTGCATTGCCCTGACAACTTTATAATTTTGTCTAAGGCACCGTAGGTTGTCTTATGACCTTGGCTTCCTGAGATATGAATTTTCTTTGTTTATTCAAAGGTTCACATGACCATTTTTTTTGCATCAACACTAACACAATTTTGTACAAATTTCTTAATCTTACCACCTTTCATTCAGAAAATGAGTGTTTTTTTATATGAACACCCTTAAATGATAACGTCACCGATGATTTCACACCAGGTGACCATAATACTGTTGCATTCCCCTCTCCACCTACGTTTGGTTGTCTCACCACCTTTCTTTCCTTGGATATTATAATTTGAATTAATTATTTTTAATTTATCTGTTAAGTGATGTTATTAGTCAGACTGTTAAATGATGACATCATCAATGACATCACATTGATTGATGAAGCAAGTCCACTCCCCCTGACACAAAGGCAACTTCATCCAAGCTTGGTTGTGTTGCCTTCTTTTATTCCTGAGATGTGGTTTCTATGATTACATGAAAACCCTTAAACAGTGATGTCATCAATGATGGCAAAACACATATTAAACAATATTTTGCATTCTCCTGACCACCATAACAATTTGTGCCAAGTTTGGTTGTCTCACCATGTTTCCCTCCTCAGATATGATTTTTGTCCTTCATTTACATGAAGGCTGTTATATAATGTCATCAATGATGTAGAACCATGTGACACGTTGCTGTATCCACTTGGTCAACATGTCAAATTTATCAAATATTAATGATTTACTATGTTTACACTGTTAAATGTGAACACTGTTAAATGTTGATGTCATTGATTATGTCACACCACATGACCTTGCCACAGCACCCTCCTTAAAACACAGATAACTGTCTCAAAGTTTGGTCGTCTGAACATGTTGCCTTGCAGACATTGTGACTGCCTAAAATTTTCAAACATGTGTGACTGCCTAAAATTTTGAAACCTGTGTGACAGACAGACACATTGACACACAAAATGAACACTATAGGTTTTTACCCTGCTAGCAGAGTTTTTTTCTGCCAGTCTTTTATTAGCTAAGTTGTTCGCGTATCTGGTATGTCACATGGTTGTTTTTATTTGTGACCGCGCAAAACCTCTGCCGCAACCCGCTTAGAATTTTTGTTGAGCATGCGCTTAAGGGACCTCCAAATTCTTGGAGGTAATGTAGATGAACATGACTAACAAGTTTTTAAACTGGTTTTGATGAGAGTTTTGACAGCTAAAGTTACAGACTGCAGATCACCGCTACTCGTAACAACAAAGGTGTTTTGGCATTTCTTTGGTTTTCCTTTACACTTCAGGTAATGTGCAGCGAGGATAAAGTGCTTTTGTAGCCAACAGTCATCATTTGTAAATATCTTTGCAGATTCACAGGAATTCGTACTCTCAATCTTCAGCTATAAGTCTTTGAACGTTAGCATTGCGCTATCAACAGCTTATGAAACCCTGTGGAGGCATCAGCATCGTATTACACACCAAGTGGGATTCTTATGTCAAAATCATCAAATCTCTATACAGGGCATCTGGGGAAGTGCGGCAGTGCGATTCCGCACTTTTGCCAAAAAATCGCACTTTTCCGCACTTTCACTCTTTCCTCGCACCTTTCCGCACTTTTTAAGAAAATTACTAAACATTGTGTGGAAAAATCCTTCTAAACACGGTAATTTCAAAGATTTGCAGGTCAATACCTAGTTTATTATGCTGATGCTGAAGTATGAAGCGCAAAAACCTTGAAAACTCCACCATTTTCTTCTGATACGATCGCCACCGAATGCAAAAAATACCAGGCGTTCCACAGCAGACCGTTTGAGAATAAGTACGAGAAACAATCAATAATTGAATGGCTCGGTGCAAGAACCACCTAAGTGATCTTTTGAACTGTTTTTCGATTTTCCAATTTTTCACAAACAAACTGCGGAAACATTGTTAAAATAGCCTAAAACTAGCCTCTCTGCATTTTCCCACAAAAATCGCTGCGAGAACGCTGTAAAACGGCCTCTAACCAGTGGCTTTATGAACAACGACCTAAGAGACTATTCAGACTGTTTATCGGTTTTTAAAAATTCTGCGCAAATCATGTTCAAAGAGTCTAAGTTCCTAAAAATCGCGGTGAGGACGATGTAAAACGACCTTAGCCTTAAACCCTTAACCCTAACTCAATCTAACCCGAACTTAATTCTAATCCGAAGGCTAACCTGACCCTAGAAGTGGCACAAAGCCAAGGTTTTGCCTATAAAGCCGCAAATATTTGTCTATTGTTTTGAATTGAAAAGAGCTTTTCATCCTACCTGGCGCATTGTTAACCCTTTGTAGCCCGAATTTATCTCTGTAATTTCGCTTATTTTGCAAGGTTCTTCTACTTGAAAAAGTTAAAGACTTCCTGCTCCCCCCCCCCCAAAAAAAAAAACCCCGCTGTTTGTAAAGACTAAGGGCTCACCCTTTTCAGTGAAGGCCGTTGGATTCTTGGTTTCGCTTGTCGAACAGAGAGCGAGCCATGAATTCGCTTTATAAGTGCTTTTTTCAAGTCATTTTCTACTACAGGAGCCACTTTGCTTGCATCATAAAGCAACAAAGTCGGTAGAGACAAACTTGTGGAAGAAGTCACAAGTGAGGAGCAAATTTTACGAGCAAAATCGAGTCACAAAGAATTTGGCAGGCCGTGTGATGACTCGTCTAGTATTATGAAGCTTCTCTGTTGTTCTGTAGCAGGATTTCAGCACTGTCAAGACAATTTGGGTTAGTTTTGATTCCAAAAGAATGCATTCGGCGCAATATTCAGTTGACAGGTGCGAGTGACTAGGCACTTATAAAAAAATATCTAAAACCGGGGCCAGGGAGGAAGTGCTGTCAATTTTTTAAAGTTTTACCCATAATGCCTTGCGCTTGAAAAAAGGAAGACACTGTTTTACAGTGATCTCGTGGCGATTTTTTGGGGAAAATGCAGAGAGGCTAGTTTTAGGCTATTTTAACAATGTTTCTGCAGTTTGTTTGTGAAAAATCGGAAAATCGAAAAACAGTCCAAAAGATCACTTAGGTGGTTCTTGCACCGAGCCGTTCAAGTCTATCGTATAGTAATGATATGCAGTTTTTTCCTTCGGGTTCTCGGATATGCGTGTCGGAAAACCCGAAGGAAAAAACTGCATATCATTACTATACGATAGACTTGAATGGCTCGGTGCAAGAACCACCTAAGTGATCTTTTGGACTGTTTTTCGATTTTCCAATTTTTCACAAACAAACTGCGGAAACATTGTTAAAATAGCCTAAAACTAGCCTCTCTGCATTTTCCCACAAAAATCGCTGCGAGAACGCTGTAAAACGGCCTCTAACCAGTGGCTTTATGAACAACGACCTAAGAGACTATTCAGACTGTTTATCGGTTTTTAAAAATTCTGCGCAAATCATGTTCAAAGAGTCTAAGTTCCTAAAAATCGCGGTGAGGACGATGTAAAACGACCTTAGCCTTAAACCCTTAACCCTAAACTCAATCTAACCCGAACTTAATTCTAATCCGAAGGCTAAACCTAACCCTAGAAGTGGCACAAAGCCAAGGGTTTTGCCTATAAAGCCGCAAAGATTTGTCTATTGTTTTGAATTGAAAAGAGCTTTTCATCCTACCTGGCGCATTGTTAACCCTTTGTAGCCCGAATTTATCTCTGTAATTTCGCTTATTTTGCAAGGTTCTTCTACTTGAAAAAGTTAAAGACTTCCTGCTCCCCCCCCCCCCCCAAAAAAAAAACCCCGCTGTTTGTAAAGACTAAGGGCTCACCCTTTTCAGTGAAGGCCGTTGGATTCTTGGTTTCGCTTGTCGAACAGAGAGCGAGCCATGAATTCGCTTTATAAGTGCTTTTTTCAAGTCATTTTCTACTACAGGAGCCACTTTGCTTGCATCATAAAGCAAACAAAGTCGGTAGAGACAAACTTGTGGAAGAAGTCACAAGTGAGGAGCAAATTTTACGAGCAAAATCGAGTCACAAAGAATTTGGCAGGCCGTGTGATGACTCGTCTAGTATTATGAAGCTTCTCTGTTGTTCTGTAGCAGGATTTCAGCACTGTCAAGACAATTTGGGTTAGTTTTGATTCCAAAAGAATGCATTCGGCGCAATATTCAGTTGACAGGTGCGAGTGACTAGGCACTTATAAAAAAATATCTAAAACCGGGGCCAGGGAGGAAGTGCTGTCAATTTTTTAAAGTTTTACCCATAATGCCTTGCGCTTGAAAAAAGGAAGACACTGTTTTACAGTGATCTCGTGGCGATTTTTTGGGGAAAATGCAGAGAGGCTAGTTTTAGGCTATTTTAACAATGTTTCTGCAGTTTGTTTGTGAAAAATCGGAAAATCGAAAAACAGTCCAAAAGATCACTTAGGTGGTTCTTGCACCGAGCCGTTCAATTAGGAGATCTGTAATTGGATGGAAGTTTAGATGGAAATAAGCCAATAGCTGATCTTGTAAGAAATGGGTAAAATACAAATGGCGCACGTTTTTCGGTGACCCAGATTTGTATTTGCTTAAAAGGTCAAGTATTTAGGCGAAACAAAATAGTAGGAGAACGAAAAATGTTGGATGTTAGAAGTTTGTTTATTTGTACTTAAACGCCGTAAATATTCTATGAAACTGCCGGAGCCATTTACCCTAGATTAAGATGGTGATGACAAAGCACGAAGTTTACATTTTGGAGAACTTTATTGCAAGATAGAGCAGATTTCGTATGACTGTGAAAAGTGCCGCGGGCGGCGCGGTACTGTCGTGGTGGCGGTACGGAACCTTGCCTGCTGTAGATGGAATGAAATCCCGTAGTCGTGGTACGGTCACAGTCGCGGCGCGGAACAGCTTTGTGGCGGTACTTTTCACAGTCATACGAAATCTGCTCTATTGTTATGAACAACACATGCGGGAGTTGATTGTATGGAGAAACAGGCGCTCTTACGGATTTTAGGGATTCGAGTTTTAAATGACTGATGCCGCGCAAGCAAAGCATGGTGAGCCCTTCTTTTTTTGCATTTTTCCATTGTTCTTGACCTAAATATTGATCATGCGAAGTTTAATAAGTTAGCTGTTACATCAGTTTCAACGAAATTACGTTTTAAAATGACAAAACAAATAGAAAATCAACAGAAACGACTTGTTATGATCCCCCAAAAGCGCAAACCTTCAAATTAAAGAAAAGAATTTACCACACTTTACACCGTTTTACCACACTTTTTCCGCACTTTTTTCTAAAAAATCCCACATTTTTCCGCACTTTTTTGCTGTTTTTTACCGCACTTCCCCAGATGCCCTGTCTATAGTAACGGGCTTATGATGCAATGATGCTCAACGGAAATTCTAAGTGGGTTGCAGAAGAGGTTTCTCCGGGCGCAAATGAAAACAACCATGCGACATACAGTACAAGACACGCGAACAACTTATTGCTAGCTAATAAAAGACTGACAGAAAAAACCTCTGCTAGCAGGGTAATAGGTTTTATTCAGGAAAAAAAAAGAAAAAGCCATAATTATCTCCCGCAAGAAAGCTCAAATAGCGACCAAACCTTGCTTTTAGGTTGATAGCTATCTAATGTCAAAGTCATGTGATATTGCATCACTGATTACATTAGAAAAATAATGCCAAAATGTCTCAAACCAATCAAAAGCGACTTGATGGTTATAAATGTCTGATGCTTCCTTATGTATGGCGCTTTGCTCGTGCGGCGCTTTGCGCTGCTTGGGAACTCTGCTACACTGTATGATAGCAGAATGGTTGGAAAGCAGGATGGAATTCTTGGGAAGGAGTGGTAGCAAGAGACAGGTCCACCAGAAGAAAAGTATATTTAGGCCTTATGTGCAACAGAGCATGAAAAGGATAGGTGAGGTGAATGGTAGCAGACCAGTATCAAAATGATAAAAATTGTAAATTCCAAGCACTTAGGACTTCTTCCCCATTGGAATATGGTCTATAGAGCAAATTTTGCATGACTGTCGGGATTAATTACGTAATTGTGATTGCTTTGCGTTCTCATTGGCTACTAATTTTTCTCAGCCAATCAAATTCTGCAGTAAATGCAGTTGTGTAATTACTTACAGTACTTAGTAATTGGTTTGGCTTGTTATTGGCTGAGAAAAAAGCCATTGAGGTGCAAGTTGCGATTTCTCTCGATTCTGATTGGCTAGCGATTGCTCAATTGCGATTGTTCTCAAAATGGTCATGTGAAATCCGCTCTATGTGACCCTGCATGGGAAAACGTATAATGACTGCTTTCTGTTTTTTAGCCTGATCGGTTGAACAGCTTAAAAACTTGTTTGAAAGGCTAAAAATTAATTTGTTTGAACGGCTAAAAAACTTGTTTGCCACCTGTTGGTTTTGGACCAAAAAAACAACAACAGAGAGCCGCGTTATTATATGTTTTTGTATAGGTGAGCTTACCTTTCCCTTCCGTTCATCTTCTGGATCTGGAGTCTCATGCCAGTAATCATCTAGGAAAAAAAATAAATTTGCTCAGAATTATGCAGCATCTTTTTACATACCATATGCAGATACAGTAATTCAAAGTAGGCGCTTTGAAGAAACAACAACAACAACACATGTTTATGTTTATGTGCCCTATAGCTAGGGGGGGGGGGGGGGCTACAATCACCGACAAAATTGTTGAGAATTTTATGTCTACAATCGTTACAGATCGCCATACTAAAAAGTGTTGTGTTTCCATAAAATAAATAGCTACCCTTCTCGTTAAAACCCCTCCCCCAACTCAATGTTGTGTTGTCAAACACGCTAGTGGTTGGGCTTCAACATTGAATAAGGGGGAGGGGGAATTAAAGCCAAGAAGACATCGCTTACGCAGTTGAAATGGAGAAAAGCATTTTCGAAGGAAATTCTCAACTACTTTGTTGCTGATTGTAGGTTGCATGTACTAGCCGCCCTCTTCAGATAAAAGCTACGGTATTCTTGGATTTCAAAGAGCTGATTTGTACAATATTTTATCTAAATTCACTTTGCTCTTTACTTAGAAAGGGATGTTAACTAAGTTGTTATTGAAGTATGTAAATAAGATCTTGGTCCATATCCTTGGTATTTGTAGGCATTTTGAGAAGGTTGGTAATTTGTGCCCCTCCAGAAAGAGCACAATCATGGCGGCAACATACTTTTTACTGACAACAAATCGTGTGTTCAAACACTTTATAATATATTGGTTGGGAAAAGAGCTACAATGTGTCACCTTCAAATCTTCTCTCCAAACATAGTTTCATATCTATCCCAAGCTAAAGTTTAGCGAGAGACCATTTTTATTCATATATATTATAAAGGCCTCGTAATGAGTGGCAAACGCATGTGTATTTTCCCTATTGATGTTTGCATGATTGTGAAAAAACATATGCGAAAAACTTATTTGATTGCCGCTCTCAGGATCATGCAGTAAAAAAAAACACAGGTATCCCAATTCACTCATTTTTTTGGCGAACATATTTTTGAAAAAAAAAATGGCGACCAAACTTTTCTATTTGGCGACTAGAATTTTTCATTTAGGCGCCAATGCCACCTCCCGAAAAAAGTTAATGTCGGGCCCTGTATAATAATAATATTAAAACAGGAAACAATTTAATATTCAACCTAGTGATCCTAAAGTTTCATTTTAGGCAAACTGTGTCACAGGGACAACCAAAGGGTTTTCTTTAGAGAAAACCCTGCCTACCTTTGATTTCTCCCAGCCACATTTTCTCTCCAAGTGCATTGAGGCAGTTTGGGTTAAACTTGCAGTTTACTCTGGAGATGGTAAAATGTAGCAATAGTAATTTTAAGGTACTACAGGAGGCTCCCGAGGGTACAATTTGAAAAATTATATCTCGCTTTATATTTCGTTGTACCCAATCAGCATTTCAGCATGTTTTTTATTAAACATTTAGCTTTGTTTTGATGTAATGCGCATACCCATACCACGCCCTGTTTCGCGAGTATCGGTCTCCATAGTAACCATTACATTTTCACTAAAAATCTAAAAACTCACACGTTTTTAACAGCAGACCCAAACTAAGTGCACCAGGTTATTTTGCATTAAAAAAGGGACAAAATTGACCGTGCCCGTAGCAAAAAATTAATAAGTTAATAGGTTACCGATTAATAAAGTCAAAACGCAACAGAATTAATAATATTATGAGTTTCCATACGGGCATGGTCAAAATCCTTCTAAATGCACTATCTGTTCGTTTCAGAAAGTTTCAGAGACAGAGCTGAAATCTAGACGCACTTATTCATCATTTTCGGTGTTCAAGCGCCTTAATTACAGTGAAATAACTTCCTTACTTCACGAATTTTCGATTCTATGGCTTTGTTCGCTTCAGTTGGCAAGATGCGTCTGTGTAGGTTATTTTTAACCAGTCAGCGGTCTTTTGTATTCAATATTTCCCCCCAAATAAGGATCCTTTGCCCTTATACAGCAATGTTTTTCGCGCGAAAATAAGTACACGCTACTAAGCAAAGTAAATCGGATTAAATTTCACTCAATTTTCAGAAGTCACGCGCGCTCGTAAACAAGCTCAGAACAAACCGCATAGCTGCGAAATTTTGGTTTTTACAACATTGGCTTTTTATAACGAGTAAGAATCTGTTTTTTAAGCTACCAAAAACATGTTTTTATGTCTTAGGAATGATTCATCGATCAATGCACACGGCATGACTCCTCCAGGGATTAAATACTGGAAATGAAATGCGATCCGGCTTGACCAACACAACAACTGATAATATTTCATTGTTTTTAACATTAGGAGAGGAAAAGAAGCAACCTCTGGAAATTATTTCGTTGCTACAAATGATTAAAACCTCTATGAACAAAAATAAAGTACTTTCTCGCATATAAAAGCCGAATTCTGTGTCCAGTTAATGACTAACAGTAGGTCAAGGGTCACTGCAACAATACCAGATAAATACTCGGGTAGGATAAAAACAAAGTATAACGTTACAATATTTGGCGCGAAAAACGTTGCATTTCTCTCTCGATTTTTGTAGGAATTCGTGAACTTTCAAAGTTTTAAACTACCCTATATGATAAATAGTATCACCAGCATCAGGTTGGGTGATTCTGGGGAGAATTGAAATTTCGATCATGAGCCTCCTATAGTACCTTAATGCTAATGGCATCATCAATGGCTGTCTGTCAGTAGTGAAATGAATGACATCACAAAAATAAACAAATTGTTTTAGTTCCAGGTTATTTGAGTATACAATGAAATACAATATTAGGGACTGTACAATAATGATAGCCTGGTAAAGGGGGAAGTATTGATTCAGAAAACACAATACAAAACATTTTCCCTCCTACACTTTACGCAGTACAAAACTTGTGCCCTCCCTCCCCTGTCTGTTCTTAAGCTTCCTCTGCCCAAGTTCTTGATTATGGTAAGTGTACAATTAGCTACCGGTATAGCCAAAAATTAGTTACCATAGCAAAGTAGTTTACATGTACATGTCTGATATTTTGTGGGGCTGTTTTGTGCAAGAGAGAAACTCAACAGATAGCACTGGAATTTTCATAGATCATATGCATAAGAGATGTCAAAATTTTGTAAAGCAAGTTTTGATACAGTGTTTTGACAGCTAAAGTTATGAACCACAGATCACTGCTTCTTGCAACAGCAAAAACATTTCTAGCAAAATTGACCATTTTTACCATAAAATGTATGGTGGTAGCGCATCATGCTACCAGCCTCATTTTGATGTTTATGCCCATACATTTCTTTATAAAAATAGGCCAGAAAGCTAAGTTTTGAAAATTCATCTCAGCTAGTTTTTGAGTAATTCTTCCCAAACTTTGCAGCTTTTCTAATACGGATGTGTTGAATTGAATACTGGACTTTGTTTCCTGATAACTATTTAACAAATTGTTCCTTGAGCCCAAAATGGCCTCTGAGTCAATAGCCCATTGACTCAGAGGCCATGTGGGCGATAGGAATAATTGTTGTAGTCTCATACTAGTAGGTCAATTGTATAGCCAAAAATGTTTTCTGGTCGTTTTCTGGCTTTCAAATCCAACACTTTTTGCTACTAGTAGGCTATAACTCAACCAATCAGAGTGCAGCATTGGCGTGATCGTGGGCGATAGGAATAATTGTTGTAGTCTCATACTAGTAGGTCAATTGTATAGCCAAAAATGTTTTCTGGTCGTTTTCTGGCTTTCAAATCCAACACTTTTTGCTACTAGTAGGCTATAACTCAACCAATCAGAGTGCAGCATTGGCAATAGAGTCCTAAAGTGTGACGTCACAAATTTGAAAAATTTGGAATTTCAGATTTTAGTCCACGGATAATGAAAGACCAACTCCGAAGAACGTTGCATGCAAAAAATGAGGTGAATCAGTTGAAACGCGACCAAGCTATAACTTTATGAACTGAACCAAAAATACAGTGATTTGTTAAAGAAAATTATGTGTTCAGCGGGCCATATCTTGGTCGTGTTTCAACCGATTCACCTCATTTTTGGTGTGTAGCTTTCAATCGATATGCCCTTTCGAAATCAAGGAACAAATATTGCTTAATTGAAAATTTTGTTTTTTGTGACATCATAACTTTAGGACTCTATAGACCACTAGAGTGATTTGACTAAAAGATATTAAGCCATATTAATGTGATATGGGTCTATAGTCGATAATTCTATAAACCATTGCAGATTATGGAGTTTCTACATGATGATAAATCTGGGCAACCTATCTACAGCTTTGCTTGCTATCGAAGCCACATTGAAGTCACAAAGATAACACGACACAGGCAAAACGCCCCGACCAATCAGACTCACTACCCAGATCTGTGCAATGTCACACCACCCAGTACGTGACACCTGGCTATGTTGCTCAGACATCTCACTCAAATTGTTTGATTTTGAATGGGAGTCTGTTAACTCAGGCTAAAAACAACCATGCAAATAAATATCAGACAAATGCAAAGAAAACTTTCGCTCCGCAGGCAAGAGTGTTTCATTCATTTCATGCAATATTCTTTATTTATCCACGGTTAAAAACTCTAGCAAGCTACCTTAACTGGCCTGGAAATTTGTTCGACCGATGGCTCCATAAGGTATGAAAAGTGAAATAAAAACATAATTAAATATCCCATAGAGCGAATTTCATGACTGTAGTGAAACAATCGTAAAGTGATTACATCAATTCTGAACAAAACATAAGTTAATATAGGAGTAATTACAAAGTAGTTGAGAATTAGGCCTCACGACAGTCATCTGAAATCCGCTCTATTATATACACTAAATTATAATAAATCACTCTTAGCCAAATCCCAACTATAACAACATTCAACAGCACTGTTGTCAAACAGAGACAAAAGTCAAAATACAACGCAACATCATACGATCGACAATCGCAAGTCAATAAATTGACTATTGCTTATGATAACCTAATCGGCTGGATTTAGGACCTACGTTTTCCATTCTTTTCAGCAAGGTAGTCAATTGATCGATGGCAGTGATCATGATATGGCATGGATAGTCGGACGATCGTTATTTAACTTAAACACTGTTCAAAACATATTATCTCGACCCACCTGCAAACTCCACGAGCACACGGCGGTTTATTTACGCGATAAGTTGTCTCTATATTTTCTTGTGTGATTGCCAGAGGATCCGTAAATTCAGCCCAAGTCCAAGCATCTAGTTTACTCGCTCTTGGGGCTTTTGTTTGCCCTTTTACCACCGTCTTTCCCCCGCTCGATCGCCCGCGCGCCATCTTGGACTTTCTTTCTTCCCGCGCGAGACGTAGACACGGCGTGCGCATAGGATTTTGAGCGTGTCTGCTGGGTGTGGAAACACGGGCGTTAGGAAGTTCGTCTACGGGCGCAGGAAAGAATCAAGATTATCTTCCAGAACGTTGTAGTCCTAATGCCCTTGTGAGAACAAGGTTTTTTCGACGCCAAGGTGACTTCCGGTTTTTCAGGTTTTAGGGGGAGGGTTGGATTCCTCACGATGGTGTATGAAATTTAAAAATTGTATAACAAATTTGCTAGTAATTTTTTTCTCGGGCCGTGCAGGAAACTTTTTTTCAACTCCCCCCCCCCTAATGGGCAGCCCCTTACAAGATCCGTCCTAGCCTGCGTAGCAAAATTTTCAGGACGATAAACTCCGATAAACTTGAGCGAGATTTGGGCGGCGTCGAACTCCTCGCCTCTTTCTCCTCTGTTTCTCGGCTTCTTTTCCCTGAAAACATACGGCGTCCCGGCGTCGCTGCAGAACCAGACATCTACACGGGAAAACATGTCGAATTGTGTAAATTTTGTTGTTTTCGGCCTTGGTCGAGCTGGGCACATCCATGCTGGCAACATTCTCAGGAATACCAGGGCTAATTTGAAGTACCTGATCGAAGAAGACTGTGCCAAAGCTCAGACGTACCTCGATGAAAACAACTGCACTGCGAAGGTTCTTCCTGCGGCGAAAGCTTCGGAAGCTCTCTCTGATCCTCTTGTACATGCCGCAATCGTATGTACTCCCACTCCTTCCCATGAAGAATGCGTACTTATGTCTTTAAAGGCTGGGAAAGCGGTGTTTTGCGAAAAGCCAATTGCCCACTCCACGGAAGGAACAGGTAAGATTTTTATGGAATCATTTGATCTATACAAACAGTACAATAAGCTTACAACACACGCCGTGCGTTTGACCTAAATAAGACTACCATAAACTGGAGGGGGCCATTGTAGTCTATCGCATCGACCCGTGTCTATTCAAACACATTAAAAATTAGCAAGGTAGAACAACGGGTCATAACTTTGTTTAATAATCATAGTTTACCGTAAGTTGGAAAACAATGCAGGGATCGGGGATCGGGGATCGATCATTATCAATGAGATTAATATGATGTGGAGAAAAGAATTATTCAGGTCGAGATCTGAATAATTGTCCACATCATACGAAAGCTGAATTCATTCATTGTTTTATTATTCATTCAAACTTTTAATTGTTTTATTATTCATTCAAAATGAATCTCCCCGCTTTACAGTTGTACTTCTTTAAGGAGGCAGCCTACAGTTTTTCTTGAACTTGGTCTCTTAACTTTGGATGACCACATTTCTGAAATATACTTACTTAACCTACAGATTTCAAATTTTGACCATTTGCTGTGGAAAGATCAAAGTTCAAGATGATGCACAATTTATTGTCATCAGAGTTTCCATAGCAACGAAACAGGGGGGTCACTGTTTTTAATTAGGAAAAGTTCCACGTAAAATTCAATCTAAACTTTTGAAAATGACACACCAAGCGCTAATCCTTAGGTAATTGTCTATACGTATACAAAGTTTAGAGAAAATTCATCAAGCCGATTTCAAAATATTCCACGCGATTTTTTGCCTTTGAAAATTCAAAATCTTTCACTTGCTTTCTAATTATTATGAATTTAATGGCTTTTGAAAAGGCTGTGACATCTCTTACTGCAAATTCATCCCAAGGTATACAACTACTTGTTTGGCAAATTTGATGCCAGGAAGTGCTTTTGATTTTCAATAATGAACATTGACGCAAGCTCACAAAATAATTATCATTTCGAACACAATTAAGGCTCAAGTTCATACCAAGTTAGGGCCTCTTCACATGATTCTGGAATGAATTTCATTCCAGAATCAGTTTCATTCTAGAATGAAGTTCGTACTGTATTCACATGACGTGATCAATCAGTTTCAGATTTTGGTATCAAATAAGAAAACAAATATTCACGCATGCGCCACTCGCTCCAGGCTTCACTGTTTGTGATTTTTCGTCCGAGAACGAAGTTCAATTTCAGTTCACATGATTCCAGAATGGAACTTCATACCGGAACGAAATTTTCACTCCGATTGAAAACCGGGGTGACTCATTCCGGAATGACCTGCACGGGAGCAAAATTTCGTTCCGGTATCATGTGAACAGATATATAGAAAATATATAGAAATCTTACGGGGATGGAATGAACTCATTCCAGAATGGAAGTCATTCCGGAATCATGTGAAGAGGCCCTTAATCTCATATGCAATAGTCAGTGTGAGCTCGACTTTGTGGGATGGCTGCTTTTAAAACGTTGATGCTCTGTGAAGGAAAAAAGGGGGAAAAAACACATTTTTATGTGTGAACCTGGAGTATAAAAAAAACTTTGTTTTAACTCGAATTTTAGAATAGCTTGTAACAGCTGATATACAGCCACTATAGCTAGTTTCTTTGAGTACCACACATAGACAACACATTTAAGAAACCCAACTGGCCAGGAGGCAAACCAGGTCGGCTATGTACAAAGAATGGCCAAGGAGTCAGAGTGGGGTCTCGAACTCGGGTCATTGGATTACGTGGAGGACACTCTGACCACTCGGCCACCCTGCCTCCTGTTTTAAGGAGTGTCTTAACTGTGAGGCAAACTTGGTTCTCACATAAATAATGCAATCAGAAATGTAGGCGTTTTCAGTTCCCTGATGCAAGGTCTCTCGGGAGACAAATTACAATAGTCACCACACTTGGTCACTGAACCATGTTTCTTTATCCAGACAAGCTGCACTCAAAATATATATGGGTTTATTTCCTTGGTGATCATAGTATTACAAACTAATACCATGGCACACTTGGGAAATTTGGGATTGGGCCCTCTGGACTTCTTCCTCGGGTCTCTGGGAAATTTCATCCCTTATTTCCTGAGTGTGCCATGGTATTACGTACAGTATAAATATATCACATTTTAAAAATTAGCCTTCATATACTGATAAATGCAATCCTGCACCTCTCTCCGATCTTGGAAGGCAAACTCACCAACAGTTCCACATGAATTAATATTAGAAGCAATTGTAATATTGGTTTACAAATTGATGGTACTCCTTCAACATTGAATGAGCATCTTGAATTTCTTGTGCACATTTTAAACTGTACTGGGGGGGTTGAGGACCTATGGAAAAAGGGGGGTTGTATTGGACTCTGGAAATACCATGGGAGGGGGTCTGGAGACTTGAAATTCCAAGGGGGAGGGGTAAAAAAGGTGACTTTCCAGGGGCATTTTATCCAAAAATAGATTTCCCAGGGGTAATTTTGCCAGAAAAAAATGGAAATTCCAGGGGAGGGGGTCCTTTACGAGGTTGGAAATTCCAGGGGAGGGGGTCTGTTTCACAAGTGGAAATTCCAGGGAAGGGGGTCTTTTTAAGGAAGGTATTCAATCCCCCCCCGCTGTTTGGTTTAAAAATGCAATCAGCCAATTTTAGTTGTCTGATATTTCACTTGAAAGAAATCTTATTAGCATTTTTTTCCCAGCTGCCTGCTTTGATGAAGCAGAAAGACATGGGCTTCCCTTATTCTGTGCATTTAATCGGCGATTTGACCCTGGAACCAGAAGCATTATACAGGCAACACAGCAAGGGAAACTTGGCAGAGTCCACATGATAAAACAATCCAGTCGTGATTCTCCTCTCCCTTCAATAGAGTACCTGAAGATATCCAATGGCATTTTCCATGATTGTGGTGTTCATGACATTGATGTAATATCAACAATAGTTGGCGAGGCCCCAAGTGTAGTCTATGCACAAGCTCATTCATTTGTGCCCAGCATCCAGGCTATTGGGGATGTAGACTCTGTTGCTATTACAATGAAGTTCCCTTGTGGTGCTATTGCTCAGATTGATATGGACCGATCTGCAATATATGGATATGACCAAAGACTAGAAGTGTTTGGTGACAAGGGCATGTTTCGCAGCGAAAACATGAAGCCTACAGCGGTGACCTTTGCCTCTCAGGAAGGAGTACTTCATGATGTTAACCTCTTCTCTTTCCCTCAGCGTTATGCTGAGTCTTATGTTAATGAGCTGAATCATTTCATTGATATCACTTTGGGTAAGGCAGATTGTGAGGTAAAGCGTGATCAAGTTATGTTGGCATGCAAAGTTGCATCAGCTTGTGAGCAGTCCTACCGCAAGGGCATGCCAGTCCACTTTGAGAACTGATTTATATGGTGTACCACAGGGCATGGGCCTGTCAGGTTACACTGATTACAGGTCATCAGTTTACAGGTGATCCCTCTCTCTTGTGAAATTGAAACATTTTAGAGAGTGATCATTATATTATGGGGGGGGGGGGGGTCTAATCATGTTTGTATGGGATTAAACAGGAAATGAAAGGCATTGACCTCCAATTGAATTCCTGAATCCCTTCAGTGGGGGAGGAATTTTTTTTGGGAATCACATTGTCAGTTATTGAATGTTTTTCTATATAATCATGTACTGGTGAATATTTCAAGAGAAATTATATTTTGACCATAATTATTATCTTATTATTTTACCAACTCAGGCAAATACTATGCTGAACAAAGAATTCCATTAAAATACTGCTTTGTCTAATAATAATCTTTATCCAATTTTGAAAAAAAAACAAATTCTAAGAGATTATTAACATAGCGTGAGGTCTGCACGGGAAATATCATACCGAGTTCTTGTAGTATAGCGAGTTTAGTGATAGCGAGGTCCGTACAAAAAGACCGAGGTCTGATATTTCCCGTACAAGCAAATGAGGTCAATAATTCGTTTGTTAGGGGTTATTCACATGAGGGAGGGTGCCCCTATGTAGTAGGGTTACCCTACCTGACCCTTTTCCTTTGTTAAACCCCGTTCGTTTCACATGAGAGGTAGGATACTTTTTGATACGGTTAGGCCTTCCGTCCACACTAATAATAAATATTATTATACATTGTACTCGCTATATCGATTCTGATTGGCTAAGAGCGCGCGCTTTACTTTGGGAATCACGCACTTTGAGGGTCTCCAAGAATCGGCCTGCTGATTCTTCAAGAATCAGCTAGCTGATTCTTGATACGCGCGCCATGCATCATGGGACTAGAGCGCTTTCCCTATTTTAACAGGTCGCAATTGTGTAAAATAAATTGCTTGACAGAAAGAAAAGTATTTTAACTGAATCAATGTATAATAAAACAATTATTGAATTCGGTTTTTGTGATCTCCAGAATAAACAATGTCTCGCCAAGTGGAATCAGGCTCGGCCTCACGGCCTCGCCTGATTCCACCTGTCTCGACATTGTTTATTCTGGAGATCACAAAAACCTCATCCAATAATTGCTTAATAATAATATAGTTTATTAAGGGCCTTTCGCAGTTAAAAAACTGAATTGCAGGCTAACTGTACATAGGTATATAACACGCTGATACTAACACGTTGATCGTTTTCATCGAATCCGTATAACTTTGGAAACGCTCTCGAAAGTGTATCAAAACGAATCCGTATACATATCGTTTTAGTGTGGACGGTCGAATCCGGATAAAAGTGAAAACGATAACGTCAACAGTACCATTAATTTGAGACTGTCCTTGCACACGCCAACATCAAATAAAAATTGATCGCTTGTTTGGAGCTAAATCTCCCGTCCACACTAACACGCATCGAATCCGTATAAGTTTGAAAACGAATACTTTGAAAACGCGTTAGTGTGGACAATGCCTTAGGATAGCTGATCGAATATAACCTGACTTGTTACTCTGGCTGCGCGGTTTTGAAGTTTTTTGACATCATGCCAGACTGGACTGCAATAGTTGAAATGTGGCTCAATTAACGCCATCCGCTGCAACAATATTCTAATGAAAAAGCTAATAAAGTAGTGAGTAATTGTAAATTATGTTTCTGTGTGCGGTTGTCATGGTAACGCAAAACCACATGTAACACTATTTGCAGAATGTGTTTGCCTTTAATAATTCAGGTTTATAATAATGTTGCAAAGTCCACACAATCTTCTCAGTGATATTTTTAGTGCCGATACTTAGTTCATTCTCTGGCGGGAATTTTGATGCACCAAAATTGTGGAGATATTAAAGGTCAGAAATAGTTTTTGGTGTTTCCCGTCAGAACGTACCTTGGGGTTTTTAAGACTCTGAAGGAGAGGAAAAGCAGACAAACAAGTTAAGGTTGTTCATAACCATTGCAAAAGGCCTAACCCATCTAATTTGACGGATTTTTATCATCAATAATGTTGAATACCGACAGAAATCTTACTTTTGTGGCACAAAATGACACAAAAATGTCATATTTTCAACATTGCACGGACTATCTTACCATCTGTTGCCATGGTAACCATAGCATGAGGGTCGACAATATTTTTAGGTGATGAATTATGTCCCAACCAAGAGTGGATCCACTCTTGGTCCCAACCTATTTATGTTGCAAATATAAATCAATTTGGTGGATGTTTGTCGGAAAAACAAGCCAAGTTTATTCGTAACAAAAAACGTAATGGGCAGTTACACGGTAAACAGTAAACGTAAACGGCGGCGGGAGAACGCTCCTGGTTTCAGTGAGCCGGATTCCAGAAACAGAACAGCAGCGTTTTTGCTCGGAAGAAAAGAAAAGGTACAGCCGCACTCCGTACACAAACCGTTTTTCAAAATCGGAATCAAAAGACACAAAGCACGGGGACGTTCTGTTTTTTTCTCTTTTTTTTTGGGGGGGGGGGGGGGGGGGGGGCTGTGTCAAGATGGATTGTACCACGTGACAACCATGTGATACCGTAGACCACATCGCTTGGCAGGCCTGGTCGCTTGGAGCGACCTAAAGTACGTGAAGCGATTGTTATGATGGTCAGAATTTCTTCATTTTGATCCCCAGAGAAAGGCAGGTAAGCTACAAAACAATGCAGAATACTTCGTTCTCTATCGTTACATTGGTCTAGATGCTATAAGATGAGCCTGTTTGAATTCTAAATTACGTTCCAAAAGTGAAAAGCTCGGCGCTGAAAGAAGATGGACTTTTGGAGCATTTATTCTGAAAAATAACTTCCTCGTGTGGTGCAGCTGCTAGCTGCAGCTAAACCTATCCAACCTTTTGCTATCCGCTGCTGGTCCATGTAACTTACGTGCCCTTAGCCATCTCATGCGTCCGTATCGGATCGGATCTATCACGCTGCTGCTATTGGTATTTTGTAGAGCTCTCTAAGTTCAAGAGAACTTAATGCACCTATCAATGTTTTGCCCCAGGGTGGGGTGTGCGGGCAACCCCACGGGAATTTGACATTTTCAGCTTTTGAAATGTCAATTTCCCCACCCTTGGAGCTCCATTAAGGATCAAACTCCCGCCCCTGAGGATCCCAGACCAGTGTAAAGGCGTTCATAGATACAAACATCAAGAAGCTCTTACCTTTCATTCTGCATCGTTCTCCACAATAAAAAAGGCCGAGGAAAACGCAGAAATCTTGTCTCCAGGTGGTTTCTGGGTATTTTCCAAGATGGAGGAAAGCTAGTTCTTAGGACTTCCAAGATGGCAATCGAGTCAAATTTCCCACCCTGGGGACTGCTGTAGATGTCAAAATCACAACCCTCGGAGAGCCTTAAAAAGTCAAATCCCCCTGGGTTGCCCCCCCCCCCCCCTCACCCTGGGGCAAAATATTGATTGGTGCATAAGAGAGGAACAGAGCTGGGATATAATACAATACAATAAACTTTATTTCATGAGGGTTTCATAATAACCATACAATAGTTTTCTAACGTATAGCCCTCCTAATTCTAAAGACACAGGAATACAGTATTATAATAAAAATTTTGTATTACAAAAAGTAAGACTTCGATATTTAAACTATACAAAAAGACTATCGAAGACTAATATGACAAACTACGCTAGGCTCCCGGTCTAGTCAATCGTTAAAAATCGATATCGATTTACCAATTGATAAATGGTTACCAATCGTTATTGTCTGATTGATTTTTATCGATTGGTTTTCAAAATCGTTAAAAACCGATCGCACTTTAAGAAAAGTTATCGATTTTTATCGATTTAGTACGATTCAACATACAGTGGAACCCCAATTTTACGATATGCCTCCCGGGCAAGAAAACTGTATCTGAGCCTTCAGCACACCATTCATCGTGCCTTTAGCGGACTGATTTCTTGTCACAGTTGGGACTGCTAGCAGGAGAGTGCCAATTTACCAAAGTCTTCTACAGCCATGTAATAAAGCGGATTGTAAATAAGTTGCAGTTATTATAACAATAATATAGTTGATGTCCACGGGCGTAAATATGGTTTGGGCCCGACTCAGGCTCATTTTAGCCTGAGCGCAGTGAGCGATTACTATTATTATTATTACGATTTTTATCGGTATCGATTTTTAACGATTGACTAGACCGGGTAGGCTACTAAAAAGACATACACACTCCCATATAAACAAGTAAAAAAGAACAAACAAACAGACTGACTGACAACAACATGTGACATGCAACAAACACATAACATAAAACAATATTGTCATCAATCAATCGAATCAGAAAGAATTAAGCATTGGTCAAGGAAAACCCGTTGATTTGATTGACTATCAGGGTCCAATGGTACAAAACATTATGGTTGGGATGAATGAAATCCAGAGTGGAATTGCACTTACCATTTGCTAATTTCACATTTTTGTTAGGACCAGTTACCTTATTTGGTCATAAAACCAGTCATAGCACCAATGGTACAAACATTCCCCATAACGGAATACGTAACAACAACAAACTCCACTCATTTGTTTTGGCATTCGTTTTATTGAATGCACAAATAGGGAAACAATTTTATGAATCCGGTATAAATAAACTTCTCTGCCGCCAATGTGAAACGCCAGAAAGGCTTGCCACTCGTACTGACAAGCGAAGTACACGAGGCTGACCAAATGTTTTTGACGGTCTGAGCGTTCGACTTCACTAACCTTGGGCAACAATAAAATCTGTGTGTAGCCAGCCACAAACTCTGGAATTGAGAGCGCGTCATAGCTCAGCTCCTTGGTGAGATGTGTAAGCCCGAGGAAGCTGTGCGCCCAGAATTGGTTATTCACAACAATAGAAGTAGGATGATCCTCCTTCCCTGACTTAATTGACTTACCCTTTCCCTTGCCTCCATAAGAGGCAGCTGCATGAGGATTCTCACCCTCCGAATCGCTGTTTGGTAAAACCAAGCAATCAACCCGCCGGTCGACAGAAGCGGCGCGATCTTGCATTGCACGCAACTCCGGCAAGGAGACATCACCATTGGTCCCGACAACAACAGGGTCGCTTGTGACCGCCGGGGTCACTGCCAGGCAACTGGAAGTGACAAGGGAACGAATCTCTTTATTCTTGTCACACAGAACTTGCATCTGCTGTGTCAGAGCAGCAATGGAGTCTGTCAAGGACTGAAGAACAGTTGCTTGCGTGTTTGAATCGGCTGAGTTTGGCGTACTAGCCACTGCCTCTTGGACTTGATGGACCTCAGAATTAGAAGCGTTAGATGCCATCAAACCTTCACAAAACCTCCCAGGCGTGCCAAAATCGTGATCCAAAAGAAGCTCCGTACATCCTGTACACTTCTTAGCGTGATTAGATCAACCCATTGCAAAATTAAGAGAGATAAACTACCAAGACTGACACGCGTTACCAAACAACTGTAATATGATTGGCTTATGCATATCGTTCGAGCAATTAATCTCTTTGAGCCTGCGATTGGCTGCTTGGCTCCAACACTGTGCAATAATAACTTGAACTTCACAATGTTATCTGAAACTGACAGCTCACCCAACGTAATAATTCCATTCTCTGGCACTTTCAATGTTGGCTTAGCAATGTGCTGTCTGAACTGCAGAATGCTTGGCTCATCAACCATCACACCTAACCCTGACAGGCACCTTAGTCCGGCGGATTAGAGCGAATTTTCGAGGAAATTGCGCATTTTAGGCTAAAGCCCCAATTTTTTGCCAGGTGATAGTTTTCAATGTATTTTTAAATCGTAGATATGGAGGTACGCTAGAATTCATTCTTAGCGAAAGCTAGAGAAGTTTTAGAGTGAACTATTGTTTAGCTCAATAGCAGCCATTTTGAATGCTTTGTTATTAATGAGGTTTAGAGCTCTTAGCTTTGTGAACATTCAAGTTGTTCTCTAGACTACACAGCCATAGCAGCTCAACATTTGCTTATTCTGAACTATGGAGTGAGTTGACTGACTTTGGTTGAACGTCTCTTTAGAGTTTTTGGTGATTTATTAAATGTCACGACCAGTTTATTGGGAATGTTTATAATTTATATTGTAAAACAATAGTCTGACTGAGATTTGATGAAATGTTTCAAGAATGACCAACAAATTCTAAAAAAGATCAGGATAATTGGTACCTTATGTGTTGAATGTGTAAAAAGGAGCTTCGCTCTGAAATTTTGGCATGATATTTGCTTCCTAGTACTGTGCTATACTCTATAAACACGGACAATGGAAGATTTCACTAAGTGCCGCAGAGCTCATGAATAACAAAGGATTCAAAGATGGCTGCCAATGGCAAAACAATGGTTCACATTAAAACTGTTCTAGCTTTCGCCACGAGTAAAATTTAGCGTGCCTCCATATCCTATCTTCAATAAAATACTAAAAACTATTGAAATGCAAAGTTTGGTGTCTTTAGCCATAAGGGCGCAATTTGTACGCTTATCCGCCGGACTACCTAGCATACAGGCATGTATAAATGCCACAGTCGTACATGTTGGTCTGCTGGGGAATATCTTCAGGTCTGTTGCTCATGAATTTTACTTTTAGGTACAATTTTACATTTAGGGACAGCAATGAACAATAACTAGTTTCTTCTTGGGGAGAATATCCAAAAGAAACCAATGCTGCGATGCATTGCAAGGAATGAGCACTAGATCGATCCTGAGTAATAAATGGTGAATCTTTGTCTTCCATGGCTTTTTGCAGTTTCACCATGGAATAGTGTGGACCTTGCTTCCTTTGTCAGTGCACTCTGACTTGATCAATTTCAGATATTCATCTATTACAAAGTTATCAAGTCAGTTATCCTCAGGAGTTTGGAAATCACCAATCAATCCATCCAAATTATGTTGGCAAATATATTTGTCTTCAGAGAAAGGAATAATCCCCTTCAAAATTGCATTGACTTGATTTGACATGGGAAATGTTGAATAAAGGTGATTGAAATGGGGGATTATTTGAATGGTCCAGACAGCTCATCAGGTACTCATTCCTGTACAGTGATGTTTATTCTATCACCACTGGCCCCTCGATCATCCATTCTTTCTTGGTCTACAATTTGTATTTCCCCTTGGTCACTTTCATCATTGTCTTTTGGCATCATCAAAGTCAGTAAAATCAACAAGAAATGACTCCTCATCGGCTGAGTCAATTACTTATACTTCAGGCGCCATTCTAGTCTCTGCAGAGACACTGATGAGAGCAATCTATGTGGCCACCTTGTGGCACTATGTATCAGAGTGATTTTTTTTCACACTGGATAATTGCAAATTCTACTCGCATTTTGCAAGTTAGCTTGTGAGAATTTCGAAACCTGCACAGCTCGAATTTCATTGCAGTTTATTAGGTTGAACATCTTTGAAATGATAGCAGAATATCTGACGCCTCTTTCGCAGTATCGGTTCCTGCAGCTCCAATACCAGCAAATCCTTCTTCTGCGGAAAAGGACGAGACAAGGCTCGGCCGTTGGGTGCTTGCCGAGTTGATCGCACTGCTTGTGCTTGTCACAGACGGAAAAGTTGATATAAAACTGGGAGCTGTCAACCTACCTCCGGGTCCAGAAAACACTGGAGAAGCCGATACGATATTCGATACTGGCACTGGTACACTTGCACTGGTTGAGGTGGCCATAGAGGACCCGTTGGCAACCGATACGACAATCGGGGACGACGAAGTGTTGTTGTTGTTTTCTCTCGTCAGACCTTGAAAAGCGGCAGCGTTTGCCGCCCAAAAAGCTTGTTGCACGGCCGCTTAATGGCGGCACACACTTCCGGAGAAAGGCCAGGGCTAGAACTACTTCCTGGCTCCATTTTCCTGATCCTTGAGCTGAAAAATAGCACCAAAACGAGTGGACACGGAGAACACGCTTCCAACCCGGGAAGAACTGCAAGTTTCCCGATAACGCGGGGGGGGGGGGGGGGGGGGGGGGGGGGGTGCTCGGGCTCCAGGGACGCCAATTCGGGTCAAGCCGAACGACCCGAAGCCTGCCGGTCGACTCGGTTTTACTTCGTCTAAATTGCATTCAGACACATTTCTTGAGACTAGAGCATTCCAGTCCCAAATCTCGTTCTCTATCAATGAATTTTTCAATGAATTTTGCAAGGTCCCGATTTTCATTGAGAAAAGTGAAGAGAAACTGATTCAACAAAAGGTCACTTAAAATAATGGGAAAAGAAGTATTTCCTTCTTTTCCAAAAGCATCTAGTTGTATTCATTTGAAATAGCCAGCTGAATGGCTAGCAAAAAGCTTTCATATTTTTGGCACCAAAATCTGCTAAACCTCAGATCACAATACTGTGTATATAGTGTAAGGCGGAGTTTCGTTTTTTCAGGGAGGACATTTACAAACTTGCAGAAGTGCTGCAGTTACCAGACGAAATTAGAACTTATAATGGCCTGGTCGTAGATTCGATACCTGCGTTATGTATGTTTCTGAAGAGATATGCTTATCCTTGTCGCTACGGAGATTTAGTTTGTCATTTTGCAAGACCAGTTCCCGAGCTCAGCATCATCACAAACCACATGATTGACTTGATTTACGGTCGATGGCATCATCTCTTGACAAGGTTCAATCACGATTTGCTCTCCCCTCCTAAGCTTCTCCAGTACGCTGATGCCGTTTATCAGACAGGAGCTGAACTGGATAATTGCTGGGGATTTGTAGATGGAACTGTCCGTCCACTTTGTAGGCCTGGTGAAAACCAGAGAGCCCTCTACAATGGTCATAAGCGTGTCCACTCGATCAAGTTTCAGGCCGTTGCTTTGCCAAACGGATTAGTGGGGAATCTTTTTGGCCCAATCGAGGGAAGACGCCATGACAGCTACATGTTAGCTGAGTCTGGCTTTTTGCAAGAATTACAAAGATATTCCAATAACCCTGTTACTGGACTCCCCCTCTGTATATATGGTGACCCTGCTTATCCGATACGAGCACACTTACAACGACCCTACAAGGGTGCTGTCCTAACTCGAGCCCAACAAGATTTTAACATTTCAATGAGCAGAGCCCGCACTTCTGTAGAGTGGTTATTTGGAGACATTATAAACTACTTTAAATTTTAGATTTTAAGAAAAATCTAAAAATTGGTTTGAGCGCCGTAGGCAAAATGTATGTAACATGTGCCCTTATCCAGAATGCACATAGCATTCTATATGGTTGTGAGACCTCCGAGTTTTTCGATCTTGATCCACCTGCCCTTGAGGAATATTTTATGTAATGTTTTTGTAGCGCAATGGGCAATTCCAGAAAATGTCTGAATTCTGATAGGTTATACTAGCTTCCAGCTGAGCTTGAAAACCCCTCCCATTCAGAATTTCCAAATGCCACCCACCCCAGGGTACAAATAATTTCTGGAAATGCCCAATATAAATTATTATTGTCATTAAACATTCATTCTTCGAGCTCGAATAGGCTCTGGGTCAATTATAGCCCATGAGGCTGAAGGCCAAATGGGCTACTAACTCAGAGGCCATGAACAAAATTTGGTGTGAATTAACAACAGCACAGTTCATTAAAGTCAGGACACTCAACCCGTGAACACCTATACATTTTTTCTGCGGTTTTGAGTGACTCATATTCTGAAATGAAAATATATTTTAACTTTTGTGTTATAAAACTTTATTGCATTTTTCACACGGTTTCAGTGAGAAGCAAGAAGAATGGAGATAATATTCACCCCCACCCCTCTGGAAGTTACAAATGGGTGGAAATGATATTTTCTGGAACAACACAATACAGAAAAAGTAAACTCTTGCAAATGTTCTATAACTAACTGATGTATATAAATATATGATGGTCAGAAATGCATCAAAATTAATTTGGTGCTAAATTCACCAAATATAAAATGTTGGCTCAAGCTTGTCTGTGAAATTGCCCAGGATTTAAAGCAGCTGCAGATGCCAAACATGATGTGAAACTACAAAAAAGGGGGAAGTACCTGGGATAATATAAAATATGAAATTGCATTCAGTCTCTTTCAATGCATGTGGGCATGAATTATTCTTTTGTCCCTTGTGTCCAGGTTTCCTGATTACGACTCTGCTTGTGTATTCATTTAAGATAATTCACAACAAAGTTATGATTCTATCGTTTTATCAATTATAAACATGGAAAATGCACAAGCAATGTGTGTCTTATGAAGTTAGATCAGGAACTGCAACTGAATGAAAAACAAATGCATTTTACTGTCCTTTCTTCATCAGGTCCAGCAGAGCCTGTTGATTTTGAAGGCACATCTGCATCATCATCTGGAACTGCTGTTGCTGTTGTTGCATTTGTAGAGCTGCTGTTGCATTCTCCTCCTGCCTCTTTTTCAGGTCTAACTCCTCTTTCTGATATCATTTTCCCTCTCTGACACCTCTCTTAAATATTCCAGTGTATCACCTGTTTTCTTTCTTTTCTTTCTCGGTTCATCTTCTCCTTTACGTTTTTTAGTTTCTGCCAACCTTTCCATGGCTTTATCTCTCATATCCTTTGCTTTACTCTGTTCAGCCTTTTTTTTCTCCTTCTGCTTTATGTTTTTCATCTGCTGCTTGTTTCCTTTCAAGATAGTCTTCCAGTATATCGTCGATCTCACTCACCTCAGGAGAGATCCCCGAGGCTCTTTCCTCCTCGCTCTTTCTTTTTTTCTGAGCCTTTCCAGATGTTTGATCCTGTCCCTGACAGATTTTTGACTAACATTGAATGTTGGGGATTTGATTTTGTTAAGTTCCTCAGCAATGCTGTCTAGGCAAGCTCCCCTCTCTCTGGACCCCACTTTATACTTCCATAACTCAACAGTCAACATCTCCCTCCCCAAAAGGGTGTCATGTTGTGATGACCATTTCATCTTTGTTGCTCTGAAACAAAAAAAAATATTTAAAGAATTACAAATTAATTCCCATGGAGCAGGGGGACAGGGGGAGACTTATTAAAGGGGTCTATAGTCTATAGTGTTACCTCCCGAAATTTATGGATAGGGACAGGGGAATAGCAATGTACCCCCCCCCCCCCCCCCCCCCCAAAAAAAAAAAAAAAAAAAAAATCCTTGGGAAGCATACCGGTAGAGGCGAAGCATTATGATTCTCCCCTCTCACTCCCCTTTGTGAATCTCATTAAGCTTTCTGTACTTTATATATGGATTTTTTTATATAGGCTTAAAAAGAGAGAGCAAAAACAAGAGAAAATGTAAAAAACGTCCTGAGTAGGGGGTCTCAATCCAACCTCCCAGCCCAGTCTTTCTCAAAATTAGAAATGAAAAGGGTTTCTATCTTTCTTGTGATAGGGACAAAAATCCCATTTCCAGTTTCTATTGTTTTCAAAGCTGTTGTTTCCAATCCCAGTAAACAAAATCCCATTTTCTCAGTCTATTAGGTGAATCCCAGCTCCCATTTTATTCTACATGAAGACTATCTCATAAAGCTGCATAATTCTCAAGAGCATAAAATTAACTCACACAGGATTCACGCAAGAAAGCACCGTTGAAAGTCCGTGATAATTTCCAAGGACTAACATACAAAAATCAAGGACTCAAAAAACGAGAAAGTATGATTGTTACTGAAAACTGGCTCAGAACAAAACTGCCAAAAATGATACATAACATACTGAACATTATCTAATCATTTGAAATTAAATCAAGCCAAGAATCTGATCATCCTAAAAGTCAATGTTAAATTCAAGGCTTTACATTTTCAAGCATATTTGCCAGGACTTTTTAAGGCCTTGAATGTTCAGAATTCCAGGACTTTCAGTTTCAAGGACGTTCGAGCATCGTATGAAACCGAAAACAAGTGAGCTATTAAAAAACATCGGGTAATTGCTCCTTTAGTCTCGGTAAAAATTCTTTCATCTAAACCAACATTTAGCTCTTGCAAGAATCAAATGTTCTTAATGTAATGATAACTTGATTTCTCACCGGGACGATTTCTCGCCTTCTGATCCAACTTCAACTTCAGCGGCCATTTTTTAACCGTTCTGCAAAGAAAAACATCTCTATTATAAATACTTTGCAGTAAGTCCAGGGCTTCGAAAATATCAAATAAAGAGTAAAAGAAATCCACAGCTGTTGTTTGGTATATTTTTAGTTATGCTCGGGGTAAATAAAGGGAAGAAATAAAGAACGATTTAGGAGAAACAAACTTACCGACGTCCCCTTTCTACGAAGACTCCAAACAGACCATTTCAACGTCGTCGCCTTTGACAAGACGACCGCGCGGGAAAAAAACCAACACTACCACGCATGCGCCAAGTGCCCCCAACGTCGTCGTCGTGAAAAAATTGCCAATTCGTAAGCTCGCTAATGTCGATAGTGTTGACTTCCTTCATCTTCTGTATCCATTTGGTTAATTACTGTGTTGATGACTCTGAAATTCTGGAATCCCAATCGCATTTCTTTACACACAGTTCCAGTAGTAAAAATCTGAAACTAACAAATTTGGATGAGACCAACCCTAGTGGATCGTAAAACTTTGCAGCTGTTTTGAGAACGTTCCGTTTCGTGGGCTCTAAGCCGTTGACAAATTCAGCTACCTCGCTGATCTTGAGAGACATTGTGTCGTCAGAAGTGTTCCACGTGAGTCCGAGTACGTCGACCTCGTTTGCTGTCCGAACAAAAAATTGTTCCGTGGAGTTTTCTGCATCCATTGCTATTGTATTGCGCAGGTCCTCATCGTTCGACGCCCATTTCCCAGGTCTTGGAGGCTAGTATTCGTACATGCCCCAGAATGACTCATTAAGTACACTACAGCACAAAATCAGTTCTTGCGTCCAACCCAAAACCCATGTAGAACTGTCAACACACCTATCAGTGATAATGCCACCTGCGTCATGCAAGTCTGCTACCCAAGCATCCCATCAATCCTTTACTCCCCCCGGACCGGACCCAAAATTGAAACGCACGCGCAGTAGGAAAGAGTCGAGCAGATCTCAGAAAACAGCGCGATGTTTTGGCATTGGATGCAAGTTAGGCCATTTTTTAAGGAAACCAGACGAAATCAAAGCACTTCGAATCTACAATATGCGTCAGCAGCTTCGAATATAAAGGGATTTTGCGATTTTTTACCGAGGATTTCGGATATATTTCATTGAAAGTCTATGCTTCGTAGTCCAGATGTGACAAGAAATGGCACGTGGCAAACATGAAATTTATTTCATTTGCAAGGAATCAGCCATCTGCTCAAATCTACCTGGACTGCTATAGCTGAGCGACATTCCCCTGCCTTTTTACTCTGCATTTATTCTCGACCGGAATCTAGCGATTAGAGATGTGTGACTCATTTGTTGAGTAATAACTGTTGTCACGAGAGGAGATGGCTTCATCATCTCCGTTGTCGTTATCATTGTCACCATCCTCGATCTCTACCTCACCATCATCCTCAACATTTTAAAGAAGCCCTTCGTTGAATGTCTCAGCGAATTTCTCTAGTTTGGCCTGCAGTAAGGTAGAGCAAATTTGACACTTGATTCTTTGCAAATACATTCTCTGTGCAATGAATGACCACAGCATAGCACTATGTGATTTGGACTTTTGGTCTGTTCTGCTTGCACTCATCACACTGCAACTGCTCATCTGGCTGGGTAGTCCATGAATATCCAATCCCTCTCTGGTCAATTGTACAGTCCAAGGCGGGCAGGTAATATGGCTAGGAAAATAACAATTAACAATTAAATGAACATGAATTAACAGAATGCTAAGTAGTATGCCAAATTTTATTTTGTATTAACCATTTTCGTGTGAACTTAGTCCACCTTAGTATCATTAATTCTGATACAAAACTGGGTGGTTCTATTGAATTCTGACGGACTAGAACTTGATCAAACGAAAATCAGTTTTTGACAAACGATTATTGATTTTATAATAATTATGAACAAAAATAGCTTTTATCTCGAGTGAATTCAAATATTATATTGATATGATCTGGCTAGGACGGGCTCTATGCGCGCCAGCTCTGCTGAAGAGAGTGGAACAACACAACCAAATATTGGAGTTTTCGGCCATGTAGAGTGACTTATTTAACAAAAGGATTGCAACAAGTATCCATAATCAGGTTGCACGAGTAACTTCAGCAAAGTGGGGGAGATAAACCGCCACAGGCCACAACGTGGCCCCCCTACCCCGCGCGCAGAGAGCTCGACCGGAGCGAAAAATGTATGGCGAGAGTACAGCCCCAGACTGAATACCCTGCCCACTATCCTCACTTGCCATGAAAAAACAAAGTGTCCCCGATACGAGTCCGCTACAGCAGCCCCAGTCTGTACTGTGCAGTGCCGCTTAGAAAAATAACTGATATAAAATTGGGAAAAGAAACGTAGCGAAATTAGGAAATATTACAATGAGAATCGTCACGGAAGCTTCGGCTCACAAAGGCTGATCAACGAGCAGCCCCCCTGAACTTCACGGTCAGGGCCCGTTGAGCGTTTTGTCAGAAGATCGAGTAGAAATCGTAATAAAATGTTGCGTTAACAACACTGCCCCTGAATGCTACGATATAACTTATACTGACCTAATTCATTAAGATGAATCAATCAATCAATCAATACTTTATTCACATTTCCATAATAATATACAGGAGAAAAGATGTGACTATATTTCATTACTAGATTTGATATGTTACATTTGAAATGAATAGGGAGAAGAAATACAGAAGTATGTTGATAAGGAAATGCCTAGAGCCTAAATCAACCTAATTGGTTCTGGGTTAGGTCCCTAGCCAGGATATGTTTTAAATTGGAAAATATGTAGCTTTAATCCAAACAAACAAGGCACACAACAAAAGCGCGCATATAACACATAAGCAGAGCACACACATAGAGGAATGCCATCTCTGTCTAAAATAGGAACGTTTGCGTTCCAAAAAACCCTGTGCGACCAAAATCTCGCAAATGGCAGGGGAGTGAGCAGTGACTTTAAATAACCTGTGTAAGCGGCGGCTTTCCTATTGAAAACAACCGCTTTGGGGGAACGCTTAATAGTTTGGCACACGCAAACGAGATCTACGTCGAAGCGCTCCCGCAGAAGGATTACAAAAGATTTCAGCTCAAGAACCAACCGAGGTTACCGAGTCATTGCACAAGTCGATTTTCCCGACTTGCAGAACCACAAGTTCAGGGGGAAAATTAGTGCCTAAGCTTGGCTATGGTTCGACCGCCTTTACCATACACTTTCAACAAAATATCGGGGTTACAGGTCCCCAGATTGGCTCTAAAGAGTTCGTTTTCAGCATCGTGAATATGTTCGCCAAGCTGGCGAATAAACGAGTGCCCCAAAATTAACACACGTGTATGTGCCATAAGTCAAATAATACTTGCCTTCTTGAAAGTTCTGCACGAGGACTGATGCTACCAGGGCCACCGAGCTATTTATACAAAGTATTGTGTGCGCGTTCCTCTACCGCGCTACGGAAATAACTCAACCTCAAACGCCCACCAACGCAAGGCCCCCACTGTTATCTAAACTAATGTTTAATTACTTCTTGTTAGGTTTGTTACAATCTACAGCCTTATGACCTTTAGTGAGACATATAAATCAATGAGCATATCTTTTAGGTAACTGCTTACGTGTCTTGGCATTCGTCACGGTTGTGCAGTTCTCATGCTTGTGTTCACCCGCCAAAAGGTGCATTTAGCATCTCTCCGGGGGGGGGGGGGGGGGGGGGGGGTCCACTAACTTTTGGGTAGGGGTGTGCCGCCGAAGTCTCGAAATGTGCTGGAGTGCATATGGCGCTGGCTTTAGGTTGCCCTCGATTTCCATTTTCACTGCTTTGAAGTTTGTATTCTTTCACTCCCACGTGACGGCGCAGTCATCTTAATTTCGTCGCGTAGCTCAATATCGTTCTCAAGAAACTCCAATATTTCTGCAAAGTTCCTTCTTTTTTGTCCTTTTCTTTCTTTTTCTAGGTGCCTCAAACTTGTTCCTCATGAAAAGCATCACTCTGATATGTCACTCCTTCAACCTTCTTACGCCCCTCTTCCCTTTGCTTGTCTTTTTCTCTGCCTAGCTTTCTGGGACTGTTCACTGCCCCTCGTAACAGACTGTGCAACTCGTCTCCTGCCCTTCTCCCTGTTACTACCACTGGTTGTCTGATAACCTGGAGGAATCCCCATTGCTTCCATTATGGTATGCTTTCCAGATGCGCCCTCATTAAAGTACAACACTGCAGCAGTCTCAACCCTTATTTTTGTGTTTGGTGCATCTGTTCCAATTAAAGCATTGGCAAACTCATTAGCATTTCGAGGTAAACTAGGCAAGCACCTCCTCGAAAGTTCTGGCTCACTCACTCGAGTAAACACGGGTGTCAAATATTCCCTGTCCCTTTCTTCTTTGATATTTATTTTATTGTTATTTATTTTATTTGGAGGCTTCCACCACGCTCAGAAACAAAATAGGAGGACGGACAAATACAGGACGCGGGCATAACAAGGGGGAAGCGAACGGATGCGAGGTCCCGGCGAGGCTTCCCCAGAGGGGCACCAGGAGTCTTCTCCTTTCCGACAATACTTATATCTGGTTTTGCTATCAGAAGTCTTTACGGTGTGGTGGAAAACTACCTTGATGGCAACTAGCATCTTGGCAAACGCAGCATCCATGTCTGATTTTGTCTTCGCCTTTTTGTCAACACATTCCCTGATAGCTTTCCCATAGTATTCGTTGCAGCTTAATCATAATAATAATACATTTTTATATAGCTTTAGCTCATAGCGCTTTACAGTTTAAGTAAGTAGGGAATTAAAATTAAGATGAAATTAAGATTGGAAAGCAAATATAAAAACAAACTAGTTTGTTAATTGGATACAAATAACGTCTTGAGTAAGTTGTAATAACAATCTAGATATATCTCTATTTTATATATGTCTTAACACAAGAAAAAAGACAAATATCAAACAACAACACCTATATATATGTATATTTTATAAATTGTAGGCCTGCTTGAAAAGTTGGATTTTTATGTTGTTTTAAAATTGGTGTCACTGTGTTTCACCGGTTTTGGCAATGCATTCCATAAAGCTGGTGCTACAAAGGTTCTTAAGGGATGAACGGAAGTTTCTAGTTGGAATGTAAGGCTGAAGTAGTTCAGTAATATATTGTGGAGCTAGGCCATTTAGCGCTTTTTACCTCAGAAGGAGGATCTTATAAGCAATACGAGGAGCAAGGAGGATCTTATAAGCTTATCGACGGCAGCCTGTGTAAGGCGACTGGCTTCCTTCAGCCAGCTTTTCCTTTGGCAAGGAAAGGAGATTTGTACTCATTCTTTTTTGGACATGGTCAACACGGTACAACTTATTTACTCTCTTGCAGTTCGCTTCCCCCGTCTTTAGACTTCAGCCATGTTTGATATTCTGGGCACATTTTGTTCATTCCTCGCATATACCGTAAGTATCCCACGCTTTACGAAAATGCTTTACTGACTGTTCTGGCAGCTTCTTTTTCCATTGATGGGTTTGAGCCATCATAGATTTTTTGGCATTGGCCACTGTTTTTGTGATTATCGAGTCACTGGGTATATTTGCATTTCTTTGCACATTTTACATGTTTTTGACATCACGGCATAGTCCAAATCCTCTCCTGTGTCTGCTGATATCACAATACCAGCACTATAATTTGATGTAAAGCCTCGCTTGCTCCATCAAATGAAACAGCCACATCAATAACTTCCGATTGATCAGTCACTCCTAAGTGCTGATCACTTGAAAGAATCGAAAGATCTCTGATCTCACTCAAGGCGCTTAAACTCAATTATTTAGCTATAAACGAATACAAGTTGCGGACGCCGGGCCACCGATAATCTATCGCATTTCTCATCTACAGCCCGGCCAAGGTAAACATATGCTCTTTCTGCTCAGACTCGTAATTGTTGACCATAGGAAACCAGCAACAAATGCGGCCAAACTAATCGTAGAAAGTCAGAAGTACCTGACGTACCTGAAACAAACTCGTGCGGCCAGTCGATCTGCCGTTTCTTGGTGGCGATCGAGACTCGTAGATTGAGAAACGTCTGTTGGGAGAAGAGGGGTGCAGTACCGCTCGTTCCCGCAAGCATAAAACCTCGAGTTTGAAGGCGAGCTTCTCTTTTTGTTCGCAGACAAGCTGAAGCTCCTTTTCTATCAATACGGCACGAGCGGTACTCGGCGGAGGTGGAGTTAGGCTTGGAATTCCCAGGGTAGGAGGAGTCAGCAGGAGCCAAGTCAAGATTGGCCAACTGATAAAATAACTCTATCGGGTCCTCTACTTGGGCTTGGCGGACGATTTAGATTGTTTATATTTTCGAGCAAGTAGCCGTCATGATGGAGGTATGTTAGAGATTGATCGTGCTCTGTGAGAGTTGCGTAAGGAAAACAACTAAGCGAGTGAGCTCAGCAAGCAGGAAAGCACTCACCACGTGCCTTACCCCTACAATTAACAATCTTCATTTCGTAATCATTAACCAGTAGCCATCCTTATGCCATGGTATCAATTGTCCAGAATGTAATTCAACATTATGTAGTTGTATCTACACCTTGTCAATTGTGATAGCCACTGACCAATGGTGTCCACATAGTTAGTTTCCTCTTCATAACCTTTGCCTCTTAGAAATTCAGCAACATGATAAGAAAGAAGCTTTTCTGCATTAAGAACAGATTGGTTGCGCTGGCCGACAATTTTAGCACAGATCAATACTGTCCCTGAATTGTGCATTGCTTCATCTAAGCTCTCATAGTGAAGCTCATCGTTCCTTCCATCCCGAGTGTGCTTTGCCAGCCGTTTAAAAAGATGTTTATGATCTGATGTCTCGTGATGTATTTTGCCAGTATCTGGATCGACTTCAGGACAACAACAACAACAACGAGTTCAGTCTTGCCTCTGTCCAGTTTTAGTTTGTTGCAAACCATCCAAGCATCTATATCTCTAGCGCAAGCCTCATAAAACTACAATGAACTTTGGCTCCTTGTGCACGGATGTTTCAGGGTCAATTCTGAAATAGAAGATATCGAAACAAAAAGGCATTTAGCAATTAACCGGGCAAGGATGAGTACAATTACTCTGTCAAAGAAAGAAACCTTAAAGGCTCTCATGGCTCTTCATTAGTATACCCTCTTTTCCTCCCGCCAAAAGTAAACATGGTATGGTGTATAAAACAGAAAACATACAACTAAGCTAAAATAAGTAACAGTCATAACAATTTTTTCTTTTTTTAAGGCACATTTCAACCACTTTATTATGGCATTCCGTGGTATATAAGAGGGCATACCGGTGGGAGTTAGAGAACATTTGTTTTATACCACAACAAAAAGCCGAAATTTGAATCAGAATCAGCGTCCACACAAACCAAACGGTTTTACACGCATGTAGCCCAACATTGTTTTCATTGTCTTTTTTAGCACACCACTAAGGATGTTGCATTCCCTTGAACATACTTTTATGTACCCATGACTGAGAGTATTTTGACATAATGAGGACTATTTGCAATGCATGTCTCTTTTTTTACTTTTATGCAGTCGAGTCGCGCTTGACTTAAGTCGGCGGTTTGTCCGCCCAAGAGTCTTGCATTTCATCTGATAGTTGACTGGCTTTCTCTGGCTTTTTCCCTTATTGGTACTCACCACATCACTAAAATCAGATTTCCCATCTACCTCAATGTTACTGGCGCTCACTTCCTGCACAATAACATCCTCAGCTTCTCTACCAGCTACCAGCCCACCAACATGCTGAGCACCACCAACAACAACTGCTCCACTAGCCGAGAAACACCATTGACAACTACTGTCCTTCTAGCCTGCAAAGTACCATCAACTGTAGCCCCACTACACTACCAAGAACTACCATCCTATTAACCTGCTAAGCAGCACCGATTACACCCAGTACCTTGTCCAGCGCCAGCAACAATTAGGGTCCCTACTGCCTTCGGAAACACAACCAGCTACAGAACTACCAGCCCGCTTAGCACAATCAACTACAGGACCCTTTGCCTGCTAGTAAGCACCAACAACTACACATCTACTTGCCGGCGGAATTAAACTACCAACTCCAGTCATGCTACCTGGCTGACCAACACAAAGCATGGACGCACTAGCTGACAGAGCTCCAACAGACCCATCAGACTGCCTGGCACCACCAACAACTACTTTCCCACTAGCCTTCAAAGCACCACCACTGACCCCAGACTCACTAGCCTTGAAAGCAACACCACCAACTATAGACCTGGCAGCATGGCAAGCAGAATCACTACAGACCTATTAGCAGACCTAACACCAACAATTTCTACAGCCTCACTTGCTGATTGAATGGCACTATTAACTACAGGCACATTAGCTTGGGGAGCAACACTACCGACACCAAAAGCAGCACTACCAATCACATTCCCACATTCAAAAAACACCCGACGTGGATGCCAAGCACCCATGAGAGCTGCCACCATGAGAACGTCTTCTTGTCTTTGCCGGTATAAGGACCGATCCAAAGGAATCTATCAACACTGATCTTCTGTACTGTGAAGAAATGCATTTTTGTGTGTCATTTATTTAGAACGGTTAAAGAAATTAAGGATAATTCATAACACTTGTAAATAACTCCAAAGACAGTATGCTGAATAGCAACAACAAAGAGCACCGTCTGTTATGAGAGAAAACATCATATAAAAAGCATTCAAAGTATTCCATTCAAGTCGAGTGAAATCGTTTTGGTGCGAAAAAGGAACAGATTCTTTGTTTGGCTAAATCACTACAAATTGACTTCGGAACACAATTTCTGCCACCAATGCAAGCAGCGTTGGGCATGCCCCACATTACCACTGCTACTGAACCCCAAACCCTGTCTATTTACGCAGCATTTACTTTCTTTTAGAAATCAGGTCAGGTATGTTTTACTTACGTGTCTTTTATCACGAGCAGACTGGCTCGTTTTGTGTTTCCTTCAGTGGGAATCGAGCGTGGAATAAGGACTTGGCAGAACTTTATGTTCGTCATCCCTAGAGGGATAGCCTTGGTCTGGTGAAGCACTCCTCTTTGAAGTGAGCCGGTATGAGCACGAAAGTCGGGTCTGTGCTTTTGGACAAACCTGGTCCACTCTGACCTGACTTCTGGGTCTTCCGGGAACTTTTGCATTGCTATGCCGTCGGTATAGCTGGTATTTTTGCAGCTGACCTTGTTTGGGTAGCTAGCCACACAATATTTCCCCTAATTTTAGTTTTTTTTTGTGGGCTGCATCACTCTTCGCCTCTGATTCACTATCCGCCATCTTGAACTGAGTCAACCATGTGACGCAATTTGATGCGTTGTCACGTGACAGTCATGACACGTCATGGTCATGTGATCTCTTGGCTGAGCGAGGATAGGAGGTCCAAATCAACTGCGAAAGTTCAATTTTTTCTAAAGTTGCAGCTTCGCGGCTGTCGCGTCATTATTTACACTACAAGGGCCATTTATATATCGTTTTATAGATTATGGAACGGCCTTACTTACTAAATGGTATATTGCTATATAACATTACTTTGATGGATCGTTTTCGTTGTTTTGTGCTTCAAGGGAAAAGTACCAATTTTTGCTTTTAAGAGCTCCTGCCACTTCCAGTTAATGTTAAAAGCTCCAGATTTCCGCAAAATGTATTCCTTAGAGGGCGATCCGAAAAAGGCGGAAATATCACGTAAAACAGGTTGTAGATCGATATTTTTGGCAATGCTACCACAAACTACACAGGCAAAATGTTGCCGACTGCTATTTTTCTCTAGCGACTGCGAAATTGAAAAACAAAAACTATAAAAGTTATTAGAAAAGGAATTACGGCCTTTTAAGTATTGGTCGACTGAAATTGGTTTCCCGGCCCTGTGGCTATATTAAATACGTACAAACGACATGTAAACTTCCCTTCTTTTGGTACATGTTCAGCAAATCTTTTTTTGCTTGGAATGCCTTCTTCCTCGTAGTTTTCTTGACTTTCTCGCTTTCACAATAACAAACGTCCACGCACAAAATTAATTGTGCGTAAAACAACCACTGACCGCAATGTCACGTCGACTCTCGTCCTGCACTTTTGGTGGGTCTAGCCTTGCTTTGCGCATGACGTCAGGACCGGAAGTCCCTTGGAATCTATTTTTAGATTCTTATTGTCGACTTTCATAGGGCACGGGGATATTTTTATTTTTTTTATTTTCTCTTGAAAATACTTGAAGTTTCTGATATTGCCTTGTATGTCTCCAATGATGCCAATAGTGTGACCGCCATGTTGATTGTTAAAAGAGCGATTCCTCTTGCAGTTGGGCCTTTTTAAAGAGTAATGGAAAATGTCATCAACTGTAGCCTCCCATAACAGAACTAACTTTTATTAAATCTCTGTTTGGCAAACAGGAAGCATTGATTTAACAAACTATTTGAAACAATAAATACTCAAAATGCTTGGATAATCTTAACAAAATTATCATTTTAGTGCAGCATTTTACTCTATTCTTGAATATTTCTTGCACTCATCCACATTAATAATAATATTCACAAAACCTAAAGTTTACTTAATCAATCAATCGTTTAATTCAGAAACCATTGCAGGCGGAGCCTGAATTACAGGAGAGGTCATTGGTGGCCAGCGGTGGTGAAAGGTGGTCAGCGGCCCGAATAATCGGGCCCTTTTGATGGGATAATACTGTTATCTGTTTGAAGATTTATAGTCTTTTCCAGGCTACTGTACACGATATGCATATCGAGAACCAGTCAGAGCAATTGCTTGTGCTTCGTTGCGTTCATGCATGTCACATCCCTATGGCCAGCTGAGGCACTAACTAGATGGCAATGCATTCTCTGACATCATTTCTGAGCACATATTTCAACTGTTGGCCTTTGTGCTTCACGAAAATCTGTTCAAACACTCCCTTTCATGAGCGAACCGCTTGTTTATGGAATTGTTGAGAGACGTCATCATTGCTTCCAAGTCTCTCTCTATTTCTTTTTTCTCATAGAGAAAGAGAAACCTGTCGGCAAGTCCATTTTCAGCTTTCAGAATTTTCGGCGACGCATTTTCAAGAAATTGCATTGGGGTAGTCAGGGATAGCAGGGAGGCACTTTATTTCCCTTGAGGAAATAACCAACAGTTCCCATCAAAATATTTGCGCAGTCCCTCCATTGTTAAAGTTCCGTCTGAATGTTTCGATGGGGACACCTAAAGTGTGTGCCTCATCAACACAAAGAATCGGCACAGCAGCACATCAGCACATCTAAAGCAATGTTGTGCTCGAACTTTTGGTCCACATTCACGATTGGGTAAATACAACCGTATTGATAGGCTGGAAAATGAAATGGTTTCCGATTTCCTCATAAGTTGGAAATACTTCTAATGAAACTGCACGTGCAGGGATGTAAAACATGTTTCCCGTGGGAAACTCTAAAGTTACACAAAAATCGAAGCAAACTTACAGAATCTGGGCATTATGTTATTCAACTTAGGATGACATTAGTCATAACCCTCATTGTAAAAAAAACGCGTTAATGGTATATTTGGAAACTGATCTTGGAGGAAAACAGGAAAGTTGAAAATTCCAACTCTTTTTCGGGTTGTAAATGTTCTCTCAGTAAAACGTCGCAAAACGTCCCCGCATGAACACATCGCGTTACGCAAATTAAAATCGCGCTTTGTGGACCTACCTTTATACCAATTATATAAACTAAGTAGTTTTTTTTAGGCAGCATTAGCACCCTAGGGGTGATTACCTAGCTAGAGTAGAGGTCAACGATAGTCTCTTCTCGATCCCATGGTCTTCTGGGTAATTTTCAATGTGGTTTCTCTGCAAACTTAGAAACAAGGCTATGCGATGTCACTGCGCACATAATTGCGCATATAATGCAAGACTGCGCCATTATATGATATCAGGTCATTGTCAAATTATTCTCTCCAAGAAAACAATACACGTGCTATATCATGCTATATACAATGCTATATCATGCATTATGTCAAATAATATCATGTCATAATTTTTATTCTGAGCATGATGATTGTCCTTTCAAATGATCTCACATAAAGACTTTTATTTCAGTATAAGGATAACGTGAAATGTAATTATTTAAGCAATAGAGAACTTTTTCCGTGTCTACATACTTTGATGCAAACACGAGGGGAGGTTGGGAGAATCCGAGACAGTTATGCAGCCACGAGGGATGTAGCTCCCAGGTTTGGATCTCTCATTGACCATGTCTTAGAAACATCATACCTTTGGTGTCTAGACACCTTGCCCCAAACGCAAGCATGCTCTTGGTCTGCTTTTCTATACCACATAGTTATGCTAGAAACTTCGAGTGCCCCCTAAAAAAGTATTGAATCTTGTAAGTGATTTTGTTCACTTTTGTTTCATTCAGGCTAAACCTTTCCACCACGATGTCTGAAAGAGAGGTTCGATTGTGATAATTTTCTTCAATTGTAACCAATGCTAATAGATAGTTACCATTGAGGATGTTGCAAGTTACATTTTCTAACTTAAGGTATTAGCCTAGGCTAAAATGAAGGAAAGTTTAAGTATTCAGAATTTCGTGATATTATGCAGATCGAAAGACTCCTAGATCTAATTTAGTTATCTGAAAGTTGTTGAAAAAAAATTGTTTTCTAGTCACACATGAAAAACTAGTTTTTCTTCGCAATAAACTCTTGCTTGTGTTCGTAAAAAGTTTACTTTTTAGGTTTGCTCTATGCTTGAGTGGAACTCAGTGGAATTAAGCTTAGGGGTGCGGAAATTTGAGACGACTACGATAGAATGCAATAACCAAAACGTGTCTAAAATGTGCCTCACGGGGGAGGGGAAGGTAGACCAGCGTATTTTGAGCATTTAGGCATAATGCTCAGCGGATATTCATAGGAAACGTTTTAAAGCGTATTCACGAGTTATTGTGGTGGACCAGATGTCACTCGCTCGCTCATAACTCAAGTGTTAGCTCATGACGTCATCTAAATTAAAAATATTAATATCTCGAGAACGGAACATCGCTAGGTGACCAAACTTGGATAAAGTTATCTTCGAGACAACGGGCGTCCAGCACTAAAGTCACATGACGTAACGTCATCGATGACGTCATCAAAACTAGATAAGGGATCATCGCTAGGTTACCAAAGTTGGATAAAGTTATCTTCGTGACCAAGGTCACGTGGTATAGCGTCATTCATGACGTCATCACCAGACGACCAAACGTGGATCAACAGTATCCACGATTTCACCCAGGCACTTGGTGCCTTTGATTCTCGTTTGAAGACGATTAACGGCTTGAAATAAGAAGGAATCCCCAGCAAAGCATATCCGTGTGTACATAAACACGTTTTGAGGGGGAAACGATCGACGATATCCTCGTGACGAAGAGTTTAAAGATTAATCCTTAGAGATCTCTATCAGATTTTCCATGCAGAATGAGTGAATTGTTTAAAGAATCTGATCACGCTTGGAAATTACGGTCCTGATTTGGGGAAACATTTCAGCCCGTTGCGTGACCAAGGACACTGCGTAATATAAAAAATAAGCATCATTTCACGAGTTCTTCTATTACTTCTCGCAGTAAAACATATCTACATAAAAATACCTTGCATTTTTCGAGACTTAACATAAGTAAAGCTGATAACTTTTGCAATTGTAAATTATAGTAACAACACGGATCAACTAGACACAGGAATATTTCAGCATGCAAGGTGCTACACTTGGTGATAATATTTTTCACCTAGATTCTTGAATCTAGTGAATGTTTGTGCAATATGCACGCATGATGTATAGAGCTTCGCTCAAGACATCACTAGCGGCTCAAAGCACTAAACAAAATATTCAAATGTTTGTTACAAAAGTTCACTGACTAAATCGTTTCTAATAGGAACCAATTCTTGTGCGATAGAAAGATGAACTATTCTAGGGTGCTTCTATCTTTTCACGTTTTTCAGAATCGAACCAAATTAGGTCATAAATGTATATCTCTAATGCTCAGAAATCAGCTCACAATCGCATTGAAAGTTATAAAAATTACTGTTCTTTCAGTGCTCTTATACATGGAAAGCTAAGGTAGACATATTACATACCAAAATAAAGCTTCATATCTATACAGTTGGAATCCATTGTTATTTTCTCAATTGTAGACACCAGTTTCCTTTGAGCCTCCCGAAAACAAAGCCTACCCATGACAGCCCCTTTGCTCGCGATCGCGCAACAAATTGTTGAGCCAGATGACTGGCGCTAGTGTGACATCTAACCTTACCCAAATCGCAAGGATAACTTCCAAGCGTATATGTAATTTGTGCCTTAGTTGTTCAAAATCAGCAAATACCTTAATGTCCTACCTTAATGTCCATCTCCACGAAGATTTATTCGAACAGTGCTACAGTAACTCCTCTTCTGAAGTCCAGTCCGTTCTATCTGTCCAGTCAAGCTTTTCTCGAATCCAATTTGGATCCCTTCCACTTCACCATGAGTCGATTTAACGTCCTATTTGCTATTGAGTTTTCTCTCGCTTTCAGTAATTTGATTTTACAGGGCAGATATTGGGAGTTTTGAGCAAGTTCATGCTGGGGCTCGTGTGAGATATTAAAACGGTCCTTTATTTAGAGCCACATATTAAGATTTAGTTAAAATAATTAAAAGTCAGTTCTCTAAATGTTACACCTGTTCGTTTGATTTCATCTTCTGGGTTAAACACTTCCACCTTTCTAGCCACAAAGTTATCAACTCCAAGAAAGGAAAGTGTTGCCATGCATTTTAAGTTTATATTCTTAACTTGTGATGCTAACTGTATTCATTGAAGGTCTTTTTTGGGGGGGGGCCCTTACTTGGTTCATTTTTAAGAGCCATGTTCCTCAATTGCTTTTTATAGTAGTTAAAGAAACAGTAGTAAGCTTTTCTTCAGTGCGATTTTTTCCATTTTCTTCCAGTTTTCTGAGTGATTCTTCCAGCTTTCTGGCCCTTTAGTTTTTGAAGCTATAACTTTAGTTAGTTTTCCATGCTTCTAAAAGTATTTTTTACCATCTTCCCCCCGCCTTTCTTGCGTGCTGCCTTCACTTGCTCCTTTAACTGATTAATTTGATGCTCCAGACCATATACTATCCTGTTGTTCATCAATACTCCTTGCAACCCATTTTCATAGCAGATTCGTATTTCTGCTCCCCATTGTGGTACTTTTTTGATAGGGTATAGATTAACAAGCCGAAAATATAAATATATTGTTATATTAAACTATGTTTGTACTTGCTTTATACGCCATCGATGAAATAAACAGCGGTAGACCAAGCTTAAATCTGCAGTGTTAGTAAAACTGAACTTTCTTGTTAATTTCGTGATGAAGCGATGGGTATTCATTTCCAGTGTTTTGATGTACTAGCGCTTCGACAGTAGGTCAGGCCTCGAGAGCAATAATTTTGAGCACATACAAGATTTTCGCTGCCACTTTCTTCGCGCGAATTCACACCGACATCGGGCATTTTATATATCAAAAGGTAGTAAATTGAATAGACTATTTGAATACGGTTGCTGGTTTTCGATTGGTCCTTTGGTTAGCATATATAAAAAAAGTATTTCACAGGCTATGCCTAGAAGTCGAAGAATGCATTGTAAGCAATCGGGAAAAATTGCAAATTCTCCGCGGGAAACAAGCGACTTTGAGGTTCGAACTATTACAACTATAGAGAATAAAGACTTTTAGTCAAATCACACCAGTGGTCTATTGAAAGCCAGAAAATGGCAAATGACCAGACCAGAAAACGTTTTTGGCTATACACATTGACCTACTAGTGCAACTTTAGTATTTAATTCAATACTATATGGATGCCAATTACAGTATATATATGCATTTGGAGCAGGATAAAAGGAGTAACACTGTTCTAATCAAACTCTGGCACTCCCGTTAAACAAACGGATTCTTTCTGCTTACATGCGCACAATCTAAGCGGTAATTTATATTTTGGAAATCAGTCGAAAATCTATGTTGTCCCGACGAATTGCTTGATTATCACGTTCCGAGGAGATCTACGGTATTGGTCTCTGAAAGGGTTGGCACATCCATACCAGACCTTGACATTTGTTGGCAAGACAATCAACTCGTTTGAATGTAGTGAGAGACGAGAATGCCAGTGTTGATATTGACCAACAACAGTAGGGAGCGTTGGATGCGACGAAGCATGTCCTGTCATGGGATATTTGAATTTGACGAAGAATAAGGAGATCCTGGCAAGTTTACATTGGGTGAACTGTTAAAAAACTGTTGAAGGAGTGCAACGAAACGCCTGAGACAGTTGAGCAGGACGGGGACGGGCTGGTCCCTGATTGTCCCGCGACGTAGCTGCAGTTGATGATCTTCCCTCTGCCTTTCTTACTGCTGCCTTCACTTTCTCTTTAACCGATTGATTTGACGCTCCAGACCATGAGCTATCGTGTTGTTCATCAATACTCCTTGCAACCTATTTTCAGAGCAGATTCGTATTTTTGCTCCCCATGGTGGTACGGTTTTTGATAGGGTATAGATTAACAAGCTGAAAATATAAATATATTGTTATAATAAACTATGTTTGTACTTGCTTTATACGCATTCGATAAAATAAAGAGCGGTAGACCAAACTTAAACTGCAGTGTTAGTAAAACTGAACTTACTCTCTAATTTCGTGATTAAGCGATGGGTATTCAGAGCCCTTCGGTCCATCATTTCCAGTGTTTTGATCTCCTAGCGCTCCAACAGTAAAAGTTTTTCGTGCGGACTAATTAGTATTCATAAGAATCGAAATATTCTGAACCGCGAAATTTAAAATTTGAACTGAAAACGTTAGTAAACGTCAAGTAACCAATTATTCAGTATTCTACAAGGAGTTACCTTGCCATTTATTCAAAAAGAATGTTTTTTTAAACTTGTTGGGGGCCCTATAAAAGTAATTTTGCCGGAGACTTCATTCTTTTGAGTTATCTTATATATAATACGTGATGTGGGCGGGGTAAAGGTCAAAGTGTTGGCCCAGAAACCGGAAAAACGGCTGCATCACGGAACTGCAAAACTACGCCATTTTCTTGCGTACTTGGGGAACTGTGTTATAGGATACATTTTATTCGAAAATGATTAAGTGAACGGAAAATCTAATTTAAGCGTTTTCGTAAGCGAGAAGATCAAGTTCGCAAAGGCGCAATTTTTAGTCTTCCACAGAAACCAGAAAACAAACAATTTCTCGCAGCCGAAAGCAACAAAGACGCCCAAACCTACGCGATTCTCATGCAAAACACGCAGTAATGTTCAGGCAAAGTCGTTTTTCTAAAAAGATCAGAGGGACAAGATATCCCATTCAAAGGTTTTGGCGCGTTGCACAAAGCCCCGGCGCCGCCATTCTTATAATTAAACACTCGGTTCACAAACAACAGTCGTTTGACAGCCTTTTGGAGCCCGGTATAAAACGTTTAAAATCTATACTAAACACAGAGATGTTGGTGCCGAAAAAACGAAGTTCACAAACCTGAACAGCTTTCATCTAAAAAATAATTTTCATTCAAGTTTGAACAAACGTACACCATGCACTGCTTGCTTAGTGTAGCGCGCGCTAAATGTAAATGACACCAGAAAGTCAATCATATTCTTTTCCATTTGTTTTAAGCGAATAATATTAGTATAATATAAGATAAATTTCCACCTTGCAGTCCGTGAATTTTTCACGGGCATCAGCTAGTGAATTTATAATTGCCGATTGAAGCGTGAAAGTGGGCGGTCTTATCCCTTTTATACCGGAACCTCGTGTTTAAACATATTTTCTTTAGTTTTCCCCAAGAGCACGCCTGGCTCATCTAGGGGGCTTACTCATTATCATGACATTTTTGTATGGACGGTACGGCGGAAGTTTTATTTTATTTTTTGCTAGCAGGCGGAGAGCATATCATGACTGTTGCGTGAAGCGATGAACGTTTGAACATATGAAAACAGCTGCATATTATATTCTAGTGACTAGGATGCCTATCAGCAGTGAATGCTGTTTTTCGTGAAATTTTGAAAAAAGGGTTTGAGAGTTAACAATGTTTGCTGTGCATTTGTGGTGTTTGCTTTTAATCGACACTATTGTTCTAAGCCTGTTCAAAAGTGTCATCAAATTGCTCACATCAAGAAAACCCTATTTTCAACAGTTTAGTATCGAATACTAAACTGTTGAAAATAGGGTTTTCTTGATGTAAGCAATTTCTGGTCTAATGGATACGTTGTGTGACTAACACTAAGAATGGCTGCAAGAAGTCATGTTGCCCTTTGATAGTATTGAAAGATCACAGAGAGATACTCTTCATGCTGACCACAATTAGTTGTATGGCATGGCATAAACGTGAAACAGTCAAAGACACACCAACCAGCTTTACTAATTATGCGATACTATTTTATCAAATATAATTTACTGTACAACAACATTCAAGAGGGGCTGAAATAAGAATCTAGATATAAAATTAAGATAATGTTTGTTGACTGGTCACCATTAAGTTGTTATGGGAACAAAGCAATAACATGCATGATTGATTGGATAATAAGTAGCTTAGATATTGCTCATGTTTAGGTTATCAGATTTGAATAACAAGCCGATGTGGACCCTTTTTAGTGGAAAGAGATTTTTAAAAATGGAAAACAGCGTCTTCCATAGATTACAAAGCATTTGACATAATCTTAATGCCCTGTTTCAATATAAAAACTTTCATTGTATTGATACTTTACCGATGAGCCATTAGAAATAGAGATTGGCACTGGAAATACTTCATTAACATCAAAGCAAAACAAATGGTAACGTAGTATAAAATGTATATTGGTATAAAATATAACAGTAACATGTTACACCCATTTTCAATCACACATGCACGTTCTGATTTGGTTTCCCTGAGTAGTGAGGTCAATCAAACGAGGATTCAGAAAGTCAAGGGCAGTTTGATTGACACCTGCCAAGCAAAGTTGAAACTTGGATAATCTAAAACAGAGGGTACACATAATTAAAAACAAGAGTGACTGGGAGCTTATGTTAAATTATGTCAATGTGCTCTGCAAAAACGCTAGACAAATAATTATTTGGATAATGAAACACATGGTTTTATATATTAAGGGGGCTACCATGTGTTCCAAGTATTTGCTAAAGGCAGACAAAGCTAAGGATGATGATGTTGCAAAAATGTGCTAGGACAACCCGACAGGTATAGTAAATGAATACCTGGGAAAAAAATTTCTCAACTATATATAAAAATCTGGTAATCAGGGACATTTGGAAATTTCGCAGACAAGATGGGGTGAACTTTTGTCAAGAGATAATCTTCAGGTAACTGAAGAATTTGTTCTTCAAGGCTGTGGTTCAATGGGCTGAAGATCTGATTAGAAAACAGAAAGGAGGCAAACCAGCCGAGTCCCTGAGAGCTACGTTGACAAATACGAACTGAATAGTTTCATTGTTTTGCTCAATATAAGGGAGACGATCAACAGTACGGCTGTTGCTAGTGTTGTAGATTATTTTTGCACTCTTGACCAAAGCACGTAATACGATTTTCCTTTGCGGGATATTTCACCAAAATAAAGCAACAGTCTTATCGGAGTCTTATTGAGAGCTATAGTAGTTATCATGCCTTAGTGGGCTTTTAAATACACAACAACTCATTGGGGGTTAAATGGGTCTTTATTGCCGAATAAGACCATGCGCGAATTCCCCCTAAGGGGAGTTAAAATTTTTTTACAGGAGTATGTGCTTTGCCGCTTTTCAGCTTGTAATCAACATGTATGTGGTTTATTAACCCACAGCACTTATTTATACACCTAGCACGGGCGGGGATCGGAATTTCCGCCGCCTGTATTTAATTGTGATAAACAAGTCTATCACTCACTAAATACACAACAACTCATTGGGGGTTAAATGGGTCTTTATTGCCGAATAAGACCATGCGCGAATTCCCCAAAGACCCCCAAGAAGTTGTTGCTAATGTAGCTAGTAGCTTATACCGCAGAGAGCAATCTAAATAGCGTTCATAGGCTGATGATAGCCAGTCTCCTTGGAGCTTTACGTACTGAGCTGGTACACCACTTTGTAATGCATGCGTGGCTCCTCCGCGCCTGAAGGAGTGTCCAGAATAATTGTTGCTATTGACACCGCATTTGTCCAATGTGTCCTTAAGCTTCCGTGTGAAGATGGTGTAAGTCAAAGGTTTATACCCGTGTGGGATCTATAGACAAAGGCAGGGCCTGACAGGTGCTCCTCTGATACGCCTGCCAATGTTAACGCAAGAAGAAATGCGGCCCATGGACAAGGAACTGACTTATGTACCTTGGGAACAGGAACTTCTAAAATCCGATTTTTATACTGAATAGTTTTGACCAGCGCACCTGAAGTAACATTCCCCATTTGTAAGTGCGCACATCGCAAAGCCGTAGATGTTTAGAGGCGTCGAACTTTGCTTCTGAGGGCACCAACAAATTCGATTTGCGGAAGAAGGAGAAAAAGGCCATCAGACAGGCTGCCCAAAATGTTGCGTCTAGCGAACTGCTAAGGTTGAGATGGTTATGCATTCGGTGTAGTAGTTCCGGTGTAATGGGTAATTTTTGTTTGACGGGGTTAGAGTTTACACGCTTAATTCCTCTGACCAAGAGTTTTTTTGATATTTGAATAAAGGTTCACTAAGCGGGTTTGGAAAGCCGTACTGTAGGTGTAATATACGAACAACATTTAAATAACATGGGATGCTAGTAGGTGAAAGGGTCCTTGCTAAAAACACTACATAACGCAAAAAGTGATGAGTCACACACGGAACTGGGCAATAACCAAAATATAGACAGAAGCGCAAATACGCACGGAGCTGAGACCGATATGTAGCGACCGTAGACTGTGCAAATGCCTTAGCTCGGTATTTCTTCAGTTCAGCATCAAGCTGTTCCTCCTGAGCAAATACTGAACCTGTAGAGGCAAGGAAGCGAATGCGTTACGTGACATGTGTGAATCATAACATGCGCCATTAACACTAACTAAGGAATTACTAGACAACTGTTCAATGAAGTTAGTACAAGAATCGACAGAGTGCATGCGCGAAATTGCATCGGACATTGTGTTCAGAGTCGTTGGAATATATCTTGAGGTTAAGCGAAAGTTGTAAGTTGCAGACAGCCAGAATAGTTCCCGCAGCCATTGCATTATAGTGGGGTTGCGTGACGTTCCTTTATTGATTGCACTTAAAGTTGTTGTGTTATCGGTAAATACTGTTATCCACTTATCACGTAAATCACCCTTCCATCGTTGTATTGCCAAGTATACCGTAAATGTTTCTAACAAAGAGATGTGCGCATAAACATGTTTAGGAAAGTCCGCCTGCCAATTGATATAAAACCAATCACCATTGAAATATCCCCCACCCCGAGGAGGCAGGCATCCGTGGAGAATTCATCACTGGAAATTGGTTCCGACGCCACGAAAAAGGTTGTCCCATTGAAAACATCAAGAAACTTAGCCCACCAGGCTAAATCAGCCCGAAACTGAGCATTGGGTCTGAGATGATGGTGAGGTCGCCGCAGGTTATTAACAGTGTCTATCATTCGCCGTAAAAATGTTCTGCCGCCATAGACAACACGGGCAGCAAAGTTCAATTTCCCTATTAAAGACTGGAGTTCGCGTTTTGTAACCGAACGTTTTGCCATCGTTGCACGCAACAAATCACGCATTTCGCTGAGTTTACTTTCGGGCAGCGACAGCTGCCTAGTAACCGTATCTATCTGAATGCCAAGAAATGTCAATCGCTGTGTAGGTGGGACAGCTTTTTCCCAGTTTATGGTAAACCCTAAGTCGCTCATTTGATTAACTCATTATACGCTAGCTTACAGTCACGTTCATTATCGCCAATGATTAAAAAATCGTCTAAATAAGCTATTACAGAGGGGAACCCTCGTTTCGCCATCATGCGCGTTACCGCTTGTGTCAGCCTGTGAAAATATTAGGACTCGCCGAAGCGCCGAAAGGTAATTTGCAGTCGTACATATACGTTAGGTTGTCACTATTACTAAATTGCCATGCCAAACCAGTTTCCGAATACTGCGAGGGTCGCAGTCCGACATGCCGATAGGCACTTGAAAGGTCAACTTTTGCAAGATAGGCATTAGGTTTGATTAGAGATATTGCGTGATCAATTGTTGTGTAGGAAAAGTGTTCCGTTACCGCATAAGAGTTAACGCTGCCAGCGTTACTAGGTCTGCTACAGTCGTGTATTAATCTAATTTTGTCGCTGTTAGGTTTTGGAATCGCCACCAAGGCACTTACTATAGTAGGTTTTTCGTCTGTCAAAATGTAGTTGCCTTGTTGAATCTCCAGTAGTATCTGTTTCTCTACTTTGTCACGTATGTCCGGTGCGGTTGCCGAGCGGTAGTTTTTCACTTCCACCGGAATCAAACAACTATCAGAAGGAATAATTTCAAAGCCATTCATTATGCCGTCAAGTAAAAAGTTCGCGTCACAGTCATGTTGTAATTCGCGCTCCCAAGTCACTTTGTTTAAAGGCGAGGGATGCATTGGTGTTGACAGTCATTGTCGTTGTTGTTGTGGGACAGAGCCCGACGAAGACGGCGTGTGTTCGTACTGTGGGTGTTGCATGTTACAATTAGGGATTAGACAAATGTGCTGAAAGCGACATTGAGGCCACTGGCATCCTGCAAAAGAATTATATTGTTTGCAAATATTATTGCTGGGCGGGCGACTGCGCTGATTAGTCGGCTTTGGTTGCATTTGTGGCTGCGAATTAGGATAAGTTGCGCGCCGTTTCAAGAATCTAGTATGCAAGTGTTGAGAATCGCTGCCCCACCTAAACCCGAATTGGTGCTGTAACTTCCTGTATTCGTTGTCATACAACAAAACCGAGGCAAGTGTGTAATTCTCCAGCAATTCTGCTACCTTGACAGTATATGCCAAATAGTCCGCCACCGCGGAACCGCCCAGTTTTCCTGTTTTCATCAGCGTGTTCATTATCCGCGAGTTTGCGGCGACCCACATTGATAGTGTGATATTATCTAATTTGGGCTTGCTTTTGGAGGCACGTAGTACGATCGCCGTGCCGCCTGAATTCCCCAATTCATGTTCGATTTCGCTATCGGTTGCCAAATAGTTCGAGGTTACAAAATCAGGAATCAAAAGGGCCTTCTCACCTGTTTTTAGCCCTGCCGTAGCTTTGCCTCCCAGAAACACTTGTGGGTCATTGTCAATTCTCGGAGGCGATTGTGCGGACTCTGTCGCTCCAAGACTGACCAATGGATCGTCCATGCCAATACCCTCGATCTTCTTTAAAAGCTCTTCGAGCCCCCCCCTCTTTTGCTAAACTAGTTGTTGTGACTGGGGGCTCCTCCTTTACTTTGATATCTCCTGCGGCCACGCTCCGCAGTGCCGCTGAAGCCTTCGCCAACAATTTTCGTTGTCCGAGGGTAAATTTAAGCTCGGCTAAGTCAGCGCTTTGGACCAACTTCAGGGCTTCCAGAGTATTGAGGTCCTCCGCCACCAGAACATCGATCGTTGCCTTTTTCAGGCCACTCGATTCACACCAGCTATCGAAGTCAAATTCACTCGCCATTTTCAAAAAATTTTTTTACAGGAGTATGTGCTTTGCCGCTTTTCAGCTTGTAATCAACATGTTTGTGGTTTATTAACCCACAGCACTTATTTATACACCTAGCACGGGCGGGGATCGGAATTTCCGCCGCCTGTATTTAATTGTGATAAACAAGTCTATCACTCACGTAAATGATAATAAAACCTGATTAGTAATCGAGAAAGACGCCTTCAGTTATCTCACGAGTGGAGACACGTGGTAAGAAACACGGCGCGCAAGGCAGTGTGGTTGAATTTGTGGAGGCAGCGCAAAGCACTGTGTAATAAAGAGTTCGAGCAAGTTTTCGGTGCTGATTAGAACTTGCTGATTCCGCGCAGTCGCTTCAGGCTCCTTCGCTGCGTCAGCAATAACAGATGCGATCCGGACAAAAACGCAGATATTTTTTAGTTATCAGTCATGCGTGCCCACCTACCAGCAAAATTCTGATTGGCTGAGGTGAGCAAATTATGTCTAAGGGTAGCAAATATCGGGCAGTGTCAAAGATAGTGCTTGATTGATTCACAATCAAAGCCGCAGGCACAGACAGGAGAAGGCTTGCATCCAATTTGAAATCGATAGAAATTTAGAGCGCACGCATTTAGGCGGAGTCGTGCGTGTAAAACAGAAGTGTAACGATCTAGTTCATAATTGAAAAGATCATTTGATGCAGGCTTTTTAAATTATGCTAAGCAATCAGAGCTCCGGATTTGTAAGGGGATTTAATCCGTTGTGGAAGGGAAAAAAGACGTTTTGAATCTTTCGGTACGACATGCAAAAGTGGAAAAGTTGCTTATGTTTCTTAATGGCTATTGAGTTCGTTCGAAAACCTGCCTAGGAAGAAGACTTTTTAAGAAAGATTGGCAGAAATCGTTTACAATTTTAAAACAAAGCGTCAGTTTCTGAATATTTGTTCTTATCTTCATATGCTCCCATCCCAAATCCTGGAGAACGCGTTGCCTGCTTGTCCCTTTAATCCAAGTAGTCAATGAGGCACTTAGCACCAACAAGTTGTCTGTTGACTCATAGTAAACTCAAACTGGTCATGACAACACCCAATACTGAAATATATAACTTTGTGCCACATTTCTGCTCTTTGTAACAACTACTCCGTCACTCTCCTCAGAATCTGAATCTGCTCCAATGACATCCTCCTTCTCCCTCTACTTCATCATCCAATTGAGGTGGTGGAACTTCAGTGGCAATGCAGTGTGCAGTTTCTCCATCTTAAGTGGTGTCGTTGTCAATCAAATCTGCTGCAGCTGTTTGTAATGTACAGCATGATTTGATATTTGCAATTTGCCACTCTGATCTCTGACTTTCATTGCAGGTACCTTAACACCTTCTCTTTGTCAATGACTCCAGTGTAGGTCTAGGTGCTGCTGCTCGATTTGGATATAAGAAGAAGGAAAGTGGTGGAGTCTGGGACCCTCCTCTCTAAGGCACTGTTCGTCTGGACCATCAAAAGATGTTCCTCCTGTAACAAGTCTCATAAGCATTTCAAACTGCTTTCTTGGAGAACCATGTTTCAGCTCTATTTCAAAGGGATACCTGATACTTGGGTTTAGTAGAGTACAGAAACCCATCCCATCGGTGTTGTTGGAAAGAGCTTCAGGTGCCCTATACACTGGAAATCCTGTGGACACGTTCTCAATAAGCGCCAGCTGTTTGGCAAATAATAGCAGTTTGCAAAGCAATTCTACGACTTTCACCAGCCTCTTCAACAGCTTCCGATTCGAGATCACAATGTTTGTTAGAAACCAAAATATTTGCAGGTTTGATATCCCGATGAACAATTTTATGTTTATGGAGATACTCTACCCTTTTTGCAACATCCTCTGCAATCTTCAACTGGAACTTAGCGATCAAGTTTTTGCCATCAAGTACTTTCAGTAGTTTGTCAGGGCCATTCACTTTCTTAAAGGCACCAAACGGCTTAAATTCAAAATAAAGATATTCCATCATTATCGCACATGGTACATGGTGCTTCAACTTTGTAGAATTTTAAAAATAATCTTTACTCTAACGGGCTTTTTCGGGGCCCCAAAACGGAATTGATTCTTTCGTAAAAAAAAAAACCATTTTCTTTTTAAAAGGGCCAAATGGTGTTTTTCTCTGCTGGAAAAAATATACAAAATATATATTAACCTACAGAACAGATCAACACAACAAAATCAAATCATCGGCAGATGAAATTCAGCAATCACTAGATGTCTTGTATAACACATTCCGAAGCAACATTCCTTATTAACACAAAAAATATCCACAGTACAGTTTACCTATAAAGGAACAAGAATTAAATCGTGGTGTAAAAATTGTAATATCTTATGTGCACTCATTTGCACATCCAAACCTTGTGAACCCGCCAGAAACCAGTCAAGTGTTCATTAGAAGTTGACAATGCAGAGCGTGCATGACACCACGAAGTTTTAAATTCTTCTAAAATTTTTTCATAATTCCAAGTAGGGTTCCTGAAATCTGAGTTGCCATTCAAACAATGCAACTTTAGAACAAAGCGATCCTCAGACGTCAAAGCTTCGTAACTTTTTTCGGGTAATTACGTGCCGCTAAATTCAAACAACTCTTACCATCATTCAAACCCAACAGCGAAGCTTGAACTCTGGAAATTGAGCATGTTTCTCTATAAGCCTTGCCAAACAGGCATCGTACGGGTCTTCATCTTCATCCTCGCTGGTTTTTGCTGCAGTAGCTCCACAGTGTACTAAGAACAAAAGAAACTTTTGCCGATTAAAAATATTTCCCGCTAATTAAAATTAATTTGCAAATTAGTTAGCAACAAATAAAAACTTACCTTTTCTCCTTTTCCCTTGCTTTTTTCAGGCGATACCTGCGGATGTGGGTCTCTCGATGTATGCAGATAAATCCTGTTTAGAGACCAGTAACGCATTGTTTAGGATTACCACAGATGTGTGCGTGTTGTCCTTGTTTATGATATTTGCAATATCCGTGATGACACTGTAGTTCAGCCATCGTTTGTTTGCGATTGTGGCCAGGTCTGACGAAAGCACGCACTGGTTGTTATCGAGAGCGCTGGTGTTGTTTGGTCAATGGAATAACCGATCAGCATAAACTGCAACCTCATCCTTGGGGAATTTACACTCTTCGTGAGGGCAACGCATCTCTTCCTTAAGCCACCCTTTCTCTTCGATGACGCTGTGCTTTACATTTAAGGTGTCGTGTACATTTAAGGTGTCAAGACAATCAAAGTTCCTAAGTCACAGCAGATAGCAGAATAGTTGCCTTCAGTACAGAGGTCAAGCATCTCTTGGCACGACGTCAGTGATGGAATCTTGGTTAGTTGAATGACATCCAGTGATGTTACCCTTGCAGACGTGTGCATTACTTTCTTGTCACTTAAAGCCACAACGATCGGAAAGTCTATCAATTCAAATTCAATCTTTATTATTATTTTTGATTCATAAACACAGAACACGATAACAATAAACTAAATTCAGTGTATTCCCCATTCTTTATTTATTTATTTATTCTTTATTTAAAAGTATACTAGTCCAATTAATTCTAAGCAAGTATAAAGAGAGCTGAATCTGCTATTTCTTTCTTTTTTTTGGACAAAGCAATCGAAAATTTTTCTCCATCTCATCTCTTGTTTTTTTTTGTGTTTCTTGTTTTAGTGTTGCGTTGATGTATTTTCCTAAAACATTGTAGAATTAATTTTATTGCCTCCGCTGAGTTTTAGCCCGCCTGGCTTGATTAGTTATTTCAACTACCTCCATGTGGCTTGTGCTCTCTCTCCTTTTATTTCTAAAAAATTGTAAAAATTATATATATATATTTTTTGGTAAAAGAGTGCTAAATAAACTTACTGTTACCTGTTGCATGACATTTTGCACTTACAGGATGTTAAGGGATCTTACAGGGTCTTAGAGGATCTTATAAGATCTTGATAAGATGTTCAACCTGGGACCGTAGGCTCATTGACTTTACATGTATAGCCACACACATAGTCAATCACGGCTATGATATCATCAGCACTAGGTGAGTCCAGTGATCATACTCACATCCCCATTAGCCCTCCAGGCCTGTAAGTGGTATCTTGAATGCTGAACTATACGTGGGTGGTCTCGGGGGAGCACCATTGTGGTCTAACACAATTTCAGGAAATTCACGAGGCAGTTGAGGGCCAGAGCTCATTCCTTGGGTCGCCATTGTCATCTTTGCAAGCAGGATGTGAAGCTGTCATAGCAAAGTTGTCTTCCACCCACTCAGCTAGTCTTCTCACCTGCTCCTCATCACTACAGTGCTCTTGTCGTGCATCATGTAACAGCTGATGTGGCTCACGATCACCTCTCTAGCTTAGCTGGTGCCAGTGAATTTGCCCACGGGACGTGGCAAACTCGTACCTGTACCAGTAGTCACTCACACCAAATACAGGTTTAAGCACCTTCTCGTGGTAGTCCTGAGTGCGCATATCAAAATAAGCCACAACAAGATGTGTTTTCTCCTGTACTGCTTTAAATCGTGCATTGCTGTCTTCCAAAAGCTTCACAACCCCTGTGGTCTGCAGGATGTAGTTCTCAAGGAGCCTTCTAAATGGAGGGAAGTAAAACTCGGCACAACTTCCAGTCGCGAAAAATGATGGTAATCCATGCTTCTCATTCACCATAAAGTCAACCAGGGCACGAAGTTCTCTGCGTATTTGGTGCCAATACTGAGACGTTCCCCGCAAACAGGCTCCAAAGTATAGAAGCTTATTTGCAATTGATGTGTCCCCCTTTGTAAAGCGCTCCTGTAAATCTGCCACAGTGATATGAGGGTCACCTACAATCTGACGAAGAAAATAAAGTGTCCAGTTTCATTTTCTGACAGAATTTTTCCTCCCCTCTTAATATTGTGGAAAAATGAAGTCCAATTTTCGGGCGCAAAACGGGCTTAATTTGTACTCGCAATGCTCTCAACATTGAAAGTAGGGGGCGGCGAAAGTGGACACTTTATTATGGGATCAGATTGTAGCTGCTGGTCAACAAAGTACCTGCTCTGCTCTAGGGCTCTCTTTCTCAAGATCATGTTGTGAACAATGAACTTCCAAACTTTGTGCTTTGCAAACCTGTCATCTTGGTACCACAACAAAAGTTCTGCCCACTCTTGCAGAGATGCATATGTCCAAGGTCGGTTTACAGTAAAATCACCATTACCCGTCGGAAAAAGACAAGGAAATGCCATTGTGAAAAATAAGGTGTAGTGAACTCTGATGCCGGGTTTCTATCTGTGGTTGGCCAAGGAATTACTGGTCTGTGTCTCGCTGGCCTTGGTGAAGCGTCATTCACATTCCCTTGCTGCTCTGGCTCAGCCACTAACTGGTCCACAGCTGACTGGATTGGGCCTCAACATTCACTCCCGACTCTGGCAGAAGAACTCCAGAAACTGTCTGCTCATCATTATCCACTGTTTCAGGGTCTATCTGTTCAGGCAATAAGCTCATCATCATCAGACCCCTGACTCCTAGGGATTTCTACATCATCACCTAATTAACATTGCCCAGAAAAATGTGTAAATAATTTACTTCAAATTCATAAACGTTTCTTAAAGTGCTACTAATGCTTTTTGAGAGACTTTTTGAGCAAAATCCTCTAATCAAGTAGTGAACTTCTGTGAAAAAAAATTTCGATTCGGTTAAATCCTGAATTTTTTACGAATCATTTCATATTGGAATTTTCCCGCCATCTTTGAAACACTTACAAGTCTCCCTCACGGATCGTCTTCGCGCGGCCAAGATCAAAGCAATGCCCAAATAAGGACGTTCAAGGTTCAAGTCGTCTTCTCAGTTTACAGCATATTCTTGGCAAGAATTCCCTAGTTTTATCGTTCTTTTGCGATATTGGTATTAGTGGAATGTAGGCCATTTATTGATATGTATTTCTTTGTTGCTTAAATTATTGATCTTTAAAGTTTTTAACGTCAGAACATTGAATACGAGTCGAGATTTTAGATTTCAGTGACAACGGTTGCCGCCATTACCGTTTGTCACGTATTATTTCCGTCGAATAAAATAGCCTCTATCTGTCTTCTATGAGTGTCCTTTATGGTGTGAAATAGCTAATATTAAATTTCAATGTCATACCCCGTTATTTATAATAGTGGGATGATAAAGGACCCACGTCTAGAACAGCAAAGCCATTTTGAAAATGGTCTTCTTGAGCGGTGCTACCGGAAAGAAACACAGAAAATGTCGGGTATTTTAGCGACTACTGCGAAGAAATTTTGTGCAAACCCGAGGTTGTACTCACAATAAACTGTTCTCGCTTTAAAAACTCATTAAAAAGAATAAAAGATTCCTCCGCTTGTTGTGACAGATAGCGCGCGCACTCACGCGCACCGGTTATCTTGTAATGAGCCTGCGATCTCGAAAGAAACAAATGCAGTCAGCGGAGTTAAGTGTTTCAAAGATGGCGGGAAATTTGCAACATGAAATGATTCCTAAAAAATCAGGATTTAACCGAATCGAAAATTTTTTCATAGAAGCTCATTACTTGATTACAGGATTTTGCTCAAAAAGTCTCTCGAAAAGCATTAGTAGCACTTTAATGACATCCAAAAACAAAATTGTCCAAGCATAAATAATGCACAAAGAAAACTCCCTATTTAAACTCAACTTACATAACATTCACTTTTTCAAATAATAATAATGCAGTATTTTTTTGAAAATCATGAGCAAAGAATAATTGAAGATTGGCCGTTTCCGATTTTCTTTCTCCTTATTATACCAGCCACAGTTCTCTCTAATATTATTATCAACATGCTGCTATTTACTTATTTTGCATTCAATTTTGCACGAAAAGGGAATTCAGTGCAGTGGCAGATGAAATCAGATAAAAAATCTTCCAACTGAGGACCTCTTTGTGAGAAGTCCCCGGCATTCTCTGGATCCTCGGCACCCCTGTAGCCCCTGTAGAGCATCTACATCACCATCTTGGGAACCTGAAAAAAAGGGAGTTAAATATAATTGTCCCTCAATAATAATCTCATTCAAGTTGAATGAGATTTTTAAAAAATCACGGAAGAGGCTTTTTTATATTGCACCCCCTCCCAAGAACCTATGGAAGAGCCCTTTTTCAGTTTGACCCCCTTAGAAAAGGCCATTTTGTTATTCATTCATTTGTTATTTATTTGTTTATTTATTTATTTATTACCACCTTATACAAGAAGTACATGGTGTTGTGATACTAATAAGTGATTGAGGAGAGACATGAACAGTCAGGATTTCATGCAATCAGCAACATACTACCGAAACAGGTAGACCGCTTATTCCAGCGCGCGGTAAGCAGTTGTTTTGACCAATGAAGTGAGACAGTTTTGATCACGTGAGTGCGAGTCCTCGGCTCAAAACGTAAACTCACGTGGTCACATTCCTCGGTCTTTCACTTGTTCTCGGCGTAGTAGAAAGCGAAATGCTGCAGTTAAAAGTATTTTACAATCTGTCTTTTGAAGCAGATAGATGCGAGGTGATAATGGTCGATGAGGACCGGTTAGTAGATTTTGAAGATTTGTTGAAAATAATACGAGAGAAAATCGAGAGCTTGGCCTTTATTCCAAACGAAGAGTTACGCATTCAGTTTCAAGACGACGAAGAGACATTTGTCAATCTGCACAAGGATTCATTCGCAGAAGCTTTACGGTGCGCAAAGCCGGTGTCGACATTTGCAAGGCTTAAAATTAAGATTAACTGGCAACCAAAATCTACGCCTGAGATGGTTTTCAAGAAAAGGCGGGAATGCCTAAAGCAGAAAGACAATGGCAGCGGAGACTTGACTCTGAATTCTGACATAAGTTTACATGTTGAGAGTCACACGGACGAGGTAAATACTGCTTTGACTTCAAAAAGCGACTTCAGTACCCTACTATTGGTAACCTAGCTTGCGATTCGAAAAGCGTAGATGCGCCGATGCCGAATTATCTAGAATTCCGAGGATTTGAACCGAAACGTAAACAAAGTCGCCCGGCCGTCTCCGCGACAGCTACATCTTGTACTAGTTCAAATGAACGCAGTTCTCCAAAGAGCTATAAATCGCCCTTGGATCTTCTGATTGAAGATAAAGAAAGAGAAATCAATGATGAAAGAACAAAAATAAATGATTTGGAAACCGAATATGAAACTGTAGCTTTGAAGTTCGCAAAACATCCAGATGTTGATTATTCTAAACCTGCGTGCACTTGTTGTCACCGAAGAGAGGGCCACAACAGAGTAAATTGCCCTTACAAAGGATTTCCTTGTAAGTCTGCGAAATTCTGTGGTGATTTGAATAAACATAAGGATGAAAAGGATATAGTGACTATAGCGCGGAATAATCTGCAAGCTGCTAAGAAAAATCTTGGCAAGCAAGAGGTTGATTTGTCTTGTAAAAAGGAACTGAAAGCCCAAACCATTCAATCATTTTCTAGCGTTGTTCGCCCAACACTCATACACGATTGCAAAGAAAAATACATTAACTCACAAGGATTCGAGAATTGGCGTTAAGTAAATATGGATGTAAAGAAGCTAGAAGCTCACTTCAAAGGAAAAATACCTCCTCTTGCGACAAATTTAATGGAGGCTCTGGAAGAGTACGAGAAACGTTTTGGCGGCGGGAAGCGTGAGAACCGCTGGTGCAGCTGGGAATCCTGTTCGGACCTTGTGGGAACTTAAGGGAATCAAATGGCCTGGCAGCGATTAGTAGGAGCGAAAACAAGGAACATTACTCACTACTATGCTACTACGGTTGAGTTGCTCTACATCTAATTTATTGCGGTACTCCAGTATAAACTTTTACACTCTGACTAAAACAAACTTGGAGGTAATATTATTGCGTATGAAACACCTTTATCCCTGTATATTTTTACACATGCGAAGTCTTTGTGTTGATCTTTGCTGTTCTTTAAATTCGCAAACGATCTTGTCACGTTTGTTGATTGGGTTTATTTATACACTTGGAGATTGTCATGATTACACTCGTATAGACCGTGTAAAACTCTTGTAAAAACGAGCACGAAAACTCTTTCAATCTAGAAGATTGATAAGCAAATAAACTCACTGTAGTTGATTTCATTACAAGATAAAACTATAAAAACCAAACATATCTTTCGTATTGATATAAGACAGAGCTTCGTAAATTGCAACATGCACATTCTCTGTTAGCAAGGCTGTGAATTCATCTCGTTTGAGGATACATTTTATTTTATTAAAAGCCAGTTCCACTGCGTTAAATTCTGGAGAAAGGGAGGGCGTGTAAATGAGATTGGCTCCCATGTCCATAAGCCATCTTTGTAGCTCTTCTCCTGCTTCGTAACGATGGATAGCGCAATTGTCCATTATTATATAGTCACCGTGTTCAATAGCCGGGTTGCCCAATGCGGTAGTTGCCCGTCCTGCTTCGCCGAAAAAATCCAGAAACTTGAATCGATCGGACGCCCCATTTAAAGTATTCGCATAAAGAACGCCCTCGAGGTCTACCAATAAGTTAAGAGTCACATTTATTCCTCTTGGAATCGCAGGTACTTCTATAGCTTTCATTCCTTTCAGGGAACTCCCGTATACTGGATTACCAGTGCCAGAATGAACTCCCGCTTCGTCAAAAAACTTCAGTTTTTCAGGCGGCAGGGCGCTGATGACTTCGATAAACTCTTGGCAGTACGCAATATTTTCTGGAGTAAACTTTTCCGATGATGGTTTTGTGAGGCGTTTTCTTGTGTATGGTCCTTCTGACAATCCAGTTCTAACCACATTTCCTATAGCAGAGAGAGACGTAATTGCAGAATCTTAGTACTTGTTCTTTGACTGAAGACAATGTCGTGGAAGGTTTTTCTTTTTTGAGGAACTCAACTAGTTCAACGTCTTCAGGTTTAAGGTGCGAAGGATTTCCAGATTGCTTTTTTGTCGGCATATGATCGCCTCTTGTGTAAAAAGATTTCCACAACTTACAAACGAATGTCGAGGAAACAGCGTAACGGTCTGCTATCGCTTTGAACTGGCCGCCAAAATATCCACTTGTTGGATCTCCGCCGTCCCTCAGTATAGTGTCGATTATATTTGATCGTAAGGATTCTCCTATGGCCTTTCCAGGACTGTAGGTCCTACCTTTTTTACTCACTTTTGACATATTTTCTATTTTTCGGGTGAAGAAACTTCTATCGTTTTCAAAGGAATGTGGCCACGTGAGTTTATGGTTTGAGCCGAGAACGCGCACTCACGTGATCAAAACTGTCTCACTTCATTGGTCAAAACAACTGCTTACCGCGCGCTGGAATAAGCGGTCTACCTGTTTCGGTAGTATATAGAAGATATTACATGGTGGCGCGAAGAAATGAGTTTTATTTTCGGGTGGCAAAAACAATATTATTAGAAAATAACCAGAACAAATTATTCAAAATTGATTTCCAAGCACTTTTGTTTTGATCGATATCCTCACTAATGAGGATATGGAAAATATGACACACAGGCCCGGATGTAGCTGAGATGTAGCTGAGATATATGATGTATATGAGATCTCGGTAACGAGTTCTAGGGACTCCCTTACGGGCCATTTCCAACAGTTTCCTCTCCTTGGAACCTCGCCTTTAATTTGTACTTTAGTGTGAAAAAGCCATTATTTCAGGGAGCAGTTCCCTGTCTTCGTCAAATCTCGAAACAAACACGCTCTGTGTATTATCTTGTTCGAGCAGTTCTGATCGAAAGGTTGCTATGCTGTACTCTACATCAGGCGCAGGTAAAAGGCTAGATACCAGCAGCTCATCCCATCGCTGTCTTCTAAAGGTGGCTCGGCACTGACAGCCTGTGCTGCTATAATCGCCAAAATTGTTAGTTACAAGACCAAGTCAGCTTTATATAAAGCAAGGAAGGGACTGAAGAATGTTCGCTTTTGGAGCTTGGTTGGTAAACCTGCTCCTGAGGTGCTTATTGCACCAGCCCGGAGGGAGAAAATGCAGCGGTGGTTCAAGCTGTTCAAGGTCGAGTTTTTATTAACGAGAAGTTGACAAGCCAGCATAGAAGGATCTTGGGTAAGGCAATTTCAATGCGGAAAGCTAAAACTCTGCTGAATGCATGGTCCCTGGATGGTAAGATTTTCGTGAAGAAATCCGAGGAAAGCCCATCTACGAGAATCGATAGTATTGAAGAATTAAATGCAATTTGAAAGTTGCAATTAATTTATAGCGATACGTGTTTCTATTGTTTGAACATCTCGGATATTCCAGGACAAGCTGAAATAATTTGCGTTGGTTTAGTCCTAGGCTTTAGTTATTAAGCGGCTGCAGTATTATTGTCCTTTACCTAGTAACGGCATGGAATTGGTTTGATCCAAGGCTTTAGGTTATTTGATTTCCTTTTAGTAGTCTTGGGCATACACGAATGCACTAGTTTCGACCGTGCTATTCATTCAACAAATGTGCGTGTGTTTGTGGTTTTGTGGTATTCGTAGTTTTTATGTTTTGACCAGAGGTATAAGAAGTAATGTAACTTTAAGGTTGTTTTTAAATGGGTAGCAATTTCAAGTTTAGCATGCTTTCTCTAAATGTTCGAGGTTTGCGAGAAAACAAGAAATGCAAAAAAAATGTTCATTGGATTACTAAACACAAAGGCGATAGCATATTACACCGAATTTTATTTGGAAATAAATTACTTTAAACAATGAAAATAGTAGATTCCCCGTTATGTATCTTTTATGATACTTGGGAAGAAACCCTCGAGCATTTATTTTTCAGATGCGCGTCTGTAAATACTTTCTGGGTGGCAATAGAGAACTCTTTGAAAAATAAAAATTTAGGTTTTCAGAAATGGAAGTGTTAGCAAGCATAACAGAAGATGTTGATCACAAGAATCTCATCAATTTTCTTCTTATCATTGGGTGTTGCGTATATGTTTTTTTTCCTATGTATATATGTCTGTTATTATGTATTGTAATAAGAAAAAATTGACAATAAAAATTGACAATTATAAAAAAAAGGCGATAGCGGGGTGTCATTCTTGCAAGAGACCCATAGTACTCCAGAATTAGAAACTTGCTGGGCTAATAGGTTCCGAGGTGAAATTATCATGGCTCACGGAAGCTCTCAGAGTAAAGGCGTTGCGATTTTCTTTGGACATAAGTCAGACCATAAAATACACAGTAAGATAGTGGACAACAATGGGAGATTTGTCAAAGTTCACTGCACGATGCAAGGTAATGATTTTTTGTTAATTAATTCTTATGCACCAAATGATGAGGCCTCGCAGATTACTCATTTTACTGAAATACAAAGTAAAATACAGTCCCTGGATTATCCCGCGGCAGCTAATATTGTATGGGGAGGAGATTTTAATTGTTTTTTTGACATCGACCTTGACGCGGCCTTTGGAAATCCTAATAATAATGGCTGAATTTAATTTATGTGACATTTGGAGACTCCGTAATCCGTTGGTAAAAAGATATACATGGCGTGGTCCCGCGCAGGGTATTCGCAGCAACCGTGAACAAATTCTACATAGGCGTTTAGATTATTTCTTGGTTTCAGACGATCTTCAACCTTTTACAAACAGGTGTGATATTATTCCTGCACCTTTTACTGATCACTCAGCAGTAACTTTATGTCACAGGTAGTTTTTTAATACAGGAAACAAAAACCTAGAAATACATACAGTGTTACTACAAATAATTATAATTACATTGCTACAAGAGTCTACAGTTGTCTTCCATGGAGCCAAGCCAAGGAGGCCCATAATCCACACAGACGAATGATAATAACAACTTCCAAGTAGGAATGTGACTGACTTATATGGTCAAACAGACCGTGAAAACACTAAATTACAATAGCATAAATGGACACAATAACTAAACAGAAAAACTTATCTCACCCCGACACGCGTGATGATGGTAATAGGCAGCAGCAAGGCTTCTAAGGTTCTGATAAAGATCTAGATACAAATGAATGCGGTGAGCCAAAATAAACATGAAACTTGGCAAACGAGGCCACACGAGTGAGAAACAAACGATGAAAATAACCACGAAATAGCTAATACCTTTCCTAATAAATCCGTAAATAAAGAGAATATAAACTAAACTAGGCAAATATAAGACTAAATAAGAATATTATATCTGTTTCTATACGTAATTTCCTTGTCTGAATCCTTGAACGAACGAATGAATCCTCTACAAACGTACCGAGTTCGAGGCGTGCATACAGCGCATGCGTGAGGCGACAGGATACCCGGTTCGCCACAGGGGGCCCAATGTGCCTGCCCTGCGCACAACCGTCACATTTAGTTTTGCGCGCTGCTTATGATGATCAAAGGGGCCCTTCGTGTTGGAAATTTAATAATTCCCTGCTCGAAAAAGCGGCCTATGTGGAGGGTTTGAATGAGTCTATCAAAAAATGGAAGACTAATTAGATAGAGAAGGAATTAGTAATCCTCAACTAAGATGGGAATTGTTAAAATATGAAATTAGGAAATTTACAATTAGGTACTCCAAATCTCTGGCACGTGAACGTAGAGATAATTTCAGTAAGTCGGAGGAGCAAATAAAAAATATTGAGGAAATGGATAATTGGACTAAAGATGAGGAGCTGGTGTTAAATCACAATCAACTTGTTAGGGATTTGGAAGAGTATAGATAGTGATATTGAGTTTTCATCACAGGCTACAATTCTTCGGAAGCTTCAAGATCATTTTAGCTCCATATATAAGAAGACAAGCAGTAAAACCGAGGCTGAATGTCAGGCATTTTTATTTAAATGAAGATGAGAGACGGAGCTGCGAAGGTGTTATTAATGAGGCTTATAATAGTTTATGCGAAATGGGCGCTTCGAAAAAGCCGGGCAATGACGGTTTAACAAAAGAGATTTATTTAGTATGTTGGGCTTTGCTCGGTAACGATCTCGTTAATTCTCTTAATCATGCCTTTAAAGAAGGTCGATTGTCTACAACACAACGACAAGTTATTATTTCGTTACTCGAGAAGGCAAACAAAGACTCCAGATTTTTGAATGCCTGGCGTCCTATAAGTTTGATAACTGTGGACGCAAAATTGTGTAGTAAAGTTTTGTGTAAACGCCTGGCGGATATTCTTCCCTTGTTAATTCATCCAGATCAAGCTGCCTTTGTAAAAGGGAGAACTATCGATGAACCTATTAGGTTAATCGATGACATTATGGAATAAGTAAAGAAAATAGATAAGTCGTATTCTCTTCCCAGCGGATTTTGAGAAAGCCTTTCATTCGTTAGACCACAGTTTTATATTTGCTACCTTGGATCGTTTCGGTTTTGGAGTTGAGTTTATCAAATGGATTCGTGTTATTCTCTCAGATAATTTTGCTTCGATTATGAATAACGGTAATGTGACTCCGCATTTCTGTTTAGATAGAGGCTCTAAACAGGGTGACCCAATTTCGCCCAATTTCGCACCTCTTTTTATTAGTGTTAGAGATCATGGCAATAAGGGTTAGAAATATCAGCAGTATAAATGGTATTAATGTTGGCGGTAAGGAAATTAAATTGACAATGTTCGCTGACGACACTACGTTCTTTTTAAAGGATTCTACCTCGCTAAAGAATCTATTGAATCTTCTAGGAGATTTTTGTGATTTTTCCTCACTTAAAATAAACTTATAAATGTTAGAGGCTGGGTGGATACGAATGAAAAATAAAGTTGATAAGAAAGTACGAGGCATTAAGTCGGTCGATTTTCATGTTAAGGGCATTACTGTTTTAGGAGTGTTTTTCTCTTATAACGATAAGTTGCGCTATGATAACAACTTTAGGCGAGTCTTAGATAACTTTAAAGCAGTTTTGTCTATTTGTAAGTCCCGGACCTTGACTGTGTATGGTAGAGTTCAAGTCTTAAAATGCTTGGCTTTATCTATAGGTGGTATGAAGACTATTCGGGAGAATTTTGACGTCTCTCGAATACCCATTAATGTACCCGAGTTTTATAAGAAGGTTTTGATCACTTGGGCTGAAGTAATAAATCAATAAATCAATATTTGTGGAATAATAAATATACCGAGAACGTCACAAGACAACAATAGACATCCAGGACTTTGCGGATTAGGCGCCTGTAAAAAAACACAAACATATATGTTATTCACGTGACCCGATAGCTGCAATAGCCTTCAGTAAGTTCTGCTAGAACGGACCTCTAAGAGAAAGAAAATTGCAAGTTTTCGAATTTTACCCCCTAAAAGGTACCAGAGGCCTAATTTTAGACCCTATATAAGGTACGACGAACAAAATTTGGAGTTCCTCGATAGGGGGGCTACGGTTTTAGTTTAGAACAGCAAATTTAACGAGTCTTTCCAAAAAATAACCTCTCGAACTTCCACACCTTGTCCTTTGGTTTGCCCTAAAGCTACATTGCCTGAAATCCATGATTTCGATAGCAAGCCTGGAACAACGCGTACAGCAGCAAGGGAAAGAAGGCGTGCGAATCATGCTAATCATGCGACGCGTGCTGTAGTCGCTGTGCGTACTGAGCTCTAAACTGTTTACGCATACAGCACCGGATTCCACTTTGTTTCGCATTACAATCATTTATAAATAATCAATTACTCGAGTAAAGAAGACTTTTATAACCTGTGTCAAACAAATTCGGGAAATTTATTTTAGCTATTAAAACTAAGGTTTTTATGAAATGCCAATTAGTCGAGGACAAAGTTTACCGATACGCAGCTGAATTCATTTATTTATCAAGCAAAAACGATTTGTGTTGCTCAGAAACTTATTTACTGTTATATAATCTTTAAATTGAATTATTTCGAGCTCAGTGTAAAAAGCAAAAGCTTTATTATCTTGGAATCAACACCATTGTATGTCAGTTGTGTAATTCTGAAGTAGATAAAGATAATTTAGAGTAACTTGTAATGAAAAAAATATAATAGCAATGACGCATCGAGTGAAAACAATGCGTGTCACGCATTACAATGTCGCGCGAAACCCGTCAACTTGTCGCTCTTCTCCTAACTACGAAACAGACTTTGCCGGAAATTTTTTTCGATATTTCTATAATATAACACTAGTCCTTGTGAATGATTGCTGTTTCGTGTTCTGATGTAGTCCCACAAGTGAGAAATTAGCAAAAATGTGGGGGCATGAATTATTGGTTTACGGAAAATGTGTTTGGGTGTGTAACGGAAAACGCTCAAAAATCCAAAATCAATGCAAACAAGGCCAGTTATCGCTTTAGACTAATAAATTTGATGATAACGCACACAGGGAATGCAAAGTAATAAAAATATTTTGCGAATTTCCTCCATTTCTCAAAGTCTGAAAATATGGTATCGGAGGCCTAAAAAAAGCCGTACTCGGGCTATTTCGGGCCGGAACAGAAAAAGCTCGAAAATAATCCCGTAAATTACTTTGATCAAAATAAAAACTGCATTTTGGTGATTAAGATAGATAGTACTTTCTGTGCTATGAATGTAAAGGGAAACTAATTTTCAACCGAGAACCGAGTGGACTGCTCTTATGGAGACGGCCTCTCAACTTTGTGCTTCTTATGTACAATATGATTTTATATAAAGGAAGGGATCGATACAAGGTCCCATCTCTGTCAATGTTTAAACAACACCTTGTTTACATAGAGAAAGTAGAGCGACATGCGGCAAAATTGACTAATAAGCTACCTGTTCATCTTGAAAAATGGGATTTTTTGATTTTGGCACTTAACTCTGGTTGAAATATGGGATCTTGTACTGCGTTGTAGTTTTTTTTTCGTTATATCATACCCAGAAAGATAGTTCAAAATGTAAAAGTGTCTTTAAATCATTGAATTATATTTATGTAAAACACAAATGTAAAAAACAAACAAACAAGCGAAACAGTCGCTGTTACAGTGATGTAACATATATTTTTGTTAGAGGTAGCCATTCTACAGTGTTTTCGAATACTAGATTCTTGAATTTGAAATGCTGGGCAAAAATATTAACATAAAATTTCTATCGTTGAACGTTCAAGGTGTTCGCTCAAGCACACAACGCACGAAGTTATTTGAGTGGTTAGCGAGACAAAAGGCAGATGTTGTGTTTTTGCAAGAAACACACTACAATTGATTTGGAGCAAACGTGGAGAAGGCAATGGGATGGTAATATATTTTTCTCTCGTGGAACTGATGACAGTAAAGGGGCTGCAATTTTTGTAAATAATACGCTTGATTTGAAAAGAAATATGGTTTTTAAGAGTGATTTTGGCCGGTATGTGATTCTTGACGCTACTATAAAAGGCGAATCTGTGTGCACCAAATATCGTGAAAGAAATCTCGATCAGAGACTCAACAAAGTAGGCAAGAGATTTCTCCTTTGCTGTAACGTCAATCTTTTAATATTGCCAGTGTGAAACTACCCCATTCTATGAGTGGCTAAATATCTGGGCAGAAACCAATTCTACAATACCGTCTAAGTATGAGGAAATAATCAGTGATAATCAGTGAAGTTATTTGGAATAATAAATGGATCTGTGCTAGTAAACAATCCTTTTATTATAGAATATTATTTGAGAAATGCTTTGTTAGAGTGGGAGATATATTAGATAAAACAATAAATTTGGAGTAGATAGGAGTTTATCTGTAATGGATAAGTGGAGACTAATGATGGTTTTTGAAGCACTTCCTCGTTCATGGAAACAGGTCCTAAGTAGAAAAAAAGTTAAAGAACATCTACAGCCTTTTGACCCCGATAACATTACACTACAATTAGGAAACAAAAAACTTCTAGTAGAAGAATTGACGTCAAAAAAGTATACGAAAAAAGTATATATATTTCTTCTCTTTTTGTTTCTCCCGCAGCCGAAGTAAAATATATAATTAATTATCCTCAGTATTTTTTCGATTTGAAGAAAATCCCTCTGTTGCCTTTTCAGGTTGCTCTAGATACTAAGACTAGAGAATTCCAGTTTAACTTTCAAAATCGAATAGTCTATCCTAATAAACTATTATAGTCAGGAAGCAGTTCCCCAAAAAACGATTTTCGCTAAACATTTTGGGTAGAAGCAGGAAACATAGCTTCTCAAACTACATTAGATATTCATGGCAAATCGGCCAATGAGGAAACTGGATTTTGATCACGTGTAGATGCTTTGAAACCAAGATAGAACAACAAACTTAATTATGCAAGTGGGCGGGCTTTGAAGCTGAGGGAAATTGTGGGGTAAAACAATAAGTCATTTCAATATTTACTGTATCTAGAAATCGTTTCTAAGTACGCATTTTATGCAAATGACTGATAACTGTATTTAGAAACGATTTCTAGATACGATAAATATGGAAATGAGTTATTGTGAACCGCTAAATTTTCCCTTAGCTCCCAAAAATAATACACTGTCCACTTTCAAAACAAGTTTGCTGTACTGACCTTCATTTCTCAACATGACTTACACTTCTACCTAGAAAACAATAAATACACGTCAAACGCACCACTTATGATTCATTTCATGTAATGAACCTCAATGTGCAAAATTACATTGATTTCGGTAACGTTATGTTGAAAGTACAATTACTATAAGTATTCCCCGTGCTAGTCATGTTGAATTGCTTCAAATCTAACATATCAGCCTTATTCTTACCACAATTGTCTATATCTTCTTTGGAGGACCGCTCTCGCCGTCTCCGGCAATTCCCGCTACAACTCCAAAAACAAATGCCAACTATCATGCATTACCTAAAAATTTTGTTTAAAATGCCCACATGGAAATTTACGGAATGCATAAACATGTGATGTCAACTGGAGCGCACGTTGCAGAACTTGTGTTGTCATTGTCCTCTGTGCCATAAATATCTAATTGTAGAATGAGAAGTAATTTCTAAACCTCGTCAGTGTGTTAGACACTGTTCCTAGATCCTCGTGCCATAAACAATGCCTCGGCTAACGCCTCAGCATTGTTCATGGCACTCGAGTCTAGAAACCGTGTCCAACACACTGACTCGGATTAGAAATATTACTTAAAATCTGTATAATTATCTGTATAATGCTTAAAGGCCCATCACCAACCGAGAGCCTTTGCGGACTCTAAGCCAATCAGAGCACCCGAAAAACAATGGATGAATTTGAAAACAAAAGAAGACGGGGCGCAAGGGCTCCCGGTTGGTGATGGGCCTTTAAAACGCAGCAGAAGTGCTCAACTTTATTTCTAAACAATAAAGGTTACGTTCAAGAACAAGGGGGTGCATCCAGGGGGTGCATGAAATGTTCTTTAGGAGGGGTAGGGTTGAAGCTAGTTTGGTAGGAAACATCAATATCTGTGAATCCTATATAAAAACAAACCACTGGAGTTTAATCTACTGTCGAAATAACGTTTTCTATGTAGCTGTTTTACAAAATTAATGAAAGATTACATTAATGTATCTGGTACTTTGACGAAACTGAGTTCTCTTGTAAGTTTCTCTGGTGCCTACGCTTCGTTTATTTACAAGAGTCCATGATCATGCTTCATTCTCTTCTGCGGAGGTATCTACAGTGTTTTTACTTCCGTTGCTGCATTTGCAGGCCTTGGAACAAATGAGAGAAAGTCGGTCACAACGCCTATTGATGCAGCAACTGTCTTCCCGAGAACATCCACGAAATGCTAACTACAGGCACGCTTCGGAAACTGCCTCCTGTGTCATCAATGTTGGCCTTAGAACGCCTTCATTGTAGTGCCAGCCGCTTACCTCAGGTCCTGGAAGAGAAGGACATGGTTGCAGTGCTCTTTTCCATACCAAAGTCTGGTAGTGCGCCCTGCTAATGTGGAGCCTCAAAGCATCTTTGGTGGGGGTAGCGCATCGAGATCCTTTCTTGATCTGCGAAATGCCGCTGCTCTTTCCTTGTTTATTTCTACTTCTTGGGTGTTGGCATTGTAGAGTTTGCAGACGAATGCCTCGGCATCGGCATAAACACGTGCACTGATGGGATTTTCTTCACTTCGAGCAGTTGTGGAACTTCTTGGAACACTTTCCATACGATCGTCTTACCGATCCCAAAAAACTGACGAGAAGATAGATGAAGATAATTCGTTTATTAAATAGTACCTCTCGCAGTGTAGAACACTGAATTATAGGTAATATATGACGACAGTAATTATACATAATTAAGATAATAAGCAAAGTAGCTCGTAGTGAATTTCCCAAAACGGTCCGTATTTGTACGTTTGATGGTAGTTTTTGTAGTATTTCTCAAGTTGTATGGGTTGTTCTTATATTCCAAGCGGCTTCTAACTAAACAGTACAATGGATTCGCTGGTGTTAATGATTCTATGAAATGGCTGCACGCTTCATCGCGCCTATTAGCTAGCGTGGCGATATTGGCGGCAGAGAGAGCCTCTGAATACGCTAGGTCTGGAAAGACCATGGCCAACGCGCGTTTCTGTACCTTTTCTATAGCATGCGATAGATACTGGGGCAGATTGGCATACGCAGGAGTAGCATACTCCAGAAGAGGTCGGATGAGCGTGCAGTACACCTTCACCAAATCTGTTTTCGAGACACCTGAGCGCTTTAGCGTTCTAAGAGCATACATTCTTCGGTTGGCTTTCTTGATTATATAGTCCGTCTGCTCCCCCCAAGACAAGTCGTTTGATATATATATACCCAGGAATTTGAACGACTTGACGCATTCAATTACTGCACCGCCGATGGAAAGGGGGGGACAGACGAAACTGTTATACTTCAAGAAATCCACCGCCATTGTTTTGCATTTTTTCGGATTTAAGCGCATGTTGTTCCGTGAAGCAAAGCATTGAATATCGTTGACAATACTATCCAATATGGAGGGGGAGTTGCGAGGCACTATCTCCATAACTGTAAGATCGTCTACATATTTTACTCTGGGACCCCACCCCTTTACCAAGTCGTTGACCATAATTGCAAATAAGATGGGGCTGAGCTTGGTCCCTTGAGGGATGCCACCATTAAGGGGCAAAAGTGGACTTGTCGTGTCGCAACCTGTTATGGCATGAAATGCCAGCAACGACTTCCGCTTCCCTTCTGACAAGGGGATTCGGTGGATTGGAATGTATTTATTCTCTTTGATGTTCCCGCAAACATCCAGAGCTCATCACATAGTTGCTGCCGGCTTCTGGCTTTGTGAAACATTTCCGTGCAGGATGGTCCCGAGGTCTGATTTTGACGCCTCTCGCAGACATCCATTGACTGTAGCAAATGATTTTGGAACCACAGAACGCTCGCTCTGACGTAACTGATCCACATCGAAATCTCGTCATGGAATTTAACATCTTTCTGGATTAATCGGCTTTCCACACATTCCTTGACGATCTCTTTTCCATCTTCTTCCGCACTGAGGAGACTGTTCTTGATATCATCCTTGCTACGTCACCAGTAGTGACCACTACTAAATCAGGGGTGCTTCTAAATACTTTGTATTTCCTAAACTGTGTCTCTAGTTTAAGAACATCCTCAGTACCCCGTCGCATTCGTGACCTTCCAAGATCTTTGCTGCCATGGGCTTCTTTTTCCCTGACCCCTACAAGCATCTCATTTGTTTCCACTGACAGCTTCGCTCGCTCATTGTACGTAAGGGACCAACGGTCTCGCGCTGACTCTGTTCTTGTGATACCACCAAGACCGCCTGCCACCTTCCCAGATTTGTTTACGTGCTCTAGCGCTTGGTCATCTGAAATCTTATTGAAGTGGTCTTCAGTCTCTTTTGTCACGAAGTCCCCGCGTTCAAATGCCTGGTAAATCTCAGGTGCGATCTCTGGGAGCATCTTAATTTCGGTTAGGAATATGGTTCCCCATCTTGTGTAGTTAGTTTGATCGAATACTGCAAACCAAGGAAGCATCTCGGTGAACGACGAGAGGTAAAGATCCCATTTCCCTTTACGGATTGTACGGGTGAACCTCAGGAGTATAGTGACCATACGCATGTCTTGCCTCCAGTAACTAAGTGTGGAATGAGATTTATGCTCGTCGTCGAATTGTTTGATAATGCGCAGCTTGATCAATGAGAGAGCTGTATGGGTCAGGATCCCCAGAATCATCCTTGCTTGTGATCTGAGCAGCTAATTTCTCGGAAATACCACAGTGTCTCAAACTCATGTGCCGGGGCATTGACGATAGGAAGTGGCCCTACAAATGTATTCTGGTGTTCTTCCGTTGACAGCAGCTGGGTAAAGCCTGTCCACCCAGGGATAGTTTGGAGTTCAGGTTGCTGCGCATGAAGACGGCTAGGGATCCAAGCAAGCTCCTTCTTGTAGCACTCATCGATCATATCGGTATCAAACTGGCTTTACTAAATTCGGCTCTGGTTTTGTGTTTGCTGATGACAATTCCTCTAGCTCATGAAGCTCTGACGGGACTTGGAGATTAAGCTGCTTTTCTGATTTGAGGGATATCTCTAGATTCATTTCTGTTCTTTTTCATCTTTGCGTCGAAAGGCAGCGATTTGCGTAGCATGAAACGTTCCCATTCCGCTAAGTGTTTCCTCATTGATATCGATGTTGTCAATGCCATAGCGAATGTAGCTAGCTGGTTCTTCTGTGCTTGCTAAGAATGATCTTGGAACAAAGACGTGACGTTTGCTCTATACCTTTCGAGGACGTTATTTGCAATGGAGTTGTCCATTCTAATTACCATGTCGTAACTGACCGAATGGCCAGCCGAAAACAGAAGTTGGATAAGCTGTTTTGAGCGGGTCGCTTGATGAACTGTTACGCCTAGCCCGATGTGCTTAGGTGTTAGTTTATACCCTCTCGATAAAAGAAACACTATATCCTGGCCTTTCATCTCGTTTTGCGCCTCTTGTTCTTCACAACACAAGAGGGAGATCAACAAATAAAGTCTCTCCGGTATAATTCCTCAGCACTCGTTTGGCTGATTTTGCCTATACAATCATGACCAGAAAAGGACCCGTCACTCTGTGACGGGAACCGAAAGATAAGATGTCATTTTCTCTTGCAGACGTTTTAAAATTACGGGTTATTGATGGTGTTGGGCAATTGGCTAGGAAATACCTTCTCCATGCCGTAATAAATCAGTATTGTTTGGGAACAAAGCGTGACATGCGCATATGCGCATTTTCGCCGTTGTTTGGCCCAGGCTTTGTATGCACTGGTCTCCCTGTGGTGTCTCCTTGGTTTTGGCGCGAAAATTTTACGTGCTTGTTCAACAAAGCCCCAAAATGCCACGAATTTTGAACCTCGTCAAAAATCAAATCGACAGAGTTCACAAATAGAATCTTGCATTGTGGATAAATGCAAATACCACTGCAGTTTTGATTTCTTTTGCCTTTATCACGCAATATTGATTAATAATATATAATAGTTATCAGAAAATGAAATCCAGTATTCAATTCTACACATCCGTATTAGTAAAATTGCAAAGTTTGGTGAAGATTGATTGAATACTGGCTGAAATATCAAATTTCAAAACTTCGCTTTCTGTCTTATTTTTTAACAAGAAATGTATGGGAAAATACATCGAAACGAGGCTGGACGGGCATCGATGCCCGTCCAGCCTCGACTTGACTTATAAGTCAGAATACGAAGTTTTGAAAATTCATATCTCAGTCAGTTTTCAAGTAATTCTTTTGAAACTTTGCAGTTTTACTAATACGGGTGTGTAGAATTTTCGGATAACTATTATATATGATTAATCAATATTGCGTGATAAAGGCCTATGGCAAAGGCGAATGGGGAACTCGAGTGAGGAAAGAAAACTACAAAAATCTAGCGTAGACTTGGGCAAAATGAGAAAGTCAACAATTTTCAAATCGTCCTCATGCATCTTCCCTGACATCTTCACCATGTCGAATCAGGTGAGCTCCATAACAGCACAAACAAAATTCACTATTCCAGGGACTTGAACCCATCGAAATATAAATGTGGAGATCAGAGGGTCTGTCATGACAGATAACAAAGCGAGTGAAAGAAACAAAGTTCGAGACCCCAAAAAAACTGTAAGGTTTTTTCGGGAGATCTTGGTAAAACAAAAGACGGGAGATAAAAATATTGAGACTCCCGGAAAAACCGAGAGAGTTAAGGTGGCTCCCGAGTATTTATTTCAGAAATAGACCTCAACCTCTAGCGTACGCTTGACCCTGAAAAAATCTTCCGATTTCCATAATTTTTCTCACAGAGCTTAAGCAACCTCTGCACTACCAAATGGTGTAGTTCATTTGATATATTAAGCTCGTCTGTCTTGGGTATTTTAAATTTTCCAAAGGAGGTGTTTTTAGAATAATTGTTATAACTTGAAAATTCGAGCGTGAATGCTCTTATTACCAGCTAAAATCGCATCCATAGTAATAAGGGTTTACTCAGAGAAATGCCCAGGTCAGCTTTTACCATGCGATTTAAGTTGTAAACGATGTAATAATTTTGCCTCTAAAAATGTCTTATTCCGCTTCTGTTTAATGTGCCGAGCGCGGATATCAGAAAAGTAGGAGAGCTCTTCAGGATTATATCATATCGGCTAATGTTCACTCTTAATTATATAAAAGAGAAAATAGAATCGAGTTTCTACAGAAAGCGATATTTAATAAACGAATGAGAGCAGCTTCTTGTCCAGAATGTGCTGTTGCTATAATATTCAATTCGAGCTCGAAACAACTAAATTGCTGGAATTGCTTCGTAAGTTTCTTTCGTGAGAGGTAGAGTACAACCAACTGAGAAGACTTACCAAGTTTGGGCTCGTCTTTCCAATACTATGTTGAGAAACATTATCCAAAAGGAGTCAGTGTTTCGTCACTCCAACACAACGCCAAGAAAACCTATGTGTTTATGAACTCAGCGTTCTCGTCTCAGTGCACATGGTGCTAAATACTTCACGTGCGACGCTTTCTCGACCCGCGGGATCGGAAAAGCTACCGGATATTAACTTGTCTTACTTCGGGACTAGGAAGCGTCGCACGTGAAGAATTTAGCGAAGTGCACTGAGGCGAGAACACTGCGCTCATAATATATGGGTTTTCTTGGCGGTTGTGTTGAAGCAACGAAACACTGACTCCTTTTGGATAATGTTTCTCAACATAGTATTGGAAAGACGAGCCCAAACTTGGTAAGTCTTCTCAGTTAGTTGTACTCTACCTCTCACGAAAGAAACTTACGAAACAATTCCAGCAATTTAGTTGTTTCGAGCTCGAATTGAATATTATAGCAACAGCACATTCTGGACAAGAAGCTGCTCTCATTCGTTTATTAAATATCGCTTTCTGTAGATACTCGATTCTATTTTCTCTTTTATATAGTTAAGAGTGAACATTAGCCGATATAATCCCGAAGAGCTCTCCTACTTTTCTGATATCCGCGCTCGGCACATTAAACAGAAGCGGAATAAGACATTTTTAGAGGCAAAATTATTACATCGTTTACACTTAAATCGCATGGTAAAAGCTGACCTGTGCATTTCTCTGAGTAAACCCTTATTACTATGGATGCGATTTTAGCTGGTAATAAGAGCATTCACGCTCGAATTTTCAAGTTATAACAATTATTCTAAAAACACCTCCTTTGGAAAATTTAAAATACCCAAGACAGACGAGCTTAATATTTCAAATGAACTACACCATTTGGTAGTGCAGAGGTTGCTTAAGCTCTGTGAAAACAATTATGGAAATCGGAAGATTTTTTCAGGGTCAAACGTACGCTAGAAGTTGAGGTCTATTTCTGAAATAAATACTCGGGAGCCACCTTAACGTCCCTGTCATTACGTCCCTGTTGTGATGAAAATGCCTCTGCGACTGCAGTTTCACAAAACAACTCTCATTTCTCTGCCTTATTTTAAAGGCAAGAGCAACTCTTTACCAAATAATTGACTTGAATGAAATTATTTCTCAGCTCAAAGCTTTCGAATTAAAGTTATCCTAGCACATGCCTGCAAGTAATTTGTAACAGAACTATTTTAGGTCTGGATTTCTATGGTGATTTCGGCTATGCGAGCTCAGTTCTTTGTTTTAGTTTCTGTAATCTGTGGTAGAATTCAACATGGCGGCTTTGTCACTCGCATAAGAAATGGCATGAATTGGAACTTCGCTGCAGATTAATCTTTTCCAAAAAAAAAAAAACGCCTACAGGTGAGATTTCGACTTTCTCTTTAATGGATTGTCAAATGTTTATAGTTTGACAACGGCGTTTAATTTTTATGGCCCTTTTTTTTACATTCGCCTGCCCGTGGAAACGCTTTGTTTGGCGGGGGTTGTCACGGTGACAATGCGATTTTAATAGTATAGACTAGGTGCTAGACTGCTAGCAGCCCCTTATTTGGCACGTTTCCCAGAAAGCGAGCGCGAACCCCCGTAGAACGTAGCAACGATAGCGCGACGATGGCGTGAAGTGCCGAAGGCGACGATGGCGCGAAGTGCCGAAGGCGACGATAGCGTGAAGTGCCGAAGGCGCGAGAGTCGCCAAAAGTAGGAACTGCGGACAGACCATTGTTCGTCTCGCATTTCCGGAGTAGAAAATCTACTCGCCGGATCCTGCGTTCTGATTGGTTGAATGCTCCTCGCATGTGAAATAGCTTTCATCGATGAGCCAATAAACAGAAATAAACGTTCGAGGTGTCGACTGACGAGGGTCAGATGCAAGTGTAACACACTCCTACTTTTTAATACTAAACCGGTGTCATGTCCAAGGTCAATAAATCTGCTTTGCTTGACGATTGCGTGAAAGAACACAAGTTTGTTTCAAATTCGTCGTAGGTGAACTCGTAGCTCTGAGGCGCTTGAATCGGTTCGCCGTGGTTTTCAATGGTGTTGCCTTCAGTGCATGGTGGCAAGGGAACATAATATTAGCACTTGCGCTACGAATTTTAGTTACGCATTTAGTGCAGCAGCGTTGTTGATCTGTTCTAACGAGAGGTACTTCCAGGAACTTCAAGATATTGATAAGCGGAGGAGTGTTTGGGTCCTGGCGTTGATTTATATTTACCGACTTTTGCTTATCATTCTGTTTTGTGCCGCTCACTACAAGACTACAACCACAAGTCGGACAAGTCGAACTGCTCTGCTTTGCTGAGTTCTTTGGTTTTGTCTGTTTTTCTTGTGTAGATCGCGCGCTCATGTTTTGACTGGCTATTAATACTAAGAGTAACGCGTGTGCTCGACTCTCAAAACATCATGTAATTTGAGTCCATCACTTAATGCTCTACTAGAAAAAGCCAGGGAGTTGCCAAAAGAATTTGACACATTTGTTGACAAGTTCTGTCAGCTGTTTCATTCAGAGATTAACTGAGGCGGGGGTGTGAATGATAAGTCATGATAGATCGTGTCAGCTAAAAGGGAGAGCCAAACAATGGTCCGTCCGCAGTCCCTACTTTTGGCGACTCTCGCGCCTTCGGCACTCGCTCGCGCCTTCGGCACTTCACGGCATCGTCGCTGGCGTTCGCTCGGGGTTCGCGCTCGCGTTCTCGCTCGCGTTCTGGGAAACGCGCCAAAGTAGGGGCTGCTAGCAGTCTAACTAGGTGCTGACTTGATGTCATGATGTACCTTAACAGCTACCCTATAGAGCCAGCTCAAAAGTGCGGCATCTTTATCAACATCCTCTGTATAATCAGTATCGAGGTCATCCACCCATCCATCCATCCTCGGACAATTCCTCTTATAATACATTCGCCGGCTCTTTTAAGAGAGAGCGTAGGGCTTGCTAGCTAAAATCTGCAGAGACTAACAAGTGTGGTTCCGAGGGATTTAATGTTGGGACAAATGCAACGTCCTTCCCAAGATGAGCTTCTACTTTTTCCTTAAACCTATTGCTTCTGTAGGCTCCGGGTTGTACATTATATTTTTGCTCTAGCTTACGAGCATAGCAAGTCCAAACAGCCTTGAGAGAAAAGATGTGTCCTTGCGAAAGTCGTTCCTTCAGTAGAGTCATGATCTCGTCAAAACATCTAGTGGTAGGATCCTGACTGATTTCATCGGATTGTGAGACTTTTTCTGCCTTTCTCTGGAACCCCATGTAGCACTTCAGATGATAACGCCCTTCAGCAGCTATCAAAACGCTAACATCAGCCAGTCTGCAACTGAGTTCGCTATCACATTCTGACTTAGAGATTATTTTTTCTGATGTTTCAAAGGTCTGAACTTGATTTCAAGGGACTTTTGATGGCATGTCCGACTGACAGAACATACATTTTTCCCAGTCCATTTTTCCTAGGTATGACCGCCTCGGTGTCTTAGCAGACGGACCCTCTCCGAATGAATCTTTACTAGCTCCTCGCTTCTTGTATAGCCGTCTAATGTGTTCTACATTAGTGAAAGCGCTGTAATAGAATCTATGCTAATCTAATCTTTACTTTACTTTACTTTACTTACTTTACTTTTTTTTTTTACTTAATAGAATCTATGCCAAAGTACAGCCTGGTCATGTTCTTTTGATTCTAAGTTCTCAAAGATTCTAGAGCAATTCTCTTCATTTTCTAACCCCAGTCTAATTTTTGCACAATGCAAAATTATTTCAATGCCTTTCTCACTTCAAAAGAAAATTCTGTTTGGGGAATTTTTGCTCTTGACAAATTATACATTTGTTCCAATCGTTCGCCATTGTCGAAGCCTTCATCTCATAATGCTGCAACTGGGATTCAGAAGAGAAAGTTTTACCATGTGATTGTATTTAGCGAAAAATTAATAAAAATGAATGAAACTAGAGCACCGTTTCTTATCGATATTGTACCTTTAGCTGAGTCTAAAGCCGAGGTATGGACTCTGGAGCCCAGACACTTCCGCCATTCTCAAAACTTAAAAGCTGTTGGAAAAAGCAAGCTTTAAAAATAATTCTTAGAGTACAAAAGTTTCATTTTCTTTGATAGAATTTTAAATTGTTTTGCCTGAAAGTAAGCACAGGTTTCTATTCAGATTACTCACGTTTACTGTAATTTAATTCCGGTAAATTATCTGTTGATCAAGGTAATAAAATCGGTTGATCCTGTTGATCAAGTTAAATCAAAACCAATCAAAACCTTACAACATTGATCAGATAATCAAATTGAATAGTTTACTTTTGAAAAGCAAACTTTACTTACCTTTAAGGAATGATTTTGATATTAATAACTATTTCTCCTGGTGTCTGGAACACAAAACAAAATGGCTACTTCTTATTTGTCTCGCTTTCATGCAGGCTCGATTGCATGTGATCCTTAATCTCATGCCGCTGGCTCGATTTTATGTCTAGAAATGATAACCCACTCTTTTCCCGGTCTTTTATGAACATTCTAGTGTTTTTTTTATGTTGAGGTACATGATCAGCCTCGTTTCCATGTTACAGGAGAGGGCCCTGAACAAAACCTCCCCTAAACGGCACATGACTCAAGATTTGGTGGAAACAACAATAATCTCAATCAGAGCACCAAGACGAAGATTTTAAGCTATCTTTCCTGCCTCTACCCAAAATGTTTAGCGAAAATGAAAAATAAGTACTTTCTGGGAAACTGCCTCCTGACTGTTATATTAAATGAAATTAGTGCACTCCCCTTTGTGCTCTTTTTGCAAGAATGAACAGGAAACTCTCGAGCATTTATATTTCAATTGCCCAACTATAAGGACCTTTTGGTCTAATCTTGAAATTTTTCTGATAGGTTTACATTTAATAGAAAATTATTTTTTAATAGAACAAATTTTCTTTAGCAAATTTGATAGTACATAAAATTTTTTGATAGTGAACCATATTGTTATACTTGCTAAACGATTTAATATATATGAACAACAACAACCAAAGGTTGAGATTTATGTTAAACGCCGTGGGAAAATTGGTGTTTTGCTGACGTTTCGAGCGTTAGCCCTTCGTCGGAGCAAAGAGAGAAAACTGAGGGAGTGGGGCCGTATATAAAGTAAATGTAGAGCCGTTGCTAGGCAACAGATAAACATTCGGAATGACTAAAGGTGATAATTGGTTAAGAATAACAAAGGATGTCATGGGCCATTGAAATCGCAAACTAGTGATGAAAGTAAAGAAAGAGGAAATATAATGAGATGTAGAAAACTAGATAAAAGAGAAAAATTCATTGATGCCGTGGGGTGATCGGCAACCGAGTGAAAGAATAAGTCTATTCTCTTTCTGGAAGCGAGAATGATTAGACCCGTTGTGAAGAGAAACACCGCAAACAGTCATATGATCTCTAGTGTGACCGGGAAGATTGAAGTGTCGGGCCACTGGTTTGTTACGGTCATTTTTCTTCACATCATTGCGATGCTGGCAAAAGCGCGTGGAAAGCATTTGGCCGGTTTGTCCTATATAGATCATGCGGCAAAGGGAGCAAGTAATACAATATATGACGTTGGCGGTGGTGCAATCAAAGTGATCCGTGATGTTAAAAGACTCGCCGCTAGGGCCGTTGATCCGGGTGGTGGAAACGACATGATCACACGTTGTGCATTTTTTTCTTGTACATTTGAAAGTGCCGGGCTGTAGACCGCCAGGCGTGAGAACGCCTCTAACAAGAGAATTGCGCAAGTTTCGGTCCCGCTTAAAAGAGAACAAAGGCGGCTTGGGGAAAATGCGGCTGTTTCCGGGTCCCTTTGTAGGATCTTAAAGTTCCTGGATACAAAATGCTTGATTGCTAGGTTAGTAGGATGAAAAGTAAGGGGGAAGGGAATCCTATCCTCTAGAGTGGGTTCTGATGGCTGCAAGGCTGTGGTTCGGTCGATCGAACGGGCGCGGCTAAGGGCGTTAGCGACGACATTGTCAGGGTAACCACGATTTCTGAAAAATCGCTCATTTCGTCCGATTTAGCCATAAAATCGGCCTCTTCGCTGCACAAGCGACGGAGTCGGAGAAACTGGGAGAACGGGATAGCTGTCTTGACATGCGCGGGGTGCGATGAAGAGAACAACAGGTAACCATGAGAATCAGTAGGTTTGTAGTGAACCGAAGTAGCTAAGCGATCTCCGTTAATAGTAAGATTGATATCTAAGAATGTGAGAGAGGTCTCCGAAATTTCCCATGTGAATTCGAGCGCTGGGTGAAAGTTATTGACAAAAGAAATGAAGCGCTCGAGGTCAGGCTTAGGGCACGATGTAGCGCCAATGCAAGCGACACTTCAATCTTCCCGGTCACACTAGAGATCATATGACTGTTTGCGGTGTTTCTCTTCACAACGGGTCTAATCATTCTCGCTTCCAGAAAGAGAATAGACTTATTCTTTCACTCGGTTGCCGATCACCCCACGGCATCAATGAATTTTTCTCTTTTATCTAGTTTTCTACATCTCATTATATTTCCTCTTTCTTTACTTTCATCACTAGTTTGCGATTTCAATGGCCCATGACATCCTTGTTATTCTTAACCAATTATCACCTTTAGTCATTCCGAATGTTTATCTGTTGCCTAGCAACGGCTCTACATTTACTTTATATACGGCCCCACTCCCTCAGTTTTCTCTCTTTGCTCCGACGAAGGGCTAACGCTCGAAACGTCAGCAAAACACCAATTTTCCCACGGCGTTTAACATAAATCTCAACCTTTGGTTGTTGTTGTTCATGTTCACGTCTCCGCCGACGCAGACCACCTAGTTTTCTCGTAAAACTAGTCATACGATTTAATATATAGTTCTACATCTATAGGTCTCCTTATTTACATATTTTCTAAATATTTATGCAATGTCCAAATGAAAAGAGTAGTATGGAAATAAAAGCACATACCATTTTGTAAGTTACATGTTCGTTCGTAATTGTGATTGTTCTTAGCTTATTGTATTTGTTTTATTGTAATATAACTTGAAAATCAATAAAGATAATTAAAAGAAACTTTATATTGATTTCGGATACAACAGAATTACCTTTTTTCGCCCCAGGTTTCGACAGTATGCGACTCGTCGATAACTATCGCGGACACACGTTTGTGGAGTTCACCGGTTTAAGGATTTTAAGGAAAGCTTTATCCAACGCTTGCTCGGCCGATGCCCAAATAAGCTAAAAATATCCCGTTTGCAATGTTCTGAAGTTTACCCACCGATGTTGCTATCAGCCCTGGTAGTCAACGATGCTTTGTAGGGGGGTAACTATCGCCGCGGTGCATCGGTCGCCCGTAAGTTTCTCCTTTAAGAAATAGCTGAAAGATGAAACTCACCTCCTTCTAAAAGCTGTCTCACAGCATCTCTCTGCTCGTCCTTTAATGCCCCACTTAAGCAAAGTTCTCCCAAATCTAGCAAGCAAACTGTTTTTAAGTGATTTACAGATAAATAGCAAGGTGAAACCGGTGCTGACATCGACAAAGGGCGCTTTTCTTTGCAAAACTTGTAGACATGAACAGGATCACGATCTGGCGTCTTTGCGTGTTTTCATGCATTCTAACTTTGATTGCTTAGGTCTCTCCTGTTCTTAGTCTCCCTTTCAATTCGAGGTATTCCGTTCTTGTCTTTTGCTGTCGGTTTTCAGAGTAATTTCGGTTTTCCTCCATCTGAGCTCGTTGTTTAGCCATAATGTATTGACCAAAGATTGTGGCGATTTGAAAATAGTTTTGCCGTCATTACAACGACTCAAATATGGATTGACCGATAATCGAATCGTACCTCGGTGTGTCCCAAAGAACAAAGCAATAACCTTTCGACTATCACTCTTTCGATTTATCCATCTCTAGCAGGATTTATCCATCTCTAGCCGGAGAAGATTCGCATCTGTTGGAGATGCGATCGCTTTAAACTAATCTCCTTGTCAAGAAACGTTTATTTTTGATTAGACGTGAATGTTTCGCCTACTAAACTTTCAACTCGCACGGAAAACCGTTTGAGCAATCACACCCTATGGAGTTATTAAACATAAACAATTTATGATATTACACTCAAGTGGAAGGATGAGCTCGACCACGAGCGAAAGTTGTGACTTTTGAGTTGCTGGAAGACATCCAATTCGTCGGGGAATTCCTTTCTGAAGGAATACTTTCGAAGCAGCTCCTTCCCGCTCCTAAAGTCCTTTCCAGTATTCACTAGCCTTATCAACGTTCTCAAACATTCTTCTAGCCTCTTCTGAGCCCGCGGTATTTGCGTACTCTGGACGATCACAGTCGACATAACACATTTGCTGTATCTTTGCGTAAACCTTTCTAGGATCGGTCTTCAACTGACTATTTAACACTCAGGATTCTTCTTGTCTTTCCCGCCTATAAAAACCCTTCTTAAGTTTCCTTAGAGACACTTTCTCCATCAAACTGACCAGTTCTACAACAGATACTTTCCTACATTCTTTCAGTAGTAGATTCTTTTTTCTCTTTCCTTTTTTTGTAACCTTTTTGTTTCCTTTAAGCCTTTCTATTTTACTCTTCGCAATCGACAGTTTTTTCCTAATTTCCGCTGCCTTCTCCATAAACACCCTACATATACATAAGCTCCGCGAGAACGTTGTTTATACTCTCGATTTCAGATTTTGTTGGTTTTTCTTTTGTAAGGGTGTCGTATTCACGCTCACCATAGTCGCCCGTGCTTGACCTAACACATAAAAGAATTTGACTAGCAGAAGACAACAGATTTGTTTCGGTTTTGCTCAATTGAAATTGTGTTCTCTCCGTATGCAAATATGTGCCCTGTTCTTGAAATCTCTCATCCACTAGCAAATTAACATTATCGCCATCTTGTTCCAACTGAATTTCAATTTCTTCGTTTTCCAGTCTTTCTGTCTCCGGTCTAGGTCCCACCACTTAGATACACGCCCCTGTGATTTCTCCAATGTAGCCGTTTGATCCCGCACATTTTGTGATGTTAATGATAGTTCCGCATAACCCAAACCGCCCCATAACTCCTTCATGACTCGAATGTTTCCTTTTTTCCGTCCATTTTCAAACCGCAGGGGATCGTCAGATTTCGTGACAGCCATTGCTTTCCTCTTACGGTCGATAAGATCGTTGTTCATAACCTCTGTCCACCTCAGTCGGCCTGTTCTAGATGATTGCGAAGCCCCCGCCATCTTGCCATTGTAAGCACAGAAAATTAAAATTAAAAATTATTGTTATTGTTGTTATTGTTATTGGCGTGTTGACATTTGGACCCAATTTGTTGCCACTCGGACGGAAATTGTTGACAATCGGACCTGAACATTGCCAAATGGACCCAGTGGTTGCCAAGTGGACACGACGCGTTGCCAAAGGGTTGTTGCCAAAAAGTTGCCAAGTGAACTTAATGTGAAGTGAAGTCAGACTTTAAACTTTGGATAACTTTCAAACTGTTGCGCGGAATAAAAAGTGACATATGGCAAAGTTGTAGATGACCGTATGGAGTAACTGCATGTGACTTTTTGCTGAAGTAGTAGTAGTAGCTATGGACATACCCAAGGATGCATCAGAAAAGTTTTTTTGTGAAATTGGTGAGATCTACGCAGCTTACGAATATAGCCCCAATTTTTCACCTTGTGCTAATTCACTTGTTGCAAATAAGACTATGTCGTCAATCATACCTTGTTGCCAAGCAGACCACCACTTTTAATTTATGAAACTTAGTAAGAAGAACCTAATAAGAAAATCCACTAGAATGTGGAAACTTATAACCTGCTGTCAACGCACCAATTTTGTATTTCTGATTTCTGTATTACATACGTCGTTCTACAATCGACAACTTCACATAGTTTGAAACGCAACTGTTTAATTAACTATGATATGAACGGGGATTATATACTAGTGGGAGCATTTCTGTATGTCTGAAAGCAAGCGTGGGTAAGCAAGTGGGGACTCGTTTGGATTAATTTCCTATTTAAAACGCCCCTCGCTATTAAAGCGCGAAGTGTATAATTGATAAGTCGTATCAATGCTTCCAACCTTGAGTCAAAACAACAACTTCTGTCATGTGTGGGGACAGGTGGGAGGATGAAAAGCTCGACTAGAAGAAAAATTAATACAAGAAATATGTTTTGATTCTGTACCGGTTGTCACGGCAACTGAGAAAGTAAGGGGTCATAATCCCCTTACCAACCTCACCTCTTTAGGGGGTCACAATCCACCCAGAACCAGTCCCAAGGGGGTCACCAAATAGGGGTCCGATTGTTGCCATGACAACTAGCAATATAAAAAGGCAATTCTTTAATCAAAATACAACCCCATGGGAGTCTATGGGGCCAAAAGTGGTTGTGAGCAGGAGCACTTCATCCACAGGTTTATTCTCATCATTCAATAATAGCATGATTAAGGTAATTACATCAATAAACATTTCACAATCATAGCAGCGAGGCTTCTGCCTATACATATGGATTAAAAAATACAGCTTTAGCATGGAACAGTAACAGTCAATAAAAATACAATTGTATTTGATATGTTTATGTCATTTCTTGTAACTACAGAGAAAGAACCCTATGCATGCTACAATCCTCGCCAAAACTATTTGACACACACTCCATTTAGTAACGCTAAAAAATGCTCGCAAGAACGATCAAAGACAGGACAACATTAATGCACCACCCCCTCTCCCCCTGTGCAATGTTGAAATCCCAACTGCACCGCACAAAACTCCGATGATACCCCTACAGGAATAACTTTGATTCGGGGGAAGGGGGGAGAAAAGAGCTTTGTTGCGGTTAGCCAGGTACTAAATCCCCTAGTTCTTTTGTTCTATAGGAAAGCTGTCAAGTCGCATCATTAACTTTAATTATCTTTCCATAAATTTGGCATTATAGGAAAATTCGATGTATCGCGATGCGCGTTTTGACATTTCGACTGATGTGGGCCTCTCTCTTCGTTGAGGGCAGGGCTTCGACCTCAGTGGCGATGGGAGTATTTGTGGGGGAACTGATACTGGCACTGTTGTTGTGTGCGGCGTTGCTGACGTAATGAAGACTTGACCGTTTGATTTAGCTGTGGTTCGGGCAGCCTGTGCACGCGTGCGACGCGTTTTGACATGTCATCGTTAACATCGACTTCGGGTCTGGATGCAGTGGCTGTCGAAGAAACTGTTGAACCACTTGCGGTGGTAGCGTTTTCACCTTTTAGCCTTTTAGGCGCTCTGCTGCTCTTGAAGCTGCTACTGTCTTTCTGGTCATGTATGTCATACCATCGTTCAGCGGTTGCTCTTGAGTGTTTCATGAGGAAGGCAAGATCTGCCTTTTCGTCGGCGGTAGCACCCAGTGCCTCTATGTGTGACACCCAGAATTTTCTGACCCTCGTCGAATCTAGCTTTACAAGTCGGTCGAAAGCAGTAAAAACCCGCATAAAAGAACAAGTGGTTTAAGAACACTCAGGCTGAAATTTGGTCAAAAAGGTACCTTATACATAAGAACACATGCAGCCTGAAAAATGAAAATTGTTCTTGTATAAAACAATTGCTGCCAGTTAGATTCGAGTACAGTAACCCACTGTGTAGTAGAGTACCGAGGAGAACAATATAATGTGCTCAGACCATGCACACATTCTACAACAGGAATTCCAGGGTACATTTAGCAATTGTTTTTAGACTTGTTTGTCACCTTTCTACCAATCACATTCCTTGTTTGACTGTTGGTAGTGTATGCAGTATTTGATGTTAAGAAACAACTTTAAGAACACCTTAAGAACAATTTCAGGCTGATTTTGCAGAAAACACCCAATGTACAAGAACAAAATCAGCCTGATTCCCCAAAACACCTGTTCTTTTATGCGGGTTTTTACTGTACTTCTGTCTTGTCGACGAACCCATGGATGCTCTGTGTACCTTCTCGACTGATGTACCGTTATTCGCGAGGAAGAAATTTCCCGTTCCATTTTTATCCAGAGTTGGTCTTATCGAACCCAAATAAGTAAGCATGAACATTTCCATTTGATCATCAATAAATAACTCTGCAGCGCCGTGTGAGTTTGTGACTTTATTCTGTGTAACAGCAATTCGGATATAGCCATCTTTTTGCTTGCGTCTGTTTAAGAACTCTTGTACTTTGAGGTTTGCTATATTGCCTGCTCTAGCAGCATGCAAAACTGTGAGCTGAAAAATCACGAAATCTCTCAGCGAGGAAGTGTCTGCACAGGATGCAAGCCTTGGGAACATGCCAGTTTCCTCGTATATGTTTTAAACGCGTTCTAAAAATGTCTGACAAGAGGTAGAATAAGAAGGAGGTATATAGTGCCTTGATTTCCTCGAAGGCAAGTAACTCGTTGCGGTCCGTTTCGCGTTTGTGCACTTGCTCTTCCGCTCCATTTTTCTTAAGAGCCTCTCTCCACTTAGGTTGGTAAGAGCGCAGCTTCGTCAGTACGCGTCGGTCCTCTTCGGACAAAGCTATCAAATGTTCGGAATGGTTCCGATCCAACAAAAACTCGCAATAATCTTCCAGTCCACAGGGTCCCTGACTATATGACCTAGTTGAGGTGTTAACTCCTTGAATCGCAAATCTTTCTCTGGATAATTAAAGTATTACCTGTCGCCTAAAATATTTTGTGCTAATAATGTCACATCGATAAAAATTCCAGTGAAATCGAAAAGTCATTTCCGTTGGAAAAAAACAATCCCTGAAATAAACCTTTTGGCAGATTGTCATAGCATTCCTTTCTTCTCATCACACTGCTTTGAAATGAGGGTAATTTTTTCCTTAGTTTTAGAAACAAGAATCGATTTTCGGAAGAAAAGAAACGCAGCTTAGATGTTGTTGTCAAGATTAAAAATAAACTAAGCAAAGCTAACAAGTGCTTAAATGTATTGAGATGGGCACGTTGTCCAGGCAGAAAGCTTTCGCATTCTGCGCTAGGATGTTCATTTCCTTATCGTATGGTTTTTCTTGAAAGGCGCGGCATTTTCTCAGTGGGTTGGGTTTGTTGTACACAAGGCACCAGTTCTTAGGGTCGGATTCATGTTCTGGCGCTTCGCTAGCTTCTTGCACATTAGTGTTCGCTGCTGAAATATTGCGCTTAGGTTGACGTGTTCTAAACATTGTATGGGACTGGTCCTGCTGGGGCGCGCGTGCTTAGTCTTCGGGCGGGTCTAAAGCGAGCAATGGATCATTGCGCTGTAGCGAGACTTCTTGTACGAGCCTCGAGAACTCTTCAAAGGGAGGATAAAGACAGTTCCATTCTGTCTTAAATTTAAAAGCATGTCTCTGCCACCTGCCCTGAAGATCTCTCGGCAGTTTAGATACGATGGGCTTCATATACAAGGGAGAGTCTAATATGTCGAGCCCCTTTAACCCCCCGTTAGCTTTCGCTATGTCGAGCCCCTTTAACCCCCGTTAGCTTTCGCGCATTGCAATTCTCAAAAAGCAAATCGCCAAACTCTTGTAGGCGTTTGTTATCTCTATCGCCGATTGGAGAGAACTTCGTTAACTTGTCGAGGTGCGACTCGGTAAGCGCGCCATCGGAGCCGAATCTTTCCCCATCTTTTTCCACACGTCGCTTAGGCCCTCCCCGGGGTTGTGGATGTAAGCATTCCTTAATCTCTGCGCCAGCTTCTTTGATTCGTTTGTCGAGTATTCTATTATTAGAGATAGCTGTTCACTCGGGCTTAATTGGACCCCCCGCATCATGTTCTCTACGGATCCCCTCCAGGAACTGAAATTATCCGGACGATCGTCAAATTTCTCCACTCTCTTTGTAATAAGCTCTCCACGGGCCATAAACTATACCGGGTTAATTAATAACGGATCAGGCAGGGTGTGACGTGACAAAAAAATACAAAAAAATATATCTGGAAATAAGACGAAAAGGAATAAGTGAAATAAGCATGAAAAAGAGGGTAATTTGGGTAATTGTTTAGCAGAGGATAGAGATGCAAATAGGTGTTGTGTTCTTCCAAAATTTGAAATAATAAACTATCTATTAGTACGGGAGCTGACCCCAGAAAAAAGTGGTCTCGTTCAACTCACTTTACATACAAGAACTTACTGTTCACTTTGGCTGCCAGATGACTGAAGATCATCGCCAAGTAGTTAGTACATTCAAATCGTGGTATCAGTTTCGAGCTACAGCCAGATTTGTCAGGGGGGTGGGGGGTCTTTTCAGCCACCAAATTCTATCAATTTTAGCATGTTGCAAAACATCAAATCAGCATATCTTTTGACTGTGGAGTGCAAATCGATTGATATTTGGACATTATCTGTTATCCATGGAGGTCTTTCTTTTGCATTTGTCTTATGTGGGATTTATCGTAACCATGGCAACGGTTGATGGGGGAATGAGTTTATTGGACTTTGAGCAAACATTTGTTCTCGTAGCGATAATCAGCATGCCCTGTTGCGTGCATAGTGGACTCAGAAACAATTATGTCATATTTTTCCAAGTGAGGGTGCCCCCAAAGAGTAACATATTACGAAATAGGATCCTTTGAGCACTGTGCCACCTTGCGGTGAAAGTCGAAAGTTGAACTACTCAAAACCCCACTTTCTATCTCAGTTATAACGAAACTACAAAAATATATATAACTTTTGGCTACGTGATGTGGAGCAGATGATATTTCGCTATCGTAACCAACTTATCAAGTTCTTTCTTTTGCACTAGTTTTATGTTGGTTTTCCGTAACCATGGCAACGGTTGCCAGGTATATTGCTAGATTTGTGTAAATATTTGAGGTGAATAGTGAATTTTAGGTGCATTTTCGCATCTTTCAAAACCCTGAAACCATATTAATCATATCACTCCAGGTGTAGATGGCCCTAAAGAGTAACATATTATAGAATAAAAAAAATTGGAGCATTGTGCCACCTTGCATTGAACATCACAAAAATGATAAAACTGCAAAATATCCCCCTTAGTTATATCACTTTTGTTGAAACTATAAGAACACATTACGTTTGACTATGCCATGTAAATTGGTTGATATTTCTCTATCGTAAGAAATCTATCAATATCTTTCTTGTCTATGTTGACTTCGTAACCATGACAACGGTTGCTAGGGTTAATGTTTTTTTATATTTGCGCTAAATAGCGATGTTTATGTATTTTTCGTACCTCAAACTCATAAAACATGGAAGTCATATTCCTTCAACTCTAGATTACCCATAAGAGTGACATATTACGAAATAAGGCATTTTGAGCATTGCGCCACCTTGCTGTGAAAGTCAAAAGTTGCCATTACTGCTCAAAATCCCACTCTGTATCTCCGTTATTGCGAAACTAAAAATATATATCTTTTAACTAGATAATTAAACTGTATGATATTTCACTATTTTAAGAAATTCGGCGGGTTCTTTCTTTTACACTAATTTTATTTATTTTTTCGTAAGCATGACAACTGTTGCCACGGACAGGAATTTTGATGAACTTGGCGTGTAAATATTTGCGTTTAATGGTGAATTTATGTGCATTTTCACATGTTTTTATAGGTCATTTCACTCAAAGGGTAGGCGACCACATATCACAAAATATGATATTCTGAGTATTGTGCCACCTTACTAAGGGAATCAATATGTGCTAAAATTGTTCACGACCCAAGTTTTGTACACAATCGAAATCCATAAAGTCTATTTGCCCTTTTGTTGTGAATGGATCAATATTTGCACATCATATGTTATCCAGAGAGATCTTGCTTTTGCAGTACTACTATAAATAACCGATTTTTGTAACCATGTTAACGCTGTTGCCAGCTATGTGAATATTTCATTGATGTCCGTAATATTACGCCACCCCAGTTCAATGTATCAGGCATGGTTTTGTCGTTGTCCAGAAGTCATTATTCTATTAAAAGCGCCCCTGTTTCCCAAATGTCACGAGAGGGAAAGAGCTACTAAAGGGACTTATTATATAATGTTACCAGATATCCATGTGATAAAGCAGTGAATAAAAATCGTATCAGTGAAGTGATACGATATCACTTCACGGCAAGAATAAAATGCAATTTGTCTTTCTTCAGAGTATATAATAAACAAATTATGACATGGCAGTCGAGCGAGTGAGCGGTATGACACGAAAACAAGTGACTCATTAAAAGCATGCCGTAGGCTAACTCGTGGCTTTTCCCCTTGAAAAACGTGCAGAATATCGGAAATACCGCACTTCTAGCTGCGCTCGGTTATTAGTATTTTGCAGTTTATGTGACAGGCGACATGAGCTTACTATTAGTTTCTAATCTCGCAGTTTATGAATGTTCTACTCAAGTTGTTCTATAGCCAAAAAAAAACTTAGAGAGAGGTGATACTTAGATCAGAGCAAAAATATATTTTACCATCTTTGTGCAGAGGAGGTAAGGTTCTTTTTACAGTTTAGGCTTAATTAAAAGAAGCCTTTAACACTAATTCGATTTTTGCGCACGCATCTCTTATTTGCCCACATTTTGCACCCTCTTGCCTCTAGATGCCTTAGCTTTGCATAATAAAGACCCTTGTAAAATGTATTATAAAATGGCTCCCACATGGATACATTTAGCGACGATCTGTTGTATATATACTTTGGTGAAGGTACAAGGGTAACAGAGAAATGACCTTGAGTTTTAGTCCCGCAAGTGGCTAGCGGGCGTCCCGAGGGATTGGATGGATGACTTCAGCATAAATTATGCTAATAACGTGCTAAAGTAGGAGTGAGTTAGTGACATCGAGTCCCCACGATAACTCCTTGGCTGTTGCTACGCAACTAATCACGAGTTAAAAACGATATCAAGTTCTTGCCATATAATCTCTATCTGACCCTGTGATCCAAATGGCTGTTTGCTTTCATGGAATAAGCCAGTCGTCTGTTACTTATAATTGGTCGTCTCAGGAACCAGGTTCAATCAACCATGGAAACGACTATGAAAAATATGAAATTAGAATGCTTCCTTTCTGCAAAAATGTCATTCCACTAACCACGCTGTCCAAATATACATATTGACTATCAGCTTGCATCATATGGACTTTCGGCTTTTTATCATTCACTTTATAATTAATAAATAACAGAACTCCATGGTTGTCCAATTCGGTTCCGCTTCGGATACGGCTATCGTCCACACTACAACGCCGAAAACGATCACCGAAAACAGATCAATCCGAAAACGCTCTCCAGAGTGGAGCGATTTGAAAACGGAGCTGTTTGAAAAGGCTGTTTTCTAGTGTGGACGGGTGAAACGATGCTATATGAAAACGATGACGTCACCACAGCAAACCCGACCAATTCCACAGGCCAACAGATCGAAATGCGCATGCGTTCAGCTTATTTGAGCATGCAACCTCTTCCCCAGGGTCTTCTCGGTCGTTTTCAAAATGGCGGTTAGCTCGGGAGAAGACCCTGGGTGAGGCTGAGTCACATGTCCGTTTCGAAACAAAGACAAACCTCGTTCCCATGTCCTCAGACAGTGGCCATGTGACTCAGCCTCCCCCAGGGTCTTGTGCTCGACCAACCGCCATCTTGAAAATTACCCACAAGACCCTGGGGACGAGGTTGTTGAGCATGCGCGCTGAATGCATAAGAGCGTTTTCGTACGGATACGCGTTGTAGTGTGGATGGGCGAATACGATACGAAAACGATAAGTGTGGACACAAATCTTATTGAAAACGGAACAAAAAGTATCCGTTTTCGTTTGAAAACGGTGTAGTGTGGACGGGGTCTAAGACGAATGAGTTTTTGCAACTGATCTGGGGTCATTTTCGAATCCAGAGCAGGCGAGAAGATTGCCTTCGCTCATCGGCTGATTTTGAAAGTTGGGGCATGTGCGTAAAGTTATTTCTCTCGACGGCTCTTTCATGACATCATGGCATCAATATTGGAATAACAAGACTTACATATTTTTGCGTACAAAAACAAGCAAAATGCGTTTAAACGTTGTTACTAGAAGTTTCTGAAAGAAAGCGGAGTGCTGCGAGGATATTTTTTTAACGCTTGTTGCAAAATGTCTGAAATCGAAACAATCAATCATCTGATTATTTGAAGTGATTTGTTTTAATAGTGCGGAGGATCGCTAGCCTGCGAATCGCGTGTACCGGATGTTTGCAGGCTAGGGATCGCAAACGAGCCCTACCCCATCTTTGACCTCTTCGATTTCCGCGTTTCACGCTTCGTTTTGGGGGATTCCACGATTTTTGTGCTGACCACAAAACCGTGAGATTTTGTTTCCAATACAAAAATTGTACGAGCGAAGGGCGAGAGATTTACCCTCGAGAGTTAGGATCGCCGACCCTCAACCATGGAAGGTAAGGCAAGCAATAGGCAAGGCACCCTTGGAGTGACATATGTTTGATGAGTTTCAAAATACGCGTAAATGCAATTAATTCATTATTAAGCGCAAATATTTACACAAGTTCATCAAACTTCATGTCCCTGGCAACCGTGGTCATGGTTACGAAAAAATAAGGAAAATTATTGCAAAAGAAAGAACTCGCCGAATTTTTTTAAAATAGTGAAATATCATCCTAGAAGATAAATATTTTTACAGTTTCGCAATAACAGAGATATACGAAGTGGGGTTTTGAGCAGTAATGGCAACGTTCGCCTTTCACTGCTAGGTGGTGCAGTGCTCAAAATGTCCTATTTCGTAATATGTCACTCTATGTATAGGGTCATTTAGAAAATAACACCAATGTTGTATTGTGAATGTGCGCATTCTGATTGGTTAAAAAGCGTGTTTGTAAGAGACCTGAAAACACGATTGTCACGCAACGCAGTCGCGCGTGTGTATGTTATTTTCTAAAAGCAATAAAAATACTTTCTGCGTGCTCTCTGGTTTCTTACAAACACTCGGGGAATGTTGGTCGAACTGATAAAACTTGAAAGACACTCGCCTTCGGCTCGTGTCTTTCAAGTTTTGATCAGTTCTCCCAACATCCCCCTCGTGTTTGTAAGAAAGCAGAGAGCACGCGGAAAGTACTTTTATTGCTTAACTAGAGTTGAAGAGATATGACTTCCATGTTTTATGAAATACGCAAAAATACACTTAAAATCACTATTTAGCAGGAATATTTAATAATATTAACTTCCCTGGCAACCGTTGTCATGGTTACGAAATCAACATAGACTAGTGCAAAAGAAAGACCTTGATAGATTTCTTACGATAGAGAAATACCAACCAATTTATATAACATAGTCAAATTTCTTATAGTTTCAATAAAAGTGATATAACTAAGTGGGATTTTTTGCAGTTTTATCATTTTGTTGATGTTCATTGCAAGGTGGCACAATGCTCCAAATGTCCTATTCCATAATACATTACTCTTTTTGGTCATCTACACTTGATATGATTAATATGGCTTCTAAGTTTTGAAAGATGCAAAAATGCACTTAAAATTCACTATTTACCCCAAATATTTACACAAATCTAGCAATATTTATGCCCCTGCCAACCGTTGTCATGGTTACGGAAAACCAAGATGAAACTAGCGCAAAAGAAAGAACTTGATAAATTGGTTACGATAGCGAAATATCATCTGATTCACATCACATAGTCAAAAGTTATATATTTTTGTAGTTTCGCTATATAACTAAAATAAAGTGGGGTTTTGAGCAGTTTACCAACTTTTCATGTTCCTCTCAAGGTGGCACAATGCTCTAAATTTCCTTTTCCATAATATGTTACTCTTTAGGGTAATCTACACCTGGAGTGATAAGATTAATATGTTTTTGAGATTTGAAAGATGCGAATATGCACCTGAAATTCACTATTCACCCCAAACATTTACACAAATCTAGCAATATTTATGCCACTGGCAACCGTTGTCATGGTTACGGAAAACCAACATAAAACTAGTGCCAAAGAATAAATGTGAAAAACTGAAAACTGAATAAATGTGTTACTATAGCGAAACATCATCTGCTCCACATCACATAGTCAAAAGTTATATATATTTTTGTAGTTTCGCTATAACTGAGATAGAAAGTGGGGTTTTGAGCAGTTCTAGCAACTTTCGACTTTCACCGCAAGGTGGCACAGTGCTCAAAGGATCCTATTTCGTAATATGTTACTCTTTGGGGCACCCACACTTGGAATAATATGACATAATTGTTTCTGAGTCCACTATGCACGCAATAGGGCATGTTGAAAATCGCTATGAGCACAAATGTTTGCCCAAAGTCCAAGAAACTCATTCCCCTGACAACCGTTGCCATGGTTACGATAAATCTCACATAAGACAAATGCAAAAGAAAGACCACCATGGATAACAGATGATGTCCAAATATCAATCGATTCGCACCCCAAAGTCAAAAGATATGCTGATTTGATGTTTTGCAACATGCTAAAATTGCTAGAATTCGGTGTCTAAAAAGACCCCCCACCCCTCTGACAAATCTGGCTGTAGCTCGAAACTGATACCACAATTTGAATGTACTAACTACGTGGCGATGATCTTCAGTCATCTGGCAGCCAAAAACAACAGTCAGTTCTTGTATGTAAAGTGAGTTGAACCAACTCGTTTTCTAGAGCACTTTTTGGAAATCAGCTCCCGTACTAATCTTCTTTTTAAACATTTGCTTGGGTAGCACTCTTGCGCTTTCAGGAACAGAATTCCCTACTCTTGCGTATTTAATATTTAATATAATAATTTCCAGCAGTCGAGGATCGTGTGTTGTAAGGATGAATTTTTGTAGCAGTGAACGAATTTGACAGTTTCGATGGTGCCAAGTTCTTATGGATGTCCCGCACAAAACTGAAGAAAGTTCTGGATGTCTCGCACAAGACTGAAGAAAGTTTGAAGTAAAGTAGATCAATAGGTAATATGTCAGAAGATATGAAGGGTGTGACTGGTATTGCGCTCATTAGGCGAACTGCACGTTTTTGGAGTTTTAGTAACTTTTCTAGATGGGTTTGGCTACTTGACCCCTGGCCACAAGGCCGCAGGATAGATAAGGAAGAATAAGTTATCTATAAATAGTTAATAAAGGGACAAACTGACGACGTTTAGCAATAATTCCAATATTTCTACTTATTTTCATTCCCACATGATCGATATAATTATCCATGTATGTTTGATGTCAATCAGCCAGGAGTTACGCCCAAGCTTGTTTGTCTGCTTATGAGAGCATGTGCATGTAGCCTGAATTTCAGCCGTCTTTTCTTCCTACACTCCGAACGTTGCGGGAGAAAAAACGACTGAATGCCGACTTCCAAAAACGTGAAGATCTTGAGAATGGATGGTGATTGGTCCTTTTTTTTTAATGAGCTTTATTTATGCATAATTTTCAGCGACAAGAGAACTGTACTCAAAGGCAGATCATGGCAGCCCACAGAAAGGCTAAAATTTATCCAGAAAAATGTCGAAAAATATACCTTAGCCCGGTAAGGATATTATGTGCCTGTTACGAAAGGCCAAGCGATCTTAGAAACACATAGCATTTACTCGAGGCTCGTGAACTCATCGCGAACTGGCAATTCACGAACGAGTACAAACAAAGCTTCGACAAATTCATTGTGCTTGTCATTGAAGTTCCGACTCCCAAGAATAAAATGATTTCCAAAACAACTTTCCAACTTTTTTAGATAATTATTTCATAATTTTGAAGCACCAAAAGCTGCACTACGAAAGCCGAGAAGGGCCTTCCGACTTTCCGAGTTTCCGAGTTTCCGACTTTCCAAGTTTCCGAGTTTCCGAGTTTCCAAGTTTCCGAGTTTCCGAGTTTCCGAGTTTCCGAGTTTCCGAGTTTCCGAGTTTCCGACTTTCCAAGTTTCCGACTTTCCAAGTTTCCGACTTTCCAAGTTTCCGCTTGTTTGGCCAGCGGCAGAGCCTCGTGGAAAGACTAGACGGATCGACTGCGATGTTGCTTCTCTGGATATGCTTATTTTGTCGTTTATTTTGGAAGATCGAAGGAGTTTTGCCGAATTATAGTCCGGCGCTGAACCAAGATGGAGATATTTTTAGGATAGTCCAGTCTTACTTCGAGCAAGGGTTTTCAAACCAGGAAATACTTGGATTACTTGCCACTGTCCATACCTGTGTTGTAAGCATTCGAACATTAAAGCGCTGGCTAAATAGGCTTGGATTGAAAAGGCCAACAAAGTCAAACGAGTCACCTTTAGAGAGTATTGTAGCTGCAATTCTCCAGGAAATGGACAGTTCTGTTGGGTCTTATTCAGGATACAGAGATATGCTATTGAGGCTTAGAGTCAAGCACAAACTATGTGTCCGCAGAGACACTGTTATGGAGGCGATGAGAGTTATTGATCCAGAGGGTGTAGCCCTTCGCAGCCGTCACAGATTGAAGAGAAGAAAGTATACCACACCGGGGCCTAACTATTTATGGCATATTGACGGCTGGGATAAGCTGAAGCCGTATGGTTTTTGTGTTCATGGATGCACAGATGGGTTTTCTAGGAGGTTACTTTGGCTCGAAGTAGGAAGAACAAACAAAAATCCAGCCGTCTGCTTAAATTATTTCTTGGACACAGTTAATCAGCTAAAGGGAGTACCCAAGATGATACGAATGGACAATGGGACCGAAAATGGCTTGATGGCGGATATGCAAGCTCTTTTAAGGATGCTGAACGATGAAACTCATCCTGATGAACAGACGTCTGTGCTAATGGGTAAGAGTAGTGCGAACCAACGAATTGAGGCATATTGGTCCAAATTGAGAAAAGGTGGCGGAGGTTGGTGGATGGACTTTTTTAAAGACCTGAGGGATTCCAGAATATTTGATGACAGCGACCCGGTTCATTGTGAATGTCTTATTTTCTGCTTTATGCCTGTGCTCAGAAAAGAGCTGTATTCTGTTGCACAAATGTGGAATGTAAAAAACATACAGGTTGCCAAAAATTCAGAATTACATGGAGGCAAACCGGACATCATGTTCTTCGTACCGGAAGCGTATGGAGCAAGAAACTACTTAGTCAATGTTGAGGATGAGGACGTTACATTATGCAAACAGATGTACGGCCAGCAGGTACCAGATTCTACTTCAGAATTTGTAGAACTCCTTGATGCGATTGGCATATCTAGAGAGGTCCCAACAGACACCGAAGAAGCGTTGACAAAGTTTAAAAGAATAACTGAACTAGTAAAGTCATTTGAATAGCCTTTAAATCCAGACAGTCCAAAGGGATAGAAAACACCAAACTCGCCATTTATATATCAATGATATATGTTATATGCTCAAATCAACGCCAGTTATGTTACTCAAGAATCCAACTTATCCATGTTGAGTTTTAGTGACCGCAAATGATCTGTAAGACAATAAATTTCGTCATGTCATATCATGTTGTCGTGGTGTTGAACCCCCTTTGCCCTGACCAAGTTTGGTTGCTTGACAGTGTTCCCCTCTTACGATATGATACTAAAGAGGGGAACACCTTTTAATCATCATATTTAGGTGGCTCAACCCAGTTTATTTCGGAGAGCAGCCGACTGGAGTGCATGCACTTAAAAATTCAATTGGCGATTTGATTTTTTGGTAAAATACACCCCTTTCGAAGCTGGTCTGAAGATATACAACTTCTGAAGGGGTTGGCTGTTTTGACCCGCTAAAATTAACCGTTTTTGTGAAAACACCCCTCTGTAACAGACCTGGCGAGGCATAAATTGCCAGCAGGTTTTTCGTAAAAAGCTCACCAGGTTGCCAAATTTTTCACCAGGTCGGTTGATGTTCCGGTGCAATCTCGTCCCCAGAGCCTACTCCCCTTTTTGTTGTTTGTCGTAGGCTCTGGCAGCAGACAATTAGGTCGATTCTATTCTATTTCGCTGCGCTCAGCCGAATAGAAAACATTTAATTACTAAACTACGAGATAACTGAGGGCAACAGTATTAGGAGGAGAGCCGACCAGCAAATCATTTATTGACAGGCGGTTTACACACACAATTACAATGTAGTTGGATGACGAATAAAGTACAGGAACGATAGCCAAATTACAAGATCGTGCCAAAAATGCAATACAATATAGTTAGCAGTAAAACCCGTGCATAGGTGAAAATTAACCCTCGTACAAAAGTACAATGTACTTGATTATCTGCTGGAAGGCGTCAAGTGAAGAACGCGATGCTTTTAGGAGCGTATATAACAGGTCGGTGACGTAACATGATTATAATAAGAACAAAAGGCTAAAACAACAATCTCGTGAATACCGTACATAAATACATTTCTCATTGGTTGATATTCATTTTGAAATTCGTCTAACTGTCAAAGACGGTCACCATATATGGAAATATTGGAGCATGCGCATTGCTTCGAAATCCTAGAATCTAGGATTTCGAAGCAATGCGCATGCTCAAGCATGATCGTCTGCGTCCAGAGAGTCCGACAATCTTGACGAGAGGCTCTGGGAACGAGATTGTGTTCCTGTGCTAACATGAAGTCGCATCGTAATAAATGTTTTTTTAGACCCGACAGTTAGGAATCACTGATAAGGGTGTTGGAGATTTAGGGACAAAATGTAGTGACCCCCATCTGAAGTATTACGTATTACATCGAGCCATTCTATAGAAACGGGATGATCGTACTGTGTCATTGTGCGAGTTTGGAAAACGCATTCCAGAAATCCTTCTTGCGCCCGAAGCGCGCCGCAATTTTCAACCCATGCAGTTGAGTGGCCGACATCGACCGCATTAGGATATACACATTTGACATTAAAAAGCCGCTGCCCGTCTTCGTTTGGGTAAACTGTACCAGGTCAGTCGGATTTGTACCAGGGAGGGGAAAAGTGACCAGGGGATTTCGAAAACTCAGTAGGTACCAGGGAGGCAAAAATTACCAGGTAGGGTAAAAATCCCCACCAGGTCGGGTTTCACCAGGTCAGTGGTAGGGGGGTGTGTGAAAAAAAGAACGTCACGCGTGGAACAAAAAAAAGTTCGTCACCATTTCATTTATCGAGAATATCCGCCCATTTATTTCTCGAAAGACTGCATGTGTCATATATAAGGCACTTATTGAGCCCCACTTTGACTACTGCAGTCCAGTTTGGCACAATATTAATTGTATTGAGTAAGACTGTTAGTGAAATCACATAACAGGTTTGACTTGTGTTATCGAGCATTTAGTTCGAGCCAGGGCCTCTTTTTCCCTCATATTTTGGGATTTTTTGAAAGAATAACATCTGTGGGATCTAAAAAGGCAGTGAAGCTTTTTAAAGTTATATTAGCGTTTGGGTACCGGTTATTCTGGGCAAAAGACTTCGTGGAAACAGAAAAAAGTTGCACTCCGAGAGGTAGCAGGCGTTCCTTGAAATTAGCCAATTTGTGTTGTTGTTAGTTGACATTTCTCCGTCATTTTCTTCTTATTTCTGCCGTAAAATTTGTGCCTTCGAGTTTGTTTACAACATCCTATCCCAAGCATCTCTTACTAAACATCTTGTTTAATTGCTCAAAGCTGCTCTAAATTAAGATGATTAAAATAATATGCATAATTGATTTCCGATTTTCACCGCGCCGCATAATTGGTAGCCTGATTATCACGCGTCTAAAAGTTCCTTCGCAGGCTACCTCCCTTTTCGCCGCCTGATTACACAGGCGCCTCAGTGTGTTCTGTGACGTCATATATATTGTACTCCAAACAGACCAGCAACGGACTCGTTGATTGACCAAAACTAACTTTTCCCTCCAGTACTTTTTTCTACGTCGTTTTCAGTTAATGTTTTTCAACTTCGAAGAATAATAAAGTATTTTATTTGCTCTTCGAACCAAGAATTTCTTGTTTGGAGATTTAGTTAGCGGCTCTGTGATTGGCTTAAATTCAACAATAGCAGAACACACTGTGGCGCCCGTGGAATCAGGCGGTGAAAAGTGAGGTAGCCTGCGAAGGAACTTGTAGACGCGTGATAATCGGGCTACATAATGGGCAATTCCAGAAAATATCTGTACCCCCCCCCCCCACGGCCGGCACTAGTTTTTGAGCTGCCCATGCATCCAGAATTTCCAAACTGGCTACCCCCCCCCCATGCGTATAGATTTCCTGTCGTTTTTTACCCCCTCCAGTCCAAAAAAACCATCAGAATTTAATGAAAACATTGCGGCACTGAAACGCAGGCGCTCAAACCACAGCCTTCCCTGCGAGCCTGCATTTTATTTTATTTTATCTTTTTGTGTTGTTTTTCAAATTCGCCAAAGAAGCCACTACGCACACCTAATTTCTCATTTGCGCATTTCGATGTTAGGACCCTGGATCCAGAGCCTCGAATGCCGCGTTTCTAAAAACCTGCCAAGCTCAGCGCCGCGATGTTTTCATTAAATTCTGATGCTTATTTGGATTCTTGAGGGGGTAGAAAAAAATTATTGAGGGGAGAGGGGGTCAGTTTGGAAATTCTGGATGCATGGGGTGCCGCCCATGGGTACGGATGAAATCTCTAATTTCGCCATAGTTCAATATATAAGCTCAGGAGTTTCTATGACCACAAGCTTAATTTCAAATTTTAAAGAAAATTGAAGAATATGACTTTTAGATAAAAGTGAACGAAGTTGGCTTAATTCCTGATCAAATTACAAATTCTCCCATAAAATGGCGCAGAAACCAATGTTCAAAGCCTCATATCTCAAAGACGGAACCATTAGAAAAAAGTCATTTTTGATATTTAGTTCTTTATCACACAAGGAGTCTCTATGCAAAAATCAAGGTTATCCGAGTTAACCCGACCTTATTATTCGCAATTTAGTGATTTTAGCAGGTCATTTCCGCTCTGTCATTTATCCATGTTGAAGAACAAGTACCGTACTACCTCGTGCCCGGTATGCTTTTTTAGAGCGCAGACTAAGAGAAAGTGAAGCGCGCAGGGGATCATGGCAAAGATCAGAGGAAATGCCCCTCCCTTGCTTGACCCTTCCCATGATTCCTTGCGTTACTGCTAATCGTTCCCATGATACATTGCTCGCCTATCAGTTGCCTTTCATTTTATGCCTCTCCCGGTAAGCGGATGCGCCTAGGGACGAGCCAGGGTACCTTACGTGTTCTCACTCTAAATACGTGGCGCGTAGCAAATTTGATTCATATCTGTTACTCATGCTAAATACCATGAATTTGGCGTCATGTTCCTAAAATTATGAAATAAAGGAACACAGAGAATGAAGGAACTGAACTTTATTCGGTACTTAGATCAATTTAAAACAATTTACCAGTTACCAGGGGCGGATCCAGGACTTTCAGAAAGGGGGGCCGGATAGTGAAAACATGAAACGAAAATGTGCCAAATTCCTTCATTAAATGCAGTAAATGTATGGGAAAAATTCCCAAGAAAGGGGGGCAGCGGCCCCCTAGGCCCCCTCCTAAATCCGCCCCTGGTTACAGATCACATTCCACAAATCAACAAGCGACTATAGACAAAATTGATGATCACTCGAAGAAAAAATATCCCTTCGCAAAAATTTAAAGCAATAAAAATTAGTGTTGCAGTTCTTGACTGGCGACATGATAATACAATCATAGTGTAGTCAATTAGTCGCCAAGACGGATCAATTTCGAAAATTACACTTCTACCCCTATCGTACTTTCAAACGTTGCCGAGCTAAAGGGCTTAGCCAGTGTAGAGGGGGAGGAGAGGGGGTTTCCCAATCTTAATACAGTTATTTTTAAAGGTATAGGGGAGCCCATAGGTGCAAAGTAGACCCCCCTCTACTGGCTTCGCCCCAGAACGATAAACGATCAAGGAACTATCACTCCATGATAACATAACTTGACCCATGTTTTTTCTATCTATGCTTGACCTTTTATGCTTTTATGACCTTTTATGCACCTCTATGGACTTTAGGAGTCGAGTGTCCATCAACGTTTGCATCGATTTGCAATTAACAGTAACAATAAACAGTAACACTTCAATACAACAACTAAACTTTATGCGTAACCGTAACAAATGTAAAAGAACGTAACAGTTTAAGATGGCCCCATACAATATTTTTTTAAAGTTCTTGTTTTGCCAGTGCAGTCGACATTTCACAGATTCATGTTCGAAAATCGAACAAATTGAAAATACCGAACCTTCCTAACTTTGATGTCAAATACACCATAAAGAGAAGTCCATCTCAATAATTAGAGCCATAAAATATCAGACTACGTCACTTTTCCTCGTCAACGTGCCTCATGGTCAAATCAAAGCACCGCGTGCTAAAGGAATTCTGATTAGCTCGTGCTTCGCGTATCCACAATTTAAAACTGCAAACGATTTAAAACTGTCATCTTTCTATAGACTAATTACAAAGTCAGAATTTGCCTCACAGTTGATAATTCAAGTACGGAGCAGTTCTGGCCACAAAACGTTCATATGGAGCCACCTTAAAAGTCCCTCACCGAAGGTTCTACGGTACACAGTCAACGTTACTTTTTCTTGTGAATTCCACGAAGGGAAGTCCATGTCATGTGTTGGTAGAATTCCACGAAGGGAATTCCATGACATATGTGGATAGAATTCCACGAATGGAATTAAATTTCATAGGTGGGTAGAATTCCACGAAAGGAATTCCATGTCATATGTGAAGTTGTGAATAGGAAAAAAATATTCAATCCACTTGAAATCCATTTGAAACTTGTATTAGTTTGTAAAGAGATCGGTGATCTTCAACTGAAGACTGTTCATTTCAAAAGAAAAAAAAAGGAAATTTACGTAACTAACCACCATTGCTACTGTAGTATTTGGATTATATCTATGGCCTTTGGCCTTTGTAAAGGGTTGTAGTTGAAGCAACGATGGAGTGTGCCTTTAAGATCGTGGGGAGTGTCGGGAAGGTCTTTTAAAATTGTAGGGATCGAGCCTCGCCTGAACAATCTCTTCATGGAATCATTGTCGTCTAAACTGTCCTCCAGTTGGTCAGCCCAACAATCCGCTCTAGTAAATAGTTCAAGGAGGGTACACCCTGTCGACCACACGTCTGAGTGTATAGATGATGACCCCTCGAGCACACATTCAGGGGCCATATATTGCAGCGTTCCCGCTTGCCCCCCTTTCGTTGTGTGTGTGGATGATTTGATCTTACTTATTCCCATGTCACAGAGCTTCGTTGCACCTGAAACGCCTTCAATCAATATATTCCCCGGCTTGATATCTCTGTGAATAATTGGGGGCTTCAGGGTGTGCAGGTAGGCAACAGCCCTACAAATCTGGACGGCAATTCCTTGTGGGTTTTCAAGAAGCTTTGTAGACACAGGATCGTTTTCGCTTCCGAACAGGACTTCGTCGAGATTTGGTCCGTTTACATATTCTTGGATGAGATTGACGGCGTTTTTTTCAAAACTGAGCGCCATGATCTGTACAATATTAGGGTGTCTAGCCATGCTATGCAGCTTAACCTCGTTTTGTATAACGGCCTGCCGGTTCCTGCAATTTCTTATCTTTATTTGCTTTATTGCTACTATTGTGCCAGCCCATGTCCCCTTGGACACTACGCCAAAGGTGCCACAGCCAATTCTCTTTTTTATAGATAGATCTTCTGGCGGCACTACGGGCAATGAAGCTGGCTCCTGTTTTTTGGGATCATCTACGCATGTGCTCTCGACTGGCCTTTCAGGGGATTCGTTTAATGGGACCACTTTAACAGGCTCAGATATGTAAACCCCGCCGGTACAGTGCACTTCCACAGTGTAAACACCAGAAGCTACGACGGGAATGCAAACCACATTGGGCCCATTTAAATATCGGTGTCCATCGCAATACCAATTGTACATTGTATGAGTGTCACTGTGATATGACGACACAACGCCGATAATAAGGGTATCATTATCGTATCCATATATCTCAGAAGGCTGGTGAAGTATGCCTTGTTTATCCTCTAAATTGCTTTCAGCATGTTGGGGAAAATGGTATATTTCTTCACCCTGGGGTGTGTAACCTTTTTTGAGAAACTCTTTTCCCTCAATCGAAATCCCAGTTATTTTAAAGCCATGCTCACATGGTATAAAGTTTTTTAAGCCGTCCTCTTGTAGCATTGGGTCGGTGAACAAGGAAAATTCGTAGCATTCCTTCAGCGACGAATGGATCGATGTTAATGTAACTTCCTCTGTAAAAGACGAAGAGTGGCTTTCTTCATAAGTTATTTCAATGGTATTTCTCGGAGAAGAGAAACCCCCGGAATCGATTACCAATATATCGTTGTCTGAAATTACTTCCCGTGAAATGGAATCCCTTGTCTCTGATTGGGTACTGGTTGGTGCTAATTGTGGGGTAGTCGATGCCCTCGCTGTTTGATCAAGTAAACTGGTAGAAACATGTTCGGGAGCAGTTGCAATACTTGCGGGAGGCCTTCCCCCGGGAGCAATAGAAGTCGGCGTGGTTATTAGGTAAATCACCGCTTTACTCTGATAAAGTCCTCTGTCCGAAAGGAATGTATGGAAGTCACATGCTTTTCCATCCCTGTCTGTAAATGACGAAATCACATTTCTAGAGAAATCGCCGATCTCAGTGGTCATTTCTCGAAGCCAACCTTTCGAGGATTTTCCTTCAGGAAAATAAAGTCTACAAGCTTCTTGCTTAATAAAATCAAGAGTGATCACTTGGTTTGTGTAAGTTACAGTCCTGGGGCCACCACCATTAGGAGAACGTACTTGCTTGGGTTCTTCCCTTGGGCTATTTCTATGTAGCCATCCGTAGTTCACCGTCGTTGTTTTTGGTTTAGTGAGTTTAGGTTTGACTTTGGTTTTGGATTCCATTCCATCTTTGCATTTGCTTTTACCTTTGCCACGCTCACGTCTCATAGCGTGCACAATCTCTGTGACTTTCTTAGCCCGAGAATCTGAAATCAAACGAAAGAGTTAATGTGAAAAGGGAGCCCCATTATGGACCTGCTCTGCGCTAGGGCCATAAAACGTTGAGAAAACTATCGGACTTGTGGCCCTCTCATTCGGTTGTTTTAGTATACACTCATTTCAATGTTGTCCTGAATGGTACGTGTTTGCAAAGAATTATGGTCGCCAAGGAAATTGACTGCGTTTCCTAATAGAGGCTTCAAACATGATACCTTGCGGTCTATGAAGCATATCACACGGACAATCTTGATTGAACTAGGTGAGGTTTACCTAAACATAAATCGGTAATTTATCATACACGAAACTGTTGCGAAAGTAGGCAGCATTTTGCCAGCTCTCAAAACAATGCTATCCACTGTTTTGGAAGCCAATCCCAGAAAATGACTAGTACGCTAGACAAAACTCTTTAATGAATAGTTCAACATTAAGCTAATAGCTCTCTGATAAATTCCACACATACAAAATAATTACGCAAATTAGCCGAAATACGCGCGAAAAACCTATTTTTGGCGGATTTGTGTTTTTATTGCTCGAGCGAGCGTAGCGAGTGAGAGCAAGTCTAATCTCGACCCAGATTTATCATCATCACCATTCAAATCATTGCCCGGTAGCTTACAATAGCTCGCAAGAAGATATATCCGTGAACTCGATGTCCATGATGGATGGATGGACGGTTGGCTCTGTTTTTCGCTGTTGTAGATCTGCCTCGTTTTCGTGCGTTGCGCAGTACTGGGAACAATAGGACATGGGCTATAGGATAGTCGATAGTGTGGATATGAAAATCGAGTGTCACGACGTCCATGTTGTTGTTGTTGTTCGACAACAAGGATTTCAATCGGTTCTAGGTAAGTTCTCGTTTGTTTTACACCAAATTTATAATCTTGAAACTTAGTATAAAGAGGTTTCAAAAATACTTATTCACAGGTGTGAGATCATCGCAACTTTTCCCAGAGATTAACAATGTCAACTAATCTAAGAGTTCATTCTATGTCTATGAACTTAGACGTTCGAATTTTACAGTCAGCTTTCATGCATCCAAATGAATTTTTAAAAATAGAACTGCGTCGCATTTCTTTTTCGCTGTTGTAAACCCCCCATAAAATAGGGCATTATTTGGATAAACTTAATGATTTTAGGGGGAAATTCCGAAAGGTAGCGAACGCGGCCTTACATTTCTAAGTGATACTAATAAAATTTGCAGCAGAGCTTGCTACAGATTATCGCACCCATATTGCTGCGTTTCCCAATTGCATTTTGGGGTTGGATCTACAAACTGTTGGATTTAATCAGATTTCATGCCATACATTTCAATAACAAGGGAGAATTTCTGATGGGGAATTCCTTTAAAACAGCCTTTTATTATTTATTCACTCAGTTACTTTCGTATACAATGCAAAGCATAGCTACACGAATGCACGATTTATGATCAAGTGGAGTCAACTGGTATGACAAAGGAAACAACCCAAACTCTTGTACTATTCAGGTGTATTAATTTTAAATAATACTGGGGGAAATTTATGGAAATTCCAGGAGATGGCTAATGAAAATTCCTCTGTGGTGGAAATATGGAGCAATTCTATACAGTCACATAGTGAGTTATTTATTCCTTTTCCTTTTTTGTGCAGATACAGGAACAGCCCGGGTGCAGCAAAGTCCTCAGTGAACTTCATGAATATTTAAGAACAAGGCAATTGAAATGGTTTGGAAGCTGCAATAATCTAAGACCTTACTGCGGTTTTCATAATTCTTTCGAACTCTCGCGATCGATTTCCAACCGTCAAACCGCCTTCTGGCTTCCGTCAATCAAACTCCGTGCTTCTCGAAAATCGCTTGAATGGCGGTCAGAGTGCAACCGAAACTCTGGTTCCGCCATTACACAACCAAACATTTTCAAATGTGTTGGGAAAAGGGGAACTATGCTTTCCGAACTTCGTCGGAAGAGACTCGGGAGTTTGATTGACGGAAGCCAGAAGGCGGTTTGACGCTTGGAAATCGATAGCGAGAGTTCGCAGAATTACGAAAACCGCAGTGATGAAAAGGATTCTGTTTGGAGCTTGCGGTTGTGTTCCTTATTCGTCACAACTTCCAAAAAGGCTGTGGTAGGTCAGAGACATTGTCCTTAGCCTTGCTGTAAAGACCAATAACTTTGATTCAAGCCTTCCAAATCTCAACGATCACTTTCAGGGAAATGACGGATTTGATCAGACCAACCCTTTGGGTTTTCCGTCATCCACATCAATTGAAATGACTATATACTACCAGATTCAATTAGTGTTGCTCGATTAAGATTAACCAACTAGAAGTAATCGAAGATTAGTAAGTGCGCTCGTGGTTAAATCTTTTTCCGCTAAACCTGACACAATCTACAACAAGCAACTTACATATATACACTGTAAGGTTCTTATGAAACAGCTATCTGAGAATGACGAATTTCAGTTATTCCATTTGTTCTTATAATGCGGGTGTTTACTTGTTTACTGTATCACTCTACAGAAACATTGATTACCTCTCTGTCCAATATTCTTGAGTTGTTAGAGTAATTCCGAACCTTGTTTCTATCTGAAGTGTTCGTCAGAACTCTACAATCAAATCGCTGTAATGAGACATGTCAACCATTCGTATTGTTTACGTTCAAAGTCGATCAGATTCCAGTAATCTGTGCTGAACCAATCGGCATCTAGTTTTCGTAGTTAATATATTGGTCAAGTATCACACTGTAGACTGAGAAGTTTCGATCAATGATTCTGAAAGCAGTCATGTTGACAAAAAACACGTGGGTTGGGACAGTTCTGTGTTTCGCGTACGTTTCAGAGCTTGTTTACTAGAAAATACAGCACTAAACAGCCTCCTACGTCCAGAGAAGAAGCTTCGTCCATTTTTTCTTTCTGTATATTGTCAACAAATGGAGATCGAGAAGCATGAACTGGTTTTATTTGTCCGCACAAGTGAAAGCAGGAAATTACGTTACGTCATAAAACAACTCGCAAACCAGTTTATCTGGTTGTTCTCAACATCAAGTCGAGGCTATTTCAGTCCCCGACATCTCAGCTCAAAACGCTACAGCATCCAGCCCACACGACGCGATTAGAATGCGCTCGTAGAACTCGCGCAATAAAGTCAACCGGAAGCCTGCAAAAGACTTCTTTCCATGCTAACAAGTGAAATAATGCTTTGTGGGCTCTGGATTGCGAATCACGCTTGTAGTATATTCATACTGAAATCGGTTCAAGTTTTTCTAATGACTGTGTGCACATCTTATTACCTGTTGGATGGCTACATGTAGCTCCACTTTGCCCTTGGGCAACTATAGCCCTCAATAAAGCGACTTGTCCTACAGGGACTGCCATCATCTCGAACTGATGATCTGTTAGCATCCTGACAGCAGTAATACTGAACACCTAAGTTATAAAATAATGCATTATTAATACTGTACAGATCGACTTCTAAACATTAAACAAGATGGAATGGGAAGCCTGGACTTTCAATTTAGGCATTTTCATGTTAAGGGTCGCAGTGTAATGAGAATCTCTGTACAGTCAACTCCCTCGCAGGTGGCCACCCCAGGAACTGGAAAACATGCCCATTTAGGAAAGTCCGCTTACAAGAATTCCTATAAAAAGGAATTGACTGGGAGATGAAACTGCAGGGATTTGAAGTAGTCCAAATGAAAGGTTTACGGATGTTTTACATTCATTTACAAAAATGGCTGCCAACATGCAAATAACATAAAAATAAATAATGATAAGATATAGATATCAGATCATGTCTTAATTATTAGTAGACTCTCACTATTATGGATATTATATTGTCCACCATCCGATGTCCGCTATAACAAGTGTTGACTGTAAATGGCGAGACTGTTTTGAAGACTTACACCAGAATTCCTTAGTGAGACTAAAATTAATGTTTATCATGCAACTCACCTTGTGCTTTAAAAAGGTTTCTTTTAGATCAGTCATGTTGTTCATTTCAAGGAGACTATCAAGCTGCAAAAAATGTAAAACATTGAAATATTCAGTCATAATATCAGGGGTGGATCCAGGGTTTTGAAAAAGGGGGTGCGTTTCTGGTTCGAAGAGCCAGTTTGCCAATCAGGATACTATAACAGGGGTCTTCAAGATGACATTTCACCATTTTAAGCCATTTCTGTATCGCAACGCGCTACCCCTGGATCTGCCACTGTATATTGCAAATTATTGCTGCCTTACTAAATAAAAAAAGGCACAGAAGCAAAAAAAAGTCTTGTAACTTAAATATGCAAGCCTTTGTCATCAAGATAGCAAACCACCACTTTGATACTAAAAATAGAAAAACTTTGCCTGATGAAAGATGAAGGTTTGGTAAAAACACATTTTAGTATTTTAAAAGCTAAATATACTTACCTCCTGATCCATATTTGAAGACAACCTGATAAAAAACACAAGCAATTTTAAGTAATAAATAAAAGGGGCACGTGTGCAAAATAATACAGACATTGAGGGAGAATTCCATCACTGAACAAGAGCAAATACATGCATGTCAACGAAATATTTATCATTGCTTTAAGAAAGCTTAGGTTTCTATAGTTTCTTAAAATTAAAAACGACTAAGTATAATTTTAATTTTCCTCATGTTCCATAGAGCTTTTTTGTATTATTATTGTGGAGAATCTGTTTTTTTTTTCAATCTCATTATTAAAATTTCTTTATTACCAGTTACCAATATATTTTTTTTATATGATGAGTCCTGACTCATCATCACATAAAAAAACATATATTGGTAACTGGTAATAAAGAAATTTTAATGATGAGATATTGAAAAAAAAACATGATGAGTCCTGACTCATCACTGTGATTATTTTGCATGCTTCCTAACCATAACAAAATGACACTGTGACTGGCTATGTACCACTGAGAGAACAGTCACTCACAAAAAAAACCCTCCTATATAAAACCACTAATCAGTAATGCAGCCCATCCAACTGGCTAACACATATTTAATAAATTTTTTCAACAATGCCAGTAGTAGGCCCTAATATAATCATCAGAGATAACTATATTGTTTTCCTTTGGAGTAACAAGATCTCCTGTTTCAATCATGATCATCTGGGTTGCTTACCATTTGTCAGAAAATCCAGGAAATTTCTGGTTGGAATGAAATGGTACAGTCAATTTTTTGGTCATTCCGGTTGGAACGAGTGGATAAGCTCTAGGTTGTCTTGTCATCCCGGTTTGAACAGACCGATCGGAATGATTTGTACGATTTGCACTTCAACCGGTTTTGTGTCCAAATAAGGTAACCTACATGTATGCTATGCAAGCGAAAATAGAAACAGCAAATGGTAAGTGCCAATCCACTCGGGATTTCATCCCAACCGAAATATTTTGTACCATTTGACACCGATCAAACCAACTGATTTTCCTTGACAAATGGTAAGCACTCCTGTTTTCCAGTATGCCTTACCAGTGTAGGGCTGTGCCCTGGCGTGAAATAATATATGGCAGTTCAAATAAACTGAAAAGAAACATAAAATCATGGATCCAATATTTTCAAAGGTGACAAGCAATATTGTGGTAGCCCAACTGAACTGCAATGGATGTCCTACTCGCCTCCACAACAGACTTTTAAAAATGTTAATACATGTAGGTGTACTCCATACTTTTAGTGATGGGGGTGCTCAAAGGGCAGAGGGGGGGGGGGGGAAATAAAATTTTCCAATAATATTTTTAACTTTGCAGTCATCTTCACGTTTAGGGACCATTCATTAGTATGCATGTATCTGTGGAGTACCGGGACTCATTTTTGCACTCAATTTTTCTAAACCCCACCCCCTTTTGGTTTTAATTTTCTAGACCCCATATAACAAATTCCAGCAATAATGATGTGCAATTCAATCTCGTAAAGTAATTTTGCCCTTCCATAATATAAATCAAAAGAAATTAGTATAAGCATTTATTCAATACATTTATCCATTATACCATCTAGGTAGTTTGTGGGCCAAAAAGCATAATCTGCATGTTTGTGTCTTGTTGATACCAAACAGTCAGCTGTATAGTAAGAGACAGTTCTCTAAACAAAATTAGATTTAACTTTAGCAAAGGCTACACATATTCCCATTATCTCTCCCCTGCAACATCTGGTCGCTCCAATGAATGTGTTATCAGCTCCAAGGCCCCCTCCAATTATCCCGCAAAACTTGAGGTACTTGTGCCGAATTGACTCAAGCATGTGCTTATCAGCCATGTGGCTCATGTGACCAATTTAGAAAATTCTAACTTCCAGAGGACTTTTTGGCGTGTATGATGTTGATATTTTATAGTAGGCAATTTTGCTGCAATTTTGGTTTTGCTGCTTCTCCAGAAATGCTTTTGGTGTTCTGAGTTTAGTAATAATTCTGTGACTCATGTCACTTCTGTGGACTCAGTCATTTCTGTGGAATTTCCCTTATGCAATTTTAAAGGATTGTAAATTTCTTAGTTCCCTCCCCTACAGACCCCTGTAAAATTATAGGAAAAAAAATTGTAGACCCCGTACGATTTTTATCCAACCTGGTACCCAACATATGAATGGTCCTTATTGTTCTTGTATACAAGATGCATATTTTCTTAGTCTGACGTCTGACTTTAAAATCAATATATTTTTGGGGGTTTCAAATTTTTTCCTCATTCGAGCATCCTCATCACTAAAAGTATGGAGAATCAGAATCAGAATGTGTATTTCCAGAAAAGATCCATACACCTACAATGGAGGGAATCTACTACACTCCACTCTGGAATTTCCAGTGAAAAATACAGTGAATGTATGGGAAATAAGAGGTAAATTGACCCCCACCACCTCTGGAATTTCCAATTCAGTCTGTGGTGGGGGTATGGATCTTTTCTGGAAATACACAATCAGAATCATTTTATTATGATTTTTAATATGCTATAGACCTCCTTAGCTTCAAGGTCACATGATTTGAAATGGGTAAACAAGCCATCGCATGTTGCGTTTTGTAATAGAAAACACTGCATCAGTGGGCTCTTTCCAAAAAATCAAAATGCCTTGTAATTTCGGAAACAATGGCTCAATAATTTTTACAAAGCATCTAGGAAGATGTTGAAAGATGTGACTAGAAGAAAACGGCAATAAATTCTTCATAAGATTTATTTTCACAGCGTCCTTTTTAGTCGAGATATTTTTGTGATACGCTTGTGTCTCCTCGCTCTGCTATTAGGATTAGGATTCAGGATTTGGGCAATTACTAATTGCTGCAAATAAATATGGTTTATAATGGTAATTGGCCTGAGTGGAGGGCAATTTGTTCAGAAATCATACGTGTGATTTCAGCGCGCGAGGGCTGATTAATTCCTAAATTGCCCGATTTTTTAGCTGTAGCGCGCGCGAGGGCAATTTAGGTAGAAATCGCCCTGCTGTGGGCCAATCAGATTGCACGGATTGACAGTGATTTCAAAATGGATGTAATAAAGCCCGTTATCACAATTCAGACAGGTCGCTTCAATACAAATTGCTGCAAACTTTTGGCTTTGTTTACCCATTTCAGGTCACGTGACCGCGAATTTCAAGAAGTTGATATAGTGGAGAGGCACTCTCTTTCCTTGAAGCAAAGAATATTTTGTTTTCTTTTAATAGAGGGGAGACGAATCTCTGACAGGCCGTTCCCCTGTAGTACCCCCGGAAACCTGCGAGCACAGTTTTGTCCTGTGAGTCCATTTCGTAGGCTTTCGTCGTCTCTGTAGTTCACGTGGTCGAGTTTGTTTACCCCAAGGGAAACTTTTCCTCGGGCAGAACAGCACAAAAAATTGCGCTAACCGAAATCGCGAATGATATAAGGTCTAAATAAACGAGAGATACGGCAGAAAAGCCTCTGCTAGCAGGGTAATAGGTCGCCCTTGTGAAAGGCCCCGTCATGTTATGATAAAGGGGTTCTATGTCCTTGTTGTTTGTTGTTTACATTTGCTTGTAAACGCTCAAGCGAGATTAAATGATAGAAGATTGCTGTGAGCATTTTTGAATCATTGAACAGTTGAATCATCCCTCCAGGAGGGATATCTGTCCTCATAACACCACCTATTTACTTTGACCAAAACTGATATCGAACGAAGAAGTACATAAGCTTACAGTTACTACTAGTATGTACTTCTTTGTTCGATTGATGTTTTCTCTTTGAAATCGAACAGTTTAGCTAATAAAAAGCAATGATCAACATACCTTATAAGATGTTAATGCAGAAGATACACTACGAAAACTACGCGACAACTAGACAACCACGCTGGAAGACGCTGAACTGCTGAAGACGCGCTGAAGTGCTGAAGCTGAAGGACGGTTCACCGCCACGTGAGAAGACTTGAGCGCTCGCAAAGTACACTGGTCCTCGTATCCATGGTATCTCGGAAACGTTGAAAGTCGGGAACTGACTCGGAAACTTGGAACCGAGTCGGAAAGTCAATTACTTGGAAAGTCGGAAACTTGGAAAGTCGGAAACTTGGAAAGTCGGAAACTCGGAAACTCGGAAACTCGGAAAGTCGGAAACTCGGAAACTTGGAAATTCGGAAGGCCCTTCTCGGCTTTCGTACTGCACAGTAGGAACAGAAACTGGCTATTTTGATCTGACGGCGGCTGACGGGTTTTCCCGGAATCTCATGACTAAATACTTTCTTGCCAAAATACATAACGCTGACTCTGATTTCGAGGAAATCGCTATAACATTACAGGCTCCAGATTCACTTGTCATTGATTGTCAGTTGCATCAGTTTAAAGACAACTAGAACTAAATTTTAGTGTGTTTGGAGGTGAAAGTATCGACATGCACGTTTACCGATCTCAACGACGAGTTTTCGGCCTGCAAAATCCTGGAGAAAATGATATTCTGCCGCATGTTATGTGGCTCTCTAAGATCGCTTGGCCTTTCGTAACAGGCACATAATATTCTTTACCGGGCTGAGGTATATCTTTCTGGATAAATTTTAGCCGTTCTTTGGGCTGCGATGTATCTGCCTTTGAGTACAGCTCTCTTGTCGCTGAAAAGTGTGCATAAATACAGCTCATTAAAAAAACTGACCAATCACCATCCATTCTCAAGATCTTGAGAATCACGCAACTCCTGGGCACGTTTTTGGAAGTCGGCGTTCAGTCGTTTTTTCTCCCGCAACGTTCGGAGTGTAGGAAGAAAAGACGGCTGAAATTCAGGCTAATGTGCATGTGGAATTGCCTGAACTTGTTCGATTCTTTAAAGGTCAAAGAAAAGGAAAATTTTGGGTAGAACGTATGCCCAGACAGTTCTGATTGGCTTGTTACTCTCTTGGGAGCAAATGTGGATATATAGTAAGCCCTGTTGCTGCTCCGCAATCCCACCGGGGTTCCGTGGCCGATATTTCTTCCCTTTTTCTCAATCACACGACTCCGTTTAACACAACTGACGTTTATTCACACAAAGTCGTTTTCCACAAAAGAGAGACCAGAAATTCACTATAAAAAAGGTACAACACGGGTCAGACTGGCACAAATCACAATTATTCAGAGGAAAATAGTTTCTACTTACAACCAGGGTGCCAGCCCGATGGAATATCAGCAAAATATCTATAAAATATCAGGAGATTCACTGCTGATTCTCTAGAATTCTCCGACATTAATTTCAACAAGAAGTTTCTCTAATTACTATGGGATGTCCCACGCGGGGGTCACGTGACATCGTGACACAGGAATCCCAACAGTTAGTGAGACATAACAAGCCCGTTCGAGGGTTCACGCATTTCCAGTCTTGGTCTCGGCGAAGGATGAGCAAGAGCGAAAAAGTGGTCAACTTGTCAAAATTCCCAATTGCTTCGCCTAAGCCAACGAGGCTTCACTTAGAAGAAAATGAAGCAGACGACCATTTTTACTGTCCAGTTCAAATTTGTAAACACGATGGATTCTACCCCCAGCGAGGATGCAGAAAACACGTCAAAATAAAAATCGTCGATGGTTTATTGTTATGATGAAAAGCTCAACTGCAAAGATGTGCATAAGCAGCTACGTGATGTTTTTTTCGTTATAGGCCTTTCGACCAACAAGAGGAAGGTGCGAAAGCAAGCGTCAGGCCAATTATATAGTCAGCAGGTGTTTAAGTTTTGCTGCGAAGACGAAAAAGATTTGACATTCGACATAATAGACTTTGGTTTGTGTCTCGTTATCTTCTTTTTTAATTTGTTGATATGCTACAGGACGAATAGAAGCTTGGCCATGCAGGACCACTGAGTTACATCGACGCAATTGGAGAAACGGTGGACGTCCTAAAGGGAAATGGCGCGTTAAAATCAATCATACTTGAAAAAGATGCGCAGAACAGTTTCTAAAATGATGCGCATTCAGTGGAATGGCGACCTCGACATAGAGTCGTTAGAGGCGAGTCGTGACAATGGGTGTTGCTTGCAGCGCTACGAAAACGTGCTATTTTATGAAGGTGAAAAGCTCTCGGCCAGTGACCTATCAGTACTTCACGGTTCAAATGGTGAAAAGTGCTAAGACCAAAGGTGGATATATCGACCAGAAAATGTTCAAAACTGCTGGTAAATACGTTTATTGTTCACAATTATTTTTGCGACATGAAGAATTTGGCGATCTTAGGTTGCGTTACGGGAAGGTGCTTGGTCTCTTGCCTTTTTGCCGCCCTTGTGAATCAATCTCCAGCGAATTCATGGAAGCGTCTGGCGACTTTCTGGACGTAAGCGCTTGCGTCTTGAATATATCGCGCTCTTCGTCTTGGACTTTCCCTTCTTCTATCGCCTCTGTTTCATTCGCGCAGCCACTGTCAAGAGGAATCACGGCACAAGCTGCGTCACTTGCACATCCCCCATCATCATGCGCATCGTTCCAGCCATGATCTTCTGCACCGTTTCGCGACGTGTGTCAGTTTGTCACTTGCACTTCCCCCATCATCATGCGCATCGTTCCAGCCACGATCTTCTGCACCGTTTCGCGACGTGGGCCAGTTTGTCATTAGCAGCGCCTTGTGAACGACGTTTTCTCCTCTCTAGCACTGACGAGACCAAAATTGATCAGCGCCAGTCTTCTTGCTCTCACTGATTCTTAGTGCTTCTTCAAGGACCTTGATACGGTACTTTACTGACTTTCGGTACATCGGACGGCCAACAGCCTTTGCGGCTTTTGAAGCCCACGCGTCTGCTTTTCTCTTTCAGAACGCGTGAAAGGGTCTGTCGGCCTCAGGTCCAAATAATCAAACCGGAGAAGGAGTTGAGGTGTCGGCGACATGTTCGGCAGTAGGAATTACCCAGCGGCGTTTGCCTGTACTTGTATTTGAGCTAGAAAAGCAATTTATAGAAGTAGATTAGACCCGCACTTAGAACCTAAAAACGAAGGACCTGGGCCAGGTTGCATAAAAGTCCGCTTACGAGTGGCACTTACGAGTGTGATACGATTAAATTTAGGGGGTTGTAAAAACCGTACAATTTTTATACAGGTATCATTATTGTCCAGAACACTCTTCATTATTTTGCAGCGGGCTGTGCAATTCTGTGTATAATGTTTCTCCTTCGGGACCCCGAACATATGTTAACTACATCGCACCGCGTTGAACTACAACGCCGAAATTTCTCGAAATTCGAAAAGAACTGATAACAATTACTTTCCCATGATACATCCCGATTAAACCGGTGACCACTTCTGTGATTACACATTTGAAATACATGGCTTAGAACGGGATTACTGTTTCTAGTTGATGTGAGTTTCGGCGCGAAAGTATTACATTTTGGCGCCTAAATAAGATTGCTTTATTCCTGTTCGCTGACTAAAACTGTTTTGCATATATCGACGATTTCAAAATGGTTTTTGTACCGATTTACGGTTTACGGTATAGCGAATGACGGACTATTTGTCAGTTAATTCGAATGAAATAAACAGTACTCCATCGGCACTCGGGACCGCACAAAACGTTGTATTATTACAATCTCAGGAAACAAAATCCAATATACAAGGAGCCATTGGCTGTTAGTAAGCTTACCTTGTAGGGACAGGATTATCTGCGCCGAAAAAAGAATGGCTTTCCATGGTAATTGCTTTTAAGGTTTGCTATTACACTAAAGACGATCATTTACAACTTCGGAAAAGTCAGTGATTCTGCCTTGAAAATGTCGACTGCCAGCGAGCACTTGAGAAATAAAAGAGATCTGTACCGTTAAGGCGAGCAACTCGTTTAAGCCATGTTGAACTGAAAGCAAAGATCAAAGCGTACCTTGAGATATCATAGTTAATTGCCATACCTGTTTGTATGGTTCCCAGGCTGCAACGTTTTTTGAGCTAGACCCACTTTAGAGAGCTCAAGGCAATTAATTCTGCCACATCCCTTGAAAGATACTTGAGGAATGTAGATCCACATATCAGTACTATCTTTTATAATTACTGTTATCTGACATAAAGATGTAAAAAGAACAATGGCCAATTCAAAAAACACCATGGTATCATTCTTTCAGGGGTATTCTGCTTGCATGGAAGGGGAGACTGGGGGAGCTGTAATTCATGTTTTACGTGGTGGGGGAGGAATTAAAAGTAACATTAAAAGTACCATTTCTGGGAGACAGGAGAGTGTAGCTTGCCTAAATTTTGAATGCCGATCATAGTACAGGAAAATGGTGCATGATTTATGGTCAATTGTGCAAATTAAGGAAACAAGCATGAAATTTGGCAGACTGATAGAGTTTCATAAGCTGAACATTTCTAGAAGTGGAGCCACGCCCCAAAATGGATACTTCCAGTTTTATAGCCATGGAATTAATTATCGTAAATAATTTTTAAAACGATAGTTAACGTTTACCAAAACCCGTGAAACTTAGGACAGTGATTAAGCAAGGGACGGTAAATCATCACACATACAGAACCACACCCTTTGATGGATACTTCCAGAGATGGTAGTGCTTTATCCAATTATACGTAAAATTACCACAGAGAAACTGTATGAGGCTAGATGATTTTGAAATTTGGCACAAAGAATGTCTTAAGCAATGCAAGAAACATAAGAGGTGGAACCACCCCCCAAAATGGATACTTCCAGCTTTGCAACAATGGAATTTAATATCTGAAATATGTATTTTTAGAAACAACACTGAACGTCTCTTAAAAGTCTTGAAACTTAGGACTATGATAAAGCAATGGACATTCGGGCAATGTGCACAAGGGCCACGCCCTTTGATGTATACTTGCAGAGATAATAGTGCCGGATACAATTTTATATAAAACGACCACAGATAAACTGTATGTGGCAAGACTATTTTGAAATTGGTACATAGGATGTATTCACGACTGCAAGTGCCTTGAAAGGTGGAGCCACGCCCCAAAATGGATCTTCTAGCTTTTCAACCATTTCAAGATCTTTTAGAAACAACTCTTAGGGTTTTTCAAAGTCATGAAACTTAAAACAGTGACAAGGGAAAGTACAATCAGTCATTATACGCACAGAGCCACGCCTTGATTAGTATTTACAGATATCATAGTACTGAATACAACTTTATTACCAAAATGGCCACTTAGAAACTGCGTGTGGTCGGTGTTGTTTGAAATTTGCCACATAGAATGTTAAGCGTTCCATTTGGCTCGAGAGGTGGAGCCACACCATAAAATAAATGTTTCCAGTTTTGCAGGCATGGAATTTATCATCTTGAATCGAGAAACTGACATCCTCAAATTTAGGACGGTAATAGAGGAAACTAAAATCAACCATTATACACACAGGACCATTCCCTTTTAGTTAAGAGTTGGAGTTGAAACGGCGAAATATTGCGTCAAAATCAGCCCCCTTCCAACAGACAGTATTCCTGTCCAGAAGCAAAAGAGTGGGCTTTATCGCGCTATTGAAGGAAATAACTGTTTTGGGGAAGATCTGCGAGGAAACTTCCCGATAAGTGCATGGTAACAAGGACATCACAGCTAGTTTGGAGGTTCTATCCAATGTACATAGCATAGAAATCTGGTACATGACCACTTTAAGGACTTTCGTACCTGAGGAATAGCGAGAGAGAATGTGACAAAACTTTTAATAGCGAAATTCGTCTCGGGAAGGACAAACTAAAAATACCTGAATAACCGTAAAGGCTCATCATCAACCGACAGCCTCTTCGGGCTATTAGTCAATCAAAGCAGCCGAAAAACAATATCAATTTGAAAAGGAAAAGAAAACGGGGCGCGCGATGGCTATTGGGTTGATGATGGGTCTTTAAGTCCCGAACAGTAGTATTTTTTCTTTACTCCCTTTCTTCTTTTTGGCGTGAAAGTCGATGCTGATTCAATGATTGAGACTCGCCTTTGCCCTCCCTGCTGAAACAATATCCGATTGTTCTTGACATGTCCCGACATTACATGGGGCAGAAAGGAGCGACATTTGCATGTCACGTGACACGGTCTGGCGCGCTTGATTCAAGTTCGCGCTCTATTACGCATTGTCAAATACAAAGAAAAATGGCAAAAACACTGATAGACCTAAAACTAATCCTCAAACTACGGCTACAGACTAGTCATTGGGAATAAACAAAACCCCGCAAACTGTTAACCAAAGATCGAACTGTGATTTTCGCTTTTTTGTAACAAGATTGATCCCTTTTTTGAAGTAGGTTTTTTAGGTTGAAGTAGGGGTATTTTTGGCACAAAAACATATGGACTTTGCTCTGATTAGCAATTCACGGCTTAATTTTGCGCGAATTCTTATACAAAAAATAAAACAAACACCCGCAAAATGTGCTTTCATTGTCAAATTGTAATCATACGCATTTTCCTGCAATATGGTCAAATCTTTCTGGTAGGAAATTGAAGATGAAATTTTCCAGCACAGAAGTCGTTTAATTCAACTCCAAAACTAGAATTTTAATTAGGATTCGAATCTACCGCGAGAACTCACTTGGGAATTCGAAACAAAGGGCGCCAAGTTGATATACCGAATTGCGATTACGCAATACTGTTGTCTCTTGAGTTAAATAATGGAAGCAATATATGGCTCACAAAGTAAATCGCTGAAGGAAGGAACCGGACTAGATTCTGCTATCGTAATGCTGCTGCTACCTCACATCTAACCAAACGTTCAAACAGAATGCTTGGATAACGTAGTGAATAATTTCTCTGTGATGTGCAATGAGGAAAGAACGAACAACTGATTAAAGCGAGTATGGCGTCTTTCGGTAAGCAAAAACGTTTTCACGGGTAATGTTTGTATATAATTATTTCATTCCATATAAGTTATGCTGTGATCCGTGCTGTTTTAGCGGGACAAGGTGTTTTAGCGGGACAAGTTAAGTTTACAACGAATGTCGTCGTTCTTGTAAACCGATACCATTTTTACATGTATTTTTAGATCTGTATTGCGGTTTTCATACGCGCTACAAACCCGCAAAGTAAACATGAATATACGTACTTGGTGATAATTTCAAGCTTTCGTGAGATATAAGTAATGTTATGGTCCGTGTCGTATTTTAAAGGGATGAGCGAGTTTTAGTTTTCAAGTAATGACGACCTCTGCGATTTCTTCAATGCAAAATTTACATTTAGTGATAGCTCGCGTATTTACAAAGAGCCAATCAGGACACAGTCAGAACAATGCTCTTATAATCAGCGCTAAACTCACTGAGGCACATCCAGCAAAACAAGCTCTCTTTTGTTTGGTAAAACTGTCGCTTTAGACAATAGAATTCTGCGCGATGAAGAAACTATCAGATGTTTCCGCCAACGAGAGCTGTGTGTAACCCCGAGCTCGTTGATTTGAGACTACATAGTTTCGAAAAGCAAGTTATAGTACCAAGTCAGGTCAAACATGGTGTCTCGAGTAATTAACCACTTCTCTTCAGTGTTGGATTGTGCTGAAAAAGGATGTCTGTTTATTCCCTAGCTAAGGCCTGCCACCTGATAAGGGGACGTTTCATAAATACTAAGCTTATGTACCCATTGTCGGGCGTGGCTCGAAGTCTCTAATTACGTGGAACACAAATGTATTCTTTATACCAATTTCAAATAGTATTGCCACATACAGTTTCTCATTGGCCAGTTTTAATACTTCTTCTGTATGTCCTTTCGATGATCCCTGTCAGCGTTGACCGAATATTGTACACTAATGACGTGTTTTTTAGATTTTAAATTTGTGACACTCCGCTTTGTCACTGAAGCCACTTGTAAACTGAGGTCTATTGAACTCTTTTTTTTATTACTGCCCAATTTTTTTAAATTTTTGGACCAAAGTTTCAACTTTTTTCTTGTCTAAGTGCGATTTAACTGCTACCCTGATCTAAAATGAGTTATTTTGGGTATTTTGACACTGACGATCAGCTGCTATTAAATTATATAATTTATAAGCAATTTTCATAGTCTCTGCAAACATGATCTTTTCTATCAGTCAAACTCATGTTCAAGCAAGGAAAACATACGAAGCCAAACAACATATAGCGAAGGAAGGAAATCGCCTACGGTCGGGTATCATGAAAGAAAATGGGGAGCCTCTGTTTCATTTTTTTTATGCTTTTTTACTTTTCTTTAAAAATTCTTGTGTCTGAGTTTTATTTTAATCTTTATGTTTGTTTTTAGTGAGGTGTGACTGTTAAAGGCTGTTTAAGTTTTCATTGAAATTTGTAGTGTGTATATGTAGTACGGCTAAAAGACTAGACGTTTCAATTTTGTGGCGTGTTTCCTCTTTTCAAGATTCCTCGAATGGAAAAGCACATTTTATGTTCCAAATTTCAAAATAGACCGGCCTGACATAGTTTCTCAGTGGTCAGTTTAGATCAGCACTATTATCTCTGCAAGTATCCATCAAAGGGCGTGGCTCTAGGTGTATATCGACCGAATGTACTTTGCTTTGTCATGGTCCTAAGTTTCAAGGCTTTTGAGAGACTTTAAGCGTTGTTTCTAAAATATATTTTTTAGATAATATAAACTCCATGGTTGTAAAACTGGAAGTACCCATTGGGGCGTGGCCCCACCTCTCAAGTTATTTGCAATTATAAATACATTCTAGAGGCCAAATTTCAAAATAGTCTAGCCACATATCGTTTCTCTGTGGTCATTTTACTAATAATTCGATAAAGCACTACTATTTCTGGAAGTATCGTTCAAAGGGCGTGGCTCGGTATGTTAAATTATTGATCGTCCTTTCTTCTTACTCCCTTCTAAGTTTCAAGACTTTTAAAAGACGTTAAGTGTTGTTTCTAAATACATATATCACTGATAAAAATTCCATGACTGCAAAACTGGAAGTAACAATTATCGGGCGTGGCTCCACCTCTCACGCTACGTAATGGTCAAGACATTCTTTGCACCAAGTATCAAAATAGTTTAGCGATATACCGTTCCTCTGTGGTCATTTTATAATAACTCGATAAAGCACTACTATCTCTGGAAGTATCCATCAAAGGGCGTGGTTCGGTGTCTATAATGATTGATCGTCCTTTGTTTTATCACCGTCCTTAGTTTCACGGCATTCAAGAAACATTAACTGTTGTTTTAAAAATTATTTACGATAATTAATTCCATGGCTATAAAACTGGAAGTATCCATTTTGGGGCGTGGCTCCACTTCTAGAAATGTTCAGCTTATGAAACTCTATCAGTCTGCCAAATTTCATGCTTGTTTCCCTAATTTGCACAATTCTGCACCATTTTCCTGTACTATCATTGAATGTACACATTATTCCTAAACAGTCATTGTGAAAATCCTCAGAAATCACAAGTAAAAGATCACTTTTGTGAACCTGTTTGTGGACGGAGGTGGGAAATATTTAGTGTTTCACTGGTGTTTGTATTATAAACAGAACATTACCACTTGAAGATACAAATTTTGTCGGAGTGGGGGGACTCTCTTATTTTTCGGGCGGGGGTGCTCGTCTGGAACTTCCAATTCTACCCCTAAAAGGTACCAAAAAGGACGTCGCTTAGTTGATTTTAACCCCTAAAAGTTACCAACAAGTGTTATTGACTGAACAAGTGTTGCTTGGTTTGCTAGAATTGGACCCCTAAGAGGAACCTCCCTGAAAAAAAAAATGCCTGATTTTAACCCCTAGAAGGTACGACGAGCAACCCCGCCCCACAATAGGGGAGTCCTCCCTGGGCAAATTGGAAGTGAGTTGAAGTTAAAGTTTGTATCTGCGTGGCTATGCAATATTCTCTATTTACTGGGTAAATTATGGAAAAAGATAACTACGAGTTCCAGTCAAAAGGGGCCATGGCTTTTCTAGGGGGGCAGGTATGAGCTGGGGTGACCTGTTTCACATATCTCTATTGTATGTCAGGTAGCCAGAGGGTGGGGGAAGCAGCTCCTTTGAAGGACAAAATGCAGCAAATATGTGAAAAACTGACACAAAAAGGGCCCTACCTCCCCTTTGCACCCCTCCCAAAGTCCTGACTACATCCTTCCATTTTGTATTTTCAAATGGGGTATCCAACCAAAAGTAAAGAGTTAAGGTTTTGCCAGCAATGAAAATTAAAAACCCAATAAATCAATGCTTATTTTCACCAAAAAAAAGCTTTCGGGTTGTTAATTAAAAACATACCAAAAATGTTACACCAAAAAACATCCTCAGACACCGCTGTCACCTCATATAATCCCAAAACATTTTACAGAAACAGTCGACACAACGTAGAGAATAGTTTTATGTACGAAAAATGTGCATGAATATATAAAAACAGGCATAATGAAAATACAGATCAGGTCTCATTCAATTTCTATTTCTCTATTTAAATCAAAACTGAAAATATTTCTTCTAAGCTAATTAGTTACTCTCTATCTGCTGGGCTTTCTATTTTTTCGCTTTGCTTTTGTGTTGTTTGTGTCGTCTGTCTGTGTTGCTTGTTTTTATTATAAATTCATTTATCGTTACATTATGTGCAGTCTGTTTGTAAACTTATTTTCAATTATTTATGATGAGGAAGGAGCTCATGGTTATAAGACCCTAAGGTTTCGTATGAGCTTCCTCGCCTGGAAATTATTATGTTATTATTATTATTTTAAATATTTTGACTTTTATATATGTGTATTTCCTGGCAAAAAATGAATAAACTGAATAAACCGATAAGTTCGAAAGCTCTCATCTATCAGTCGAGCCGAATTTTGGTTTAAAAAAGTTAAAAACTATACATTATTGCTACTCTTTGAAATTGAAGTTGAATATTCTGAACTATCGCATACAAATGTCAATGAAAAAGGGTTTTTGCTAGCAAGTCGAAAGCACAACATTCGATTGTCGCCGAAGTCAAAATCAACTGCGTGCGAGGTTGAAGACAGTTTTACACGGCCTGGAAAGCCGTGCGTTTAGAGCGAAAAAGCCGTGCGCTGATCTTAAAAAAGCCGTGCACTAAAAATGCCCAAGTCGTGCGCACGAGTTTTGCGCACGGCTTTTTTAGGAGTGCGCACAACTTTCGAACTCGTGCGCACTCCTAAAAAAGCCGTACTTATGATTACGTTATAACGTAATCGGTGACGTCATATCACGTGACCTTGACGTTAGGTAGCTATCAATCTAAAGGAAACTTTTGTCAAGTTTGCTCGTTATTGGAGCTTTCTTTCCGGAGATATGATTTTTTATGTCTCTTTCCTGAATGAAACCTATAGTGGTGATTCCGCGTGTGTGTGTGTGTGTGTCCGACCGTCCGTAACACAGGTATCCCAATTCAAGGGGGTCGCACGTTTTTTGAACTCGTTGAAAAAAAAAAAAGAATTCCTCTGCACTGCAACATGTTGAGACGTGGGGTCACTTTTGTATGTGCTAAGGGGGTACTGTTACGCTGCTTAAATTAGAAAAGTCAATATCTCAAGAACGCATCATCGGCAGGTCACCAAACTTGGGTAAAATTATCTTGGAGGTAACGGGGGTGCACCATCAAGGTCACGTGGCATGACGTCATCGATGCCTTCATCAAAACTTGAAAAGTCAATATCTCAAGAAGGCAACATCGTTAGGTCACCAAACTTGGGTAAAATTATCTTGGAGGTAAGTGCCTTGACTAGCTTTGATATTTGCAGGGCATGATCCTATGTAATCTGGTTTTTGTTTTTTGGAATAAAAATTGATTGATTGATTATCTCATTACACAAGTTTTTCTGACAAGGAAGTTGGAATAGTAGTGGATAACGTTTAAGATTCCCAAAACAATGAAGTGCTCAAGAAAGATACAAAAACGATCTGGAAAGTGTTTGATAGTAAGTTTGAGTGCCCTGGAATAATGCAATGTTATTTTGATTTTAAAATTGCAAATTCAAAGTCCTTTATAAACTTTATTTGACATCCAGTTTATTTTCTCTATTTTTGTTTCACAGGTACACCAATAACTAATTAAGTAGACTAATTAAATAACTAATTAAGTAGATTTGGGTTTTAATTTAGCGAAATATAATGTTGGCTTCTAATTGATTCACTTTTATAGAGGAGCATACCTGTAATTGTAGACTCGTTTGTCTCGTCTTAAACTCCCTTTGAGCATATGGTTTGAGAAGAAAACCACGCTTACCAAACGCATCATCCCCAAGAAGAAGAAAAGGAATTTCCTCATTATCATAGGGAAGTGGTCGGTATCTGGGAGTTGCAGGGTGCCGCTTTCGAGGGATCTAAGTAACCCACAACTGTTCCACACACCGCCATCTGAAACCCTTCCGTTTGTGCCCACATCTGCATATTTACATTCGTAGTCGGTTCCTGCTAAAGCCATTATAACAATGGAATGATATTTCTTGTAATTAAAGAAAAGTGACCCTGAACCTGGTGGTGGTCGCATTACAACGTGTTTGGGATGCTCGGCCCGAAAGGGGTAGGGTTTTCAGGCTGGAGGTATAAAAAAGGGGTAGGGTTTTCAGGCTGGGTATAAAAAAGGGTAGGGTTTTCAGACTGGACTGGGTATAAAAACAGTAGGAAAAATTGTAGTTTTGGTATAAAAAAAGGGTCTGTATTTCACAGGCTGTTCAACCGCAACGCGCGAGCAAAACCGTTTATTTTTTAACAGAGCACAAATCCGATTTTTCAGGCTTGGTATAAGAAAGGGGTACCTTTTTCGCCTTTGGTATAAGAAGGGGTGCCTTTTTTGTTCTGAAATTGGTATAAAGAAGTGTAAGGGGTCCAGAATATGGGCCGAGCATCCCTCTTTGTAGCCATCGAGATCTTCCATTCGCAACTCCCTCACGACATTATCAAAGTATCGCTTTTCTTTCCTTCGGGGAATCCATTTTCTGGTCTTCCCTCGCTTACCACCAATTATGTTTTGATCATCGTCGAGTACAAGCATTTACATTAACGAAACGGCAGCTTTTCTCTTTCTTTCACTTGATATTTTAGCTAGGCGATGGAAAAGAAAGAGCAAGACAGGAAAAGCTCTTACGATTTTTACGTGAACACTTATCAGATTTGGATCGCTTACGTTTTTCACTGCTGCTTTTATAGTGGCAACTGGATTCGCTCAGCAGGAAATGAAGCGAAATTTACGTCTCTTGATTTCTTTAAAAATTATAAAGCGCTATTTGTGTGTACTTTGAACGCATTTTACTTCGAGTAAACTCCCAAATAAACTAAAAGAAACTCCGATGCGCAATCCTTACAGAACCTCAGCAGAAGTGAAATTATATGTTTAACCGGAAGTGAGTCGCTTTAACGCCATTACGTAGCCGAAATTTGGAGCATTGAAAGAAATCAAAATCGCGTTCTTTTTTCCTGATATTCTAGATTAGAGAATGCATCTACTCAGTAGTGGATTCGCAAGTAAAACTTGCGTCGACTTGCGAGTCAACTTGCGTCTCCTTTGGCCACTTGGGCGCAAGTGAACGCATGTCCGTGCAAGTCACAACTTGCGTCGATTTGCGTGAACTTGCGTTTCGTTTGGCCAGGGCTTAAGGCTAATCGCGGGAACTGACTATTAAGGCACAACTTGCGTCGATTTGCGTGAACTTGCGTTTCGTTTGGCCAGGGCTTAAGGCTAATGGCGGGAACTGACTATTAAGAAGTGCCTTGTTATGTCAATTGTGCTGCGTCAACAGCAACAGTTTTCATTTATACCACAATCATTCTGCTCTCCTTGAATGAAGTAAATGAAGTACGAACCACTTGACAGACTCAAACCGTTGGTGTACGCTCGACCCGCCTACATGTCCAGCCTACAGTCAGATTAACAAAATAACATAAAAAGTCCGCAACGTAGGTTTTAGTTGTATTTTAGTACAATATTTCGGCTGGTCAAACCAGCCTTCTTGAGGTACTGTGAATACATAATGGCGTGATAGGACTTATGTATATGATGAAACGTGATACAATAATGACGTTGCGATATGACACTAGATAAGAGAAATAAATGAGTAACTCTATAGAAAGGATAAATACAAGATAATTGCATTGGATCATATATGTTGTATGTCCGTTTCTAATTATGGGTAGGTTAGGCGGCAACCTCCTCAGTTGGTTGGAGGGGAGCAACCCGTTGCTATAACAGTGTCCAGCAGTGAGCCTTACCTTAAACCAATATTAAAAGAAAAGAGGACTTACCTGCTTTTTATCCACACCACGACTGATAAGCTCTATTTTTTTAGTTTTGTGTGGGAGGCAAGATTGGATATGTTTTTAAATGTATCCAGTGTAGTGTGAACATACCCTTAGATTGCCCATAGAGCTTTTCTGTATCCTCTGTTTTTCAAAGGCCTCTGTTTTTCAGTGACTGAGCACATTAGCATATTTTGAATGGAGCTAATTGGTGTGATAAGTAATTAAACTTCCAAGCGTTCAAATCATTATTCAATGTGCGGCGGCGAGATAACAAAAATACATGATTCCACCAGTTCCTAATTCTCTTTTTTCACTTCTTTTTTCTTGTGGAAGACTTCGGAAATCATCCACCGAAAGGTTCTCCTCCACCTGCCCCACCGATACATATCTTCTAGCCATACATCGTGTTATTCGTCTCCTTGCACAACTGAGCCTGCCTGTGCACATTATTTTAAGTCGAAGTTACGACGGGAATGTGTGGAGAATTCGACAGCCAAGTGTCTGGAACCCGGAGGGAGCGGGGGGAGGGGATCTCAATTTTTTCCCAGATACGTACCTGTTAGAGGTCCATTCTAGCAAATCAAGCAAATCACACTTGTTGGTAGCCTGAGTTTCTCGTAAAACATACGAGATTAAATTACGAGGAAAAATACGTCTTGTTGGTACCTTTTAGGGTGTGAATCAATTAAGCGACGCCATGTTTGGTACCTTTTAGGGGTAAATTAGACGAACACCCCCGCCCCCCAAATAGGGTGGTCTGTAATATGCTAGTTGCTCCCCCTTGCAATTTTTGGCTCTTGACAGGAGAAACTCCGGGAAGCTTATCACGAATTATACAACGAATTAGAGTGGGTGTCGAGGCGCGCGTACCGGACCCACTGAATCCTAGAAGGCGTATAAGACACACAAGGCCATACTCGCTCTGTTTCCAACAATTTGCCCCCTCATCGTTACGTAGATTGATAGACTAAAATGGACGGGAAAGGCAGACAAACGAATTTGAACAGTTTCCCGATTGCGTCTGGACGATCGCAATTCAAATAAACCGCCCCCAGGGTGAGTTACAGGGATTGTTATACATGCGAGATCGAGGATTTCACTTCCTCAACTTTAACGCTGTCGTGGACAATAACGGTTATTTCAGGTTTGTGAGAGGAGGTTTTCTCGGGCACGAAACTGATGCGGAGACATTCGGGCGTCCTCCGGTGGGCTTCTACCGGCAGCTCCCTTTTCCCCGAGATGCCTTTCTCCTAGCAGATGGCGGATATCCTGCTACGTATCGAACCACTTCTGGCGCTAACATAGAATTGGGACGAGCGAGAGAGTACATGTAGAAAATCGCATAGGACATATTCCAATTCATCGCAGCGTTCCTTGAAGAGCGGGAACATTTTGATCACAGAAGCAGTTTGCGTGTTTGTTTCCGTATGTTGTAGTCGCCCTTACAAATAGGCGCCGTACGTTAATAACGCGCACACGGGGATGGTTTGCGCCGGTCCTGTAATGTGAAAACAGGCAAAAGGCAAACAATGTCAATTCTAGAAAATATAAGTATAATGCACTTGGGCCTGGTTGCTGGATATCGCATAATTCTTCCGAAGCTTCATTATGCATAGGATCTGCGTTTTCCATCTTCTTGGTCTTTCTGGTATTCAGGATCAACTCTTCCGCCGTGTTAGTGACGGACCATTTGATATTTGATGGGGGGAGTGACTAATTTTTTTGGGCTCGATATTTTTTCGCGTCCAGTTTTGCTGCTCGATTTTTCCCCCCTCAAACGTGACTGTGCTCGATTTTCTTCCTGTATTTCTTTTTTTGGGTTTGAGAATTATATAAATTATTACGCCGCGTCAAATCGATCACTTCAATAAAGTACGATTTCAAGCTCTCCTGTTATGCTAGCATTTCGCGAAATCGGTATGTTTAAAGCATCCGGAACAGTTCGGGTTTTTGGTCACCGGACCGCTTTGTAAACTTTCATTTTTCTTCTAACTGAACAAAGGATTGGCTATTCAAGAAGCCGTTAGGCAGTGGCGTGTCCACGGGGGGCCACAAATTTACGAACGAGGGCTGACCAACTGAGTAGTTTGCTTGTATGGTTTCTCGAAGCTCGTTGCGATGTTGAAAATCAAACTAACGAGGTAAGTGAAATTCTTACTTCTTGGAGACGAAAACCACGCTCAAGAAATGGAGTAACTGAAAAAAACATCATGGAAACTTTCCAATTATTCATCATAGCCTAGTACAATGTTTTAGTTTGTAAATACTACACCACAACATGCGCTTTTTTATGCGGATGTATCAGTTGAAAGTAAGTAAACCTTTATTTACCATTTTCTGATAATAAATTTACTTTCTATTTATAAAGTCATCTGGTTCTCTGAAAAATAGTTATCAGGAGAGAGATTGAGAGTGAGTTTGCTCGATTTTTTCGCCACCAGCTTTGCTACGCGTCTCCGTCCTAGCTTGACTTTCGCGCGGCTTCCTAGAAGTTATGCACGAGTGATCACAATAGTATACCATAATTAAGCGAACAAAAGATCGAGGCATAGCACAGATCCTCCGTCTTTGACACCTTAGCACAGAGGATACAGAAAAACTCTAATAGTTTGATTTTCAACATCGCGACGAGCTTCGGCTGGTGGCGAAAAAAATCGAGCAAACTCACTCTCAAACTCTCTCCTGATAACTATCCTCCTTGACTGCAACAGTAATGCTGTGCCTGCAAATCTTTTCATTCTTACATGCCTGGCATTGGCATGGTACGTGGTTTTCATGTACAGTGCATATGCTTTTGAAATACCAACTGACTTTCTTCGCTTGCCATATGAGTATTACAAATCACTAATGTCAATAATCCTATTCTATTCGAAAAAGTGGTCACACAGCTTCCCGCAATTCTAGTGACAACAACTTCTAGTGAGTTCTCTTCTGCGGCTTTTACTGTGCGATAAGACCCTGTTACTTTACCTTGTTCTTGCTGGATAGGTTGTCTTCAGAAATGAATCAGTGACACCAGATGACGCACTCTCAATAAAGCGGCAGTCCAACCCGATGACTCGATAAGGTCTCCAACTCGGGTACGTTAAGGCTTGACCCGCGGGATCAAAATACCCCCTGCGAAGCCCTTTGAAGGCTCAGCTGAAATCCAATATGGCGGCGCGTGGTTATCAAGACGGGAGAGTAAACAAATAGTTTTGGGAGCATTTGGAATTTAATTTGGGATAGAACACTTGGATATTTTCATTCTGAATGAAGAGAGATGCTCTACAATGTTGGAAGGTAGGTCGAAGAAACCTTTTTTGTCTATTTGCTTGCAATTTCGAAGCTCGCCGATGGACGTTAAATTATTCTTCGAACCACATTCAAAAATACAATATTTGTTCTTGTTTTTGCTGGCAAAATAACTGGTTATTGTAATCAAGACTAGCGCGATAAAGGCCGAAAATTATTTCAAAGACAGACGTGTTTATTTTATGCAATATTTTATTTCATAATAGCTAAAGTCAAGCTTATTTATTTTCTCCTGATATTGCACAGACTTTTTTAAGAATTTTTAAATTCCAGAATGATCCCATACCACACCAGAGGGAATAGAAAATGTTGCTTTTCACATAATCACCATCATTCATTGGACATTCCAGAAGGTTGTGTTTAGATATATCATCACATATTTAAACAATTAATAAATAGATATTGAAAATTCTGAAGACTAAAAGATCTGGAAATTTTGTAGTCCCATTTTTCATCAAAGATTTGGACTATTTGTGAAGGGTTATCTTCCATAAGTCCAGCAATTTCATAGCTACACGGAATTGCTGTTCTGTGTTTGGTTCATGTTGATCTCGTCCGTGATCTTCCTGCAGGTGTTTATAGGCTATCAACACCTGCACCTTTGCCAAATGTGTTTCAAATCTTTCAACATTGTATCTTGACTTTGGGTTCTGCTTGACACTTTGTGCCAATTTGTCATACTTGATTACTTCCTCAGTCAAGCCCAATACAACCTCCAGAGCCTTTGCTGTTTTTGATGTGACCTCTTGTGCCTTCCTTCTCTTTTTGGCAGGTGGTTCTGCATTTGTTTGGTCATCAGTGGTTGGCTCATTCTGGCTTGATGCTTGATTCAGAGTAAGGTTAGTACACTCATCATGTTGTTGCCTGTCATCGACAGTGTCTTCAGGAGTTGGTTGATTATTTGGTGTACTGTCTGTCTGGTCATAGTCTGTATTTAGGATAGTCTGTATGAGTTGTGGCACAATCTCCTCCTCCTCAGGCTCATCATTGTCAAGCTCATTACCACAGACTGGTTCAACTACTATTTCTACATGTACATAGTCTTCCTCTATCTGGTTTATGCTTGGCATATTATTATTATTCTCCATCTGAAAACAGCATGATTCAGATTTATAGAGCTTCCCATCAGTGTTTCTGAGTTTGGCAGCTGGAACTTTAATCCCTGTGGTTATACACTCATTCCACGTTGCTTGTAAATACTCTTGTTCTTGCTGAATAGAGGAGGAGCGGAAATGATGCAGGCGTGGCCCTTTGTCTCTGAAACCCTCTTCTGTTGGCCCATCAAAAAACTCAATGTAGTCGTCACCCTCTTGCCACCACACTCCCTCGCCAGGCTTGATGAAATCAGAAATCATTCTTAGACTGGCTTCCCAACCACCAGCATATGTCTCCAGTTCACCTTTCGTCAACACAGTGTTTGCCCTTCCTGGAAGACTCTTAGCAATTCTACTTATTTCCTTTTCTTCTTTGATTATCAGGCCTGACCTAGCTGGTGCTTGCTTGATACGTAGAACTGCATTCTTTGCCAGATCTTCTATTTTCCTGTTCCATGTGTTAGATGTTATTGTTGATAACTTTTCAAAGAACCTCTCAAACATTTCAGCATTTGTTGAACGATGAGAAACAAGACGCAAGTGCTGTGCAGCATGTGATGTAGTTGTATGAAAGTAGATGCCAAAGAGCTTTCTATATGTGAGGCTCTTGGGAGGACACAGAAGCTTTCTACATTGTATGGCATGCACCCAGGCCAGGTTATGGAGCCGAAGGATCATTTTTGGGGTTCTCTTCTCATCCTGGGTATAAAAGATCTCCACCATTTCGCATAGGGTGGTAAAAGCAACTTGACACTTCAGTTAACGAGAGGGTACAATGCAATGGTCACAAAGACAAGTGTCTTTCTATAATCAACCCCTCTTAGTTTTTCCTTGCTGAACTGTACAGCAAGGACTTCCTTGAGTTTGATTAGAGCATCAATGACTTTGATGTGATGGGGCAGCTCCTGTAAAACATTCTTGATGTGGTTGAGGGTACAGTGCAATGCCTCAAAGCATAACACTTCATAGTTTGTCAGGTGTAGTTCCTCTACAGATTTGTTATTGTTGAGGAGTGCAGGAAGTCTTGTGGTTCCACCCAACATTTCAGCAAGCTCCTTCTGTAATTCATCCCTTTTCCCCTCTACTGAGTTCCCACGTGTTGCAAGTTCAACCTTTAGCTCGGCCACTTTCAAGTTTTTGAAGGGATGGGGGTTGTCGCTACGTCCTGCTGGCCCAGCTAGTACTGTTTGTTGTTTCTCCTTGAGTGGTCTGTATGTTCTCTGGAGGCTGTACTCTAGGTCGAAGGAACAATTTATGTTGCTGTCACAGCAAGTGCATGCATAAGTGCCACCTTGCTGTGTCCCATCTTCGAACTGCACTGCTGGGCTATCCCCATTCATAAACCGCATGACATCCTCTACTGGCACTCCATCTTTTGTTAACAAGGGCTGGTTCACCTCCTGTAGGTCTTCTTGACGGGTAGGGACAAACTTCAGCTGTTCTTCAACTGTGGATCTACTGTGCCCCAGGATATAGAGTTGAGGGTACTCAATTGTTGCTTGTACATCAACATGTTGTTTTAACTTCTCAGCTGCCTCTTTTGAAGTTAGATGGATGGCTGGGTCATATAGCTCTCTCATGCAGAATAATACGTGGCCGTGATTGCCAAGAGTCGAGTGGTCATGCCACATTAACCAGTGTCTCTTTCTTTGTAAGCTCTTCAGATGCTCTCTGAGGCTTTCAGTCTCTCCCTCAGCATTCTCATGAATTGCTTGCAGCTGTTTGATAATATCGTCCCTTGATAAGTTGGCATAGTACTCATCATCTCTTAATCTAAGCAAATCATGGTTGTTTTCAAGTGCCTCTTTTCTTATTTGCTTCATAGGGATTTTCCTGGCATAAATATTAGCATGTTGTTCTGCGACATCACCTTCTTTGTTTATTAACAGCTTTGTGACCTGCGTCTGTGCAACAGGAACCCCGACATCTAATTTTCCATTTGCTATTTGTTTATTTATTTCCTCCTGGAGTGTTCTACTTGACCGGGCAACTGGCAGGGAGACAGCTTGGCCATTCTGTTTCAGTAAAGCTCTCCTTGTACGCATTTCTATGAAAAAACGGTGCAAGGTTAAAAAAACTTATTCGACTTGTATTTGTAATGATTTTTTTAACCACCATATCTGATTCGGAGTGACTACAATCTAAGGCATGTATACAGCTATTTCAATAAGAGGTTTGTCTGCCTTGTTATCTCTCAAGCCCAAATCAAACAAAAGGGCAGTACTGGTAGAAAATCAAATATATCATTGTGATGATACATGTATGTACGTACCTCACTATGGTCTGACAGCTAATCTCTACAAATCAGCTGTATAATACTCAATATGATCCTTATTAGGAAAGGGATATTGTATTAAAGCACACAAAAAATAGGGGTATTATTAATTAATTTTACTTTTCAATGCTTGGTTGGTGTTTTATAAAGTCAGCCTCAAGAATAAAATGCTCATAATTATAGGGTAATTGTGACCCTGACATTACCTTTATGCTGGTCTGGAATGTCGGTGAAGCGTGAGATGTCAACTCCCTCTTTTTTATCCAGAAAAGCTTTAAGCATCTGACCCCCATTAGCTGGCGTCTGAGTACTGTTCTTGTACCTAATGTTATACAGCTTGGCCTTTTCAGACCAATTGATAGGTCCATGAGGCCAGTCTTTCATTTCATTCACCAATTTATCTATATCGCCTGTAATATTTTCAATGGCTGCTGTATGGGATCTGTGTTTTTTCTCAGGTGGGGTAACACGAACCCTTTCAGTTGCCTCCTCAATGGTCTCAAATGAGTTGGCCATCCTTTGGCGTTCTCTGGAACTGTATGATGAATTAGATCTCAAATGTGTTGTAATGTCATTTTTAGTGTACATTTTTTCCTCCAGTTCTTTTTAGTTGTACGCTGATCATCTCTTTTCTTTTCCTTTTTTCGACAGGAGACAACTTTCTCTCCAGTGAAGCTTCTGGGACAAGGACTAGAATATCACTAAGAGATTTATTGAAGTTTTCCTTGCATTTTTCATTATACTCTGAATAGATTGTTTGTCCTATAGACTTTAGCCGTTTGTTGGTTACTTTTAGACCTGTAGGCACTGCAGTATGCTTTTTAGCATTTGCTTTGAGCTCACTCAGTGGCCCCTTCTTTGCATTTGTATACCTGTTCATTTTGCTCATAGGATATGTTGCTTGAAACTCAGAATTATACAGCATACAGGCTCTGCAATCTGTCACTTTGTGAGCCCTTTTAGTATCCTTGGTTATGGTTTTGCATTGGCTCCAGTTTGACACAGAAAACTTTGCTAGATATGCTTTCTTGTCAGTAGTGTTTCTCCAGTTTGAAACAGCATTGTCAATGGCCTTGCACACTCGGTTGAAGTCATATTGAGTTAAATAAAACTGCTTTGAATACTCTTTGAAATGTTCACAGTACAATTTGTACCTTTCTTGTAACACACGAGCTCCAAACTTTGCAGCCCCCTCACCACTAGCTCGTTTGATAGAACATAATTGCTTGGTTTCTCTAATACAGACTTTAGCCCAGACACAGTCCGCTTTGCAAGCCATTGAAATAGCTTGTAGTTTCTAAAGAAACTGTTTGATAGTATAAAGTTGGAATATTGATGTAAATAGGACTCGAATGTTTGAGGTATTCAAGCTTGTGTAAAACCTTAGCAGAGGATAAGAGACTGGGAATCATATCTCTAATCGCATGCGCAAACTGGGAAAGATGTCTGGACCGCGATCTCTGGAAAATTGCAAAACACAAGAACAGAACTAAAAAGAAACGATTTGTTATTTGTGATTGTATTTAATAGTAAGCCCACACAAAAAGTCGAAAAAAATAGTTTATTTCGGCACTTGAATACACTTTATGGCAGATAAATTAAGTACACAGGGACGAATTGCTAGAAATATGCGTTCAAAATAATCAAAAACAGCGAAAATTACCGTGAATAAGGCCCCTAAAATATGTACGGAAACTGCACTCTTCGTCCGCCATCTTTGTTACTTGACCAAGTAGAAGCCTCAGTGGTCCCCAGTAGGCAATATGTGTCCAAAACTCATTGTATTGAGAAGACTACGGGGGAGGTGAAGGTAGCTTTTGCCACCCAAAAGCTACCCTCGTTCCTAGGTCCTTCGCGGATGTTTTATAAAATGGCGGCAAGGCTGAAATGTTGTTCGATGAGAACTTTGTCGCAAAATGGGGAACATTTAAACTTCTTTACTCGTATGAACATTCTTCAAACCTAAAAGAAGAGATAGTTTTCTACTATTATCTGTCTTTTAATAAGTTCTAGCTATGATAGAGGCCGAGATATTTTGTTATTAATACGCGATTTCGTTGCGATTTGATTGTTTGTGTAATTGTCGCCCTAGTTTCATCTACTAATCCTTTGTGCAGACAACGTTAGAAGACATATTTGAGAAGATCCATTACTGAACTAACCATACCAATTGCTTATGTTCCGAAATTCATTGTTTTTTAGGTTCCCCATTTTTGAGTTTTTAAGGCGCTATTTTTCGCGTGGTAAAAAAAACATCAAAAATGTTTTAAAATCTCCTACACGATAAAAATTATATTTCTAAAATCAAAATGATTATCTTTAATAGTGTTGAAAGTTTTGTGAGATTTTGTTAACATTTGGCCGAGATTTAGAGCATTTTATTTATAGCCTCGTTTCCATGCCCCCTGCCAAGCCTTAACATACCCGAGAAGGTGTTCCTTAGAACCATCTCCGGGTGAAGGCCACCAAACCTTACCACAACATTACCTCATGCAACTTCCACTGCCAAGTTTTACCAAGGCGAAAAGGGGTTGGTTGAGGGCCATGTCCGCTATCTGGCTCGGGTTCAAGAACTCAGTTGCTTTATTCAGCAATCCATACCATGCTTTATCATAGCTGGCGTCGCCGCATTCTCGTTAAAGAAAGGCAGAAGGGCTGACTAAGTAGCTGAATGGAACGCAGGCCAAGCCTGTCCTGTGCTTTATTTAACCGACGAATGGAAGTGCAGTGGTAGAGCGATGGGCTTGGCCGGGCCAACACTCAAATAATTGAGGAGAAGGTGCTGCCTTTGCTTTAATATCTGCAAATGGATAGACCTTCGCGTCTTCTCGGATAAGGACGTTAAACCGTAGGTCCCGTCTCTCACATACACTACACTAAACCGGAACCAGAGGTACGTTAAAGAACCACGAGTACGTCGGAAGTTGCCCATCCTCAGTGCAGGGCTTACAACTTACTAACCCACTACACTGACCAGGGAATATCCACCAGCACTGACTTGCCTATAAACCGTAAACAAAACAACTTTTGGGTTCTCCAGAGGCTTGGCGACATACGTTTACGCGTGCCTTGCCTACGATAACTCACGTGATGCACGCAGCATTCTGGGAAAATGTACCAAATTGACTCAAGGACAAGAGAAAAAATGGCCACACGTGCCGTGCAACACTACCACTGAAAATGCACTTTTTTCGTTATCCGGGATTAAGGTTGGCAAAGTATGAAGGGAAACACGCTCTTAAGGGAATCCATATTCAAAAGAGGGAATGGAAATATAGCCAAAACCATGTAAGTTGTGTCACCGTGGGCTTTCGAGGGAAGTCAATTTTTGGCTTTCCAGTATATGTAGATCTGCCAAAATTTGTTCATAGCGGAGGGGAGCACCATATGGTAAACAACATATGGAAAACAACATATGGAAAAGTGGTATAACAAGAATCATATAACATCAAGTCACTTTTGAGTGGCTTGAGACATTTTTGGCACTTTCATGTAATCAATGACGTCATGTCACGTGACTGTAACAACAGATAGTTATTACCCCAAAGACAACTTTTGCTAAGTTTGGTTGTAATTGGAGCTATTTTCGTGAAGATATCAATTTTTTGTCTGTTCTTGAATAAAAGCTGTAGTGTCCGTCCCTCCGTCCGTGTCCACATCCGGGAACCTTAATTCCTATCTCAAGAAGGAAAGGTAGTAAGACAACCAAACTTGGGCAGCATTGTCTTGATGCCATAGGATGTGACCGACATGGCTATGCGACGTGACGTCATCAATGACGTCATCATTTAAAAACCGCTGTGTAATACCCTGGTATGGGAGCCCTGTGGCATTTAAAAGAAAACCCTCGGCTCGAGAAGGAAAGATAGCAAGACAGCAAGAAAGATAGCTCTAACTTGAACAAAGTTGTTAGGATACAATGGACCGTGCAATAACATGGTCACGTGGTGTTTCAGCTTCATTCGTGCTTAATTGGAGCTCTTCTTTTAGGCAGTGCTTAAATCTATATATTATCTACACTTTTCCGTTGCCCGTTCCATTAATGATTCAATTTCAATGACTTAGGTACCTTATAGAAACTTTTCCTCCAGTTAAATTTTGCAAAGGCGATAGTATTCAGAGAAAAATATAGCAAACTAACTTTCAGAAAGCCAGCGTTCGAACTCATCACGGAGAGCTTCTGCTCCCTTTGAGAATTCTTCCTTTGATTTCTCCTATGCCACTTCCTTTGGCATACATATATCGAGAGATATTTTTTGTTAAAGTCTACGAGATACCCAACACCTTCAACTTTGCTCCTGTATTGCTTTATTATTTATTTATTTATTTACATGATTCAATAGAGGGCAGGGCTTACCTACAGAGCGATGCTCCAATAACAGGTTCCCTTTAATCTTACGATATAATTATGCAAGTAACAGAGCATGCCGGATGCATTCTGCATCCCTGCAGCTGAAGCATTTCAGAGGCCTTGCTCCCCATCTGTACCTGTTGTGTGTAGATATTGCGTAAGCCTAAGAACCTATCGCCACAGCCAGTGCACATGCCAGTGCACATAGGATTTACTTCTACGGGAGTCACCCCCAGGGGTAGTCATCACGTCTGCTTAACTTAAGTGTTTCATTTACAAAGTGTAATGAATACGTAGTCCTCTCTGGACTCCATTTGCACAATGACCATTGTACAGGCCCTCTCCCAGTTAGAGTTCCAGTTGCTGTGGAGCAAGCTGCACTATCCAGCACATACCAGAGGGTGTGGCCAAGCCAACATTATCAGCGATATAGTACGAAAAGACATCACTAGGCAGGTTCAATATGACTTGCTGTTGTCATTGTACAGTAGACAAAAAAACATGCTGTTTGGAATACCTCCATCATATGCTGACAGACTGGTGGCTCCTGGGTAAGAAAACAACTATTTAAATGATATCATGTTTTGTGAATGAAAATGTAAATCATCAAACATATTTCACTAACCAGCCTTTTCACTTTGTGCGTGAAATGGCATTTTCTGCCCTATAGTGTATCGTTTTTCGCTTGTTTGGTCTCTGATAGGGTATGTATTTCATTATGGCTTACCCTACAAACAAATTTCGACCAAAGTTGTGCTGCATTTAGCGTTAAAGACAGTTGGTTTAAAAGCCTTTACATTATTATAACAAAATGCCTCTTTGATCACGACCAACTGGACCACCCTGTTGACTAACTTTAGGTCTGTGGTAGGGTAAATACATACAATTTTAAGTGTAGGTCTTATGGGTACTATAATAAACAAAGGATTTTTAGTCTCTGATAGGGTCAGGTTTTCAAGACCATGGTGGCACATCCCTACCCAAAAATCAGTGGAGTACCCCATGAAAATGCTATAACATTGACTTTCGTATTTTTAAAGCCTCATAGCTTTTGTACTGAACAATAAAAAAATGCAGCCACAATTTCAGACACCAATCAGATTACAGAAGAGCAAAGGAGGGAAAATGGGGATATTTTAATAGAAATTAATTGCATTCCACCATGCTTTTCTGTTGGCTTGTCTAGTTCTTATACAGACCATTACTTCATAAGTTGTTTCTTTTTTCCATAGCCTGCTAGTCCATTCTAAAACTTGCCATCAATACATAGGTGATTATTTTTTGTTTAAACTGAGGATGTATATGATTGCTCTTCAAATGACGTGCAAAGAAGGTTCCCACAGAGTTTTATATTTGTTTGTTTATTTTTTTAGAGGCCCGGACTGCCGAATTTCTCCAGAAATTCAGGGACTGAGCCTCCCATATGAAAATATCCCCCCCCCCAAAAAAAAAGCTGCATTTCCTTGAAGATCATGTTATCCCTCAGTTAAAGAAGTTGGGTCTAGCCCTTGGGTTCTTAGGAGAGCATGGGGCAGAGTCTATACACAGGCAATTCAATGGTATCAAGAGGATGTACAGTTCAGTGCACAATGAATGGAAAAGTTGCACCAAAGCTAATCTCTTTAAAGTCTACCCACTCCCAAAGTTAAAAAGAGGAAGATCTCTACATCCTAGCCCAGAGCTTTATCAATGGTCTCTAGTGAGTCAAGACAACCAGGTCTTTTAGGAGCTAAACACATAACAACCAGCTCGAGGAAAGCCAGAGTAATATCTTCACACTGTGAAATGAAATAACATGTTATTTCACAGTGTGAAGATATCAAGTGTTTGTGCGGGATTAACCATTGTATTTCACTGATGTTATATAATAAATTGATATAATCAAAACAGATCTCTTCTAATAGTTACTACGTTTTTCATATATTTTTTTAAACCTTATTTTTTTGGCCTTCCTTAAATCACAGAACTGACACTCAGAACTGACAAATATGCTCAGATGACAAAGCTACTTGATTGCTTAGATGTTTGGCACAATTAGTTTAGTCGGTGCAGAGTTTACAGAAGTGTGAAAAACGTAGTAAATTATTGCAGTATTAAGAGTAGTATAAGCTTACATGAACCTGGCTCCAAAGGCCAGCAAATGCTGGGCTTGATCCAGGAATTTTTAGACATGGGTTGGGGGTAAACAGTGAAAAATATTGGATTGAAAAATGACAAATTTCTGTCAGCAAATACAGTAATCCACGGAAAAATCTCCCAAAAAAGGGGGCCACGGCCCCCTGGCTCCCCTTGATCCGCCCTTGGGCAAAACTAGTGAGTAGTTTGTGAATTTTGGGTTTTCATCTTATTCAAAATCAAGAGAAATACCTCTCAGCCACCTCTGGGAGCTTATGTGGGTCTGTTGTTGATTATTCTGCAGACTGACAACTTACATTTGACAACACAAGAACTTCCACCTTCAATAACGTTCTCCCAACAACGTTTGAAGTTCGAAAGGGAAGGGAAATGTTTGTTCACGAAAGAGACACCGAAATTAATCTGTGAAAAGGATATGAAAAGTACAGTGAATTAAGACTGACCTGGAGATGAATCCAGTCATTGTACATCCCGAATTCTGGTCTTAATTTCTCGTCAATAGGCTGAAGATAACAGGACATTGTGCGAGTTTCTCTGGAAAACTTCTGGTTCTTCTGTCTTGTCGGTTAAACTCGATGCAAAATTCCACGCTCCGATTTCGTTGAAAATGCAGCAGTTTAAGTACAAAGCGAAAATACTGCTTAGAAATGCCAGAAACATCCAAATCTGCAGTTCCTTCCCTGCTAGTCCCTCCATTATACCTTGAAACAACGTGTTAGTGCTTTTGGTGATCGGAGTCTCATGGGAGTCACAATCACAGGTTTTGTTGATCACGGTCAGATGGTTTGAAACATCATAGCGTACGTCACGACCGGTGTGGGCTACCTGTGGTGAAAATATTCGAAGCACCAACTGCGCATGTTCAGTCTATAATAATTGCTCGTAACGGCTGTGTGGTATGACGTCATCGATGACGTCATCAAAGAAGAAAAGGTATATATCTTGAGAAGGGATGAACCTCAGACAACCAAACTTGGGTGAAGTTGTCTAAGTGGCAAGTGGGGTGCAACGGCTTGGTCACGTGGTATGACATCATCAAACGAGAAAATGCTTATATCTTTGGAAGGGGTGAACCTCAGACAACCAAACTTGGGTGAAGTTGTCTAAATGGCAAGGGAAACGGAACTGCACGGTCACTTGGTATGACGTCATCAAAGAAGAAAAAGTATATACCTTGAGAAGGGATGAGCCTCAGACAACCAAACTTTTAGCCAGTGGCTAAATCTATATATTAGGAGCTGTCATCTAACCTATAAGTTGAGGTAGCGTATCTCCTGTTGTTGCTGGTTCCCTAAGAGGTCCGCACCGTACCGAAACACAAGATTGCGGCGGTGGCCAAAACGACATTTCTCGGGGTATTTTGAGGTTGAGACTTCTGCTATCATTATCTCAGATACTGAACTGAGTAATGAACCACTTTCCACATCTACGAAGGAGGTTGACTCGCAGAGTACTTCTTTCCGCCATTGAGATATCAAAGCCGACTGGACGCTGATTCTGCAACGATTCGCCAAGTTTGTTCTAAAAATTTAAAAGCGCTGCCTCACAGATACAGTAACAAAGATGAAAGCTCCTATTGATGGGTTCCTCATGGACCTATAAATCCCTTTTTGCACCCAAAGATACACGGGCCAGACGCGGGCCATACTTCACTTTTCGTCCTATGTTTGCGATGCGACTTCTTATTTGTTTCGCTTTCTTGGGGTCCTTCTCTCCCTTATATTTGCCATACACGGCCATACACTTCATTATATTTGCCATACAGGCAAAAGTTGACTGCCATTGTTGAGTGTGAAGTGCATGATTTTTTCCAGTTATTTCCGTTCATCTTTGCCGCGTTTTTATATAGGATTTTCTCCTCTTCTCCGATTCCATCTGGTCTGGATCGACATTGCTCGCCGCCAGAGGTCGTGCAATCCTCTAAAAAATATAAACGCAAGTATTAACTGTGAGTAACAAAATCTAGATACCGAACGCACCGCAGGAAGTCGTGAAGTGTGTTGAAAGTACCACTCGCTGACTTCTCTTCCAATTCATTTTATTTAAAGAAAATAGCAATAGCCGAGAGTACTGAAACGTTCTGTATGCACAAAAATGTGACACTAAAATGTGACATTTTCTATTTTATAGAACAATAGCGCTAGGATTTGTTGATGTGTTCAATGGGGTGACAAGTTTTATACTAGAGCCGTGAAATAACAGCATTTCGTAGTATTCATATACCCGCAATCTCGTTCTTTCAGGGTCCCCAACGCCTTCATTGCAGCGTTTTTGCTGGTCTTGCACATCTCGCTGGACCTTGTGATATTTTCATTAAGAGCCTCATATTTATAGTAGCACGGATTAATCCTTTTGAAAACTTTGATTAAACGTCAACACCTGTCAAAGAATACACTACATAACGAAAAGTACATTCTTACAACGCACGCTCGAATGATTAAATGCGCTCCAGTCGCATGACATGTACTGGTCTTTACTATTTGATTAACAATAAAGCTTTAATTATCTTTGATTGCTTTTGGACGAGATTCATTTTGTTAATGCTAGAGGTGTTTTTTTTTCTTCAAAATATTGTCAATGCTTTCAGTGATGGACTGAAAATATCCTCTACTCGACTAAAAGGAAGAAGTGAAAGTGGAAGAAGTGTCATATAATATGACATTTTTTCGTCAAGCAAGCGATAATTCACCTAGCCGATTAATTTGCCCTCTTCAATAGCAGAAAAGGGAAAAAAGACATTATTCTACCACTTGTCAATCTACCTTTTTGACAAGTCTGACTGGCAGTTCCACCACTTGTCAATCAACTTTGCCATTTTGGCAAACCATATATAAAATATGGGGTTATCAACTGTCACTTTTTGTTTGCAGTTTCAGTAAATGTAAAATGGATGTTCCAACACCATTTCCAGTTTTTATTCACGCCACCATAGTTCTACTAAACTGTATCCAGTAGGTCGACGAAGATATAGTATATTGCTGCCGCTATTGCAGTGATAATTTTCTTATTTCGCCGGATGAATGACGGAGGGAAATACAATTTCCGACAGCTCTACGGGCGTTGTATATTGTCCCGCTTGGTTGAAAACCCTGTTCAGTTTTGGAGTTTGACTGGTGAAACCCCAAGCAGTTTAAGTCGCATTGTTGATCGCCTGACGGACATGGAGCTGCGAAGCTGCAATCTATCTGGGAGATATTAGAGGTCTCAAAATGCAGAACTCTGAAACCTGCAAGCAGTTGGGGAATTTCCCTGGGGGGTTATTTGAGGTTTAGGTCTGTGTCGTTAGAAAATGATCACAACTAAAAAACCATGTGAAAACGATTTTATGATAAACTTTGCGGCCACAAACTGTAAAAAGTGCGACTTTCAACTTCGCAACCTATTATTTTCGTAAATATGCAAAATATCGAAAATCGCTGACACGGTTTTGCAGTTCATTTCTCCGAGATTAAAATCCGACAAAATGTGAAATTGTGCAACAAACCGCTAGTGGTCTGGAGCTTCTCAAGTAAACAAGGTAGTTTTTAGTTCCGGGTCTTAAAAATACAGAAAAATGTAAACTTCGATAAACTAAACAACTTCATAAGATAGAGCAATATTTAAGCTTTAAAATGATATATCGCTGATTATCATAGCATAAATTGCGACGCGACGAGAATTTTTTTCCGAAGACACCCCTCACGGGTTTACAGAGAACATAAAATGATAGACTTATAGGTATCGTTGCTCTTTCTTTATAAGGGCTTTTCCGTATCTTATGTTTTTCACAAAGCTTTGTTTTACATACCCTTTGTACTTATTACTGTAATTTATGTGTCAAGACTGAAGACTGGGTATTCCTGGATGCGGTGATTCGGGGGTGCAAAAATACAATCACTCCAATACAAACCTCGCATGTTCTTCGTATATTTCACAGCACTCCTCATCTCAAATTTATTTAATGATACAAAAACTGTTGTTTTGTACAAGAGCATAGTACAAGAAATCATTTGAAAAGCACTCGCCAAAAAAATATATTGCTTCCATGCGAAGCATCATGTTGCGTGGTTGTGTAGCAGAGACATCGCGATCGATGCTATGACGATGGGTTTCTTCTACATGTTCATGTTATGTCACAAATGTTTGTTTTGCGCGTTTACATATCACGTGATGGTAGACAACAGGTGTTTGTAAAAGCCGTAAACAATCATTTTTGATCACAGTGTAATCGTAGTCGTGTGACTTTAAAGGAGTCATGTTTTTTTATAACACTAAGCTTCATCAAACTCGGGTACCCTGTGGTATTCGGCACTGGTATTCAAATAATCACTTCCTGGCCAATATATTTCTGATACATTAAACTTTAGACCATTGAAAGGCTCTTCTTGTCAATCACTTTCGGAAATCACAAACTTACATGATAGAAAATAGTCTTTTGGCTGATACACCAAGGCAAGTTATTTCACTTCCTTTTCATTTCATTTTGCTTAGCTTCATTTCCAGGTCACGTAACCTTCCTTAACACGTTAACACTCTTAACATCTTCCATTATCTTTTAGCTGTTTTCCTGCTTTGAGTATAGGAAATTAGGCAAGTAATGAGGATTTTCGGTGTTAACCTCGTTTTCATGTTAAAACCCTCCTTAATTGCAATTATGAGAAAGATCTCGCTGGGATCCATATATAATATTGTTTAACATGTCGAAATCTATCAATTTGCCGAATTTCATGCTTTTATCAAAAAGTGAACAATTAAAACACCATTCTGTCGGACTATAATATATAGATTTAGGCACTGCCTAAAAACGGATCTCCCTGTCATCAATGACGTTTCTAATTTTGCTGACGTCATGCCACGTCATCTTGGTTTGGCACCCCACCCCCTTGCCTCCAAGATAATTTTATCCAAAGTTTGACCACCTAACAATGCTGCCTTCTTGAGATATTGCTTTTCTAGTTTTGATGACGTCATCGATTCATGTCACGTGATCTTAGTGGTGCACCGGCTTTTGCCTACAAAATAACTCATGTACCCAAGTTTGGTCACCTAGCGATGTTGCCTTTTTGGTATATTGACTTTTCTAGTTTTGATGACGTCATCGATGACGTCATGCCACATGACTTTGGTGGTGCACCCCCCTTACCTCCAAAATAACTTTAGCACCGGAGCTCAATATGTGGTCATACCATGGCATCTAATACAACCCACCAGGCGTGTACCGCTGCATCATGGAGATTGCGATGATCCCACAACGTATACGATTATACCGAGGATCCGACACTTACACTTTAACAGGCGGCCGAGGCGGCAGGCGAGGACTATGGCAACCATCTGTCCATACATAGACATAAGGGATATTGGTACGGCCAAAATGATGGTACGGCCAAAAATAACATGTGGCTGAGGTGGCAAACGTCCGCCCATATATGTAGCGAGGATAATGCCACAGCCAAAATTAACTGTATAGAGGCAACCTATCCTATTAAATCCAAGAGGGGACAGGAAAAATATATGTTGCATCTGTATTCTAATTCGTAAAAATGGATTGAACAACCGTCTCTGTAGATCTTATATATAATACGTGATGTGGGCGGGTCAAGGTCAAACTGTTGGCCCAGCAGCCTGGAAAAACGGCTGCACCACGGAACTTCTAAACCACGCCATTTTCTTGCATACTAGGGGAACTGTGTTATAGGATACATTTTATTGGAAAACGATAAAGTGTACGGAATATCTGATTCAAGCGTTTTCGTAAGCGAGAAGATCGAGCTCGCAAAGGCATCATTTTAAGTCTTCCACAGAAACCAAAAAATAAACAATTTCTCGCAGCCGAAAGCAACAATTACGTCCAAACCTACGCGATTCTCTCACAAATAACACAGTAATGTTCAGGCAAAAGTCGTTTTTCCAAAAAGTTTAGAGTGAACAATATATCCCATTCAAAGGTTTTGGCGCGTTGCACGAAGCCCCGGCGCGCCATTTATAAATTAACAAACACTCAGTTCACAAACAACAGTCCTTTGACAGCCTATTTATTCCGAAATCTATACTAAAAACAGAGAAGTTCGAGCCGAAAAACCGAAGCTCCCAAACCCCACCGGAAGGAGGAAATGTATGAAATTTTCGAAATCTATACTAAAAACGGAGATGTTCGAGCCGAAAAAACGAAGTTTACAAACCCGAACGGAAGGAAATCTCTCCAGTGTGCATGTTTTTGTTGGAAAAGGTTTTACTTGAGCTAAGGTCTAATTCAAGCGATTTTTCCAAGTTTCAGTGATAAGCTTAGATTGTTTCAGCTATGTTTTTAAATCACACCCACTTGAATTCGAATTGACCGAGTTGTACAAGTCTTTAAGAAAGTCCAACATGATGTCGATGAGCAGTGCAAAGCAACTTTCCATTGAAAACAGCAAGAATCTAAAAAGTTTTACTTTACCTTTCTTGCGCTTCCTAAACCTTCCTATTCACTAGACGAGGGACTTCTCTTGATATTATTTACATCCAAAACCAATAGTTGTTGAAGTTCGAGTGGTACAGCTCAGCCTTTTTCTTTCTTGACCGAAAATACGACCACATCGATCGACACACGCGCGATCTTTTCGCGCCAAAACCACAGTGAAACCAATGCCTCAACACATTTGTTAGGAAATATTTAGGGGGTTATTGTGTGGCATTTGCCTCATTTCCATTCACAAGGAACATTGTTTTCAAAGATCTTATTTAAAACGCCTTTCCTATCGTATGCTACGGTGCAAATATTTCACACCGTTATGCCACCTATCTATAAACCGATAACAAATACTTTAATACTTTAAAGTAAACAGGCGTAGTTACAAATTGTTTGAGCACATCTCTCTAAACGTAGCGGTATAACTGTTCATTCCACAACGGCAGACAATCCGATAATTTTCGTCATTCAAGGAAAATTTAATTCGTGAATTTTTCACGGGTACTTACTAGTAAATTCTAATTAATAAAAATGGATTGAAACACCATCTCTGTATATAATTATATATTAAATTATCAACACTATGCACATATTTATATATACATAAATATTAAATTATCAACACTATACACATATTTATATATACATAAATATTAAATTATCAACACTATACGCATTATCACCAAACAACTCTGGTCGGATCATTTTAGATACCAATTTCAGGTTTACATCATAGTCATCTCTGTAACTCAAAGTCATCTCTGTAACTCAAAATTATTACATAGTCATCTTTGTAACTCAAAAATATTTACATATCCCTACACCAGCGTTACAATTTCCAAATACCAAATTCCTGTATACTGGTATTCTAAAAATTACATTTTCCATCATTTTCAAAATCCATTCGCCATGATTTACTCCAAAAAGACTCAAATCGTTTTCGCAAGTATAGATTGCATTTTCCTATCCACATTGGCCTTTTTTGTCTCAATTGCCCCAATTTCTTTCTCGTCTGTGAGAATTTCGCTCATTATATCATATAAGTTCTTATTTAGGCTTTCGCGTTTTCTTTTTCTCTCATTTTCCTCTTTCACCAGCGATCCCCTCCTTTTACACAGCGCTCGCATTTTTTTCCTCCATCCTGTCTTTGTCTGCATCGCGGCAGATCTCTATCAGTACATCATCTGGAGCCGGTTCCTGAAAGGTTGGATAACGTTATCCACGGATAAAAGTTATCTGTTGTATAGGTTTTGTTCAGGATTTATCCGTTGGATAAGCGTTTATCCACTGATAACTCTTTACTGGCCTTCTAGGAACCGGCCCCTGGAATCTAGTTGTAAATAATATTATTCCTTCACTAAAACAATATCTCAAAAATATCTGGAAACTTGAGTATTGTCTGCACATAATATTAGTCCTTTACAAAAAAAATTATATTAGTCCTTTACTAAAATTAATCGAAAACATATAGCATCTTACGTTATGACATCCCCATTTTTTATTTAAGTTTATTTATTTAAACTATGGATTATTTAGTTTACTGTGAGTAGGATTTCAATATGAAGGACAGCGCGTCAAAACATTCATTAATACGAAAAGAGTAGTTCGAAATGAATATAATTCATTAATTGAATATAATTTATTAATTGAATGAATAGTTCGATAGTTTGAAATGAATAGTTGGAAATGAAAGAACTAAGTGCCTCTGTAATCCAGTCTAATCCGAAACACCGTACACCAAAACAATTCTCGACCAGTCCAATTTTCCGCTTTAAGCTTGCGCGTGCGCAGTAGTACCTTACAAGAGGGACGTCTAGAACAACTCCACTTCATCAGGGGCTAGGAAAGTTGTGTTAAACAACGTTGTGTTTCTGTTGCAAGTGGTACCATGCAACATAGCCCTACACAAAGACGCTCTTCTACTGGATTGCGTGGACCTTAGTCATCCAATTCGTGTGTGAGATTGTGAGGAAAGACAAAGGAAATGGTGTATGCATTCACTCATATTTGAAGGTTGGTCATAGATTAGTTACATAACCTAATTTACTTAAGTTTACTTACATTATTGTTATCAACTGGAGTTTCCATCTCTTACTAGAATGTCCACTGTAGCTGGTGTTTGCTAAGGGATATAATATTATGATTCTCAGGTTTACGTTATTCTCAAGAAATCAGGAATTGCAGTGTGTGTGTTTTTATCTTAACTCGCCACTTCTTTAGGGTTGTTTATACTAGGTTGCTCATCCAGTTTTTTCCCTTCGGCCACGAGAAAGTCCGACTGTTCAACCGTTTATTATACGACATTCTTTATACGACATTCTTTGTTATCGCCACGCCATTATTCAACGGAAATTTTATTTTCTATACGCTGGTATTGAGGCGCTCGTGCTCACTCACTTTCAAAACACAGAATACATGCATCACCGACAGATGATAGAGGTTGATTCAAAATGTTTCATGTAAGAGGTTGATTCAAATGATTTCATGTAAGAGGACAAGTTGTGATGCATGTTGTGATTCATGTAAGTGGACAAGTTTAATGGAACATACCCAAAAATTGCGTTTGTGGAGGCGAAGGGTAAATTTATGGCATAATGGTGGTAGAACACTACGCTCTGAACTACAAAGTATCGCCAAAATATATGACGAAATTGACAGATTACAAGCGGATTTGATTACAATATGCTATCGTAAACGATAGCACGAACATTTTGCAGAGTATTATAGAGCTTAATTATGATTTGGGGTTTATATATGACAGGAGTACGTTGCGCACCAAGGCGAAGACAGGAACTTATTGACAAATTACGTATTAAAGCATCTATTGCTAATTCTATGATGTCTGATTTGCCAAAGGAAAACCTCGTAAATGGCCAGGTATTTAAACTAAAGAAGGCTGCATCAATTTTAATACACAGAAGGAGGGGGTTATTCATTAGAGACTTAGATAATCTGTTATATAAATACAGAAGGAGAGATTTTGGCAGGGACAAGCCTAGTATCGAAATAGATGGTCTACGAACACAGGCTCAGCAGTACATGAGTATGGTACAGGAGAGGGCACAAATACATGAGGACATGCTGCTCTTTCAATTGTCAGCTGCACGGGAGCATTATAAAATTAGAGAAATGGGGAGCGAGAAAGATAGGCAGAACGAACGTTTCCATAATTATACAGATGTAAGACTGAGTCCTGAGGAAGTGTATCATTAAGTGCTAATACCGGGCATGTACCAGACATTCCATACCATATAAATGAGTAGCTAGAGGTGGCAAAGTTGGTGTTATACCGGTCTCTAGATGATTATCCAAAATGTGCTAAGTTAAAATCTGCAAGGAGGGTGCACTCAAAGTACAGTTAAATAGGTCGTAAGCGTATCAGTCAAAAAGTATACGTATCAGTCAAAAACTATATCACTAAAACAACACCGAAGAGAGAATGATATATCGTATTATCACAAGAATAGTATGAGGTTGATCAGACATCCTGTTATACCATTATTTAACCAGTTTTAAAACCATTTTATTCAATAATAAAATAAATGAAATAAATTTATATTGAAAGTCACCCGCAAGTAGCACTACGGCTAATCGAGGCGGATGACTTACATAATATGTACATTACAACATTTATATATTTATAGTTCTTTCTCTCTTTACATATACATAAATATATTTTTGTTTGTTTGTTTGTTTTGTTGCTGTTTCTCATAATTTGTTTTACGGATAATTAAACTACAACATTGATTTTTTTTATAATTTCGGTAACACAAGCATAATCATCCTCCGTTTTTAGTATCATTCTAAAATGGTCTTTCCTCACCTGTGCCCAAATTCAAAAGTTATCGTTTTTAGTATGTCCCTAAGAAATACATGCAATTGATGTTTAAATTCACACCGGGTCAGCTGTCACGCTGTATCGGACATCCGCTTGAAGCCAAAAATGTCTTCCGGGCCGGGTGATTTCCGCGGAGTACTGGGAACTACTTTCTTGGGGTATATAAATGGCTCGCTGTGGCTTCTGGGTTTACGCGTGCAAGCCAAAAAAAACAAACAGCCTGAATACATGAAGATTAAGCTTTGCAATGATACCAAACATACTTATATACGCGTGATTTAGACTTTTCAGATCGAACATGCATTCGGCATACGATAGAACTCGCAGATTTTATTGTAAATTGCCCCATTTTGGGCTTCATATAACTTTTTCTTTTGGCACAATCGACGATCGAGAGAAGGAATTCTAGATTGTGGATTTATCAGGTAAGAATCGTATCTTTTTGTATTTTTAAGAAGTACATTCCTTGTTGAGAAATTTTCGAAAATCTGAATGACTTAATACGTAATCTGGTTCTTATCGATTGCATTTCAGGTTGTGTTTCAGTGATCCGGCTGCAATGGCTCGGACGATGCGAAATAATAATTTCCCTGTCGGCAGATACGCACAGAAGAAGAAGGTAAATTCTTGGTCAGTTATCGAGGAAAAAATTACGGCTCTTTCCTGAAGTCAGATCCAACAGCAAGAGTTCCGCCGGCTGACTGAAAAGGTAGTGTTTATAGCGAATTAGACTAAACTCAAGTCGCGTCATTATGCTAAGACTATCTCACTCGTAAATAAACATGTATAAAAACTATAATATGGTCTTTATTGGTTCACTTTTGTAACAGACAGTTGCTAGATGTATTATTGTTGCAATGTTTTGTGTTAAGGAGTCCATTTTCCCAACGCATCGGTTTTTTTTAGACAATTGTTAGACTTTGGATGAAATATTAAATTCTTATCAAAACTAACCTATTATTATTGTTCGAATGTAGTAGGAATCTGAATGTTGATCAGCGTCATTTAAATTAAGAATTTAATTCAACCTTAAGTCCTCAATCCTTTGTTTATATTTTATTTGAAGGTAAATTTTCTGAGAAAGATAGCGGAGAATATGAGCAAACTCCTCCTGTGTAGTTCTTCCAGCATGTGTTTTGCGTCGATGTGTTTTGCTTCGCTACGAAACCCCCAACACGAACCTCCGAAACGCTGTTTTAGCGCATCGAATGATTCTAGTGAGCTTTCGATCAACTCCGTAAGGTGTCGGGGATCTTCCTTCTCCATAGAAATTTCCTCCTGCGCCAGGATTTCGTCCACAACTTGCTCCATAGTAAATCTTCTAACCATTTTGTTTTAGTATTTATTTGAGATCCCGCTGGCTTATCGCGGGCGCTAAGTGTCCGATTGAGATCGACAGCTGACCCGGTGTGATTTTTGTTTGTTCAATTTCCGTATATATTGGGGTATACAATTCCAGATAACTGGGCCAGTTGGTGAAAATGAGGATCTCTGGATTTGAAGTCTTGAATGTTTGAGATAAAAGTTATTATTTGAAGACGCTCGTGTATTGTAGCTATGCGCATTACTTGTTTAAGTAAATTAATTATTGATCAAGGTAGGTGCTGAATTATTTGATACATCATACATTAAGCTCGCTGTGTTTTCAAAATACATCATTTGGATGGGGGGGGGGGGGGGGGGGGGGAGGTCAGAAGCCAGAAAAAGAGGGACAACATGCTGCTGCCGGTGTGCAAAAATGCATAAGCCGTAAGGCGCGCTTTTGGAGAACAAGATACACATTATGTCATGTGTATGCTAGATAGAACGGATGATGATTTTGCTGGGAGGTATCATGACAATTTTGCTGGGAGGTATCACGATGGATGTCGAAGTGGTTCTGGTGAACCAAGGCATATAAGCACAGAAACTGTGACGGCTCAAAATTTGCGTGATATTCCGGGTATCATAATACGGCCAGCTGACAAGGGATTGGGATGAGGTAGGATAATGTGCGAGCCAACGAGCCATGCGAGCCACAGCTGCGAGCCATGCGAGCCATGGCTGTGAGCCATCATAAAATCATAAAAAATATTAAATCAACCGGAATGTCTTTTATCTTTTAGGCCGGCGCATAGTCCAGTTTCGAATTCTCTACTCTACCGCAGCGACGGCTCATAAAAACAGTGGGAGCCTCGGTTTGAAGTAGAAAAAGTTGTGAATACCGAAGAGAAACTGTCGAAGCTTGAATGGAGACAACCTCGACAACAAAACTTGAGTGAAGTTGTCAGTGGCAAGGGGGCTGCAACGGCAAGGCATGACGTCATCGATGACGTTATCAAATTAGAAAAGGTTTATATGTTTGAAAGGGATGAACATTTTATCCAGTGGCTAAATCTATAAATTAATGAATGTATGAAGCTTCGCCATGTTGATGTAGCGGTGCCGTCCATTTTTGAACAATCTTAACGAATACAAACTTGTTTTGTTGATGATGATGATTTTACTTTTATTGTAAAACAAGAAGCACAAGCGGTAATTACTTAATTAAGGCTGCCTGGCCATTACTGGCGGATATACTACCGAACTCACTGAACTGCCCACCAGAGCCGCAAACGAACAAGGTCTCGCAAGGCCAGAGGAGAAATAACGAGAATAGCGGACTCTAGTCATTTCGGTAGTAAGTTTGATTAGCTTAACTGAATGCTACGTATTTGCTCAGGAGTTAAAGAGGGGCTGTAAGATGAAGTCATTGAAGAGGAGCAAAATGGGCTAATGTAACTGTTCCTGGGCATTGTTGTGATGCATTTTATCAGAGGACAAAAATAGAAGGTCCGTATAATCCATTTGCGCTGTATCGTGCGATACGGACCTTCCGTGCTCGCCTGTACATCACCAAGAGTTATCTCTTTCTTGCATGATGCACACCTGGCCGTCCTGTTAATGCTTCGTGTGCTAATAGAGTACCCCTTGTCAGTGAAGGGTGGGAGCTTTGTCAGGGGGTACCGTATATGGAAACGCGTCCAGCACTCTGCCAGTCAGATAGGGTAAACTTCGTTTGTTAATTAATGGCTCTTCTTTTTGGAAACCGAAAATATTGTGAAAGATCCTGATCATATGCTGGCATTTCTTCCTACAAGCGGACGCAGAACCGCAGACTACATCCTTTGTAATCACTACTGTCTCTAAACACCCCATCGGGCCAACACACCGCTGACAAACGACTGCGCATGTGCAAGATTAAATTTCCAATATGGCGGACTTCCAACAGCGAAAGACACGTGCTGACAATCTATTTATAAGAATCGTACTCCCTTGGACTATAGGGAAAGACACAAATCAATGCCATAGGTAAGTAATCAAAAAAGTATTTTATTTATGCCATTATTGCGTTGAAAACTCGAATAACAGGGCCAAAACGCCATCCTGAATCTACAGTTTTGAAGCTACCTCCACGCGATTTTTATAGTTAATCTTATAATTTTTGTCAAGCTTACTAACAATACGATCAAGTCGTTCACTTTATAGAACCTATGATTGACTACCGTTGATACTTGTTCTGCTTATGGGCAACAACGGAATGTTCTTGAGTAATGACAGCCATCGAACTTGCAAAAGTACCTGGCTAAACTTGAATTTGGATTCAATGAAATAATACAGTCCACAACAAGACTGCACTAAAAACTACATAGACATTCCATTGAAATTTCCATCTACTTTACATCAGAATGGTTAACACATGACTTTTGTCAGTAATTTGCAATTGCTGTTTATTTGCCAAACGTTTTTCAATGAATGAAATTGTTTTGCTTTGGCCTAATGCCAGATATACAAAAACACTTTATTATGTACACAATTGTTGGAACTTGATAAAAGCGAGGGTGCACATGTTAAATGCAGGACTTAAAATACCCTTAAGCTCTCTCAAACATTGTTCTATTTTGTCATATTCAGCAACTACAATGAGTGCCCTATGGTGACCATGTGAATGGCTATCCAAGACAAGAATCTTATTGCCTTGACCAACAAAGGTTATGGACATTCCATTGATTATGACTACGGCAGATAGTCCTGGTTCACTTGCGAGTCTTTCAATGAAAAAGGAGGCAGATGACTGTGGAACAGCTGGATTTTCATTTGTCAGCGTGATATCAAGAGGGTCTTCAAGTGTAATAGGGCCAATGGAACTATCGAAGCGACCAGCTGCTGCTTCTACAGAAAAGTTTATGGCCTGACCATTTGTCAGATGGTCATGTATTTCATTTCCCCTTAAAATTGAAGAGAGCATGATGATAGCTAAGGAGGGACATATTTGAACGGGCTGGAGGATGCTCGATGACTGGAGGTGAAAGCTTGGCCAAGAAAATTGCTATGAATGTACAGGCATTGGATCGTGATCTTCCATTGATGGTGGATTGTGAGAGATGGTAGGGGAAAAGATAGAATATACCATTGGGATTCCGTATTGTGCTGATATTGACCACTGTATTTCCTTTGGGTGAGTAGGCCCTTGTTGGGGAGAAACCATTCGGAAGGGGGCACTTATTTGAAGGAGGGGACTCTAATCCTAATAGTAGTAGCTTTATTTTTGATGTTGATAGACCTTTTTTGAGCAGCAAATATTCCCTGCCACCTTTTTAAAGAGTTTTAAAAGTTCTTCTGCTACTTTGCCTGCCACTTTAACCATATTTTTTTCTCCCTTTCCTCTGCAGTATGGCCGGACAAAGGCGTCATGGAATGATTTAGCTGTAGATGATGCTGCGAGTGTTATTGCAATGTTATGCACCTGTTCAGCAGTGTAGTAAGGTAAAATTTGATATCCCAAGAGAGAGTGCCAGATCTCTACTTTCTTTTCTGAAATGACTGACATCCAGTTTTTCTTGAAGTTGTAGTAGGCTTGGAAATGCTGTTTTTGATGCATTAGGTCACTTAGCATGGACAGTGTGGCTCTATCGTAGTGGTGTCGTTCCCATATAATGAATGTGATTGCCAGCCTGAACATGCTGTTGGTGTAGTTATCTAAATTACCATATCTGAATGTAGTATTTTGTCTCGTATAAGCAGCCAGCCACAGAGTGGTCCCACTAGTATGAGACTTGTTCTGAATGGTTTGGGCTTTTTTTGGCAATATGGAGCCAAACACAGTACTGTACAAAGTTGAAAATATACTAAAGTAATTTCAAGAACATCCTCATTTGCATTTAGGCTCACATGGAAAGGCCCCTGTTCTGGTATAATCTGGTGATATAACCCATCTGGGTTTGGAAGCTATGCGATAAGTTTTTTGGTATAAAACCAAGTCGGCCAGTCACCAGGCATTGGCAGCACAAGTAGTAAGTTGCGAAGACTTTTTTAACCATGTTTTATAAATAGAACAATGACGTCATGGCGTCGGGTGATAGGTGATCCGTGACAATGGCGTGACAAAGAGGGTTAAAAAAGAGAAACCACATGGAGACATGGTTAAAAAGAATAAAACATGTTTTATTTTAACCAAGTGTGAAAGATTATATCTCTATAATCTACAGGTCTGTATTCAAAGCAGAAAATATATTATAGATGGTACAATTAATATGTACAGTGGACGACAGATGTTTTTCAAGAACATAATGAGTTCGTTCTTTTTCTTCTAGTTTGGTGGAGTTTTGCATGATCTCAAGTAGGAATAAGTTCGGCGTGTTACAAGTTTCATTTCAAATCCAGGAGCGCTTTTTTCTTCAGTTCTTCGAGAAGCAGAAGTTGCGCCTTTTTCTCCTTTATCAGTTCTTGACCCCTTTCTTCTTCTTTAGCGAGCTCCTGTTTTATTACCCATATTTTTATGTCTTGCCATAAAAATAGATTGTCACAGTGTTTGTGCGCTTCTATGAATTTTCTCATGTCTTCAATGAAGATACCATAATCATTACACAGCGGTTCAGCCATGGTTGGGAAGTTTTGTGTTGGAGGTAAGCATATATGAGTTTGTAAAAGTGTTTAAAGTTGTTTAACCATGTTGAGACGTGGTTGATTCGTTTAAAACATGTTGCTCTTGAGATGGGGTTGAGGGAGGTAAAACATGCTGTTGTTGTTCCACGTCCATTTGCATTTTCTTTTTGTTCAGGTATTGGATTAATTCTTGAAGATAATATGCCATGATAATAACGCCATAGATCCAAAATGGGGTTAAGAATAAAAGAGCAATGATGGTTGAAATGAGATGGATGGTCGGATCATCTATGCAACTGCAAACGATGTTTGAGTAACCACATTGGATTCCTTCAAGTATGCAATGCCCCGCTCCTGTCATGCTGTTGCTTCTTTCGCTGACGGCAACTACTGATGAGTGTTCGTGTAATGTAGTAGTATAGAAAAAATACCAGTGCAATCAGAACGAACATCCACACGATTGAAGGTAGATCGCCTTTGTTGTAACATGTGCAGAATTGACCACGCGAGAAATAGGTAGAGTTATAGGAAGGAACTAAGCAGGTTAAAGGCATGTTCACTGCTGTTTATTCAAGGCAGTAAATGAAACTGATGGCAAAGTTGAAGATGTTTTATGGTTCATATTTAGGTGGCGGCTGATTCATATTTATGAATTTATGAATCATTTCTTTGGCTTTTTCTTCTAAGACATCGTCGTATGATGGTGGTATTTTTGCTTTTTTGACCAGTGCGCTTCTTAGTTTTTTGAATACTTGACACCTTCTGCAGTTATCTGAATAGGGTTTATCGCAATGATGGCCTTGATAGACATCGAGGTATCTTGGAATAAGCAGCGGTGTTTCTCTGATTTTAACACATAAGAGGCAATTATCTAAGTAAATGTGTTCTGGTTCTACGTAGGCATGAACCAAAAACCCCGAAAAACCACTCTCCTGTCTCATCTCACGAAGACGTGTTAAGTGTTGATCCATGTCTTCTTCCGTGATGTTGTTTTTTATGTTTTCTTTTTCAGACTCCGTGAACGGTTTGTCTATGAAAGACCCCATCGTAGCAAGGTTTTGTCTGAAGTCGGTTGAAGCGGAAGGTTTATGCGATGACGCTGCTGTAGTTTCAAACTTTAAACAAGCCTATTTATGGTTTGTGTCTCAAGTTAATGAAGCAGATAAAACAGAGTATGGTTTACTTGATGTTGAATTGTTAAAAGATACGCATAGAAAGTTGGATGTTTTACATGCCGGAAAATTGAGTCATGACCGACGTTTTACATTTGATGGCCATGCATGGTATGAATACCGTTATCCTAGCAATATGGAAGATGCGTTTCAACGCTTGATTGATGATTACAATCGTAAATTTGATAAAATTTCAAAACATACCGTAACTATGTTATCTTTATTTGAATTATGTGCTTGGTTTACGTTTGAGTTTTTAGATTTACACCCGTTTAGTGATGGAAATGGTCGTTTGTGCAGAATTGTAGTTAGTTATATTTTATCCCTGGCACTTCCATTTCCTGTATGTATAGAGAATTGGAATCAAGAGTTGGTTAAAGTGAGAAAGGATGGCGATACAAAAGCGTTGCTCACGTTGTTATTGAAGTGCAGTTTGCGTGAGTCGGACCGTTTGGTTTAAAAAAGTTAACCATGCTGTACAGCTATATAGGCTGCATAGTTTGCGAAAGTTTTGTCAGTGCTCTCAAGCAAATCCGCCAGAATGGTACATCATTGCTTTTGTATTAAGCGCACGCTTAATGGGAAGTATTGTTATGTTCCTGCTGCAAAAACCGTCAGTAAGGAAAAAGGAAAAACCTATTATAGGTGTGGGACAAAAATAGACTATGAAAATGCTAGAGAATCTCAAGGCTGCACCATGTTTGTCGAAGAGGATGTGGTATCGAGGGTAAACAAGTGCGTTGCAAAGCATGGGATAAGGGTTCCTCATCACGTTCCCTTTTGTCGTCATGGTTTGATGGTTAAGATCGGTGTTGCAAAAAAAGGGGAGCGCACAGGAGAGTGTTTTTTCGCATGCAATGCCCAGCAGCCTGATGTGTCGTGCAAGTATTTCAGGTTTGTCAGTGACATGGACAACCCTGGTCAAAAGACGGAACCGTACAAGCCCTGGATGTTTGATCCTAAGTGGAATACTGTGCTGGGGGAGGATGACGAGGATGATGAAGATGACGAGGCGGATGCATCTGCGGAGTATGAATTTGATAGTGATGACGATCAAGAGCTAGTTGCTGCTGTTGCTGTTTTGGAAAGACAAAGCGGCGAGAAAAAACGGAAACTGAAATGAAACTGAATGAACTTTATTACACTTTTACTTACATTGCATTATTGTTTAGTAGTTATTCACAATGCATGATGAGCAGAAGCAAGGCTCAAGAGTGATTTTTTGCCATGTTTTGTCTAGGCAAACCCAAAAGTAGCTAGCGTGAGCTTCAAATGTGTAACAGTTTGTGTCGTCTTTTAATTCCAATAGAATAGCCATTCTATTGGTTCTAGAAAGTTGCCGTTTGTTGTAGGAGTAAAAAGTTAGCTGCTTTCGTTTGAATAAAACTTGCAGACTCAAGATGGATTTGTTTTGCTCGCTTTCTAATGCCGAGTATCGCAGTTTGAAGTTTGCATTTCGTTCGACGAATGGTTTGAAAATGTGCCCTTCGCGATCCTTATAAATAAAGCGCGCAAGACACTTTGTCAGATCACTTTTTTCTTGCTCGTCAAGAGCTGCGTTGCGTGGCGCTGGCTTTTTGAGAATGCATCTGCACGAAAGAAAGCCAAGCAAAGGGCATTTTTCCCATTCGCTCAACGAATCAATGGCCTCGTATTCGTCTAGAGTGGTTCCTAATCCAACCTGACCATTGAGCCAAGGAATGGATTGCTTTAAAGCATTTTCTGCGTCTGCTTTAATGTGTTTGAAAGGAGCTTTAGTCACCTTGTCCTGTTGAAAATCCAGCCATTCAATTTTAGTTTTGAATGGCTGTGAGCGTTGCAGGAAGTCATTTTCGTCGTTTCCTAGAAGCGGAATGAGTGCTAGTGTTGGTCGGAATGTATCCATATGCATGCAGAGATGAGTTCGCAATAGCATGTTGTTTCGTTTCAATTGCAAATAGGCGTTTGTTCTTTCTTGGAAAGTGACTGTGTTGCTTTCGTTTTCATGCAGTTGCTTGTGAAGCAAGATACGTTCCGTCAAAATCATCTTGTTGTAATATTGGGTGTTGAACACTAAGGAAGACCGCTTGGACGACCAAACATTGTGCGGCAAAGTGAGTGCGTTTGTTGTGGTAAGCACCGGTTTTTCTTCTTTGATTTTGTCAAAGTTGAACGTTTGCCTTGTGAGGTAAGTGAGTGCATTTGCCCAACTGTCTTTGAATTGCTTCATGTCAATTTTGTTTTTTGTCGAAAGAAAAAGTTTAAGCCTCAGTAATTCGTTATCATCTTCTCCCAAAATTGCCTCCTTGTTTAAATTGCTGGAAAAGTTAGTAATGTTATCATGCGTCCACACACCAAGTTGCATTGCATCCTCCTCTTTTACTACTACAATTTTTGTATTGTAATATTCACTTCCTACCCATTGCTTTTGTTCTTCTAAATCCAATAGATCATTGCCTAGGATGTACTCCCTAGTATTGTGCGTGATCACACTGGCTGAAACGATTGCGTTATCTATTCTTGACTTTACGAGGTGGAATGATGGCTTGTCATAGTCGCCATAATTTTGCAGCAATTGTGACATTACGGCTTTTACTCGTTTTGAATAATGTGTGTTGTTCAGGATCTATAATGTAAACAATAATTTTAGCTCATCACATTGATAAGCCTCTTTGTATTTGGATTGAAAAAAGTAAATTATTTGATTTTGTTCTATTCCTTTTTTAGTAATGCATGATGATTTGTAACTGTAATTATCATCCAAATAGATCCACAAATTATAATTTTCTTCTAAATATTTCCTTTCTTGCAGGTGTGATGAAAGGCTATCGTCTTCTTCCAGCTGATTTTTGAATTGTTCAAAATTAGTCACACCCATCACTTTATTGATTGAAGCTAGCGGAATTGCAAATTTGGATGTGTTATTGCCAATTAAAAAAGTAATAATGGTCTGGTATTCTAAAAGGTTCACTAATCGGAATAAAAGTTGATATAGTTTAAATTTTTTTCTAAAAATTAAATGCATGGTCGGTGGAAAACATTTAAACAATTTCTGAACTTCATGCGCTGGAAAAAGGAAAGGTAGAGCACATTGATCTAGCAAGAGAACGAGTTCGTCAATGGAAACAATTGACAACCCGCGTACAATATGATTTTCGTATTTTCTACATGCTTTTAGTGTGGCACGGCTGTCTTTTGCTACGCAACAGTCTATATTTTGACGGACACAGTGTTCACATTTTGTTACTTTGTATTCTTGACTTATCAACCGTCCAAATCTTGCGTTAAAATGTTGTGCTTGATCGCTGTATTTATGAAAACAAGCAGTAGTAGTGGCCATAGTTTCAACTCACAGGTGAACTTGTTCCTTTCAATGTGTCCATTGTTGATAATAACTGTTAAAGATTGAAAAAAGTAAATTATTCCTCTTTGCCGGGTCTTGTGAACCGTTCATTAAAGATAATGTCATCCACAATGGCCCAATAACGATCTCTTTCAAATTGCTCCAGTCGTAATTGCTGTTTTATCATCTTAAGGTAGGCTAAGTAGTCTGAAATGATTCTATCTTCCTTTTCTTTTTCAGCTTCTACGTAGGCGCTTGCTTGTGCTAATAATGCGTTAAAATCTTGTTCATCAGTTTCCATCTATTGAGAAAGGTAGGTGTTGGAGAAGTTCATTCACTTTCATTTTTTTTGGTCACGTCCACGATTTTGTAAAATTCCTCTAATCTACGTTCGTCTTCTTCGGTGAGTTCCACCAATTTGATACCATAGACCCGCGCTATAAACAAAAAGTCCTTTTCGAGTAAAAAGCGCCTGTCTTCTTCCTCTCCCATCTTACCTTGTAGGTAGTAAAAGACTGAAGAACACAGCGGCGGCGGCAAAGTTGTGAGCAGCAAGTCTGAAGGAAAAAAACGAAGAGGGGTTGAGTAAAAAACTAAAAAAGTTTTCAGGTTGAAACAAGTTTTAATACTCACGTTGCTTGGCTCACTTGACTTGCTTGGCTTTGGTGGATGTGTGCGGTTTGTGCCGTCTTAGCTCGCTTATATGCAGTGATAAGCTCCGCCCCATCCATCAAAATTGACGTGCGTGGGCTAGGGGTGGGGGCGTAATGGGTGTGCATAATCACCATATATGGGCAAAATGTTTCACCAAAGGCCTAGGGGTGGGGGCGTAATGGGTTTGAAACAAACAATTGCTGCAAGGCATGTTGGGATATAGATTGGTGTTGCATGGTATGCCGGGATAGGTGTTTTAAGTATAAAGCAGGGTCGATTTGGGCTATGGCGCATACACACACAAGTATGTTGTGTAACGTGCTATGAAAATAGCTGCCTGCATAGAGTATATATTGCAAGCCTATGCTTGAGCGATGGGGTGACGAAACTATTAATGCAAGTGAATGGCTTCTTATTTTTCTTCTGACGAAAATGAGGAAAGAAGAAGAGGAGGAGGAAGGTTGTAGTATTATACGATCTTTGTTTGGACTTCCTGAAGGGTATTACTTAGGCTCTAGGCATGATGCAAAAGAGACGGAAGAGGAAGAAGAAAAGGCGGGGGAGAGCAACGATGATGAAGCAATTTACGAAGAAGATTTGGCACTTCCTAATTACCGCCAATGGCAACAGCTTGGCGCCGGAACTGTATTGGTGAATGATGGTAATGTTTATGTCTCTGTTGTGGATTACCGTCATAGCAAGCGTTTTAACACGAACCAGCTGTTGTTTGAATGTGAAATTAATAGAAGACCGTCTTCTGATGCTCTTGACAGGGCTGTCCAGTTTGTAGGAAATTTGCAAACCATTATTGACACCATTAAAGCTTATGTGTCAGCCAATTCTATGGATAAAATGAATTTTGTTTTGATGTGTGCGGGTATGGATCAACCTATTAAGATTCCCTTTATTCCTGCTAAGAATTTGACAGCTGATTTGATATTCAAAGAATTTACGATTATGGCTCAGAGCAAAACAGAAGTTGAACTTGAGAGGAAAATTAAACTTGATATATGTCATATACCCTATATTGGCGGAAATGGAAAACGAAAGCGTGACGATGATAGACCTCGGGTGCGCCAGTGTGACTTTGAACACAAGCGAAATCGTGATATATCGTCTTTGATTGCTTATTTGCAACGAACGAAAAGTTTGCGAACTTATGCTCCTGCTCATGTGCACAGACCTGGTTTGGATAGTTTGTTTGAACAATTTGGACTCACAAAGCCTGAGGATGTGACTGAAGAGCAAGCCGGTTTTTTGGTGCTTGGTGATATGTTGCAGCAACAAGGGTTTCATTTAATCGTGTTGGACATGCTGGATTTTGATGATGTTTGTTTTAGGTTTTCTAAAGAATCAGTAGGGCTTCCAGAATTGGTGTACAAAATGACTGATTGGGATGAACAAGTTTATTATGCAAGAGTAATGAATCCTGATGGACTCATGAGCAAAGCAGCACGAGCGGTGTTTTGTTACACGTGTTGTAAATTTTTTAGCACGCAGAAACGCGTGAAGCCTCATGTGTGTACGTCGAAGCTGTCTGCGCACTGTATTCAAATGCTGCGTACCAAAAGAAGAAGTGTTCGAATAAAATCAATTCAATCTGGACGTCATTTTGACGAGACTAAAATTGAACGTCTTCCAAAATTGGATGCTGTTAATTGCCTTGCGTCAGCAATTTGTTATGCCAGAAGCAGACGTTATGATGAAAATATTGGCACTGTTGAAAGTAGATGGCCTGCGCTAATTAAAAAAGCCATTGATTTAACATTACAGGCTAAAATTCAGTCATCGTTTTCTGGACCGGTTGAATGGGAAAAATTTCAACAACATCTTCGTGGAAATGAACGCTTGAGGATTTTTAATGTAAAAGGAGAACTGCTATTTTGTGGGCAATGTGTTGCTCATGTTGTGGATGTTGTGAATCTCGATGTTTTATTAGAGGATGAACATTACGATGTAATTAAATCGATGGATGGTCTTTTTGGCATTGGGTACTATTGTGGTATGTGTGACCATTATTACAAGAATGAAAAAACACATGCGTGTTCTAAACCCTGTTGTTTTTGCAAGTGGCGTAATTGCGATAGTGAACGCTTTTACCCCATTGGATATAACTATCTATTTTGTTCTACGTGTAAAAGACGATTCCCAACAAGGATGTGTTTTGACAATCATTTAATGGTGCGGCGTAACAATCATAGAATTACTAAAAACAAGGGTTTGGAAGAGGACTATGAGGATCATGAGCACGAGGAAGAGGAAGAAGAAGAAGAAGAAGAAATGGAAGAATTGGAGGGAAAAAAATCGAATAATATTGTCCTAGAATATTCCACGTGTTGTAGGTTTATATTTTGCAACACCTGTGGAAAAACTATTGACTGCTATAACAAACGAAAAGGTGAAATTATTCCTCTTCATGCTTGCGGGTTTGAAACATGCAACAATTGTAAAACTGTGTTTAGCAAAGAAGATGGTACGCATTATTGTTATATGCAGCCTGCGAAGAAAGATGATTCTTTGGACTTCTGTTTTGGATTTTTTGATTTTGAGACCATGCCCTATGGACCTAACGGAGAAAAACACCACGTTGTGAATTTGGCTGTAACAATGAAGTGTTGTTCTGATTGCTTTCATCTTCCTGCAAAGCAAGTTCATGGGTGTAGGACGTGCAAGGAACGCTTTATTGTCCATCATACTTTGGATGATTTTTGCAAGTGGCTTTTTAGCCCAACGAACACTGGCTTTACATTTTATGCACACAATATGCAAGGCTATGACGGTTATTTTATTTTAAATTGGTGCATGAAAAATTCAATTGTTGTTTCTAAGCCTGTGTTTCGTGGCGCCAAGATATTATACATGGAATTTCCTCAGATTGGTCTGCAGTTAAAAGATTCTTATGCCATTATTCCTATTGCACTTCATCGTTTTCACTCCACGTTTAATTTGGGCAACAAATTAGTTGCTGAGAAAGGGATGTTTCCGTATCTGTTCAATACTCCTGAAAATCAAAAGTATGTTGGTCCTCTACCTGATTTACGATCTTATGGGTTTGAAGAACTGCCAAAGAGTCAACAAGAAAAATTGGCTGAATGGTATATGGAAGAACAAGCAAAAGGTCATGTGTTTGATCTTCAAAAAGAGTTACGAGACTATTGTGTTAAGGATGTGGAATTGTTGCGAGAGGGCGTGCTTGCTGTTGCCAATGAATTTTTTGTCCAGCACGAAGTTGACATTTTGAAAGGTAAACGGTTCACGCTTGCGCAAGGGGTTCTTCAAATTTTCAAAGCCAATGATTTGAAACCCAATCAGATTGGTATTATTCCGCCTCAAGGGTATCGTCGTAATGACATGCAATCCAATGCAGCGTTGAAATGGCTTGGCTGGTGTGAAATGACAAGTGATTGTGTCATTCAAAAATCAACATCTAGTGATAGCGAAATGGTGATTGACTCTATTAAAGTAGATGGATTTAGTGCAATCTCGCGGACGGTGTATCAGTATCATGGCTGCTATTTTCATGGATGTCCAAAATGTTATCGTCGAACTCATTTTAATAAAGTGATGAAACAATCCATGGAATCGCTCTATAATCGAACTCTGCAATTGAGCCAAGTGTTGCGTGAAAAAGGGTACATTGTCATAGAGATGTGGGAGTGTGAATGGAATAAGACAATTAAAGAGGAGGAGCTTACATTTTCTTCTGAGTTTGATCATTACAAGCCGATTTCTCCACGGGACGCGTTGAATGGCGGAAGAACCAATGCAATCGTGTTTCACCATAGGGTACAAGAAGGCGAGAAGATACGTTATGTTGATTTTACTTCGCTTTATCCCTATTGTCAAACATTGGAATTTCCGATTGGACATCCTGAAGTCAAAGCAGGATCTGATATTCCGGAAACGTATCGCACAAGTCCAAATAGCGTTGTGGATGAAGTGTTTGGCGTGGTAAAATGTAAGATTTTACCGCCACGCACACTTTACCTCCCTGTTCTTGGGGTGAATTTGAATCATAAATTTGTGTTTCCACTTTGTCGCACGTGTGCCGAAATTGAGAATGAAGAGGCATGTGATCATGAAGAAAAAGAACAGCGCGCTCTTGTCGGCGTGTGGTGCACTCCGGAATTGGAGAAAGCTGTTGAACTGGGCTATGAGATTTTGCACATTTATGAGTATTGGCATTATGAGCAACGTACTGATGAATTATTTTTGGACTATGTTAAAAGAAGCCTGCGTTCTAAACAAGAGGCGTCTGGGTATCCCTCAAATTGTGTTACCGATGAAGAAAAGGATGCTTATGTTGAGGATTACGCACGACATGAAGGTGTGCAATTGAGACGAGAACATATTGACAAAAACCCCGGAAAGCGATTTGTTGCCAAGTTAACTTTGAATTCATTATGGGGCAAGATTGGTCAGAAAACAGACTATTGCAAGTCCGAGTATGTTTACGATGCAGATCGTTTTTACAAGTTGGTGTTTTCCGAAGAGGTAATAGTGAGCGACATTTTAATCATAAACGATAACAAAGCGTTTGTGCGTTACTCAAGAAAAGCAGAAAGCGAGGAATTGAATTATAATGTTAATGCCATTATTTCCTCGTTTACGACGTGTTATGCTCGCCTAAAGTTATACAATCTAATGGCTTTTATCGACGATAATGGCGGAAAAGTGCTTTATTTTGACACTGATTCTGTTATTTACGTTGAAAAAAATGGTCTGCCTGTGGTGGAAACTGGACCCTATTTAGGGGAATTGACTGACGAACTTGAACAGGGTGACTACATTGAAGAATTTGTTTCTATCGGTCCTAAAGCATACTGTTATCGAACACATCAAGGAAAAACACCTTTTAGACTTAAAGGAGTGGTGATGAACGCCTTTGCTGAAGAAGTGATTAGATTAGAATCGTTGAAGAGGCTTGTTTATTCTTTGATAAGTGACATTGATGTTTGTTCGGTTCGCATCACAAGAAATAAAGAACAAAGAACTCTAGAAACGTGTCGTGAGAAGAAGGTGGTACGCTTTGTAAACTCTAAGAGGCAACGTCAGGCAGATGCAGTTTCTACACTTCCATTTGGGTATATAAATAGAACTAGTGGAATGCTGTAGAGCAAAAAAAAAAAAGCAAAAATGATGTTTCCGAGAGTGAGCTTTTCTGATATGTTAAAACAGCTTCGCTGCTGGTTTGCTTGTTGTGGCGGGCGTATAAATATGACGTCTCCCTCCATACGTGAACGGTGGAGAAAAAGAATGACCGAGGATAGACGATTTGCTGCTTTGTTTTTTAAAAAAAAGGATAATAATGCAAAGCAAAAAAAAGAAGAAAAATCGTCCTCGACGCCTGCCACTACAGCAAACTTTAAAGAAACGACGTATTGCTGAGTTGCGTGACGCTTACACAAATCCAAGAAGTGCTGTTGCTTTTTCGGGCCTTGCAAGTTTATTGAGATATGCAAAATCTAAAAAAATTCCAGAAGATTTGGTGAAGGATTTTACTCGTTCTAATTTGACGTACACGCTTCATGAGCAACCGAGAAGAAAATTCCCTAGACAAAAAATAAAAGTGATGGGGATAAATGATGTGTGGCAATTTGACCTTATGGATATGCAAAAACTGCAAGAAGCCAATGACAACTACCGCTACATTTTAACGGGGATTGATGTGTTTTCTAAAAAAGGCATGGCTGTTCCATTAAAAAGAAAAGGAGGAAAAGATGTTGCAGAAGCATTAACGTCCCTGCTTGTAAATAATGAAATTGATGAAAGACCTGTAAAAATTCAAACCGATGAAGGAAAGGAATTTTATAATAAAGATGTTCAACGTGTGTTTAATGAGTATGGCATCAATCATTTTCACTCGTACAATCATGAAACCAAGGCCCAAGTAGTGGAACGATTCAATAAGACCATAAGAATGAAGTTAGAGCGATATATGTTTGAAAATCAAACACTGAAATGGATTGATGTTTTGCAACAATTTGTGGATGGGTACAATAGTGCTTATCACTCGGCTATTGGCATGTCGCCCAATTCGGTGAGGTGGGAGAATCAAGAAACGGTGTACTCCAATCTCTATGGAAATGATGATCAACCCAAACTAGCAGAACCTAAATTTCAAGTGGGTGACCACGTTCGTCTTTCCCATGAGAAAAAGGTGTTTAAAAAAGGCTATGCACCCCAATGGACAGAAGAGGTTTTCAAAGTGGCCAGGGTAATTGATTCGCGACCTGTAACGTATAAGGTGGAAGATGAAAAAGGAGAAACTATAAAAGGCACGTTTTACGAACAAGAATTGCAAAAAGTTGTTGTTGATGAGGACACTCTTTATCGTGTGGAAAAAGTACTGGCCACTCGAGGCAAAAAAGGCCCGAATCAAGAATTGCTTGTAAAGTGGATTGGGTACCCTTCTTCTAGCAACAGTTGGATAAAACGTAACGATGTCGTTGAGTTTAACAAAAAGACATGATGAACACGTGATGGTGTTGCTTAGCAACGGCGGTGGTGAAACGTACGCCAATACGAACACGTCTGCTGATTTTATTATTCCATTTAAAAGACCTCTAAAAATGATGCGAAAATTACCTATCGCCGTTGCGTTACGTTTCATCAGTTTGCCTGGTATTATTGGCGGCGAGGTTTTTTCTTCTTATACTCTGGAGAAGTCGTTTTTTATGTGCATTATTCAGAAAGAAATAAACGGCAAACGTCTTGAGGAAGGAACTCTAACGTATGACCTTATGTTGAGGGATGTGTTTGTGTTAGATCATTATCATTTTGATTATGTATCTGAATTAGTGGATTATTTGAATGAAAAATTAAAACATTGGACAGGAAATAATCAACCCTTATTTCGTTGGAAAGAGGAGCAGCACCGTGTCGACCTATACCCTGAATACGTCCATCCAGGGTTGTATCACATCTGCTTTTCTAAACCTCTTGCCATTGTGCTTGGGCTGTCTGATAATCAATTAGAGTTCCTTCAAGTTTCCTTGACAGAGTACTGGAAGAGACGTTTGCTTTTTGATGGCGTGTTGGACCCACTACCAAGTAAAATGGGTGTGTATGGTGCTCCGGTTGAACTTGGTAAGATCATTCATGGAACTAATTTGGAAATGGGGATGTTGACCCATCAGCAATTAAACGAGTACAGACAAGGGGCCTATGTCGATGTATTTTGCAATCTTGTTGATTTAGAATGGTGTGGAAAGGAACAAAAGCGTTTATTATCTAGAATTCCATTGTTGGATGAAGTAGCAAGCAATGGCCGTAAGCCTTATCAACATTCTCCTGATACTTTATTGTATAAAAGGGTGGCTTTAGATACCTCTGAAGTAGCCCATATTTGGATTCGTGATTCGCAAGGCAGAATACCTCGTTTTTCGGGTAGCGACACAGTGGTGGAATTAAATTTTGCGTGCGTGGAACTCACGGCCATGGATCAGCGAATTGTTTGCACAAGTAAAGATAGCCTTACTGAGTTTCCCAACAACACGCCAGGAGAATTTCGTTTTCGTTTAAAAGCTCCTTTAGCTCTACCCAAAAGCATCGATTACGAGGTTGGATTAGAATTGCTCACCACACCAGCCATGAAAAACACAGCGGCAGTATTACCATCGCAACTTGTGGGCGGCGTTTGGGAAAGAAACCCCATGGGTAGTGACACGAATCCTCAATTCGTGCGTGCGGGTGCCGAATCGTGGGCATATCAGTCTTATGCCACGTACGATTATTCTGGAGAAAGTTATGTCAATTTTGTAAAAACCAAGTCCGCTAATCAAAATGCATTTTTTAATCTGAATCACGTTCATTACGATTCTATGGAAGTGCTTTTCAAGGAATTGGAAGCAAAATATAATTCTGAACTGCCGAACATTAACCCTGCAAACAACAAACTGCGTTTTAGAGCACGGGATTCGTCTGCTTGGGAAGAAAGAGCAATGCCTGTGGGCTATGGCATGCCAAACGATATTGCTGTTTGGCTTCATGAACAGATTGGGCTGGAAATTATTCCAAATGACGCCAAAGTGCACCTGTACCGTTGGGGTTGCGCCATTAATCCCGGATCACTTACGGAATCCATCAACATTGAAGTGAATGCCGACAGTGTTCTACGATTGCTGGGGTGGAATTCTGGAGTCGTTATTTCGAAAGCGGCAACAGGCACGCACACAGCTTCAAACGAAATGGACCCAAATAGTTTTAAAGGGTACGTGCGCTTAACGTGGAATAAAAATTCGAAAATCAAGTTGGAAACGGTTGGAGTCCGTTGGATTTGGGGCTGCGAAACGTTGATGAATTCTATTTTGGGGATTCCTTTATCCGAATTGTTTCCCTGTCCAATGATGTACGACGTGGCGAAAGGAACCTACACGCCTTCTTTGACATCGGCATTTCCGTCTTCTGATCCTCATCACACAAGTTTAAAGAACCCCTACCTTGCCAAAGACGAGCTAAGCAATCAACGGTACTTTGCAGTAGTACCTCCTGTTTGGAAGCGCGCTTATGAAATCAATTTACCTGCGTACGAGCAAAAAGTAAAAGAAGGTAAAATTCAACCGTATTCCTATCAGGTGTTTCTTCCTTTCGGCCTCAGCACGTACAAAAGTGTCGAGAGTTTATTGCCATGGCAAGATCATTTTGATTATGTGTTTTCCTTAAGTGGAGATCAAATGCTGGTCTATTTTTTCGACTTAGTAGAATCGTCTGTAGTCAATGACCAAATGTTGCCGTTAGCGGGTGTGTTTCCTTTAAAAAATCGCACGTATCATTATGAGACGACGCATGTTTTACCTCGTGTGCAATACTATAAAACAAGAGCGACAACCATCAATGAACTTCATTTTAAAATAACCAATCAACGTGGGGAAGCACTAAATTTCAACTCGAACGAAACCACGTTTATTGTGCTGCATTTTCGACCAAGGTTAACGACAACAGGAACATGATACGTGGGCAATTTGGCCGTGGCAATGACGTTTATACGATTCCGAAAAGCTCTATGCCACACCCTATTTACAGACCGCCAAGAGTGCAACAGCAAGGAAGAGGCCAACAAGGTGGTTTTATTGGAGCACTTGTACCTAAAGTAGGTATGGCGGTGGGTCGCTTGGCTGTCAAAGGGATTGGTCGCTTAGTGGCTTCAGGGTTGGCTAAAAAAGCAGCAAGCACTGTAGGAAAAGCAGCTGCAGGATCTGCTGCTGCTGCAGGCATTGGTGTTGCTCAAAGGGTTTTGAAAGGGGATACCGTCAAATCAGCTGTAAAAAAAGAAATCAACCAAAATGCAAACACCCTGAAGCAGCAGGCCAACACTTATGCTAAAAAATCGATGAAAAAAGGTACGGCACCGACACGGAAACGAAAAGCACCCTCCACACAAGCTAAAACACCGGGTAAAAAAAGAAAGACCAAGAACAAAAAGGGGAAGAAGGTGGCGGCGGTGGACCGTTATTCCATCTTTGATGACTGAATAAACTATAAATAGCATCACACATTTTTTTGTTTTGCAAAGAGATTACACTCGTTTTAGTGAGAGTGCAGAGAGAGAGAAACATGGGTATTGATCCCAAAGCAGGCGATGAAGAGCAAATCGAATTGGTGGAACCGCCTTCTAAAAAAGCCAAATTTGTAGTGGAAACGGATAGGGTGGTTGACGATGCTCGAGTGGTGGAGATGTTTAGCACGCCTCCTTTAAACAACACGTTTAAAGAACATGGCATGCTGTATTTTAAGCGTCTAGAAGGGAGTGGTGACAATCCTATCGAATTTAGAATTCCTCCTCAAGCAAGTTGGCTGGATTTGAGTAGCTTTGCCTTTATTTTCACGCTGAAACTGGTGCATGCCACCACGGGTGCTGCCGTGGGGGCCGCTGACAGAGTTGCCCCCGTTAATTTTCCTATAGCAGCACTTATTCGAAATCTATCTTTTAAAGTGAATGGTGAGGAATTAGAGGATCAAAACAGCCTGTATTCTTTTAAAGCTTACTTAAGAGCATTGTTAGGATTTTCTAGAGAGCAAAAGAAAATTAACAAAGGACCACTGGAATGTTGGATTGAAGACGATGCAGGACAGGCAAACAACACGCTGCTGCAAACCGATGCTGATAACAATGAACCGCAATCGGGGTTCGTGAAGCGGCACACGTTTTGGAAAGGCGGTGCTGCTGAAAAACTAGTACATCGTCCATTCATCAACCTGAGGCAATCGGATCGGTTCTTACCTGACGGTGTACCGATCGATTTGAGCATTTATCTAAACGACCCTAAATTTTATCTGATGGCCAACACCGACGCGATAGGACAAAACTACAGATTTAAAATTCAAAACGTCGAAATTGAAGTCGCTTCTTGCAAGCCTAACGACGAATTTAAGATTGCTTTTGAAGAAGCGTTATGGAAAAAAGGCTTGAAAGTGGAATACCCGCGCATCAACACCGAAGTAAAAACGTATGTGATGACACGAGGGCAGCGGGAATACGAATTTAACGACATGTTCAAAGGACAGCTTCCACGACGTTTTTACATTTGCTTTCTTCATCAGGACGCGTTTTCTGGATCCTTCTTGCACAATATGTGGAATTTTGTTGCCCCGCCTCATCTTGAAGAATTTGAAGTGCTGGTCAACAGCAGTCCTTACCCAAGACCAAAAATTAATTTTCTTCGCGGTGGAGCTCAAAATTACAAAGAATTATACAGGGCGTCCATGCAATCCCTTGCAAGAGGAAAATACGAATTTGCCCCAGAAGCACCAATCACTCTTTCTGAATTCAATTCGGGCTACTTTATTGTTTGCTGGGATTTTATGCCAAATAATGGTGGCGGTGGCGATGAAGAGTATTTAACCCTAGACTCCACAGGCAACGTGGATTTAAAGATGAGGCTTTCTGAAGATCTCACAGCCAACCACTATGCCATTGTGCTTTGGGAAAATGCAAAAACCATTAAAATGGACAGCAACCGTTTGATGAGAGACGAGCCGCTCTAGAAGAAGAAGAAGAAATGATGGAGATGAAAGGCACCAGCGATGCCCAATTAAAAACAATGTTGAATGCAAATCCGCTAACTCGAAAGCATGTGCGAGGAGTATATCCTGCTGATCGATTTCCTTCTGGCTTGCTCAAGCGAAACGAAGGTGTCATTTTAAACACAGATCCACACGATAAACCTGGAATGCATTGGGTGGCCCTATGGCGACCTTTCAAAGGAAACGTGGAATTTTTTGACAGTTATGCCGCCACACCTTGCGATTATAATTGCACCTGGCTGTATTGGATGAAAAAAATGTCCAAAATAATAACTCCAAATTCTAAACCGCTTCAGCAAGACACTTCCTTTGTATGCGGTCATTATTGCCTAATGTATTTGCAGTACCGATGTCACGGAAAATCCATGAACGAGTTTGTTTCTTTATTTACATCGAATAAGCAAAAAAATGATATAAAGGTGTGTCAATTAACGTGTGAAACATTTGGTGATGCCTTAAGCAAAGCCAATAAGCGCAGAGTGTGTCAAACGAATGGTTGTAGAAAAATCTGCGAAAAATAAAAAAAAGCTATGACCAAAGAAACGGTGTCACCGCGTCTGAAAAACCCTTGTCCTATCATGGTGGTGGGTCCAACAGGATGTGGAAAAACGGACTTTGTCATCAAAATGATTAAGGAAAGAAACGACCTTTTTGAACACCCCATCGAGCAAGTGGATTTTCATTATTCCCAATGGCAAGACAAATATGACGAATTGCAAAAAGCAGATCCTTCCGTGAAAATGATAGAGGGTGTCGAAACAACGAGAATGAACCAGCCTGCTGGAGGTCAAATTATGATCGTTTTTGACGATCTCATGTCTGAAATCAGCAAAAATTCAGAAGTGGAAAAATTATTCACTAAAGGAAGTCACCATTTAAACATTACCGTGGTAGTCATCACGCAAAATTTGTTTTATAACGGCCAAAGAACCAACAGCATCAACACGCATTACATCATTTTATTTCGAAACCCTCGCGATCAACGGCAACCGGACATCTTATTTAGCCAAGCTTTTCCAGGCAAGACGAAAGCCGCACACGAAGCGTTTGCTCACGCCACATCGCAAGACCCAGAACGCGTATTTATGCTCGATTTTTCACCCCATTCCTCAGAAAGCTTGAGACAGCGTTCAAACATCTTGCCAAGCACGCGTCGTTGGCAGATTGTCTATCAAAGCAAAGAATAATCATCATAATAATGGCCGAGAATAATTTCTTCCAAGACCAATTAGCAGATGAAGAACAAGAACAAGAGGAATTGCAAAGATTGCATGCGTCTACCGATTTTGCCGTGGCTGCTCTTACGAACATCCTAGGCGAAATTAGTCAACTTTCACCAGAGATTATCCAAGATGCATTAGCCAATGTTGATGGTCGATTAGCACAGCAACAGCAAGAGCAACAGCTTGCCACGCCTGTAGCCGTGGCCGAACAAAATCCTCCTCCTATGGCTACTGCTGCAACAACAACAGCAGCAGCAGCAGATCCACCTTTAGCACGCCCTCTTGTCACCCACAGCACCGTCGATGCCGCAAGCGATCTGCTGCCCAACACGTTGACCAACCCGCCTCCAGGTCCTTCGGGAGTGTACCTACCCCCTGCTGCTGCTGCTGCTGCTGCTCCGCCAACAGCCGCAACCGTGGCCGCAGCTACGGAACCTTTAACTCCGTTCAACACTTTAAGAAGCCAATTTTCCCGACAGCACGGCACCACCAACACCACCACGCTCCAACAGCCGCTACGCGATGGCGATCACCAAACCCAGACCTTGACCCAAACCACGACCACCGTGCGCAAAGGGCAGCGCCCGGTCGTGGAACGGGAATCGTACAGCACAAGCACCGCCCCACCACAAGGGGCGCGGCGGAGCCGCGCCCCCGCCCGCAACGGTACGGCGCGTGCTGCACGCAGGATTCTACGAGGGGCCGTTCAACGAACCACCAGCAATTCTAGGGGTCGCAGACGGGGTCGAGACGCACGTTTGCCTGGAGACGTGGCAACGCCAAGACGGACGGGGCCGCGCGTGGAGGAATGATATAAAAAGGAGGATCGTATTTTGAAAAAAAACAAAACCATGAAAAAACGACGACGGTTAAAGCAAAGACGGCTACGAAAACACAAACGTCACCAGCATGGGGGTTGGATTCAAAAAAAGAGACGTTTCATTGCCGTTGGACCCACGGCGCAACGAGGAGGAGGAAGCGGCCTAGTGTCGCTTCCAAAATTTCCTAGACCCCCTCCACCCTTTATTATGAGATTTCCGTTAAGAGTATAAATACGCGCGAAAACTATCCTAGAGGGGCAGTAAAAAAAAAACAAAAAACAAAAATGAGACGAGGAAAACCAGGCAAAGAGTTGCCGCCATCGTTTGCGAAGAAAAAAAAAGGCAACAAAACCTTTGGACCTGCATTCACCACGTATCGCGGGTATCAAGATCGTTTGGCAAGAGATCCTATTTACAGTGGCGGGCAAATAGGAAATCTTGTCACCGTGGCTGGCAAACCCTATTTAATGATGAATCGCACGGGGCAATTAAACATTGATCGCACCACCAAAGGCAAACGACGACGACGACCACGACGAAGAAAAAGATAAGTGATGGGGTCAAGATTATTAAAACACGAAACGTTAATCAAGGCACTTCAAGAAAAAGGCCACGTAGGGCCTATTATTAGACAGTTGGGAAAAAGGGAAGTAGACGCTTTGGGAGAAACCATTCACAATGCCATCTATAAAAACACCCCCTTGGGGGAAACAACAAGAACAAAGCTGCTGCCTTTCAAAGAGAGGCTTAAAAAAATTATCAGCAAGCGAGCTTCTCGAAAGTCACGACACAAGGCATTAAAATCGCGCGATCAACACTTTAATGAAGTTATTAGCGACATTGCTAGAGCAACAGTAAACTATCACTTTAGCAAGAAACGACGACCAAGAAGAAAGTACCGTAGATTAGATCCTATAAAGGAAGAAGAAGAAGAAGAAGAAGAATCGCCACCCTCTCCTCAAGAAGAAGGCCATAAAAAGGAAGAACCTAATGAAATACAATAAGCTTGCCGTTCTTGTACCCATCGAACGTGCTCCAGCCGTTGCATCATCAGCATCAGCACAGCCAGAAGAAGAAGAAACGCCACAGCAAGAAGGTGGAATGAATCCTCTCAACGCAGCACGATACAACGAATTAAAACAAATTAACGCCGTAGAAAGTCAATCGCCTTTTGCAGATCCGTTGCTAGAAAATGCAAAAGCCGTCAATCGTGCTTTTGCTTCAAAATTTAGTCCTGCCATCAAAGAAAAATTAATGGCACTTTCGTTGCAAAAATACGCACAATTGCTTCACGATGCTAGAAATTATAGACGAGCTCAAGATCTCAATACCACAACGGCCACGCCTTCTTCTTCTACTTCGTCGTCGCTCAAGCGCCTTTTACCCACACCGCCCTCAAGCAGTATTACGGCATCACGAGAAGAGCAAGTGAGACGGGGAGAACGAATGCTTAGGGATTTTAAACGAAAAAAACTTTTAGATACCACTGCATTTTCTCCGCCATCAACATCCACGCCCAAGACTTCAAAGCCGCAGCCAAAACGAAAAACCGACCCTTCATCAGCCACTCCGGCCTTGACTCGAGGAAAAGATAAAAAAAAGGGACAATCTGGGAAAGGCATGTACCGATGGACAAGGATTCAATTTAGCAAGAAAAAGTAAATGCTGTAAACACATTTTAAAGAAAGAATTAAACATTTTTTTTATTCACATCTTTTGTTTGTTTCTACCTGCCTTATTACTAACACAATGATAGCGCATGCTGGCAAGCAAATACAAAATGTCTTGTAGAGGCTTATGCGTCATCATGTGAAATGTCCGAGCTTTCTTCTGAAACTCTGTAAACGCAGCCACTGGGTTGGCCACAAGCCCTTGCGTCTCATCCTGTTCTGGAAACATCAAAGCACATTTAAGCTTGGTCAGGGATGTGCTAAGATCCTTGGCCACAAATTCCTCCAACTGCAGCACGTCGTTATTAAATTTATAATACACATGGGCAAAATCCGATGCCAACATCATGGTGGGTGGTCGTCCATGTTCTGTTTCTTTCAACGACAACTCCAAAGGATGTGCGTAATACGTTTGCTGCGGATTCGATGGCGTTGTGGCCATCAACAAATTCCACAAAGCATCGCCCTCGTTCAATGTTGTTTCTGAGGGGGGTGGTGGTGGTGGTGGTGGTGGCGGTGGCAGCACTTGCGGTGGTGGTAGGGGTGGTGGCGGTGAAGATTTCTTTTTCTTTTTGCTGCTTTCTCCTTCTTCTTTTTTCTTCCTTTTTTTCGGCGGTTTTATCTTGTTAAGGTCCTTTACTGGAGCAGGAACAGTACGTCGCTGCTCAAAAACAATCTGATCTTCTGTAAGTAAGTTTTTCAGATCCTTTTTCGTACCCTGTTCGTCTTCGTCTTCAGACACTGGTCCTCCAAAAATGGCGGACACCACCTCTTCTTCTTTCTGCATTCTTTTTTTTTCAAGAAAAAATTGCGTAGCAGATCACCTAACAACGTTCGTCGAGCAACTGAGCTTCGTTCTGCAACCCCTCTGCATTATATTCGTTTTTCAATGTCATGTGACCAATAATGTGCTCTTTAAAAAATTTATGAAAATTAATCACGGCTTCTTTCTCTTTTTGCAATACATTTTGCCACGTCTCCTCTTTCTCTTCTTCCTCCTCTCCCTCCTTGTGGCCATACGCCATTTTATCATACAGCTCTTCTAAATTTGTTGTCATAAAAGACAACCACATCGTCCAATTCGTTACAAGAAACACATTAACAGGGTGATAACCCTCTCTCATAGCGTCACCTTTCAGCACCTTTGGGCTTAAAATATTTTGTTCAACCCATTTGCGGAAAGCAGAAAAACGATTAATGGTGCTACGAAACATCGGAAGAACTTCGTTCAAACAAATACCATTATCTAAAAGCACTTGCACGTATTCCAAGTCAACACTAAATTGCCCTAGTTTCTTTTCCGACGCCGAAAGATCAACAACAGGGAGCAGATAAAACATCTTACGGTTTTGCAGGTCCTAATCGAACTAATGAATTTGTTAACTGCTCTACGAATTTATAATTCTTATTTTTATTGGCAAACCCCAACATCATCTCTAAAAAGTTACGATGCAGATTTTTGAATGCATCAACTAACTCCGTAGCGTGAAACACAAAAAGGTCATTGATAGCATTCAGCAAAATCATTTCTTCTTTTATCTCCCACTTGGGCTCATGAGCAAAATACACACGATCTACAAATTTTTGAATTTTTTTAAACGCGCTTTGCACTTCACTAAACGCATCGAAAACCTCTTGAATGCCCTCGGCCATAAAGTAACGCTGTAAACGCCTTTCATTATGAAGATGATAATACACCGTTGATAAACCATTAATCTTTTGCTCTAATTGTTCTACTAATTCCTTTAATTCATCTCTACCATGTTCACAAGTTTTACTATCAATAAAGTCACAGTACCGTCCAATATCTTCTTGAAATTCCTCCAAAGCCACTTGCAAGCACAAAATCAATCCACACGAGTCCATGGTCAACGTAAAACTGAATTGGCTGATTCCTATCACACCGCTTTATCAGGAGCGGCAGGAGGAGTGTAAATCGGCGAAGGTTTTCTCATGCCCATCTTTCGAGTACATTCCACAAGAAAATTTAAAATAAGTCGAAGAAGTTGAAGTAAACAATCGCGTGTCACCAGTGTTCTTTCAGGCATTTTTAGCGACAAGCCCTCGTTTCACCAATGCTTTCTTAACACGTTTAAACAGCGCCGTCCCCGCAGTCTTTGCAACACCTCTCAGCAATGGACTTTTTATACCCAAGCCTCTTCCTTTTTGGCCTTTTCGGTGACGACGTCTACGACGACGTCGTCGTCCTCCATACTGTTCGATACTCATACTTTAACCTTTTTTTAAAAAAATGCATGCACAGTTGCTTATATAGTTTTACATGGCGTTACGCGACCTCTATTTTTTTCAAAAAACTCCATTTGTTGTTGTAAATAGCGTTCCAAACAATATCTAAACAACCTATCCCGCTGGTTTGTAAACACGTGATCACAATACTCGTCCAACATCTTCAGTGGTGGTTTATTACCCAGTTCATCAGGAAGCGAATCCAATCTCCTCGAAATCCATTGGCTCGCAAAAAGCTTAGCGGTTGGAATCAAAGTAGGTGCTTCTTCTGTTAAAGGGACTTGGCGTGTCGACGATGTCATTTTTAGTAGTCTCTCTGTACGATGGCGCTCTTTCAAACCTCAACCACAACACGTGAGAGCACAGATCGTTTCGAACACCGGAATCCTTCAGTTCTTCACCCAAACTGGCTAATATCACATGCACGGGCCCAATATCTAGTCTACCGCCTTTATAATCGTGTCTATGTAGGGAGTGTTTTTTCAAAAACTGTTCTTTTACCTCCAACATCTTCTCTGTAAGAACTGCAATGCAATCGACAAACGACGACGATTGCACATCACAACGCCAAACGCCATAATAATCTTCATTATCGCAGCCTTCAACAACAGGTAAGTAAGAATCCAACACTTTTTTCCAAAAACCTTCAAAACGCTGTTGTTTTCCACAAAAAAATTGTTGAGTCAATGCATAAAAATAATCCGAAGCAGTGCCCACCACTTGCATCATTTCCACCATCCAGTAGAAAAAAAACTCATCAATCCGGCTACCATCGTCTTTTACCATTTTTGTTGTTATTCGTGTTGCTGTATCAACAACGAATTGGGCCGTGGAGCATGAAACACCAAAGGAGCCGCTTGTGCAGTAGCGGTGGTCACCGCTGTATTAGTGCTGCTGCTCACAATCTTTTTCTTCTTCTTCTGAAGAGCAGCCTCAGGATCTTTCTCTTTAATACGCTTTTTTGGCTGCTTTGGCAATGGTACTTGCAAGTCGTTATACGTCTGCCTAACTATTTCTTCAGCAGTGGCACCAGCTTCACCCGCTTGTTCAACATGCGACTTCGCAACTTGTTTTTTATAGCAACCAACACAAAACCCTAACGTCTCTAGCTGGCGTAGATCAAGATGTTTTAAATGCAACGACCGAAGATATTCTGCCTTGGCTTCATGAGGTCCATGAGGAGAGCCAAAAAGCCATGTTTCGATCATTTTACTTGTTTGCGAATTTGGTGCAATTCGCTTGCTTTGAAAACCAAAGAGGAGATGCATGAGAACATCAAAGAACTTTGCTTTTTCCTCGTCAGAAAGAGTAAAGCCGCGATACGACTTGTTGCATACGGTACATTCATCCATTTCTTAAAAACTAAAAGGCAAACTCATAGCCAAACTTTATATGGTTTTTTCAACAGGGTTAACTTTTTTAAAACATGGTTTAACATGGTTTCAATTCCCCATAAATTACGAAGCAGAAGTGGGGGTGAGATAAAAATTAAAATTAGTGGAGGACTGCGTCTTGTTCTGCAAAGAGGTAGGTTGCTCCTCCATCGCTTCATCTTCTTCATCTTCTTCCTCCTTTTCATCCTCTTTCTCCTCTTCAGAATCATCGTCATCGTCTGAACTAGGCCCGACCTCAAATTCCCCTAACGCCCTCAACAGTGTTTCATCCCTCAAATCTTTCCATCGCGCCAATTTCTTTAATTCAATTAGAGCATCCACCAATACAATCATCATCCCCGTAAATTCCTTTTTCGTGATGGGTTTTAATTTATGACTCTTTTTAACATGCTTTAGCATGATCTGAGTTAAATCGTCAACGAACGTTTCCACACTCATTTTGTAAAAAAAGGTTATATATACGAATGAAACCTATTGCTTTTCAGACCTCTATATATACTTGCAAGATGAAAGCCAAAAAACAAAAAAGAAAACGAAGACAACGCGGAGGTGCTTTATCGCGATTTATTCGTATCAAATCACCTAGAAAAAGTTGGGCGCCAGCTATTTCTCATTGGTCCCATAAACGACGAGTAACGCCCTCTACAAAAATACACAGAGAAATAGAAAAAACAGCTACTATCCTTTCAGGCATTGTCAACCTCACGCCATCGTTTGCTGGTGCGTTTCGAGCTCTAGGAAGTCAAGCTGTTAAAGGTGTTACAGAACAGCCCTTAATCAAGAAAAAAATGAAGCAGTTAGGGCTTTAAGGCATGCACGCGATACAATAATTCCGCCGCTTTTTCTTGTATCATCTCTTCATACTTGTTGGAATCCATGTCATCATCAACGCCACACAACGCGTCTTCCAACATAGACCCCACTTTAATGAGCTTGGTGTACCAAGGAAGAAGATGAGTCACCTCCCTCTTGATAAATTCATAAGACTTTTTTTCCACAATGCCGTCATGTTGTGAAGGAATAATCATGTCTTGTAACTGAATAAAAACATTCCAACACGAATTCCATTCTATAATTCTTGGATGTTGTTTAACAAACATGCCAGCCTCGTGCAATAGCACCCAAACTTCAGACTTGCAATACCTGGCAATGGTATTGTGACTACCGTTGTAATTTGAAGTAACAACATCACATAACGCAATTATTGCTTCCAAACACATGACAAATCGGGCTTTAAGAAACACACTATCATCATCCGTAAAACGAGACAGGCATTGTTTCAAATGATTGACAATCATCAGTCGCTCATGATGACTTGATACGTTCATCAAGCATAAGGCATATTGCTCTACTTGATCAACATACGTTTGAAGCCACCCGGACGACGCCATAATGAATCCACTAAAAGAACACACGCAATCCTCTTTTTATCCTTTATTCTTAACCAACTTTAAACATGGTTAACTTACATTAATCATCAGAATAATCTGATGCCTTAGGACACGCTTTTAACTCTTGAACAAACTTAAACAACCTCTCTCTAGCAAAAATCAGCAATTCTTTTTGATTGCGCTTCAACGTAAATGAAAATCCCACCCCTTTATTCTCAAAACTTTGAAACATGTTCTCCATTTCGTTCTTAACATTATTTGCAAGATATTCATTACCAAAAACACCACCCTCTTTTTCATTTTCTTTTTTTCTCCTCTTTGCAAGCTGAACACACCATGCCTCATGCTGTTGAACAGTCAAACAAGTACAATTTCTAAACGCCGTACCCCAACACACATCCTCCAACACTTCCTGAAATACATCTACAAAATAGTCACGCAACTGTTTTTCTATGGCACACGTCTCTTCATCACACTCGCTACAATCATAAATCAACTTGGATGAAACATAACATCTCGTCGGAATACAATGAATAGTCCAATGGCGAAAAAACATCAAGACCACATCAAGCACTTCTTGAACATCCAGGACATTTTCCTCCAAATTCATATGGTTTTGAATAATGCGATGAAGTTCAAAGTGTTTTGCTAAAGCCCTAGTTTCCCATTCCTCATCATCCATCCCGCGGTCGTTACGCACTTCATTCAAATCAAGTTCCAAGTTGGTTACAAGACGATCAAAACGAAGCGCATCTATCTTGGGCGACGGTGTAGGAAACATACGCAATCGATGCATTATCAGATCGGCAAAATAACTTGCCATTCCGCCAGCAACAATCTGTCTTTCGCTATACCCAAACACATTTTTTTTTGTCTTCTTTGCCGTCTCATTTTGCTCAGATACTCTCTTGTGAGCCATAGCCTTCGTCCTCGTGATCTACCCCTCCTGGTAAAGGCAGCTCTTCTTGTTGACGCGCTTTCTTTTTTCAAAAAAGAAATAAAACCAAACTTCAAATACAATTTTCGCATGGTTAAAATGTGTAAAACACGTCACTCACGTGATTGTTTCCTGCAGCCATCAAACTAACTCCGCACGCAAATCCAACACCAAAAGGCACTATAATCAGTAAAGACGATAAAAACGTCACCTTGAAAACGATTTCTGCAACACTATTCATCTTCTCCACACAAGCAACCTCTTCGATTGAGCTCGATTCAAATCTGTAGCAGCAAGAGTTCCATCATCTTTTTTTAACAGAAAACGGCCACGGAAAAAACGCTAATGTGTCGATGAAGCCACTGCGTCCACTTCAAAATAGTTGATATTTTTTCCGTATTCGTCGCCATAATAAACACGTTGCTTCAACGGAAAGCATTCAAGCGTGACTAACTTTATATCGTTGGCTACATTTTTATAACCTGGCGGCTTAAGGCTCGAATTAACTTCAAAGCCAGTCTTCAAAGCATAATACATGCTGGCATAACCCAAATCAAGTTTAGCAGCAACTTCTTCTTCTTCTTCTTCTTCAAACACCCGACTTGCCCTTATTCTTGTCATGCCAACTTCAACGCAATAATCAAGACAAATGCTAAAATTTGCATGAAGAACATCGTAAAAAGGCATGCCTTCTTTTCTGCAATCCACCTTTTTCATTGCAGACATGAGTGACCGAAGAATTGTCCTCCACACAAAACACCAATAATCGGCTTTTGCCAAACGCTCCAACATAAAACACAATCTTGCCTTCCCATCCTTTTTTCTATCGTCTTCTTGATGAATAAGCTGAATCACTTTTAAAACAGCTTCCAGGTACCTTGCCACTTTTTTTAAACAAACTTTAATGACATCGTAAACCTCCTCCTCAATAGACTTCATAATGTAGCACACCTCATTGCACCATGCAGCAATTTTATCCACAACATTAAATGAAGATGCTGTATTGCACATTTCCAAATACATCTTCACATAATCCACAGTCAATCCACGCTCAATCATTTCTTCGAACAATGTCCTATTACCAACAGCAACCCAATCCGTGCACACTGCATGCACCGCTACACCTCCATAAGGACCTTCGCTCTTGACCACCTCTCCAAACATCTCTTTAAAATATTTTACAATAGGTGCATCACTGTCATTGTCTCTAAACTTCAGCAACAAGCACAACTGACGAAGTCCTTCATCAATGCTGCTCATTGAAAAGTCCAAGTAAGTACTATCGTAAAAAGAGTCAAGACTCTCCCGCACATTTTTTCTTGCAGTTAAAAATTCTCTCATAAAATAATAAAAAGGCCCCTCATAAAATTCTGGACCTCGCTCTGCTAAAGTCTTACAGCGCGGAACAACCCGATCGTAAAAATGTTTCACATCATCGCTTTTTTTTTTAGCATTTGCCATTTTTTTTTCTTTTAACAGATGGAACTGACAGTCAACAACACAACCTTTACCATCGGTGGCGTTATAGATATGGAAGGCTTCATGATAGAAAAAACGTTTTATCCCAAAGAAATCGGTATCGTTTGCTTTAAACAAAACCCATACTCAACACTTAGCGACGTATGGATAAATCTAAAACCAACCATCTATGGAAGGTTCCCCATCAACTACCGTGATCTAAGTCTCAAGGATAAACGAACATGCAACTACGTCACCAATTACATCCACGGTTTCCGATTGGACGACACGCCAAGACCAAGCAAAAGCCTTTCAGACATTGAAAAGGACATCACAAACATCTACAAATTGGATATGCCTCCTAACTCATTGATGGCCTATAAGGGAGGTCATGTGGAAAGAGACTTGTTAGAAAAACTAAACATTCCTCATTTAAATTTAGAAGCAATTCAATGCCCAAACCCCAACGCTATTGTAAAAGAAATCCAAGACTTTCGAAATTATGAAAATAACAATTTAGGATGCTGTTGGAGTCCATTCCACTATTCCGACTGTGGCAAACACAGGTCACTAAAACAAAAAGACATAATACCACACTGCGCACAAACAGATGCTCTTTTATTTTCCAAATGGTTGCATTACAAATGTGTAGGTAATCATTATTAAAAAAAACTGTTCGTTACCTGACGCAACTCAGGACAACAAAACTGTCTAGATTTCTTATAGCAACGTCTCACACCATTCATCCAAAAAAGATTTCCTACGTTTGAAAACTTGGGGATTTCAACGGCTCGCATCAACTCCACAAAAGACGTATCCTCCCATTGACACACATCCAGCCTTTTTTTCCAAAGGTAGTTTGCAGTAATGGACTTCCAACATACCATGGTATCAGGCACAAATGCATGATGTTGCTCACGTCTAATCACCTCCATACATTGTTCAAGCAACGAAGGAACTTTATTAGGCATGTTCCTAATCTTAAACGATGTTGTTTTGGACACAATATTAGGGTTAACAGTGATATGCTGATGAAGATGAGGAATAGAAGACGCTAAAATGCAACAATACACATCGGCAAAAGAAAAAAATTAAACTTTGGATCATCAACAACTAATTCATAATTCCAACGAATTATTGGATGCATTTCAATTTCCTCAAAATTCGGTTGCATTAACAGCTGTTCTACAGCACAAGGCAGCAAGACATCATGCATACTAATACCACCCCAAAAATGAATAGCCTGACAAAGAAACCTTTTAAACTCTTGAAGAAGTACATCCTGATAAGGTGCTTTTTCATCAACACACGAAAACAAATCCTGTTGCTGGCAATAATACACTGCCGGATACAAATGCTGAAACGAAACCATCCACTCCTCGTTTTCTTCATCAGCACAAACACAATGAAAAAATATACAATTATCCACAAACAACTCCGACACGGAATTTGACTTATAAAGCAACGATGCAATCAGCCGCTTAAAATTATCTGCCAATTTGACTCTCGAAACAACATTCTTTCCATGTCCAAAACACCCATCAAAATTAATGCAATACAAACTTTCTCCATCCTTAAACACACTATCACTACTTCTCTTTCGAAACGCAAACGCATAACCGTGTAAACACAAGCACTCTGTTTGAAAATTCTCAAGCCGTCTTTCCCTAAGACGATGGTCGTATTGAACGGGCCAATCAGGAAAAACTTCAAATCTGTACTTTAAACATGCCCAACATGGCGGCTGATACGATCCTTCATCATCTCTACGTAAACTGTAATACTTAACACGTTTCCAATAATCATTGTCTTCAGGATCACCGTCCAAAACACACTTCAATCCGAATTCTGATCCATCAATTGTTGAATACATTCTCCTTGCAAAGGACTTATTATGCATTATATAATCATACGTTTGACGTCCATTAACAAACCATCCACAATGAGGATCTGAACGCTTGGCTTTTCTACAATACAAAAACAAGTCACTCTCATCTTCACATACGTAATCGGCTGCCGTAAAACACCGTCTATGACTGTTCTTTGCAATCTTGTGACGATCGACATTAGGGCAATCTTCAAACTTTTCATTTTGAAGAAAGTTCCGACAGCATTGAACATCTTCATCTCCTGATTCTTCTTCTTCTTCAAACCCAAACACTCGATCACACGTAAAAAATTGGTCACTGTGCATTTCTCGAAGAAATGCTTGTAAGGACAACAACGAGTTCATTCAAAGGCGTGCTTGTAAAAACACTGCGAGCAATCCACAACTCTTTCACGGCAAAATAATGTTCGTCGGCTGTTAACTCTACGCCCCCAAAACAAAGGCCGTACATAACTCGTTATACTGTAAAGAAATCTCTTCATGGCCTGCAATCCACTCTTCTGCCCATCCTAACGCATCTCTCAATATGGACATTTTTTTTTTTTAAACATGCAGTCCTATGGTACAAAGTAATATACTTTTTCACTAGGTTCACGTTTTAAAATCATGTTTGAACATGGTTAACAACACTATAAAACAACATCAACCAAGAACAGAAACAGCCATTCCAAAATGAAACCAGTAAACCGAATAAAGAGAGGTAACCAGCTTCATACGAAAAGACATTTTAGACTTTTGACACGTTTCAGCAACTATCGTTGGGGAAAAAAAACACCACCACCCGATGATGCCTGCTATTGCAAAACACAACGTCGGTGTTTTGACGAAGGAAACGCAATTGAACTTATCATCTGGAAAAAATTTCGTCCCTGGATGGATGGATTATTTGCCATCGGTGCAAGTGTTATCCCCATGTGCTATCAGCGATTCCTTGATGAAGCAAAGACCAAAGAAGAAAAACGATTGGTGCAAAAACTCCTAAACATGAGGGAAGAATTTGATGAAACACGAGATGACGCTAAAATTCTGGACCGATTTAATTCCGACCCAAGCATCAGTCCTATTCAAGTATTACAGCTGTTCGGAAAATACGATTGGACAAAACCGGTTATACCCTCTCACCACCGAATCAGCACCGAATTCTATTATCGCCCGTACATGATTGCTGAACGTGCAAAAAAATACAACACACGAGGGTACACCAAACAGCCAAAAGAACTCGAAGGCAACGAACACTACACTTGTCCACGATATGTGTAAACCATGTTCAAACATGTTGCACTACATTTAACCACGTTTTATCTCAATATAATTTAATAGCCTAGCAAAAAAACAATCACACAAACTTGAACCACCAAACAGCACGTATGACTACTAAAGACGACAAATTCGGGCCTGGTTGGGACTATGGTGATGGTGATGGCTTTAAACTACTGGTTTATGAAACCATGCCTTGCTACTGTCATTCCCATCAAAAAACCTGTTTGAGAAAGGCAAGGGGTTTATGATAACCGCTACAAGATTAGAACCGAAATGGAATGGGAAATTGAATCAAGAAATCGATGATGAAGGAGAACTCTGTAGAACACTAATGTACAACGCTGCAAAAAACAAAAAAGCATTGAGCCTGATCACACCACATACCCTCTCAAACTATGAAGATCTTCAACTCTTCAACTCAATGATAAAACAAACCTTAAAACAAAGACGAGCCCGTATGCCTGACGCTTGGGGGAAAGAAATTGCAAAAGACTTTAACAACAACATCCAAAAAGCCCATCGCATAAAACTAGAACACTGCTGTTATTTAATAAGAAACAAATATTACAACGAAATACGGCGAAAAGGAAGACAGCGAAGAATCACTCGTCCACCCGTTTATTTTAAAGACTATGAACACTATAAAGCACCGCGATGGTTTTAATTCAGATTCGGAATTTGTAATTCATTTCTATGTTCAATAAATGCGTATTATTGCCTCAAAACTAACACAGCGTGGGCAGTTAGAGTTATAATTATGATTGTCACAATAATACACTGATAGGCTTACCTCCAACACAAACCTTCCCAACCATGTGTTGCGCGACTAAATCCTGTTGAGAGTCTAAAAGCCCGCAACTGGGGAAACAAACGGGAATCGTGCAGAGATAATGAGTGGGACTACGAGAATTTGATTTTACCTTTTGGTTTACTGTTCTTGATCCACTCTGGCTAAATCATTACAATCACAGTTTTTATACAATTTCTACTATTTCAATTAAGTGTTAGGAGATGCAATGCAATAATGAGAATCTGTCCAAGATAACAAGATAAAATGAAAGAGCTAAAAGGATTTTAATGAAAAGTCCTCAACTATGAAAGGTAGGATTCCGCAGAGGAGCCGACCTGTCGGCAATCCTAGGATCGAAGACTCCTGTGGCCAATTATGTCATATTAATATAGGAAACATAAATGTGAGTGGGACAGCTTAATTGCACGTAAATTGAATAGAGTGCATTTCACCTGCACTTTTCCCAAAATAATTCAGATTTCCAATTAGCAAGAGTTTTTAAGAGATAATTGTATATCCGCAAGAGAACTTATTCCTACTTGAGATAATGCAAAACTCCACCAAACTAGAAGAAAAAGAACGAATTCATTATGTTCTTGAAAAACATCTGTCGTCCACGGTACATATTAATTGAACCATCTATAATATATTTTCTGCTTTGAATACAGACCTGTAGATTATAGAGATATAATCTTTCACACTTGGTAAAAAATAAAACATGTTTTATTCTTTTTAACCATGTCTCCATGTGGTTTCTCTTTTTTAACCCTCTTTGTCACGCCATTGTCACGGATCACCTATCACCCGACGCCATGACGTCATTGTTCTATTTATAAAACATGGTTAAAAAAGTCTTCGCAACTTACTACTAGCACATATTTCTTTGTGTAGTTTGATAATGATCCAGAGCAACTAAATGTATGGTTTATTGCTTTCTTATAATCTTCCATGCTTTTAAGTGGAGCTTCAAACTCCTCTATTAATTTGCAAGTTTCTAACTTGTGTAGATCTTCCTGCACCACGCCGTCATATACTCTTGAAAGAGAAAAACAAGACACCTGGGTTCCCATATCCTGACATTATCAGTCTTCAGTGATAACTGCACTGCATAAAAAAGAAACATGAGTATCCCAATTTTTAATATTTGATTGCAGGTACTTCAATGTTTCACAACCCATGCTGTGATCTATCTTCTCAAGTTTAAGAACAAGTAATTTGAAACTATGAAAATGAGGATAGCAATCTTTGCTAACATAAATTTGGTTTACCTTCATTACCATAGAAACTGTCTCCCTCTTCAGCAATGTACAATACATCACCATCCCTATTACAAAAATAAACATGCTGAGTACTAGTAATGCAATACTATGGTAGTCAGATTTTTCAGATAAAGAATATATTATAAAGTACCCCCTTAGCACTGCTCTGAATGTAAGATATTTAGGTGGGGGGTGGGGTGGACATATTTTTTGAAAATAAATTTGGGCTGAAATAAAAAAATACTACACAGCGAAATGGTGACTAAAGTCCTTCTTTTTTATTTGAGAAAAATATTCTCACCACATAACAGATGAATAAAAAAAACTTGCATGGATGTACCAGTAAATAAAATTGTAGGCACCATGCTGTACAATGGGTAATGATATAAAATATAAGGCATCCAAACTATTAGTAACACACCACTTACCTTAACACTGAAATTGAATTCACAACATCTCCTTGAAAGCTGTAGATCATGCATTTTTTACGGCTGCAATTCGTTGTCCCTCTTCCTTTAAACCTTCGATGCTTGCTGGGCACTCTATCACCTACCAAAAAGTGCTAAGTTTCAGTTGAGACTCTTGACTTAACCTGAGGATCAGGCTGTCCCTCGTTTTCCTCGAAAATTGAAAATTTAAATTCTCTTGAGTCTTGACTAAGATAAGGTACAAAAAGAGCGGGAGGTTCCCGCCAAAACCGGGATAGTTAACAAATACAGCTGTGCCATTTAATGCTTTGGGGGAAGTGCCCAGTATCTCAAAACTACTAAAAGCAATCCGGTAAAATCAAAGCAACGAATCTGTGATCAAATAGCTTATTCATTTTTAATTGTAAAACACTTTTGAAACAGCCCATCTGGCCCATTTGGTGTGACATGAGGAAAAATCGTTGAAATTCTGTGCACCACAGATCAATACACGGGTCCATCAATTTACTACTTATCGGCGTTCTGTGTCAACCCAAAATACTTAGCGACCACCGCCGGCAATCTAAAAGTTAGCGATTAGCTAAATAGGCGTATGCATTTTTGATTTCATCCAGTGAAACAAGAAAAGACAACAAATAATTCTAGCTTTGAAACACGTTCTCTACGCTCGCAACATAGTGCATATTTTCCCAAGCTTGTAAACTTCAAGGTCGTAAAGACCCGTAAATAAAAAGAAAGTAAAACGTTAACCAACACGTTTCGACCTTACCTCTCCTCCTTCTGCATCAGTTCTGTCATTTATTAATGGAGCTTTTCGCAAATCCTCATGATTGCATTTGCATGACAGTAAACACGATGCCCCCACTACCACGATGCCCACGATGTTTGGATGCCAGCGGCAACACGCTCGAAAGCGACAACTCCGCAGCGACAACACGGCAGTGACAACTCGGCAGTGACAACTCCGCAGCGACAACTCTGCAGCGACAACTCTACAGCGACAACTCTGCAGCGACAACTCTACAGCGACAACTCTGCAGCGACAATTGAACAGCGAAAACTCCGCAGCGACAACTCTGCAGCGATAACTCCGCAGCGACAACTCTGCAGCAGCCATAACAACGCCCTACCCCCTCTCCCTTTGAAGGGTTGATAGCCATAATATACACCATACAGCTACAAAGACAATTTCGCACCCCTCCCCTTAGCTATAGCAACAAATTCGCAGCGACAACTCTGCAGCGACAACTGGACAGCGAAAACTCCGCAGCGACAACTCGTGACCCTCATCGGCTTCCGTACTTTTAGAACTTCAGTTGACCTATCATCCATGCCACTCCCTTGTAATATACCCCCTTGAGCACTGTATGTAGTTTTTGTAAAATTCATGAATTATTCATAAGGTCTGTGACCAATGGATGAACCCTATATTGGTCACTTCGATAAAGACACTCATGTTTAATTAATGAGTGTCTATATCGTAGTTTGACACGGTACCCCGGATGAAGTGCCTATTTCGACACTTCAAAGCGCATGGATGTACAAAGGTGGACCTTGCCAACCCAGGGTCGGAACTAGTGCTAGGTATGCACTTCTATTTCCGACTCTACGCATTAGGTGAATTTTTTTAGGATTTGGTGGGTGATGCTTATTCTGTATCTGCGCATGTTCGGTTCTGTATCTGCGCATCATTGGCGTCTACGTCACACTAGCCATACTCTGTGGGTGTCGCAATCTTTTCATGACTACATTTTATTTTGTTTGAGATTGTTTGAAAGAATTCTTTACAGTTTTCCAGTCTTTGGATAAAAAGAATGCTTCAAACTCTGTCGAATTAGATGACTAGTTCCTTAGATTGGCTTCATGACGGCGTACACTATGTATAGCGCCTAGTTCCTTCCTACTTGTAAAATTAATTTCGTATCGACTATTTCAAGTTATCTTCCGCATCTTGTAATATAAATTTCTGAAGTGATTTATAAAACTGACGTCGTGTTTTATAGATACCACTTATATTTATGCCACACCCTTGAAGTGTACCCCCTTGAAGACTGTAGCCACTTATTTATGCCACACCCCTGAAGTTAGACTGCTTGTTCTCCATTCTTTGGCGAATGTACGTGAAAACTAGCGAGTAAAAAAAAAGCGCCAAAGCGAGAGCCGAAGGCATGAGAACGCGACACATGGCGCTCCTGGATTTTTTTCCTGTTCATTTTCACACCCCAAGCAGTCCCCCTTGTAGTACACCACCTTGCATACTATAGTCCCTATTCTTGCCACGCCCTTGCAGTGTACCCCCTTCAAGGAAGGAAATTTGACAACCCTTTCGGTCTGAGTGAGAAAGTAGAATGCCCCCACCTTTCCCTTTCGGTGAGAGAGTGACATGTAGGCTACAACAATACTATTCAGCAACCTCTATTAAAAGTGAATTCTTTAGGATTCTTTCCACTTGAGGTTTAACAGGTAGAATGAAAAAGCTAATTGGCTGAACTTCCTCCATATGATTTGCACAAGTTTGGTTTTCATACTGTCCTTCTTTGACTTGCTGATAGCAATTGGGGCATAGCTGGCAATGGGTGTGTTCCGTTGATAGTCCACTGTGTGTTTTCTTTAACACATAAGGTGACTGCGCAACATTGTTGTCACAAGGCAATGTTATGAAAATGAATGTTTTGATTCATCCAGATACAACAGATAAATTAAAGTTGAATCAATTACTAGAATTTAGATCTTACGTTAGTTTGAGACGTTATGACCGAAACCATCGGTCTTCATAAGTGACTTAGTCACGTGACGGCAAAGTATCACGCGACAGTCGTTGAGGAACGGAGGAGAGGACAAAGACTCGTATGTCAACAAATGTCAAGAACCCCTAAAATGACAAGAAGACATACAAGCAAATAGGATACAATCCAACCCATGGCTTCAGAAGAAGGTCAGCAAATTTGTGGCTAGATTGTTCCAGGATCGTACGATCAAGGTCGATTTAAAGAGGCAATTAGACCCGCCATCGGAACCTACTATCCCTGCCTTTTACGGTCTGCCCAAAATACACAAACCTGATCCTATCCCAGTAAGACCTATCATGAGCAGAATCGACTCGGTTACGTACAATTTGGCAAAATATGGCGCCTCCATTCTCAGCCCTCTCGTTGGCACTTCACCTCACCACATTGAAAATACGAAAGACTTCGTTGAAAGGGTAAAGGGTAGAGGACGAGGTTATTCCATCATATTAATTATTCCATTATTCCATTATTCCACCGGATATTGCACTCCAAGCCGTACGCGACCACCTTGAGTCGGACGATACTCTACAGGAACGTACCAACCTTAGTGTGTGTCAACAATATGGTTGAGCTGATTGATCTTTGTCTTAAAACTACTTACTTTTCGTTTGGTGGTAAATTTTACAAGCAAGTCCACGGTTGTGCGATGGGCTCTCCCGTCTCTCCGATCGTAGCTAATCTCTGTATGGAGGCTTTGGAACAACAAGCGCTTCGGAGCTACGCTGGCACGCCCCCGCGTCTGTGGCTCAGATATGTAGACGACACATTCGTAGTGCTGCGTAAAGAAGACCTCACACCCTTTTTTGACCATATCAACAGTGTTAATCCACACATCAAATTCACTCAGGAAATGTGTCTGAACAACAACATCGCCTTTCTGGATTGTTTGGTTCAGGTTAACCCTTATACACTAGGGTATACAGGAAACCCACCCACACGGATCACTATCTGCAATTCGATTCGCACCACCGCCTTCTACACAAGCTTGGCGTTTTCCGGACTCTTCGTTATAGAGAGGAGCAGGTGGTTAGCGACCCACGGTCACCATCACAAGAAAAAGAGCACATCAAAAAGGGCGCTACGGAAACGTGGATACCCCAACTGGTTGCTCGGGGAAACACAAGCTAAACAGAATGTGAAGAAAGGTAGCCTATTCCCTATATACGGGGTCTGTCGGAAACATAAAGAACACCCTAAAACAGCATGGCATTGTTGCGCACTACAAACCGGTCAACACACTAAGGACAGCCAGCCCTTCGAGAAACGCTTGAACCTGGTTTATGGCATTTCATGTTTGAGGAGTGGCTGCAGGGAAACATACGTGGGAGAGACCCTTTAGTCAATCAAAGCACAGCTTAAACAACGCCAGCGTCCAAATTCCAACCCAGCCCAAAATTCAGCCGTTTATTGTCACTCAAGAGATACAGGACATAAGCTTGATGAAAATGAATCCGCTAAGATCTTGGATCGTGAACGTGATTGGCGAAGACGCTGTATACGAGAGGCTACTACCAAAACAGGTAGAGTGACTTTTGGCCGCGGGAAAACGTCTTTGATTTGGGGTCACGTGACGACATGTTTTTGATCGCATTCCTGAACTCACGTGGTCAGTCCATTGAATCAACTAGAGCGCAAATCCCGAACTTGACAATGATTCAGCTCAGAATATATTACAATTTATGGTAGAAGAAGACCAAATGTTGTCATTTGTGAGCCTTATGAGCACTATTACAAAACATATCGAATGTTTTCAGTTTCTACCAGACCAAGAATTGCGACTGCAGTACTTTGACGACGAAGGAACATTTGTAAACTTGAACGAACAATCCCTCGAGGATGCTTTGTGATGTTCTTTGCCAGTCTCGACCTTTAGAAGATTGAAAATCAAGATACATTGGCAGGCCCACACAACGCCCGAAATGTTTCTGGCCAAACGGCGGCGAGAAAGCTACGCGACAGGCTCGACAAATGGCGGCGGTAAGTCGCGGTAGTGAAAGTACTAGTACTGCACCCAGTGCAGCTGCGATCAATGATTTTGCCGACAAGGACAGAGCCTCAAGCAAAAAACAGCTTAACTTTCAGGACATGAATATTCCAGTGATTCAAAGTGTAGAACCACGACCAAGCGCTGCGAATGTTGCTACTCCTGGTACTAGTGTTGCGACTGGAAATTCACCACCTCGAAAACAACAGTGTTCTTCACACACCCCGATTGCGATTGTTTACAGACCTGATGCTGGGCCAATCTACAAATCACCTCTAGATCTTCTTATAGAAGACAGTGAAATGCAAGTGAATACCAAAGAGCAGGATGTCTTTAGGCTTCAAAATGAACTCGAAACTCTCACTCGGCGATATGGGAAACGAGAAGGCGTGGACTACTCGAAGCCGTGTTGTACAAATTGCCACCGCAGGGAACGGCACAATCGCACTAATTTCCCGTATAAGGGGCACCCTTGTGTATCGGCAGAATTTTGTGGTGATATCAACAGGCATAAGGACGAAAAAGATCTGTTAGTGGATGCGAAAAGCAGGCTGCAAGTAGCAGAAAAGCGATTGGAAGGGCTAGAGAATGAACTCTCTTTGAAACGTTATCAACAGACCGCCTCTTTCCCTAAGGCTATACGTCATGCATTAATAAAAGAAAGACCCGATCGCTATTTGAATTCCCAAGGACAGGAAAACTGGAAATTAATGAATATGGATCTTAAAAAGCTGGAAGCGCATTTTAAAGGGAAAATCCCAGGACGCGAAGTTTGTTTAACAATTGCGCTCGAAGAGTACGAGTCAAAGTTGCATGCGGCGCCCAAAGCAGTTGCACCTGGAAATCCTATTCGAACTCTCTGGGAAAACCCCAAAAACAGTCTCACTGGCAGTTATAACCGCCAAAGTTAGTAGAATAAACATAACTTATGATTTGATCCTGGCCAGCTTATCCCTCTTAACTGCCAGTGAGACTGTTTTTTGGTTTTGATACCGAACTTGTTGAAACTACATTGTTTACATTCAGTGAACTGAACTTTAATACATGTTGAAATATTAAGTAGTTTACATTTCATCGATAGAGCGATTTGTTTACATTTCTATTGTCTACTTAGCAGTCTTGTTTGGATAAGAAACTCTGCTTCGGCTCCACAAATCCCAAAGTTATAACTTTTACTGTTTATGTTGAGAGATAGACCAATTATGTTTTATTTACATAATCTAGATAATTTGTGCTCTGTAACTTTTGCAAGCGATATGATAGTTGACAGTTTAATTTTCTCTGATTGCTCTTCTAATCACAGAATTTTGCTATAAAATCAGCATCTGTAATGGTTGCAAGACCTTCATATATAGCAGTATGTACATTGTGCCGCAAAATTGGAGCAAAATGTTCTCTTTTCAGTACCACCTTGAGTTTATTAAAGACGTATTCAACAGCATTAATCTCCGGAGAGAGTGAGGGTGTGTAAATTATATTTGCTCCTCTTGCAATTAGCCATCTTTGCAAAGCGTCACCAGCCTCAAAGCGGTGATAACTACAATTGTCCATAATAATATAGTCCCCGTACTCTATCGCTGGATTCCCGTAATCATTTACCGCTTGTCCTGCTTCACCAAAGAACTCGAGAAAAGTGTCAGAATTCGCTGCACCCTCTTTAGTGTTGGCGTACATTATCCCTTCCAATCCACAGAGAACGCTAAGGGTAATATTGACTCCCTTTTTGTTGGTTTGAACTTCTATTGGATGAGTTCCACGCAAAGAGTGGCCATATTTCTCTCATCACTATTCCCTCTTCGGTGTAAGTAAAATCACCATAGTTTGTTATCCCTGATAGTGTTTTTGCTGAAGGGGGCTCAACTGTTCTGTTGATGTCAATTGGATAGACATGCGTGCCTCTTAACCTGCCCTTTGTACCATCAACAATGTCCTCACCACTCAATACATCATTGCCTTCTTTCGTATGATGTCGTAGTGTAAATTTCAATGTGGCATAATGGCTGTCTAGTTTTGTCTTACCCTTCTGGGCTTCAAAGTTTGAGTACTTAAGCAGTTTAATGCCACTTAGTTCCCCTAATTTCTTCATCCAAATTACCAGGCTAGTGTTCTTGTAATGTGCCCCATTATCAGACCAGAGAGAGAGTGTCGTAACACTATCATGAATAGCTTTGAAATTCTTGACACTAGTTTCAATGCAGCTGGCGCTAAAAAAAACAATTCTGAGTGTCATCATTTACACTGAAAGCATCATGATACTCAGTCAAGATAGGGCCTCCCTATTCCTCTCTAAACAAAAAAAATAATCCCATGCACTGATGCTCCTTTCTTTTGGAACCAATCTCTTTGTGGCTCAAACAGCCTTTTGAACATTAGTTTCATCATATAATCACTTTATTGTCTTTCAAACAACAATCCCGCATTGATTTCTGGCAAATAAGTGAACAGCTTTTGAATAAGGTTTCTGATTGCTCAATAATAGATTCCCCCTCTCCAGACCATTCAGCTGTTGTGTTAAGTATAGGAAAAGCGAGTAAGAAACGAGGACCGGGGTTTTGGAAGTTGAACAATGAGCTTTTAGAAGACGAAGTCTTTACTGAACAACTGCGCGCAGATATCGCAAGCTTTGCAGAGAAACATTAAGACCTAAATCATGATAAAAGTTTAAAATGGGAATTAATAAAAATGGAAATCAGATCGGCGTGTATGAAGTACAGTAAAAATAACATAAGCGATAGCAGAAATCAGGAGTTAGATTTAATCAAAAACGTGAATTTGCTTCAGAGGTTGGTGGAACAAGCGCCGACAGATGAAAAGGTAAACGGGTATAATAAGCTCAAGAAGAAATAAGATGACATTCAAGACAGAAAGATGAGAGGTTGTATAGTGCGCAGTAAAGTACGCTGGTACAAATTAGGAGAAAAAAGCTCTCGCTATTTTTAAACCGAGAAAGAAAGAACTATAATGTAAAAAGTGTAGACACACTCGTATTCGGCGACGCTTCTGAAGTTACCACTGATAATGATATATTGCAAGCTAGTAAACAATTTTATGAAAAGTTGTATCAATCAACTTTAAACCCAAATGTCAATGCACTGGATAATGAGATGTTTAGTAATAATAGCTATTTGCGCCCTTTAGACACGTCACAAGCTAAACGCTGTGAAGGTGTACTTACCCCTTCTGAGTGTCTGGAAATCTTAAAACACACACAACGGAATAAATCCCCAGGGTCTGATGGTTTATCATACCATCATAACATTTCTGGGATTTACTCGGTGTACACTTAGTAGATAGTTTCAATTTTGCATTTGAAACCGGAAAAATGTCTATTGAGCAGCGACGAGGAATTATTTCTTTAATACCAAAGAAAGATAAAAATAAGAAAATGATAGAAAACTGGCGGCCTCTAACTTTATTAAACACAGATTATAAAATAGCCACTGCAGCCATAGCTAAAAGGATCAAATCAGTTTTAGCTAGTATAATACGCCCAAATCAGACGGGTTATATAGAAGGCAGATTTATAGGGGAAAGTATTCAGCTCATCGATGACATAATGATCTTCAAGGTATGTCGGGAATTGCTCTGTTTATAGATTTTAAGAAAGCTTTTGATAGCATCGAATGGCATTTCATAAAAAGTGCTTTAGAAGCGTTTAACTTCGGACGTGTCATTATTCGTTGGTTTTCGGTTTTCTACAATGAAATTTCAAGTTGCGTAACAAACAACGGTTTCGCATCAGAGTTCTTCTCTTTACAGAGAGGAGTCAGACAGGGATGCCCTTTAGGAGGGACTTTATTTGTCATCGCAATTGAATTACTGGCATGTGCCTTACAGCATTCTTCTAAGATTGAAGGTATCCAAGTAGATGATTGTGAGATAAAATATACAATGTACGCTGATGACTTGACAGTCTTTCTCAAAAACCAGGAATCAGGACAACAGTTATTCGAACTCCTGGAAAAGTTCAGACAAGTATCTGGTCTCGAGATAAATATGAAAAACGGAAGCCCTTTGCCTAGGAAGTGAAAAGAATGACCCTAACACACCTCTCAATGTAAATTGGCCAAAATCACCCGTCACTGCACTCGGTTGCGCTTTTTCCTATTCGATAAGTGTGAGTGCACCGATAAATTTTGAGGAAAAAGTCAAACAGTTGGAAAATGTGATCAATGTTTGGAAACATATGAATCTAACGTTAATTCTTGGTTTTCACTTGTCACGTGACGAAATTTATTTCTCTAAATTAACTTCTAAACACTGGATGCCTAATAGAATTATAAAGAATATACAAAATTATGTTTCCTGGGTAAATTTTAGGCCGATTGGTCACTTTCCGAGCGAGATATTAGCAAGTGAATGTGCGCCATTTTGTACAGTAATTGTATGGAGCCGCCATGTTGGAGCCCCAGCAGAGGGGCTCCATAATGGCGGCCAATTAATCACGTCTCCAAAACGACGCTATTTTCAATCCCAATTATAAGAATAGTATCAGAATGGTAAGATATGAACTTTTATAACATACTGACGTGCCAAAAAGGTAAGAACGGTACAAATCGAGTGAAATACGGCAAGTTCAAAATATGTGACTGGTGTTGCGTGACATAAATAGCTTTGGCGATATCTCGAGAAGTACTTGACAGAAGGTGCCGAAATTTCGTTTGACAAATCCTTGAATAAAGTTATATTCATCATAGAAAGGACATCTCTGTAGGTCTCTTGGTTTAGAAGTTAGCATTTTGATGACGTCACATGAAAACCGAGAATAGGGTCAACATTGTTAAAATTATTGGTCTCTCTAAGTTGACCTACTGCACGAGCGCCTTGCATGTGCCTCCAGGCTTCGGCAAGAGAGTAGATGAACTCATTTTTAATTTTATATGGGATGACAAGCCTCCTAAAATAAAGCGCTCAACAATCATAGGCGAGAAACGAAAAGGCGGTTTAGGTATGATTAATTTCGACATATTCGAAGCATCACTAAAATTAACATGGGTTAAACGTTTATTAGATGATTCTCTCGCGCCTTAGAAAGTGATTCCGCTTTTTCTTCTTAAGAAATTTGGCGGACAATTTCTTTTTTACTGCGACTTTCCCCATACTTAATTTTAAAGGATAAGACCTCTATCCCCCGTTCTATGTCGACATTTTAAAACACTGGTTAGCACTGTCATGCGCCGCTTTTAGAAAGCTTTTGATTTCGCAAGTGTGCGCCGCTTTAGAAAGCTTTTGATTTCGCAAGTGTTTGTCTCCCCAACCGCTGAACCGAATCTCGTGTCAATTGCTGACGAAAGTGAATTAGAAAGCATTTACTTGCTTCCTTTTAATGTGACATCAGAAACCTTCCTAAGTGCTTTTCAATATAAGATTATACATAATATTTTACCCTCTCAACAATTGCTGCATAATATGAGTCTTGCAAACTCTCCTTTTTGCAAAACATGTTTTGTTTTTCATAACCTAGAACATATGTTTGTTAACTGCCGAAACGTAATGAATTTTTGGGACCATTTTCTGAAGTGGTTTAGAGATAAAGTGGGATTTGCTATTCAACTTTCGTGTAAGGATATCTTATTCGGTTACCAAATATCAAACAAAAAGTTTAAAGGGCTCAATCATTGCATCATTATCGCAAAATATGTCATTTTTAAAAGCTACCAGAATGAAACTCTACCACGCTTTGAAGCCTTTATTTCCTTGTTAAATGAAAAAGTAGACATCGAGAGAAGGATCGCTTTAAAAAACTTAACAATGAATTCATTTAAAAGTAAATGGTTTTTCTTTGATAAAAGGTTATATACAGGATGATTGTGTGTTTGTGGGTATTGTCTGTGTAAATCCAGATTACTTGATTCTATATTGAAATGAAATATATTGTGTACAATGAATTGTTAAAATTACATAATAAAGAAAAAAATATTTTGGCTAAAAACTACGTAACAGGCAGTAAATAGAGCGGTTTTCATATGACTTTAGCGAAACCAATGTCTGGTCAAAAAAAATCCTCTGCCCCCTGCTGTAGTATACATAATGAATGCAGCCTTAGGGCCTGGAGGAGGGTGTCTCTAGGGATGTCTGTACAATCATTTTTACTTTTTTTTAATATTTGAGTTTTCTAATAAATCTCTGTATGTGCTCACTAAAAAGTTATGAAAACATGGTTGCAGCATAAATAAATAAATAATAGAAAAATAATGATGACAGGGTAACCAGTCAACATTTTCGCCGGTTACTGTTGTGGGCTGGTGTCCTTAAAAAAATATACCTACCCCATTGTAGGCATTGGTTTTTAACCCCACCCCGAACTATAGAATTAATAAATATTGTTATTATTATTATGAAGTCCCAAAAACTTACCTCTATGAGTTGAATTAACTGGGTTTTCAACAGTTCTTGAATGACACTAAATGATCATTCTTGGTCAGAATATTGTTAAAATGTCTCAGCGAAACAACTGCACTGGAACAAATGGGGCACTGGGCACAGAGCGGATTCAGTAGAATTTCTGATGTCCCCTACACTTTCTTTACTTTGGCTTTCTTGTCAAAAAGCTTCCTTGTTTCCTGTGAAGACAGCAGTTTCTTCAGCTTCGTATGGATATCTTCTTCGCATGATGTCGAGGCAACTTTTGCAGTGTGAGAGGGCTTGCAAGTTTTACAACATACTTTTTCACCGTTTCGCGAATAAGTTCGCGCATGGCACCTTCCCTTGCATTTTTTGAAAGGCCTTCTAACATTATTTGTCACTTTTGGCGGCTCATGGACGTCAGAAGCTAGAGCTGCGCGACTTGTAGGCTGAGTCACATGTGTCACAGTACCTTTCGTAGCGGTGGTACGTAAACAGTTAAGGCCTTGTCTTCACAGCTTTTCAGGTGGTGTAGGAAAGAGTCCCATGTGCTAAGATTTAAGCTGTAATTCGTACTCTTTGTATTTGTTAAATAGTTTCGCTGTTGCCCTTTGTACTGTGGACCTAAACGTCGAGAAGCCGTCTTTATCGTTTCTAGTGTTAACAAGAAAGGAATATAACTCTCAGAGCTATCTCTTTGGACCAACGCTGTGTATGTAACTTGAACTGGCGCTTTTCTTTGGCAGCTATCCTCTCTTGGTTTGGTCTTCGGCTTCTTCCCTTCGAATTTGCCGTCCCTGGAGGAACAAACAGAACTTGATCGACTTCGCATTTTTGTCACTTTCGACTTAGTCTTCTTCTCGCCTTCCCGCCTTCCCGTTGGCGGCGACGTTTACGAGATGAGTGATACTTGTACAGTCAGCGCATCTTGTTTTCGTCAATATAGTCAGGTCTCTCGCCAAAAATGACCTTCATATTTACATAGTGGACAAAAGCACCAAATTTGGCACAGAAAACCCTTAGCACTAAGTAATCAAAACTAGAAGGGGTGCCCAGCGCAGTAGGCCATAGTTGACGAATTATGGGCTAGTCAAGTTTTGACCTCTTTTCCTGAATTGGGCTACCTGTGGGGCGATATTCTTGTCGTATTATAAATCAAAGAAACAATATATTGAAGCGTTACATATAAAACTGATACCATTAAGCAATTTGCGAAGAGTTGGATAGGAACATAGGCTAGTTACCAGTCCAAACTCGGTCATGATAAATACTTTAGGCGCGTGTGAATTGCTGAAAAAAAAAAACCCGTCATTTATTTACACTTTCGATGCGTCGGTCCCGCAAATGCCTGTTATTTGCAAAAGGCACATATTCACATGCTCAAATTCTCTAAAAACAATTGCTTAGGTCATCTATGACGATCATACTACATGTTCTACGGCTTTGTCAAGTCACTCGAATGCTTGAATTTAAGGGGTGTACAATCCAACGATGCTTTCATGCATTTGCATCTTGTACACACTCCTTTACACGAACACCTCATCCGTTCGCTGCGGTCATGGCTAAAAGGGATGACTCAGAAGGACCTGATTAATAATTCATAGGACAAACAATAGAACGAAGCTACATTGCATAACATGGCATATGTAGGTTCGTTCTACCGTGAAGCCTTAGACACTTCTGGAATGGTAATCCACCTAGGGACCCATCTATTGTCGCCGTCTCGTTTCCAGGAAAACCTCTCTGGCGACGGCGCAATTTTCCCTTTCGTAAACCATCGTTGCCATTTTGAACTGTCGATGCCATTTTAAATACGGTCGATGCCATTTTAAATACGGTCGATGCCATTTTAAATACGGTCGATGCCATTTTAAATACGGTCGATGCCATTTCAAGCAGTCGATGTCATTTTAGCTCATATATGACGTCATGCTCGTGTCTCCGGATCGGAAAACGTTCCCATGAGACATCACGCGCGAGTGTCAATCTTTGTTCTGTTTGGATTCCCTGTGGAACGGGAGCCACGTGAGTTGTGTTTATCGAATATGGCGGAACAAGAAGCATCCACGTGCGATCCACAACAACGCGATCCTCCACCTAAAAATGAAGTCGATACGCAAACAAACGGCTGGAATGCATTTTACCAGTCAGCTGCGGTAAGTTAAATAGCAATCCTTGAAATAAAATATCTGAAATTAGAAAGTCCAACTTTATCACAGTGCCGGAAAAGACCTTCTTGTCACCAGCCTAACTTTCTTTTCTTCCATAAACTTTTATTACTATTTTTATTACTATTTGTTGGCTCTCTCGTAAATTTACTGTACTGTCTTTAACCAGGGAGTATTGAGACTCCCTGATTTAACCATATATTTAACAAGATTTCTCCCGGAGCTAGGTAACCTATTCAATCACATGTTGCAGATCTTTGGAATTTCTTTATCGTCATTTAAAGGTTACTGCTTTTTGCTGTCTTTAGCCAGATGTACAGAAACAGCTGACTGATGGGTCAGGAATCCAAGACATTTCCGCAGTGGTGGGCAGAATGTGGAAAAATTTGCCTCCTGATAGAAGAGAGGTTTGTCCTTAGAATGAAAAGATCAAAGTTCATATTATTTTATTGTTTGTCAATATACAAAAATATTTACAATAAATAAGAGAAACAAACTTCACATGCTCAAGAGCTTATTACCAAGCTCTTGACATTCTGTATCATATTTGTCAAAATGTATATTCTATCATTGAATAACTTAAATTAGTCAAATCACACTACTCGTCTATTGTCAATGCTGCATTCTGATTGGATGAGCTACTAGTAGGCTATAAGTTATAGCCTACTAGTAGCGAAAAGTGTTGGATTTGAAAGCCAGAAAAATATCAAACGACCAGACCAGAAAACGTTTTTGGCTATACAAATTGACCTACTAGTGTGATTTGACTAAAACAATTATTCCCCTGCCCTCATGGCCTCTGAGTCAATAGCCCATTCGGCCTTCAGCCTCATGGGCTATCGACTCAGAGCCCATGAGGGCGAGAGGAATAATTGTTAAATAACCAAGGAGCAGAAAAACAAACAACAAAAACATGTAAATATAAATATGTCTAAGGTGGCATGTATGTAACCCTGAACTAGGGTTTCTCTAATGCACCAGTCAATTGTACCCCCCCCCCCCCCCCCCCCCCCAACACACACACACACACCTTGGGCAAAGGGTGGGGGAAATGTGGGCTATTTGTGGATATAGGTCTTCAGCTTCACTACATGGGTGACTCCCCATGTAGGATGTGCTTGACGGGAAAATTGATTTAACCCTAAGGGATAGCAAATTGGGTGTGGTCAACAGTGAATTTTACCCTAAGAGACATCAAATTGGATGCGGAAAATCCTAATTTTTATTGCAGTCCTCAAATTACCATCAAATTGAAAAAATTCATTCTGTTTTCGCTGAATTTCTAGGTCACCTTTACCGTGAGACCCCCAAGGGATAGCAAACTCTTTGGACACCCCTAAGACATAGCATTGGGTGAATTTTATACCCTAAGGGATAGGACGAGCACCCTTGTCTATTCTTACTTCCATTCAATTTATCTGGTAAATGGCGATACAAAATATCAGATACTCAATTGACTGGTGCATAAGGAATTGAGATGCACACAAGATGCCAGGGGATACTTTTGCGTAAGGTATTTTCTAGGGTCATTGTGAGTTTTTTATAGTGTGGTATTTCTAGTGTAATGTTTTCAACCCTGGTCTTAATGTACTTTTTACACCACAGCAGTGCTCAGACAAAAATATTCCTGAATGTAATTATCTCAAGATTCGACCTATAAAATTAAACTGAACTTTCACCCTTGCATATAATAATATTAGAATAAACAAAACATTGTACATGGACAATCATCAAGTCAGGACGTTGTTCAATCCTTTTGAAGTTGGCTAGATTTCCCAAAAGTCTCCTAAACTTCTGGAGTTCTTGAGTGTACAGAACAATCTGTGAAGTGAAATCTAGAGATCGCTCTTGGTTCCCTTATGCAAATCTCTAAATTTCACTTGGCAGTTTGTTCTAAACTCTGTGGGTTTCCAAACCATTACCCCCATTAACTATGAAGACCATGAGCTACACTCAGGGACAAAATAGCTGAGACCCCCTATGAAAATTATCGTTAAAATACAAAAATACCCCTAAACACCTACAACATCCCTTTTTCAGAGCCCTTTACCACCTCCCCCCCTCCCCCATATCAATGTTGTTTCCAGACCAATCGTTCTCCTCCAACATTGAAGAGGGGGAGGGGGCAAGCATGTTTAAAGTGAGTTTTAGCGAATTCTCTATTTTTCGTGTACAGTAAGAAAGAGTCTCAGCTATTTTTGTCCCTGAGTGTCCGAGAGTATCATGTCTTAGAATTACTTATTTATAAAAAAGTGTAACCGCGCGCTCTGTTGTAATATGAAAATATATTCTCACAAGGACCTGTAAAGATTAGAAAAAGCATTGCTTAGAATAGTTTCGCCTTTTAATGCTACTATTTTCGATGAAATGTTAGTGGGTTAATTTTGACAAAACGAGAGGGCTAAAGTGACGGCAAACGGATGCGAAAAGAGAAGGGGTCTGGGCGCTATTCTCACCGGAAATAAAACGGTGTAGTGTTACAATTCGAGCCGTTAGAATTGTTGGCCTAGTAGGGGCGATCAGCTGATCTACAATCATGAGTACCGAGGGCGAGGAAAGTGATCGTGACGAAATTTTTCCTATTCGATTAGCTGAGCGCACAGTTAGAAAAGTGTATTTGATTACGTACAGCCAAGCGAATCTAGAGAAATTTGTTACGAGAAAATCGTTTGCTGTAGCCGTGTTAAATTCGTTTTCGGAGTGTCCTGCTCGAATTCTACAGTGGGTTTGTTGCCGAGAGAAACATCAGGAATCGGGATGGCACTATCACATGGCTATCAAGATGGATAAGAATCAGAGGTGGCTGGGGAGCAAGAGGTATTTACAAGGGAACCACGGAATCAGTGTTCACTTCTATAGTGTCCACTCTGACTACTACAGTGCATGGCGCTACGTAACAAAGGAAGATTCTGATGCTCTACTGAGTCCTGGACACCCGGATCTTGAGGATACTGGAGCTCCTAGAACATCTCGGGCAAGTAGATCAAACCACCAGAGGGGGAAGAGGAACCGCAGCGCAGAGACGGAGATATATGATTTAGAGGAGTCTGATGAAAGTGAGAAGAAACCAGCGAAACGCAAGCGCTTGTCGGCATTTGAACTGTCTGAAATTGTCGTTGAAAAGGGCATTCGAACAAGGACGGAGCTGCTAGCTCTAGCAAACAGTCAAAAGGCGGACGGAAAAGTAGACATTGCTGAATTTATAGTAAACAGAGGTGCGCGAGTGGTGTCGGAGGTGCTAGAAACGGCCTGGGAAATGGAGGGATCCGCCACACACACACGCCTAAATCGAATTCCCACCCCTTACATTGTAGTTCTAACAGCACCTCTGGGGCTACAATCTTGGACAAAAGGGTAGAGAAAATGTTAATACCATTTATCTTTTGAGTTTTCGACCTAACTTGAGGCCCCGTTTATCCCCCCTCCCCCATAAATCAATGTTGGTTATGAATGGCGTCCATCCCTCGACACGTTCCTTGCAACATTGCTTCGGGGGAGAGGGGGAGGTGAAATGACAGGAGTAAAGCGAAAAAAGAAGCGATTTCAGTGATTTTCTCTACAGGTTTTGTCCAAGATTGTCTGCAGCATGGTGATGACATAGGGATATGTATTTGAAAATTTTAAAAGTTAGTTGAAAAGATAAGAACGTGTTGTTCGATACAGGCATCCTCAGAGTGTTCTTAAAGAATCTGACAGTTGTTTAGATAGTGTTTAGCGGTGCTACCGTCTATTTTAGACATATTCGTGACGGGGTCCCTGTGGCGCCCTATTTGGATGACAAAAGCGCGCGCACGATGTGAAATGGTCGGCATGAAAATGTGAAATTGGGTAACTAAGCATTACGTTAGTAGCTGATTTGGGGAACCATTGTCTACAACGGTGATCTTGCATCGAAAAATGATTGCATATGGTGTTTAAAAAGTAACATCTTGGAAGAAAATCAATCTCTAAAATGTTCGCGCTGCCTTCTATAAGTCCCTACACTACAGCCAACAGCTCCAGAATAAAGCACCTGACTTGTCAAATAACACGAGGTAGCATGTAAACTATTTCGGAAAGGCTGGCTGCTATAAGCGCTCATCGTAGAAGAAAAATATCAATTCCACGACTTTGCTGGGCTTTATTATAATCGATTTTCGTGAGCTGAAATAACGGCCGCTTCTGTAGTTAGCGAAAAGGAAAGGTTGTAGATAAAACCGATATTTGATGGAAATTTTCTGAGCAATTGAAACAAAAAGGCACTTGTCGAAGAGAAATCATCTAGCTTTTGATGCAGACCATTTTTCTTCTTTGATTCTTGAGAAGAACTACTATTTTTCCTCGGCGCGAGACACCCCCGACACTAAGGCAATACTTGTCACCACAGGCAGCCCAAGTTTTTTTTTCTTCAGATGCTCCTTGGAACCACAATTTTTTATAATTTTTTTAATCTTGGAGTAAGTATTCTATCGTCGTGATAAAACTTTAATTTCAAAAAATAAAAACACGGTAAACCAACGATAAACCAGGGAAAATCAAAGCGATAAAGAAGAGACAAAAGATCAATATTTTACTTACTTTTGTTGGTTGACCGAGATTTTTCCTTGGTTGACCGTTATTTTTTTCTCGCCAAAGTGTAGTAAACAGTTTGTTGACCGTGGTTTACCAAAATTTCTAAGACAATTCATGAACATATACAGCATTTTGCCGGCATTGAGATTATAGCCGTAAGCAGGTTTCCAGAAGCTGCAATCTGACGTCGCAAATTGCATTCTAATTAGTTCATTGAAAATGGTAGCGCTTTTACTTTTGAGTAATCATATGTTTTACGCTCAGTGAAAAAATCAGAGAAATACGTCGAAACATTGCCGTATAAAATCGAATTATGACACGCTTACGATCGCAGACAATCTTGGACAAAAGGGTAGAGAAAATGTTAATACCACTTATCTTTTGAGTTTTCGACCTAACTTGAGGCCCCGGTTATCCCCCCTCCCCCCTAAATCAATGTTGGTTATGAAGGGTGTCAATCCCTCGACACGTTCCTTGCCACATTGCTCCATCTTTGAAGTGGCTTGTGGCCGTGGGAAATTTGGTACTACAATGTCTAAACAATGTTTAAAATACCTATTCCGTTATGGTTTTTAGCTATATTGCGGTTGGAAATTGTGGTTATAGAAATAAACTCTCTACTTACATCGCATAATCACATTTTCGGTAGTTTTAGCAATTAAATTAGAATACAGAAAGTTTGCACCACAGGAAGCCTAACATGCAAAATTTGTGAAATTAAACTCCCATAACAACATTTAACGTAATTTTTGCATTGGGCAAAAAAATAGGAAGGCAACAATGGAACAATGGGCCTGAACAACTTCAAAAAAGCCCCTAACACTGCCTTAAATTACTTTTGGGGACCATACAACATTTTTTATAACAATGTATTCTTGTGCAGTTGCAAGAGATAAAACAAAAGATATATACAATAAACTCACCAACTCATCCAGGAAGTTCCACAGCATTTTTTTGTCCAGAAAGTCATCTAGCGCTAATTTGGGATCTAATAGGTCGGCCCTTGTCAATGTGAAAAAATCTGACCACTAACATTATTATCTGCATGTATAAGCACATGAAATTAGTTAACCACATCTTCCTATAAGGCCTATTACACTTGCAATGTTTGCTACATTTTTGTCGCATCTGCAATCAGCGACAAAAGTAGTTGAGAATTTTCCTTCGAAAATGCTTTTCTCCACTTCAACTGCGGAAGCGATGTCTTCTTGGCTTCTAATTCCCCCTCCCCCTCCCCCTTATTCATTGTTGAAGCCCAACCACTAGCGCCAAAAACAACTAGCGACAAAAACAACATTCAGTTGGAGGGGTTTTAACGAGAAGGGTAGCGGTTTATTTAATGGAAACACATTGTAGACATAAAATTCTCAACAATTTTGTCGGTGATTGTCTGAAAATCGAATTTTTCGAAAATGAAGTTAAAACGGGCTAGTATGGCTAAAATCATACAAATTTGAAAGGCAGAACGAATTATGTGTCCTAATTTTGAAAGTTGAAGCCACTTAGAGCAATTTGCATTCTTATTCATTGATGCAGAGAACGAGGTTTTCAAGGAAATTGGGGCCATTTTAGACAGAGAACAAGGGCTGTGCCAAGAAGCTTTCAGTTGAACTAAATTAAATGATATTAAATTCGGGAGGAAACAAAATATAGCAAAATGGGCCTTGATAGGGGTTTGTGGATAAAAATTCTTGAAAGCTGCACAAAACTGCAGTTTCAGTGCAAATAAGTGATCATCATCATAAAGCTTTATTTAAAAAAACGGTATCACTTCACTTACAATGCTCTTCCAGTGAGCCGCGTATAAAATTATCTACCTAACACTAAATACAAGATATCTTATCAAATACTAATACTATAGGTAAATCCATTATCCGACGAGGGAATTCCACACTAAATCTCACGCGAAAAATCGATATCGCCCGAGTCGCGCAGCAGAATGTTTGACAGAGTAAAACTTTAGAAAGTAATTGTTCTTGCTTTCTCGCTTGATAAATTGTAAATTTGTCGTGTAGAAATTTAATTTCGTGGGTGTCCTGTGTTTTCATTGAATTCTACTTTTGTAATTCCACAAAAATCTCTCGATTTCAGCCAAAAAATCTCGATTTCAGCCAATCAGCACGCGAGATAGAGTCTTGGGATTCTACCTACAACTACTGAATTTATTTAAAAACTACAGTTAATAAAAATTATCTTTGGCTGATTTCTTAAATCGGATGGAAGGCTATTCCATAAAACTGCTCCTCTATAGCTGAATGCTCGTTTACCAGCTTCAGTACGGGGTCTCGAATAAAAATTTTATTTGAACTTCCTCTCAGATTATGGGAATGGACATTGGCTGTTGAATCAAACATTGTTGAAATCCCTTCTGGATAAAGACCGTTCATACATTTATAAACACTCACTGCGAGCAGTTTTGACCGCCTATTTTCAAGAGTTTCCCATCCCCTGTAAAATATTGGCAGATCTAATATTGTAGCCTTCACAAGAGGTTATCACACGCGCGGCTATTTTGTAGCTTTTGAAGCCTGTCACATTGACTTAGCCCCATGCACCCCAGACTTCGCAGCAATATTCTAGGCAATATTCTGGTAGTGGCGTCACCTGTTTGATTTGACTTCCGGTGAGGTGTGGTTCCCGAGAAAATCTGCCCACAACTTAACCGCGAACCGAGATTTTGAAATACTTATTATTATCTCAGTTTCTTGAAACTTCAGGTGCAAGAAATGTGCAAACATAATCATGCCAACGCAAAAAACTGGAATTGAAAAGCTTTGTGCGATCTACAAACAGTTTTTAGGTTGATCTAATGCTTCACCGTACGGCGCGGCAGAACAAAAGAAATCTGGTATTTTTCTCTTTATCTCTCAGAATGGTAAAGGTACGGCGTGCCGTTTTGTGCTAATTTTCGTGTTTAACTTAAAGAAATCAGACAAACCCATTTACTTTTACTATGTAAATGATAAAACATCTTGAAATAAATGCTTTTAGTTGTTTTTGGTACTCGGTAATACGAAATGTCGAGGTTCTCGAGCAAATTCGCGAGGCACATTTCCCGTACACTCGTCAACAAGATATGTAGTAGCCACGTTTTCTCATTTTGTCCTCTCTTCACTAATGTATCGAGAGATAAGTTTTCGAGATATTACTAAGAGCTAACTTATATGTTACTTTTCGTGAGTTATCTGGTAAACAACACGACTTTATGGCATCGGATGCGCATCTTGAGAACTGGTTGCCTGTGTTTTTCTTGTTTTGCCAGGGATTTCTCTGTCAAATTTGATCATAAATCGTTGTAGTGCAGTCGGTATACGTTAAAAAGTTGAATTCCTCGTTCAGTTATTTGTTGAACAGCATCACAAAAGGCCATTCACACCATTATTGGATTTCATGTAGCATCACAGTGAGCCTGGTGGCAGAATTTCCTCAAATCGATGACGTCAAGGGTCGCGCGAGCCTGTCTTTACTGCATTTTTCCAGAATAAAAAGCTCAATTTTTCGTCCAGTGGATCCGAATCATCATAGAAATCAAAATGATTAAAAAAAATCCTTGCATGCGAGAGCTTGCATTTCTTTTGATTTGATTTCATTTCTTTTGACATCTCTTTTGATATGAGGCACAGTGGCTCACCCACATCTTCCTAACCGAAGTGCAATCCATGTTTTTGTTTTTGGAGTACCCGTTGCAGTAAAGCCCGATAGCATCCTGCACACGTATTTCGAGTGGATGGGGTTTCCTTTGCGAGTGAGGAAAAAGCTGGATGACGATGTAGCATTCGGCATGTATCTTCGTACGCAGTAAAAATAAGCTAGAATAGGCTTCTCCATCTTTACGTCTATGAACGTTGATAGGGCCTGTATTCTGGGTATTGTGCTTATACACTTTTATCACATAGTCAGTGCCATCCCATCTACGACGAGATAATTCTTCGACTGTTAGGTTGGCTATTAACGAGCTTCTGCAAATGGCATTCGATGGCGACCTCACTTTCTAAAACAGCTTTAATTTCGCCGAGCTCGAGGTTACCTTCGTCTCACTCTATCTGCTCATGCCTCTGCCGAATTTTGTCTGGGCTCAGAGCTGTTTGCCATGGCTGTTGATAACTGTGGAGGAGTACTAGAGTTTCTCTTGTCTCGTCGTCTAGAGGCGGTGAAGACTTTTTCTTCACGGTGAAGTCTAAATATCCTTCTAGCGACCTCGAGTAACCCTGCAGCGTCGATCCACACAGGCCTTTTGGGAACTTGGGATCCCTCTTTTCCATATACACTCTATTATTCTTCCTGTGCTTGTCGACAAAGTGAGACCATAGGTATTGAGGGTTGCCCCATGCCTCCAGCAAAGTCTCTGTTTTTTTTGTTTGGGCACGAGCTTCTGTCGAATTTGGCGGCACGTTTCTTTAGATAGATCTGGTCGCTTCTCTCCTCCATCTGGTCGCTTCTCTCCCCCAATGTGATTAAATCATAATAATCTTGAACTGATTTCTCGACTACTGGAGAACACTCATTGGTGGTCGCATTCAATTGGTTGTTTGCATTCAGAGGTTGCAAATGCACATCTGCGCCATCTTCATCATTTCCGTCGCGTTGTGGTGTCCAATCCTTGTCCTCTGCAGAGTCGTCCCAATCACTCCAATCTTCTTCATCCTCTCTAGAAATACCCTCGGGCGTCGAAAGTGGCGTCTCAGTTCGTGTTATCCTTATCGGGCGTAGGAAGCTTGGTAGAGTTAGTTCAACAATGTTGTCCGAATCGCCACTATCTTCAGTGTCTTCGCCGTCGTCTTTTCGCGTTTGCACTTTTTTTCCTGTTGACTGGCAATGTCCTGGGCTCTTCCATTCGGTACAAGAGAGGCACAGGCTTTGCCTCTTCCATAAGCTGATGATATCTTGTTCGATCTGTTTTGTAATCTTTATTTACTTATTTTAGCAGATAAAAGTCCATCTAAGAAGCAAATGACATTTCAGATTCGACGAAAAGAGCATTCCAATCGACCACTGGAGGAAAGCTCGATTTCTTGCAAGAAAAACAAGCAGTAACAAACACAATCCAAGCTATGAAGTGAATCAGGAATGTCAACGGTAGCTTTTCCTTAGTTTCATCAATTTCATATGTTGAAAAGCTACATTTCTCTTAGTTGTTTCTTACCTGCCATCATATCAGGTGAACGCAACGTGGAGAAGTGCCAAGCTCAACTTTTCCCGCCACTTTTTGGGATATGGGTAAAACATGGACGGGACGCGGGGACGGGGACGGGGACGTGACCCGGGGCACGGATTTTGGTATACGAAATGAAATGTCATATTTTCGCATTTTCCTACACCGAAATCAGCGTCCCGGGTCACGTCCCCGACGACGTCCCCGTCCTTGTTTTACCCATATCCCACTTTTGGTGCGCGTTTCTGCAACACAGGAACCCCGCAACAAATATTTTGCTGAGCTCCGAACTTTTCTCATTCCATTTCAGTGAGACATTTTCAGGAACTAAATAATTTAGACTTTTTCCGTTACAAGGTGACAGTTTATTTTCGATCTAATTTAGTAATATAAGGAAAAAATATTTCCGTTTTACACTAGAACAAGAAAACGCAAATGTATATATTTTTTAAGGAGGCCTTAGACGCGGCGCGTGATTTTTCTCGGGTTTCCTTTGGTATGGGGCAAATGCGGACGGACGAAAACGCAGAAAGATGAAAACACAAATATATATATATATGAAGAAAGGAAATCAAAGCTTGGTCAAAATGTTCTAAGGGGTAATGGCCATGTAGTCGACTAGCTCAGTGCAGAAGTGTCAACTATTACGCGTTATTTCAAGTCCCTACCGAACAATAACAACAAAACAGTTTATTGTGTCCTCTACAAATAATTACAAAAAAGTGTATGTACAGATGACAGAGTGTAGAAGAACAAGAACGGCTATACGATGACACCGGTATCAACCGTACGACCGTGAACATGCACTTTGCACTCACTCTCACTTCGGACATGTTGAGGGTGTCATTGGTTGTACGGAGCAAAAACGTCATGGCTATGCTCATGAAATGTTCGTCTAGCCGCAACTAGCCCCAGGACTCAATGGCCGCACCATCGAACATCTTCAACATCTTCAACTGCTGGTGCTTCTGCTTGATTAGGTCTCACTTTATGGGATTGAGATCCGGATCTGATATCTCCAAATTCACTCAAACACGCGGGAAGGAAGTTTCGATTCACGTGGGAGAAAAAAGCGTTTAATAAATCACCATCACCTCTTAACAGGAAACTCCGAGTCATTTCTTCGCGGTGGGAAAAGCTGAATTTCCCAAGGCACACGTATATGAAGTGTTCGGAACTCACATGGATAGCTATGGGAAATCTTCCCATTCTTTTACCATGGGAAATTCAGCTCAAATAGTATTTCCAGGAAGTCTTCTTGTTTTGGAGCATTGCGTAAGAGCGGCTTTTATTCTAGTACGATTTTATTATGTTCTCCTGTTGAGGAAAACCTTCTAACAAGTTAATGGGGGAGTTGATTAATAGAAAAAAAATTAACGGAAACACCTTATCAATAAACTTAGCTTGGGGAGCTCTCCCAGGATTTATTAGGGCACATGGCCCGACTCTTTTCGGGCCATTCCATTTTTTAGCCGCAACCCCCATCCCCCCCGGGGATGGGTGAAAAACACGGAAAGCATCGGCATTGTCCGAGTTCATTCAGATTTTTTGCATTCTCGAATGAGGCATTTAGACAAGTCGGCTCTACAGTACTGTATTCGTTTTATATTGCGTTTATTGTACTTTTTGTATTTTTCCCATTGCCGGTTGCCCTGTGGTTTTTGTCATAAATCCTCGAGATACTCTTATTCCTGCACAAACCACTTTTTCTCAATATAAACCATTGAAAACGACTCCCCATTAACGACAATCGAGAATTACAAACGTCAAAAAAAGTAGCCACTAAGTTAGCCAAGTTGTTATGCATCAGCCATGACTTTATTATCTAAAACAAGAGCAGTTTTCTCATAAATCCGGAAAAGAAACTTTTTTTTTTTTTACTTGGCCTTAATGATTTGAAGAGCTCTCGGGGAAAAAATGTTAATGTTCCATAAAGTTTCATAAAGTTTTTGATTTCCCGAATTTCAAGAGCAAAATACCTCTTAATTGTTTCATTGTTCCTTACTGAAGGTTTTCAGTATATCAATGAGGTCCCCCATCAATGCCATATTCTTTTTGTGTTGCTCGTTTCTTTGTTCCTCTCTTCGTTCATCTTCAAGTTTCTTCTCCTCACCATAATCTTTCAATTACTCAAGGTACACTTCTTGGGTAGTACTTTCTCGCTTCTTCTTTTTCGCTACCTCTGGTATAGGGCGTGCAGACCTTTTCTCGTGTGTCGAAGAGCTAGTTCCTGCTGCCGGAGCCTCGTTACATTCGTCCTCGTCTTGAGCAGTGTCCACTTTGACCTTTTTATCCTCACGAACAAAGTTCCCTTCGCCAGTGTTACTTGCGGTTGCATAAGGTTACACATTAGGCCTGTACCCGTACAAGTCTGCAATCTCTTGATAGAAGGCACATTCGTTTCGGTCATTTCCTGAAATGTTGTTATGGTGGACGCATTTTCTGAAAGCTGCCGTCAGCCCTTTACACTTTCCCTCCATTTGAGCAGGAGTTGCACCAAAACCTGGATTAACTTTAGCCATGCCCTTTTGTATAATTTTCTTGTAATTAACATTTTTAAACAGGTCCTCGTGTTCTTTATACTTTTGTATGAGAAGCAGCGTCTCTCTATGACTCCAAGAATATCATCTTTTTTCCTCAACTTCGTCCGCCATTTTGTTTCGCCTGCCTCGAGAGAAGTAAGATGACGTCACATGACGTCATTTTTCCTTATTTTTCCAAGTCTTCTGCTATCGCTAGCAGAATGGTTGGAATTGATTCCGAGTTTTCTAGAACCGGAATGGGGAATCAATCGAACGGCTTTTCCGATTTCTTCCAGAAATTCCCTTTCCGGAATAGAGTCAATCGCACGCACCCGTGAAGCACGGGTGGCGCAGCGTGTAAAGCGCTTGCCCCTCACCTCTGTACACCGTGTTCGAATCCCAGTCGGGGCAGTTGGAATTTTTCTCTGCTGTTCCGAACCTTGTGCTCTTCGTGGGTTGAAGTGATTCGTCATTTCACCTGTGTTTCACGTCTTTCGGATGAGAGAATAAACCGAGGTCCCGTCTCTCGCTCCACTACATTTAATCACTATGCGAGGGACGTTAAACAACCACAGCGCTCACCACAGACAGATCTATCTAACAACCACTCATGATTGTAAACTGCATGCATAAAACTGCAGTCCGCATCTTAGGCATCAGACATCCACATCTGTAAACCGCATTTGAACATGGATATGGATACTTCCGGTATACAAATGCATACATGTACATTTTTTTACCCTTAGTTTTCTAAGACAGGATTTTAATACTTTTTAGCTGGGATAGAGGATGAGCATCACGATTGGGCGGTTTACAAAATAGCAGTGACGTACCTCCTTTCTCCGCTAGCCTTGGGAGTCCACCCTGGGTCGGTGGCAGCACTCCCTCAGCCCCCCTTGTAAGACTGGCAAAATAATGGCGATTACCATGCTGGATATGTACATTCGGCAGAAGAGTCCGCATAAATGAGCGGTTTCCGCGCATTTGATCTTCATGCAGCAGAAAATGGGTCAAGGTATTCCAATGCAGAAAGAAAGCTACTTTGAGAAATGAAGGTGTGGCATCATCAATGTCCCATTGCTCAAGCCAATGAAAGACTTTTCATGCCTAAGCTCGAAGTACCTGTCATTTATCCTTCCGTCTTGTAACATGGATAAATAACAGACCCGTCCTGAAGAACTTGTTGATGTGTTGTCCACACGTTGGTTGACATGTTTCCAAGAACAAAAGGAACCTCAAACACACAGAGGACGTCTTTAACACATAGGTCTCGATATCAACATTTTTAATTCCTTGCCCATTGCATAACTAAACTATTTTAGTATCACTCAACTAGTCGACTATTGACAGTGTTGCAATCTTATTGGGTACGTTACTAGGGAAGCTATTGAGTTATTCCTGCGATACCTATGGTGCTCCGCTCTGCGGCCTTCGGCCTCTAAGGAGCTCCGCTAAAACAATTAGACCTCTCGCCTTGAAGAGGCCAAAGGCCGAGTTATTCCTGCGATACCTATGGTGCTCCGCTCTGCGGCCTTCGGCCTCTAAGGAGCTCCGCTAAAACAATTAGACCTCTCGCCTTGAAGAGGCCAAAGGCCGAATGAGCTATTGGCCCGTAGCCCTTAATGCGATTCAACACAATTTGTTTGAATTTTTTACTCTATATACTTCGCATTTAACACAAAAATGCATTAATCCGCGTTGGTTTTGCTAATAAAGTGGTAATTGAAATATTTTCCTCCCTCTTTATTACTTGGTGTTTCTGATTGTCATACAATGAATTCAAGATGGCAGCCACGATATAATATAATGATGTCAGAATCGTACCCAGTCGCTAAGAGGAAAGTCAAATTGCAGCTTCATATAAAAGTTAAGAGGATTATCGGAAGGATTATCGGAGCGCTGGGGGTTGTGGGAAGGATTCGCAAGGTGCGCAATGGAGGGTACGAGTCTGCGATGATGCAACTAGCATCTAAATATTACGTTTGTTTACCCAAATTGTGGCTCTACCTCCGTGTAAGAACCTGTGTATTGTTCACGAGTTTTATCACAAAGCGTCTTTTGTTTAGTAGAACGAATCATGATGAAATGATAACTGAACACAATGGTGTCCTCTGGGAATGGTTTTTCCACGGAGGTATACCCCAAATTGTAGCAAGTGCTAAATTACATGGGTGTCAACAAGCATTGTGGAATTAAAGTACATTAAATTATATAGTGTTGATATTTGTACGTGATAAATGAGTTTAACCTGTCTCTGTGTTCCCGGTGGTAGCCTGTTGCCTGGAGCTGCCAGACTGCAAGTTGTATCCATGTGGAATTTACTGACGCATGGGTATTAAGTTACTCGTTGAGTTGCATGCACGTACTACCATTTTCATTCAACCCTGAAGCTTGCAAATTTTTTCGCGTAGTTTTACGTTTTAAACGTGACGTTTTGTCGAGAAGTTGTCGCGTTTCTCGCTCGTTGATTGGCTGAAAAATAACGGTCAAAAGGGTCAAAACAGCAGCCAATCAGCGAGCAAGAAACTCCACAACTTCTCGACAAAACGTCACGTAAAAAAAAAGCGAAAAAATTTGCAAGCTTCAGGGTTGAACGAAAATGGTAGTAAGGGACTGGTCATAAATTAGAGGGGGGTGGGCTGGTGAAAAAGGGAGGGTCAAAATATTTGGTGCAAATGATAAAGGGAGGGTCATTATCTTTTACGCAAACATTAAGGTAGTACAGGACCGTAGCGCTTATAGGGTCAGGGGAACCCGTGCACCCACAGTTTTTCCCCAATCAATCCCTAAAACTACCGATATGCACCCTGCATATTAACGTTTCCCCAAAGATGCGGTAATTTCACATGCTGGGCTCTAAATTTTTGGCGCGCAACAGAGTTTGCCAAAAAGTTCCTCCCCCCCCCCCCCCCCCCTCCACACACCCAGTTTTTAAAGGCTTGCTACGGCCCTGTAATATGATCTCTAGATAATAATATAATAATCGTAATATTTCAGGTTTGTTTATATTTAGTAATTCATTTACCCAAGGAAAACAATTGGAAAGGGGCAATGAATTAGTGGCGCGTCTTTTCAAATGTTACTCGAGGGAATTAATTAGCCGCCCAGATGCGCCCTTGTATTTTGCTGTTATTACATGTCTTTTTTGTTCTGTGTTTGAGTGTTTTATTCTGGCCTTTCCACGTAATTAATCTTGGCTTTTTTATGTATATTAGCACCGCCGCCTTTCAATGTATGCTAGGCGGTGGAAATCTGCATTAGGAGGCCGTGTGTATGTTGAAATCTTTGTTTGTCGATGTAAATAATTGTACTTATATCTTATTTATCTATTTATACTCAAATAAAAAGTTTTTTTTTAAACTCCTTTTAGATTTAAAAACTAATAAAAATTCCCACTTTTTTCGCAATATCTAGTCGATCCAGTGAATGACGGGGAGGGTCACAACATTTGGGAGGGTTTTCCAAAAACATGTAGACCAAAATACAAATACATGTAGACCAATATACATGTACAAAATACAAATACATGTAGACCAAAATACAAATGTACCAACCCTCCCCCCTCTAATTTATGACCAGTCCCTAACTAAATCCATTCTTCTTTTGACCAATCAAAATTGTGAGCTAGGTATTCCTGTCTTTTTCCATAGTAGTTGAAATTTCAAGATATTTCTTGGTTTTAAAATCATTAATGGCATGCTGGAAATCAGTAATGGTTTTCTTGTTTTATAAATCCAGGTTTACGATATGTTAAAACCGAAAGGCTGTTCTCAATTCAAGATATTTCTTGGCTTAAAATTATTAATTGTATGCTTAAAATCAGTAATGGCTTACTTGTTTTGTAAATCCAGGTTTTAGAGTAGCCAAGATATGAACGATGGATGTTTCGTCTTTGTTTCTTGTAACATCTCGTAGTATACTCTGTGACCTTGGGGATTAAAGTCAGCCTTGGCACTCCTCACGTGAACCCTATAACGGTGATTTATACTGTCTGTGGCATCATCATAGGAGAAGATATCGCGGAGCCCAACAAGCATTCTTACTGATGAGATCATTTTTTCTTTCATTTCCTTCGCGACATAAGATTGGAAATAATCGAGGAACTCTGGCTTGGTTGTATATCTGCATTTCTTTTCGCTTTCATTACACACTTCCTCAAATGCAAACAATTAGGTGTCGAGCTGAGCTGCACTTGTGCTGTCAATTATACTGATCTCCTTATTTTCTTAGCGGAGCCCCATAGCTACATGCAGGAGAAGAAGGAACAAAACAAAAGTGTATATCATGCATCGACCGATTTTGTCGTGTGCGTTCGTCCGGCGTCACACAGGCAACCCAAACGTCATCAGACGAGAAAAGGTTTATATCTTAGGAAGGGATGAACCTCAGACAACCAAACTTGGGTGAAAATATTTAAGTAGCAACTAAGTAAGTGGTCACGTGGTATGACGTCATCGATGACGTCATCAAACGAGAAACGGTTTATGTCTTGGGAAGGCCATGAACCTCAGACAACCAAATTTGGTTGAAGTTGTTTAAGTGACAAGGGGGGGGGGGGTGTAACGGCAGGGTCAAGTGGTATGACGTCATCGATGACGTCATTAGACGACAGAAGGTATAAATCTGATGAACCTCGGACAACCAAAATTGGGTGAAGCTGTTTAAGTGCCAGGGGGAGGGTGCAAAATCGTGATCACGTGGTTTGAGGTAATCGATGACGTGGTATGACGTAATCGATGACGTAATCGAAGGTATAAATCTTGGGAAGGGATAAACCCCAGAGAACCAAACTTAGATGAAATTATCTAAGTGGCAAGGGGGGTTGTAGTGTTTGGTCACGTGGTGTGATGGTGACTGGCTATATACAATGACAACCTTTTGTCTCTAACACAAAAATATGTAACCGGGAGCTCCGCTTTTAGCCAGTGTCTAAATCTATATATTAACTTCTGAATATGTCTGCCATAAACTCATCCCGCGCGGGTTCGCTTTCGGTGTGCATCATCCTCTCCGTGCTTTTTACAGACCGCTACACTAGCTACGCTGGATTGAACCCATTTGCCTCCATTGAAGCGGTCTGAGCCAAACAGACGTATGTCGCTTATAGCGGAGCTCCTTTGCGGCCGAAGGCCGCAGAGCGGAGCACCATAGGTATCGCAGGAAGAGTTCAAAAGCTCAAAACAGAACTCAGGTATACGATCGACTTGATTTTTCACGGTTCAGCGGTATTCTCTGGTATCGCGGGCGTGTCCGTGTCTGCGTGTCCGTCTGCGCGCCCCACCACAGGCAACCCCGGAACTGTCTGTCATTTTTCTGCAGGACTCTGTCGTCTGTTCGTCTGTACAGAGTTCTTTTTCCTAACTGATAAAAAATCGATGACAAGACGAGAAAAATTAAAGAGAGAATTTTGATAGAAGAACCGGAAGAAATTATTCGAGGAGAGAGCTAGAAACAGCGACGGGAAGAAGCCGGGCAAAGCATGAGCCACCGCGTGTGCAAAGTGAACAAACGAAACAACGCGCGACGGTTTTTACTCTTCATGAAAAACTCTTGAAATCAAGCTGACAAATCACGATTTTAGAAAATGAGTTACCAGCAGGAAGAAGAGTGACCGATGTCATGATTATAGAAAAAACGTTTGTCGAGGGAAAGAAGCAAAGCGAGTAGAGAAGAATACCAGTGAATGGTGAAGTCGAAGAAAACAAAAGAAGACGGACGAACGAAGAGCTAGCGTAGAAACCCATTTTCAAGGTAGGTACTTGAACTTTGTAGCTAGAGTATAAAATGAGCATTCAGTAGTAATCAGATTTTATCTACCGCAAACTTCAAACTTCCGTTCCATTCGTGTTTTCCCGAACTTTTGCGGCTGTTTTCTCTACTCGTTTGAAAAAGATGAAAATTGAATGCGACGATAGTGGCCGCTCGTGAGATTGGTCGTTTTTACACGCTCAACCATTGTGGTTTAAGCTTTTTTTCTGGATTGCAATCAGAATACCATATTTTCTAGTGATATATAAGTTATAGTGGAGCTGACAACTGCCGTGGCTGTGTTTACTTTTGGCGGGGAGACTCGGGAGAAAGTCATGAAAGAAAAACTTGTCACGCATCGGCATGGCTGCCATCTTTAGCTCGCGAGCTTTTGGTCATCATAGGACTCGTCCAGCTCCAAACTTCAGGTTTAGATAATGGTACAATGATTCTTGAATTTTGTAATGTATCTAAGCTATTTATTCTTCAAGTTGAGACATTTTCGACTTCTCAATTTGGTTCGGCTACAACGAGTAACTTTTGTGCGCTAATTTAATTTTGTAGAAATTCCCTAAGATGTATTCCTAGCTGCGGGGAAGCTTCACAGAGCATTTCACATATGACAGGCAAGTGGAAATCTATCTAGGAATAATTATTGCTGTCTATCAGTGCCAATATGCACTGACATTTTACTTTTAATTAATTGTTTGATTCATTGTTTCTCTGTCCGATAGTGTCAGGCATGAACTTAGAAAAGCAGAAACGCAGAGTATAAATCCTATCTCACACAGCAAGGGTACAACACCCGACTAGTAGAGGGCCAATTCAATAAGGTTGCTGCCCTTAGCAGGGAATCTATAATTCAGCCTCACACTAGTCTCAAGCAAAAACGTAAAGTTACCCCTCTGGTGCTCGACTTCAACCCCAACCTCCCGGATGTTGGGCGTATTATTAAACAGCATCTCCATATTCTGCATTCCACTCCTATTATGCAGGAGGTTTTTCCTAATCGCAGTATCATTCCCGCGTTTAGAAGGCCCAAGAACCTTAAGGAGCTTTTGGCACCTTCTAAACTTAAGTCGCGTGTTAGCGAGCACCAAGGGTCTATTCAACCTGGTTGTTTTAAATGCCAGAAAAAGTGTGACTTATGCCGTAATTATTTCACGCAATCAACCTCGTTTTCTAGTTACGTCACTGGCAAGACATACTTCATTAAGGAACCCATCACTTGCGATTCTAAGAATGTTATTTATTTAGCCTCGACCTGTGAAAAATGTAGGCTTCAGTATGTTGGGTCTACAAGTACCTCTTTCAAAATTAGGTTTAGAAACCACAAATCTCACATGACTAAGAATAGGCGCACGTGTGAGGTTTCGTCGCATTTCAACGACACTCCTCATGAGATTTCTAATTTCTCATTTATTTGCATTGAAGCAATAACGCGCGCTTCCAACATTGATGAAGCCCTAACCAATAGGGAAGCTTACTGGATGGCCCAATTATTTACGCTTGCCCCCCATGGGCTTAACAAACGCCGTGAACAGAAATCACGTAACAGAGTGCAATACAATTATTATTATTATTATTCTCTGTACATATAAATAGCTAGCTAGCATTTTGACCATGTATTTTTAACTTTTTAGCTGATGAAGGCCGAAGGCCGAAACGTTCTTATAAAATAATTTTTAATAACAGTCATTGGTTGTCCCGCTTCATCATTTCTATTCTAAATTATTTATATCACTCGATGTCGCGGACTGTGAATCCCTTTGAAGGATCCTTTTGACTAAGCCTCGCCGTTGGCCTAGCATTTGGACTTTTTTTTCTCGCCATATATATATATATATATACACACTTTTTTGCAAAAACATTGATACCCCGAAAAATAGATAAACATTAAATACTGAAAGATGACAATAAACCTTCTTGTGCCAAATTTTCGGCTTTATTTAAAAGCCTTCATCAGGGCAACTGATGAAGTTTACAGAAACCGTTATATATACACGCGTGAAGATACCGCGCGCGCTTATCACGCGCAATAACAACTAGAAACAAAAGGAGCGCGCATAGCAACAATGACATGTTGTTTACATGTTTGAGAAATCATCTACATTAAGGCCACGTGGTGTAATAGCCTTCAGACGGTACGCCCATTGGGCCTCCCTATCTCTAAGAGCAACCTCTGAAGTACCCTGATCAATAACTTGGACACTAAGATCCGAAAGACCCAAGTGGTCATCTGAGTTGAATTGTCTATAAATAAGATCGTCCCGAGCCTTTGCCTCGTCAGTAAGATTCTTGTGCCTGTTGATTCTGGATGTGATTATTAAACCTAATACGGAACTTGTTAACAGTAGATCCTACATACTGCAAACCACATCGAGAACAAAAAATTAAATAAACTACCATCTGAGAGTTACAATTAAAGTTAAAATTTATAACGTAATCCCTCTTGGTATTAAAACTAGTGAACGTGTTGCCTTCCTTAAGAAAACCACAGACCCTACAGTTACGCCCTGCACATTTATGACAGCCGTTATCCAGATGAGCTTGTGGTCTGATTTCTGCGCGGACTAAGTAGTCCCTAAGGCATTTCGGCTTTCTATAAGCTACCATAGGAACCTCACTGATGGCATCAGCGCACCGCGTAGAAGACTGTAGAATTGGATGCAATCTATGTAGCAGTTCGCCGATATTCGGGAGGCCTGAAGGGTAAGTTATAACAAACGGTATCCTGGAATTCGCTCTGGGTGGTCTATCCCTTAGTGTGTCCGCCCTTGGGGTTCTGCGTGCTCTGTCCACCTCCCTAAGTACAAACGCCCTCTCGTAGCCCCTATCAACCAGATAGCCGCACAGCTCATCCAACCTCTTCTCAAACAGATGGTCTTCGGAACAGATACGGCGTATACGGAGGGCCTGTCCAAACGGGATAACCCTTTTTACAAGAGTTTGGGTGACATGACGTGTGAAAGAGGTACTGTTGTTTGTCCGTAGGTTTGGTGAATAGGTCTGTAGATATCTGCCCTTCTCTCTCCTGTCTGACAGTAACATCAAGAAAATTGATCTCCTGCCTTGAAGAGTCAAAAGTAAATTTGATGGTATTATGAAAACTATTCATATATGCCTTGAACTCCTCCAGACTCTCCTCCCCGTCAGTCCATACAAAAAAGATGTCATCGATGAACCGCAGCAACGTCAGGTGTTTGACTGGAAAGCCTCTGAGGATCTCACTTTCTACTTTAGCCATAAACAGATTGGCATACGATGGGGCCATTTTAGTACCAATCGCCGTTCCTCTAAGTTGAAGGAAGTGCTTGCCATTAAACGTTAAGTTATTGTTTTGCAGAACCAATCGAGCTAGATCCACCAAATCTTCAGGGATCTTCAGCGGTATCGGTGAATTATTCAAAGCTTCTCTCATAGCTTCCAAGCCGTCCTGATGGGGGATATGTGGATATAGACCTACCACATCTGCTGTAATCAGTATAGCACCTTCGGGAAGGGGCCCGATATTCTGCAGGCACTGCAGAAAGTGTTTGGTGTCCCTTATATGTGATGGGATAGCAGGTACCAATGACTTGATGTGGTGGTCCACGAACTCGGAGATCTTTTCTGTACACGTTCCACAACCCGAAACCACAGGACGACCGGGACATCGTCGCTTGTGAAGCTTAGGTAGCAAATAGAACCGTCCTGCCTTAGGGTTACTGTTGACTAAAAGATACTCTTATGTTTATCATCAAAATAATAATAATAATAATAATAATCAGTTTAATTACTCTTTTCGTAGCTTAACAGCTAAATTACAAGAGTGGTCAATTCAATTCAATTTACATACATCTCACACACATCAACTATATCTATATGTAACAAACATACCTAATCGCTTTGTCGAGGCCACAGCTGGGTCACCCCTAGCAGCGCCAGACCGAAGATAATATCCGTGAGACACACTTGTGCGCGGTGGTAACAAGTTGGCAAGGACACCAGTGTCCCGTACTCTCTGGATAAACTTAGTACAAGCTGCGTGGCGCCGATCCGAGAGAGTATGGAGACCACCGCGCACAAGTGCGTCTTCGTATGAAAACCCAGGATAGATGATACATAAGGCTGTTTTTTTAACACTCTCAACTAGAAAACTTAAGTAAACTGGCAAGTTAGCCCAGACTGGAGAGGCATATACTCCAGCACAGAGCGAATCAGGCTGGAGTACACCAAGACCAGGTCCTCTTCAACAACACCAGCCTTCTTCAAGCAGCGCAGTGCGTATAGGCGTTTGCGCGCCCTCTTGACAATGTACTCGCAGTGCGTACTCCAGCATAGATTTTCTGAAATGTGAACACCAAGCAATTTATAGGTGGTGACGCGCTTAATTACTGACCCAGAAAGCTGCAGAGGAGGAGGATGGTGTGGTTTATACTGTAAGAAATCAACAAACATCTCCTTGCATTTGACTGGGTTGAGTCGCATGCCATGCTCACTAGCGTATGAGGAAATATCTCTAGCAATGAACGGCAAAACACTAGTGGAGCACCTAGGTATAATCTCTATTATAGAAAGGTCGTCAACATATTTAGCCCTGGTTTTCCAATGTTTGGCTAGATTATTTACAAGTACGGCAAAAAGTAAGGGTGCCAATTTTGTCCCTTGGGGAATACCACCCCTCGGTACAACATGGCCCGAGATGACATTACCTATTTTAACCGACTGCGATCTACCTGTTAAAAACGATCCGATCCACGTGATGAGCACATTATGCACCCCGAGATTGCGCAGCTCAGTACAGAGAACATTATGGTCCACAAGGTCGAAACCTTTGCTAAAGTCAGTAAATAAAATTCTGGCATAGCAATTGCCATTGTCCAGTGCTTCTAGAATACAATGTAAGGTGTAAATTAAGGCATGCGTAGTTGATTTACCCGGAAGTGCAAATTGCAAAAAGTCAATATTATCAATGACTTGACGATACAAAGAGCTAAGTGTGAAACCTTCCATGATTTTAGCTATCTGACCTGTGAGAGTAATGGGTCTTAGATCATTGTCTACTAACTTCGGAGGCGAAACTTTTGGCAGGGGCCGGACCAGTGATTCCTTCAGTTGATCGGGAACGTAGCCCTGTTTCAGCGACGAGTTGTAAATGTCTGTGAGTACAGGACACAATTCAAACTCTTTTAAGGAATCGGGCTCGGACCTGGAGACTTGTTGGGCTTTATCTGTCGCAGGGCATTGTACACCGTCCTTTGCTCTACTAGCAACTCCCTGGGGACATCAAGGTCTAACTCACCATCCGTCGGGTCAAGGGGAGTAAAGTGTGCAGTCAGACCCGCGAGGAAACAGTTGAAACACTCAGCAAGAGCAGCAAGGGTCGGGGTATTCTCGTCCAACATTTGATAGGCCCAGCTGTCTGTAGTACCCCTCTGACCTGTCAACCCTTTAATCTCTCTCCACCAACGTGTCCAATCAATGTGACCATCTAAGTTAAGCTTAAGTACCCTATCATTAACTAAATCAGCTATATATTTAGTAAGGTCTTGTCGGTCTCTCTATAGACCTCTTTATCGCCCAACTGGCGATCGGCTTCCCCGATGTAATCTTCCTTGTTCATAACTACTACACCGGAACCTTTATCGGCCTCTTTTATAACTATATCCTGATACGATCTCAGGCGTGAAAGGGCCTTACGTTCATCGTGACTAATGTTGCTATAAATGCGTCTACCATTATTAACCTCTCTAAGAATTTTGTCCTGGATAGCACTAGAATATGCCTCTATGGCTAAATCTCTATATCTACGCGGGCACCATGTAGATTTTTTACGAAAGGACGTAATATTTGAAAAATCACTATCTACATTATCTTCATCATACAAAAATTCTGTAACTCTAATACGTCTAATAAAAGCATTAATGTCCTTGCGTAGTCCATACTCATCTATGTCTTTGGGCGTAGGATAGAACTTAAGGCCCTTGGAAAGTAGTGCAACCTCACCCTTTTCGACAGGTTCACCACTGTGTTCAGGCCCATAGTCGTCTCACCAGCTGACCTCGCGTTGAGTGGATTAGATGTTATACCAACTATTGCTCTCTCTATAGCCTCCTCTCGAACTTCCTCTCCTGAACCAGCCCGCCGCACATTCTCCTCATCATGATCTGCTGCATCATCACTAGAAATATCGGCGTTAGGTGCGCTTGAAACAGACGCATGAGAATCTCTACCTGAATACGCAGCCACGTCCAGATGTTCAGAAACCAATGAATGACTCGCACCTTCAGTCATAAGATCCACTCTTTCCAACGCCCCCAACTTGCTGTTTCTTCTATCTAACAACGAGTCCCGGAATTTTGACAAAATGCTGTCAATCTTCCCTCTCAGTGCAACCTCATCCAGTGGCTCAATACCTCTCCACAATGTTCGTGTCTGTATCTCCAACTCGTCCATAATAAGCCTCAGTTCTACCAGCAATAAACATTGTAATTGTCTTGAACAATCGTCGAGTATAGAATTCCAATTTTGTAAAAAGTCTTCAGAAGTGAAAGAAATGTTAGGCCGCTTTCTTTTCTGTAATCCCTTGGGGATCAATTGTCGCTCTTGACACTCCTTAAGATACTCCAGATGATGTTTCTGTCTCGCGCGTTTCTTCTCCAAATTAAGAATCTTGAAAAACGGATTTCTGCCAAAAAAGCTCCATCAGCGATTAACGAAGAAAAACTTGAATAATGCTCAATAAACTTCTCTTGTCGTTGATTCTTCAGAAAAATAGATATATATGTATGTCTTTTCATCAAACCTCTTTGACAGGCGGCGTCTTTGCGCTATTGTTCTCTGCCGCGGCCGATTTCCATGGCGCAGTGTGCTAATCATATACATGCGAAAACTAACGACATAAGAGTCCGACGTTTCGGCGACATCTTACCGCCGTTGTCAAGGGAAACTGAATTAAATATGCGAGTTCAAGAGTATCTAAGAGTCCAGAGTCACTAATTTGCATAGATTAGACAAATACTTTGGCGCGAATTGAGTCTGATTGTACATTTAAGCACGGTCTTAATTGCTTAATGAGCAACATTTCGTAAACTAAACAATCAAACTTATTCTGGCATTTCTTTAACACCCGAAAACAATTATGAAAGTCATTCGGAACCGTGCCTGCATGTCTGTTATCAAAGTGTTTGCGCACTGACGAAGTCTTGCTTTTATGTCCCTCCACGTGTACGAAAAGATGTCCACGGGTATATCCGACGTAACCAGCATCGCACTGGTCACACTTGAAATGGTAAACAACGCATTGTTGATCAACGAGCTGAGGCTTTGGTTCGCCAGTCGGGAACTCCTGGGCAATCTTCCGGCTCGTAAACACCGGTTGGATATTAGTTACGAGTTTGACGCTAAGATCTTTTAACTGCGTTAGCAGACTCCTGGTCTTTAAAGGGTATAACGACCCGGGTGGTATTTTCAGTCGAAGCTTTGGACTCTAGCAAAGACTGGTCAGCGGCCCTAGAGTTCACAAAGTTCTTAACAGCGGAGTCCAAAAGGTGTTGGGGATATTTCAGTTTGGAAAAAACAGACTTCAGTCGTTCGCACTCCTCACTGAAATAGGACCATGACGAGGACAGGCGATATGCGCGATCAAGCATAGTTTTCAGAAGGCCACGCTTATACCGATTGTCAACATGCCTGTGGTGATGAAGCAACAGACCACTGTTTGTAGGCTTCACGAATACTTTAGTTTCAATACGGGGCGCTCGGTTTAGGACTTGAATACCGAAGGAAGGAGAGCATTCCACCCTTTTCGACCTCCATAGTGAAATTAATGGCAGGGTGTGCGTTATTGAGGGTGTTGAGGAAGTCCCTAGCTGCAGATAAATGTGGCATCACTGTGAGAGCGTCGTCAACATATCGACGATAATAAGGTGTGCTAATAGTCCAGTAAATGAAAAAATATTTTTACTAAAGGTTGGACAAAAATGATAACAAAGGTTTCTCACCAGGAACATGTTTATTAGTGGCCCGTTAGTACACAAAAAAAAGTCCACCCGAATCCTCTCATGGCAACTTCCTTTTTTTGAGTTTTGAAAATTCCTCATTTTCATGAAATCTAATAGTCCAGTCATTTTAGGCCGAAAAAGAGCTCAAAATGAAACAAAAGGTTTTTCTTCTTAATATTGTTCCTGACACTTTCTAGTATCACAGGAAGAAAATCAGCAAAAATCACATCATGCGAAAGGTAAAATTACCGAGATCTTTTGGCAGCTTGTTTTAACCTTTGTTGTTCGCAGCACTGAACTATTTTTCCACTGTTTCTGAGAATGAATTTTATGGAGTGTAGCGCCGACCCGGCTAACTCTGAATGTTTCTGACTTCCAATAATGATCATTTCACTTTATTTAGTGACTCCTTGGCAATTAAAATTGCTTCAGAAGACATTTTCTGGTATTTACGGAACTCATATTTTCAAATCCCTTACGAAGTCTATATTGAAAGCGTGAAATCGCGTAAAAAATCGAAACTAAATGCCAAAAAGCTAAATATTTATTTGTGACGTGGCTAGCGATTTATAAATCAAGTCTGTGAATCAAACCATAGCCCCTGGGGCAGAGAATATGGAAGTATTTTTGATATACGCACTATAGAATATCTTCTGGTTTGGAAGGCTCAAGCGCTGGCAAACTCATGAATAACAATGGCGGTAACAATAGCGCTACAATGAGGAATTTTCGAAACTCAAAATAAGGAAGTTGCCATGGGAGGATTCGGGTGGACTTTTTCTTGTGTACTAACGGAACACTAGTAAACATGTTCCTGGTGAGAAACCTTTGTTATCATTTTTGTCCAACCTTTTCATTCATTTACTGGACTATAAGGCGTGTGCACTAGCCAGTAATCCAAGCGAAAACTTTGTGTCTCGGGCTTCGAGTTCAGTTTCCAACAAAGTGTTTTTGCTTTTTTTCTTTTTTTTCTCTTTCTTGTATGGTTTAAATTCTTCCCAGCAAATTTTGTTATAAAAACAATCTCGTGCAGCGAGTTCAACTTTTGCTTCCCGCAAATTTCAGCGACACGAACTTAGTCGATTAGTCGCTACGGTTTCTTTCTTCTAAACAAATTGTTGAAAGTGATTTGCAACGGAGCGGTAAAATGGTTTCTTTGCAAACGCCGACTTCCTATTTGTAAAATTCAGTCCTGGATCAGTCGGTAGCGAAAGTCGCGTCGCAAAAATGTACACTTCCACGCGAACTTGCGATGGCGTCGTGTTCTACGAATTAAACGGTGTTTTAGGCCCGTTTCAAACGTCGCGCCAACGTCGTGCCGAACTCAATTCCTCAATTAGGATCGACGTTAGCGCGACTCAAGCACCAAGTTTGAAACCAAATTTGAATTAGGCTCGACTATTCTATTAGGCACGACTCTGGCTCGACATGTGTTGCCGTGCTATCCGACTGAAGCGCGACTTGGTTTCAAATGTCGTGCTATCGTCGTGCCGACTCGTCTGAATCTTTCTCCTAAGAGGAGAACCAAAAGAAAGGCGATAAAACAAGAAGGGCCATAGAAGTGTGTGGACAATTCAAATTTCAGGGCCATAAGTTAGAAAACTACTGTATGGTTATTATGAAACCCTCGTGAAATACAGTTTATTGTATTGTATTGTAATGAAGGAATTAGCCGATGTAGCAGATATTATTGCAAACAACAGATTACAAAGAAACTCATCTTTCAGAACACGAAAAACACCAAAAATACAGAAGTTTACGGGAACGTTTTGCAAGACATGAAGGCACGAAATAATTGTGAATGGTGTTATACCTTTGTTCAATTGAGAAACAAATTCAAGTATCGCCCGTTGGCCATGTGCCCGCCCGCATTTCGGTTCGACGTTTGAAACCAATGTCGTGCCAGAGTTGCGCTAACGTCGAACCTAATAGAATTGACTTCGGCACGACGTTGGCGCGACGTTTGAAACGTGCCTTATTGGGCTCGAATCATAGATAAAGACTCTCAGATTTTTTTTCTTCTCCTCTAATTTTCTTGAAGTCCGTCATATCTAGCAAAAAAAAAATTTAACGAGTAAGAAAGGATAATTTCTGTCTTTATCCTTTTAAGCGGAGGGTGGAGCTGATTATTTGGTTGCTAAGTAGAAGTTCTAGATAAATATGACAGATTTGAAGTTTGGAGGAAAAGAAAAAAATCTGAGAGACTTTATCTATGATTTGAACCCGAAACCGTGTATTCTCAAATCGCCAAAGTAGAACACGATGCCATCGCAAATTCGCGTGGCAGGCGAGTACGTTTTTGCGACACGACTCTCTCGTTACCGATTGATCCAGGAAGCACTTAAAGCTCAAGACTGAATTTTAGAAATAAGAAGCCGGCGTCGGCAAAGAACCATTTTACCGCCCCGTTGCAAGTAACTTGATCAACAATTTGTTTAAAAGAAAGAAACTGTACGACTAATGGACTAAGTTCGTGAGCTGAAATCTGCGGAAAGCAAAAGTTGAACTCGCTGCATGAGTTTGTTTTATAACAAAATTTGCTGTGAAAAATTTTACCCATACAAGAAAGGAAAAAAAAGAAAAAACACTTTGTTGGAAACTAAACTTGAGCCTCGAGACACCGAGTTGTCGCTTTGAATACTGGCTAGTGCACACGCTTTAGCACACTGCGCCACGGAAATCGGCCACGGCAGAGAACAATAGCGCAAAGACGCCGCCTGTCAAAGAGGTTTGACGAAAAGACAAAACATACATATATATCTATTTTTCGCGGTATCAACGTTTTTGCAAAAAAGTGTATATATATATATCATCCCCACCATCCCCACCCCCCTTGGGCAGAGATTTGTGACACCCCGTTTGAATTTGTTTAGTAACACCCAAGTAACATTTTGCTACGTGTGGTGCCTGTATGGTCTATGCAGCTCCTAAAAGACCTCCATACCTAATTCGGATAAAATTCTCCCCACCCCCGTAGGGCGAACATTGGTGTCTTAATCTGATTGGTGTCACCCAAAGAACATTTTTGCCAAGTTTGATGCCTGTACGGTCTTTGCGGGGCTCCCAAAAGGCCCCCATGCTTAATTTGGACAAAGTTACCCCTTCCTACCCCTTCTATCTGTGACACCCCTTCTAAATGATCTTTGGTATCTCCCAAGGAACATTTTTTCCAAGTTTAGTGACTGTACGGTCTTTGCAGCCTCAAAAAGACCCCTCATGTCTAATGTGGACAAAATGCCCCTCCCCCTAGGGCGAACATTTGATCTAAATCTGTTTGGTATCACCCAAGGAACACTTGTTCTAAGTTTGGTGCCTGTACGCAAAAGTGCACGATAAAATCGCTAACAGACCCTACTAAAAGGTTTCCATCATAGCCATAAACTTCAATGTCTTCCTCAGCACGACCAGTACAAGAGGTCTGCAGATGCTGCATTTTAGCATTATCTGAGATATCAGCTTCATGCATTATAGGCCGAAACATTGATCTCCAGTCACTCCAATGAAAAGGATCTCCATCAAATTTGTCTAATGTTAACTTGGGTAGCTGATCAAGAGCTGACCTAATGACAATTGTACTTGTATTTAAATGGCTTGGCTATGGCTATTTAAACGGTTGTTGTGTACCTCTTTAGCTTTAGAAAATGCAAATCCAGGCCTAACTGATTGTGTCTGAGTTTCAGGTTGTTTACTTACAGCCACAGTTTCAGTCTCCTCGACTTCAGATAACCTTGATTCCCATCCATCAGACAAGGTACAATGGCCAGTAACACTAGCTGAATCCGATGGTGTATTTTCCAAATGAAGTTGGGCGTTATTTAGGGCCTCGTGCTCTCCTAGGAACTCTGCTTCAAACCAATCAAGAGCCTCTTCTTGCTCTTCTTCCGTCGGCAATTTTATCACGTAACACTCGTTGTATTCTTCTCTTTCCTTAATTCACAACTCCAAATCCAGCATAATCTTTTTTATTCTTGACTTCTATTCTCTTCCAGTAGGGAATCCTCCACTTTTAGCTGTAGCGTTATCTTACGCTTCAACACTGATTTTTTCATTTTCATCCTCGCTAGCTCAGCCAGTTGAGCAGCACCACTCGACGAACCACTTTCGTCGGCCATAATTATTGAGCTTCCAGCAGATCTGAGGATCATTGACCGAGTTTCTTTTGAAATCAAATTTACATTCTTCTATTAACTTCGAAAGTGCCTTTCACGTGAACGGAATCATTCACGAGTAAGTTGTTAAACTTCCAAATGAAGGACCGTGATTTTGGTAAGGAATAGATTTAAGATGGAGTGAAATCGCTGAATGGTCAGTCGAAGGCGCTGGAGGTATGACGGTTCCACTAACTATCGACTGTAAGTTGTCCGAGATCAAAAAGAAATCTAATCTACGTTGAATTACTCTTTCCCAGTTCCTCTCCATGTACAACGTTTCAGATCGGGATTCCTCAGTCTCCAAATATCATATAAGTCGAGATCTAGCATATTTGCCCAAATTGTTTCAATTGATTTTAATTTTAAATGAGGAGATGAGCCGGACGCATCTAAATCGCTATCAAAACAAAATTGAAATCTCCACCCCAGACAATCGACGTCTCAACTGGAAAATCGATTTAAAGTAACTGAAATATTTGTTTAAATAAAGCGGCTTGTTCGCTTTCATAATTTGGTGCATAAGAATTAAATAACAAAAAGGTGATCCTTGGACAAAACAAAGACAAATTACGTATTGGCCATGTGTATCAACAATTTTTGAAGGTATTCTGTATTGAACAAATTTTGTATCAACTGTTAATCAACTGTATCAACTGTTAATGCCACCTTTAATATTGTCAATCTATCTCATTTGGTTATGGTCGCATCTAGCGCTCTCCCGATAAAACCGCTTTCATCCGCTTAATAGTCTAGTCAAGACATTTTGGGACTCGCAAAAATAGGGGCTCTTTTACAGCATTTTAAGCGGAGTTTCCGATAAATTTGTTGTTGTAGAAACGTTTTTCTCGATGTCAGAGGTGCTCTATAAAATGTTAAAGCGCCAGCTTCGAACAATTGTTGATAACTTATATCCAATTTTTCACCATTTTCCAAAATTACGGTCAGCGCAACTTTGGACCTCAAAATTTGGAGTCTGGCCTGGCATGCCTGCGCACGCGCGAGCGGTGAAAAACCCAGTAATCTGCGGGTGTGCTTTGCTGAATTTGGAGCGCGCGAGTATACTATAATATAACTGAAGGAGTGTTTTTCGGCAAACGTCCGTTTACAACGACATTTTTAAAACACACGATTTTATTAACACTAAACGCGAACAAGCAGCGATTCCTGCCAAACTCGTAACAAGAGCCCGGCCGGATCGCCGAGTAGAAGTGCTAAGCAACATATAGATGGTTTACATGCTTCACTACGAAGAGGGGATTACTCTTATTTGCAGTGCCGAATTCTTCCATCTTCTTGATAACTTCTATATCTTTGATAGCTTCTTCAAAACGATCATAACCTCCTCACAAGTGTCCTTGCATGCCATGCTGAGCTCTCTTGACAACTGCTCAAGACACTGGCGAAGTTGCGGTTTGTTTGAAGAAACGCTTTCAGCTATAGCGAAAATAAGGCCTATAATAGAATGTAATTGATACCGTTTAATTACGGATCTTTTATTTAATGTTTGTATTTTGTAATCGATAAAACCGCTTCACGCTGTGACTGTAGCTCCCTTGCCTTTCCCCAGAGAATTCTACGATCCAAACAATAGGCTCCAACTAATTTGTTGTATGACATTTTATTATGCTTCAGGAGAAACAGCAATTATTATGAGTATATTACATGACTGCGCGGAGATACGAATTTTGTGTTGAAAAATTATCTCACTAGTGAGCGCAGCGAAGATAAACTTCGTATCCCCAAGCGGTCATGTAATATTCTGTTTACCTGTTCGGTGATCATGTGGGCGTTTTCACCTCTCTTCACATGGTTTCCATCTAGAATCTGCTTCGTAGTTGTAGGGCTGTAGAGTTCAGACTCGTCCAACACATATCAATTCCACGACACTCAATGTAGTCTCCAAGGGTCCTTAGCATGGCCATGACAATCTGCAGTTCGCCAGGACGGAGGATGAGGTGCTTTAAGTCATGCCACGCCATCTGGAGTTTTTTCCCAGGTTGATACAGACCCATGTCTAGCGATATAACGGTTTTCCTCCAAGGGCCAACAACATTCACAGAGATCTGCTGAGCCTGCATGAGGACCGTCAATAGGGTGCTCCATTCATGTGCAGGGTATGGCAGTTATGGTGGTGCTCCAACACGTGTAATTGGTAGAAGGTTACTTATCAGTGACTGGTAACCAGACCATACGGGAACTCGAGCTCGGGTGTCATCACCTTCGGCTTGAGCGGCAGTAAGGGTACGAGACAAGAGCCAAGAGATATCATCATGGTTTATTGTTGCGTGCACGTTGTTCTCGATGATCATGTCAAATGCAGGGTACGAGGGAACCGGAGGCTCCCTCGTATATAATTATCTTTCCCTCGAATAATTATCTTTGTTACATTAGAGAATTCAAGAATCCTTATACCATTATCTAAATCTGAATGATGCGTGACACTTTATTACATGACTTTCTCCCGAGTCTCCCGCCAAAGGATCAACACAGCCACTGGGTAACGGCAGTCAGCTCTACTAAATCACTAGAAAATACGGTATTCTGATTGCAATACTGAAAAAAAAGCTTAACACAAATAGTTGAGCTTGTAAAAACAACAAATCTCCCGAGACAAATCTCTCTCGCGCGCCGCATTTAACTTTCATCTTTTCAAAGTAGTAGCGAAGTTAAATGGTATGACTAGTTTTACGGGAAAACTAGGTGGTCTGCGTCGGCGGAGACGTGAACATGGACAACAACAACCAAAGGTTGAGATTTATGTTAAACGCCGTGGAAAAATGTTGTTTTGCTGACGTTTCGAGCGTTAGCCCTTTTGCTCCGACGAAGGGCTAACGCTCGAAACGTCAGCAAAACAACATTTTTCCACGGCGTTTAACATAAATCTCAACCTTTGGTTGTTGTTGTCCATGTTAGCGTAGTTAAAAACAGCCGCAAAAGCGCGAAAAAAACTCGAATGAAAGTTTGCGATTGATAAAAAAATGATTCCTACTTAGTCCCTTTTACACTCTAGCTACAAAAGTTCGAGTACCAACCTTGAGAATGGGTTTCTTCTCGTTGTTTGCATTTTCTCTCGCGCGCTAGCTCTTCGTTCGTCTTCTTTTTCGACATGTCTTCCCTGGCATTTCTTCTCTACTCGCTCAAAAGATCATGAGCTTTTGACTCGCTTTGTTTCTTTCCCAAAACAAACCTTTTTTTTTCATGTTCTTTACATCGGTCTCAACTTCTTTCCGCTCCATGGTAACTCATTTTCTCATTTTGATTTGTCAGCTTGAAGAGCAGAAAAACCGTCCTTCGCTTGACGAAAACTGACACGAAGTAAAGTCTCAAAAAAAGAAAAAATCCCCTTTGAAATAAAATAGCATCGCCCACTATTTGAACGCGCGAGCGTGCTCATGTTCCCGCCTAAAACCGAGACAGGCAACCCACGCCTCTGCGACGACGGACGCACGGACGAAAAACCTGAAGTCCATCACAAAACAGGTCGATGCATATACACTTTTGTGTTGTTTCTTTTTCTCCTGCATGTAGCTATGGGGCTCCGCACGCGGGCGCCTTCGGCGCCCGCGGGAGCTCCGCTATAAATCCTGACGCTGTATCGCAACACGAAGGACACAAACCAGAAAAGAAGGAGGAAATATCTCCGGTGGGCGTGTTTTTGTTGGAAAAGATTCATCTTTGACTAAGTTCCAATTCAAGCGATTTTTTCATCGAGGGACAAAGCCGCCATCGAGGCGGATGTTGAAATCTCCCACATAAACTAAAAAAGAACTCAGTTCCCTTAGCCGAAACCACCAAAAACATCGAGACCTTACAGATTACTTACAGTTATGTTTAGGGATAATCCTAATTCGAGAAAGATTTGAGCCGAGAAAAATTCATTCAAGTTTGAACAAACACCTGACACTGCCTACACAGCGCGCGCTAAGTCATGAATGATATTCTCTAAATATTCCTATGATAACGTAGTTCTGCTGCTTCTTCAATTCAAATACATTGAGGTCATTGCATTATTGTAAATTCGCCCATGTATAAATCTGTGATTAGTTTACATGAAAGGTCGAGTATATACATACAGAATACAGCTAAAATGGGAAGGCAAAAAACTGATAAACCAGTAACAATATCAGCAAAATAATACTGCAGCTATAAGGCGCTTGAACTTATGTGTTTTCTGTGCGAAGACTCAGCAGTTATATTGAGGTAGTATTCCAGCTTTTCACAGGTGTCCGCTCAGATGTTCATAGAATTGCTCATTTATAGATCTGCTCATTGTATTCCCAGTGATTTTTAAATGATTTCTCAGTGATTTCGCTTTGAATTTGATGTCGGGTTTGGAGAAGCGAATTAACAGCCCAGACGAGAAAAAAAGGTGTCTTGACCGAAAGAAATTCAATCTCTAGAGGGAAGAAAGAGGAAAGAAGCGTGCTTGACATAATAAATTCCCAAGGGACCTCCATGCTGCTACGGAAACACCAATCACAAACATTAGAATGCGAATTTCTTGATACGGAGAATCGAAGACAAACCTATAGCGGGACTTTCATCCCGCTAATGATGTCTTTTAAGGCACTTGTCAGGCTCCTGTCACGTTCTTATCAGGTCGTGATATCAGGTCATATTTTGGCTAATGTTAGGCCCGATATTTTCGTGCGGGAGTACTTTCCTGACAAGGGCTTGTTGAGCACAGTCCTCACTTGCTGCCTCGCTCTCCCCTTCCAATTTGATATTAATATTGTGAATATAGTCAATGACAAATGATACCTTCAATCAGAAAATATTAGGACAAAAAATAAATCATTTACAAGTAGCATCATATTTTAGTTCAAACTAATTAAATGTCGTTTTCAAGAAAAGACTGAACAGCCCCTTGATTCTGTGAAACGTACATGTAAAACAATAAAAATGAAACATGAACAAACTGCTAAACAGAAACCTTTTTCACCTTCCATGCTTCTGGTAATTTGTAAAATTGTTTTCTTAAGCAGGTTTTAACCTGTACTTTTCTTTGTGACTTCCTGTCCTTACTTAAGAGGGATAATTTTTTGCCCTTGCAGAAAGGACGTTTTTCTTTCTTACACGTTTTGCAAGATGTTGTTGTTCGTTTCGCCCTATTGGCGTCACTTTGGATTGTTCTTGTAAACGGTGCGAGTGTAGTGCTTTTGTGCGCGACTTCTGAAAGAGTACAACAGTCGACGAATTTGAGTTTTTTGCTTGGTTGCCTTACAAAAAAATGAGAAAATAGGCGTTTCTCCGCCATTTTCTACTCGTACAATCAAACTTTTTTTAATACCGCTAAAATCTCTGGAAATTACGTCACAAGTTTTAATTTGGAAGTGAGCCTGGGAAATGGCGGGAAATCTCGTTCAAGAGAATCCAAAAAAAAAGTCAAATAGGCAATGTATACCTATCTTTTCCACTGTACACTCTAAAAGCTGGATTTCTTAAATTAAGGAAATTGTTTTTTTAGATTAAGGTCCCCAGATAAGAAATTATTGGTTTCTGGAAAAAAATACTTCAACCAATCACAAGCTGCTTTAACTGGCTAGCTGGAATAACTCGCCTCATAAGCTGGCCCTAAATAATGTAGCTCACACGTACAACAAAATATTCTCTCTTTAATATTTTGGCATTCAAACTGAGGGCAAGTCCATCATGTTTTGACACACCACAAGTCTCATTCAACCATCTCAGTTGGCGGTGTCTATAAACTAGAATACATTCATTACATAACATTCATTAACATGCTGGTCACGACCGTTTCGTTTCACACAAGCCTTATATTTTTAACGCCCGCGATCATGTTGAACGCGGCACTTCCCATTTGCTTGCTTAGTAACCAAGCTTAGCGCTGCGAGCTGTGTTTTGATTTTGGAAGGGGAACGAAGCGAAGGAAGCAGCACAAAATTACCGTTAGTATTTAACAACTAGCAATGGTAGAATTTTCAACAAACTTATACAGTGGTTGTCTAATGGTGCTAATCTAGTTCAGAGTCGTGTGCTTTGGATATTATAATGGCGAACGGCTTTGATTTACGGACTTCACTTTCGCGTGTGTCAAGCCACCAGGCCGTGGCGTACACGGTCGTCGAAGAGGTATTTTTATTGGAAAGAGTTTGCATACTTTGAGGCCGTGATGCACGAAGTAACTCCATGTTTACAAGAAAATAACAGTCTGGGAATCCACAAAAGCTACAATGACTCGCTAACTCGCTGTTCCAAGCGTTGAGATTCGACGCTGATTATTGCCCTTCGACCAAGACCCATAGTTCTTACACCACGAGAAAACCAGCCTTGAAATATTTCACAAAGCAATGATGAAGATGACATATGGAGCTGAATTGCTACAGAATATCTATCCCTTGATAGAGTGAATAACTATGGATTATGCATAAACCTTGGATTCATGACTCAAAAACAGAAATTTAACAGTTCCGCCGTAGACCATATTGCTTATTTGAATAAAGAAATCTACACTATGTGGAATGGCTGATCGAAAACATAACATGTAGCAGTCAATCGAGGGCCTGATGCATGAAGGTAGGCCATTTATATCTGTATTTAAACATGTGTCCTTCGATTGTAAGGGCTATTTAAGCTAAATTCGTTGTTCCAAGACTACTTTTTCGACCATGAATTGGATATACAACATCTAATTAATTCCAGAAACGATTTACATACACATAATAAGGCGTACTGTATTTCTCAACAAAAATCCACACAATGAAAGCCATGATACATGTTCATTTGATTATTTTCTCAGACCAACTACTTGCATCTAATATGATAAATTTTGTTTAGTTTCGTATTCCTTGGCTTGTTCAAATATTTTATACTATGATGGTTCATGGATTTATACAGTGCACTGCAATATTTTTCTGCCTTCATGTCAGCACATGTTTCCCTCTAAAACAACTATGTCACATAATCAAAAGGTTGATTCACTTGACATTACGTAAATTCCAAAAGTAACCTAATCTTTTTCCAAAATATATAAATTGAGTGTATTTTACATTTTGCTTCCCAAAAATGCTTTCATTTTGATGTCTAAAGTTTTACAATTGCCATGAAAAATATCCAGATGTTCTTAGTGATAACACTGCTTTGCAGTCTTCAAAATGTTGATCATGAAAACAACTTTTATTGTCGTTTGTGTGCTATTGTAACATTTTATACCTTGCAAAATCTGAGTAAATAATTAATTCTATTGATCATATATACACAAGAATAAATATGCTATTGTGAAGTAGCTATCCAACAACGTTCAGGTATTTCTGGGATCACTTTTCTTTAAGCACTTCCTTGCCTTGGGCTTCTTATAATCAGTCATGCTACAATTACTTTGCAGCCACTGCGCTTTGGTGATAAGAGTCAGCCTGTCACAAACATTCTGAGTGGTGGCGTATCTTCTATCTAGGCCATTCACAACTGGGTGTATGGATTCAGAGCAGTGTTCAGCCTCCATACCAACGGAGTACAGGAGTTTTGCTTTCTCAGGTATGTGATATGTCAGGACATGGAACTTGCGCTTGAGGTTTTCTTCAGGAAACTTTGTCGGGAACCAAGAACCAAAACTAGCACATCTCACTTGGAGAATTGCTACCTCATGCTTGCAAAGTGCTCGGCTTGTTGCAAACAACACAAAGCAAACTTATTAAGAAGTGTGATTACTGTTGTGACATTGCTTATGGATCCAAACTCCTGTGTGCCACCGCTGTGAAGTGCAAGAGTGATTGGTGAGAGTACTTTGGCTATTTTGTGAATGTTCGACTTTTCCAGCATCTTCTGTACATCATTCCCAATAAGCGCTCCTTTGTGATAAACTTGTCTCTTCAACTTCAGGCTGTCAAGGACCTATGTAAAAGAATGTAATATGTGCTTAAGACAGATTGTTTTAGAACTTCAAGCAATTTGAACAGAAAGCAGTCAAAAATTTAGTTCCAAACTGTTTCAACACTTTATGCTTTAATTTTGGTGTTTTTTGAAAGGTTAACAATACGTCAGCAATGACTTTACTATGTACATTAGGCCACAAAGAAGTGCTAGTGAAAACTTGAGAAAAAAGTTTGAAGTTTGCCTACCTACTGTAATGTCAAATGACTGATAAGTACCATATTAACATTGGTAACTATTAAAATCCCTATAGGTTCTGAATAAACTAAAAATAGTTTCTCAATTTCCATCAAAATTTATTTGCTGCCTAACTCCCATCAACTTCTACCATTGAAACCTTCAAAAGACAGCAAAATAAACTTTGTAGCTGTACTACGTTTTTGTAACCTCATTTTTGGCCGCTCATTGCTCTAAGTCCTAAGGAAAGGGAGGGGTAGGGGGCAAGGCTATAAAACCAAATCTTTTTCTGAACTTATATCCCCTTATGGGAGGGGGGCAGTTGAAAGAAAGGGGGATGGGGGCAATGGGAGCAGTAATTCCACTCTATTCTGTATCTGTCTGTTCCATTCTGTATCTAATACCCACCTTTTGAGTTTTTGTTGAAATGGACCCCTTTCTTTATCAATAGACTCTAATGTGGTCCTCAGCATGGATTCTCTATCTGTAACGTCTTTCTTTGTTTGTTTTAGTTCCTTTTCTGCTTGTGTCATGTCCGCCCTTAGTTTGCCTGCCTCCTCCCGGGCCCTTTTTGCTTCTGCATTTTGAGATGTTGCTATCTTGTATCTGTTGAGAATGCCTTAATGCTCCCAACCCATGACAGAAACACAACACCTTTTGTGTGGGATAATGGGGTAGGGAATGGAGTACCCCCAACATTGGTCACACGAAGGTCTAAACATTTACTATCCAAGGGGTTACAATCCCCATGGCAACATCCTCTGGAGGGGTTACAATCCCCTGTGAGGTCTTACGTGATTTTGTGGGAGCTAGAGGCAAGGGGTTACAATCCCCTTGACCTCGATCCTCTACCGGGGGTTACAATCCCCCAATTGAGAGGTCTTAGCCTATCTAGGGTCCCCCTCCATGTAACCATGGTAACGAAGCTATATGCTGGAGGGGGGGCCCTAGTTTTGTACGTCTATGGGGCAAAGGGTGACCAATATGGGAGCACTTTTTCCCACAAATACACAGAGTGTATTCCCCATAGACCCCATCCCCACATCCCTCGAGTCTATTTGTTGCTTGCATATACGTCCCGAACTAATTTATTTGAAACCTCTGAAAGAAGGGCATTTGGACACTGAATGTATCGCTAAAAACAGTCTGAGGACCACCGCCCTAAAGTTTTGATGAGCCAGGGAGGAAGACCTACAGAGGCAGCTGTTGTAGCTGCTCCGATTCGGTAGCTATGGCCTGCGAATTTGGAAGAGTCAAAACCAGACATGGATAGCAGCTGTCTAGTTTCTGAAGTCAGAGCCGATTTCGTGAGAGGCGCACCTGACACATACTGAAAAAGGGGACCTGTAGTGGTGCCTCTAGCAGATAGATAAGACTTCATTGCTGTGACAGGGCATACCGGGTGGTTAGTAGTGCCAATATGAATGGTATGACCTGCACGGAAAGGGTCAGTCTTAGAGACTTTGATGTGGACCGACATGTACCTGGGAGAGTTCCGGTTTGGGAAAAAAGTTATATCTCCATGAGAGATATGGGTCTCTGGTGAGAATTTAGCATTACAAGTGAGCTCACCAAGACGCAAGAAACCAAAGAAAGCCAGAGTCATGGCAGCCCAAACCATAATAGAATCCTTGTTAGAAGTACTAGGAATGACAAGAAGGCGATGAAAAAGGTTCAGGTCATCTATGGTTATGGGTAATCGAGTACGGGTGCCACCACCCTGTGCACGTTTTATTCCCCGGCAGACCAACTGGAGGCGAAAGTATTTTGTAAGGTCAAGCTCATAGCCATTACAGATGTGAAAATGGCGGACAGCCGCCAGGTAGCCTTTAATGGAAGAATGAGAAATGGACTTTGCCAGATGGGCCGCATACTGGATAAGTGTGTTTTCACTGGCTGGCAGAACCACAGAAATACTGAGCCTGTACAAGGAACAGAAATCTAGAAAGCGCCTTATGCCAGATTTGTAGGTACTTTTTGTGGCATTCGCTATAGAAAGGCTGAGGTATCGGTTGATGTCTGTGTTCAGATCTCCATCAGTGCCTGCGGAACTTTGTGTGGGTATTGGTCGGCATGAGGTGCCAGCTCCTGGAAACGCGCCATCTGAAAACGAGAGAGTGCGTCAGCGACACTGTTCTTTTTACCGGCGATGTGCTGGACACGAAGGTAGAAGTTATAGCGCAGAGTGAGCAAGGTTAAGTGTCGGACTAAGTCCATGACCCTAGGTATGTGGGAGCGCTTGGAGTTCGCAATAGTAACAACTGCCTCGTTGTCACAGAAAAAAAGTATGCGCTTATTGGCAAAGTGACTACCCCACAGGTGGCAGGCAACTACAAGAGCGAACAACTCTTGCCAGGCTATGCTTATCCCTGGCTTGCCAAGTTGTTGGTGACCCTCCCAGCGCCCCTGAAACCACTTAGTTCCAAAAATACCACCAAAACCTAATGTGCCAGATGCATCAGTAAATAGATGCATGGAGTCAGAGTCTTCCCATGAGGAAGCGAGAAAAAGACTAGCTCCATTCCAGCCTGAGATAAATTCCATCCACATGTTTAGATCCTTAAAGAAACCAGCATTTAAGTCGATATGGTGGTGGGGCTTGGACGCTTTACGTGTAAGTAATATGATGCGCTGTAGAAAGGGCCTCCCTGGGGGAATAACCTTACATGCAAAGTTAAGAGTACCAATAAGAGATTGCAGCTCATGAAGTGTACACGATGATTTGCTTTGAAAGGAGGTTAGAGCTGTGTGGATGCGTGCCACTTTATCGGGCGGGAGGCGGGCCTCCATTCTGTTTGAATCCAATACAATGCCCATGAACTCAAGCACTGTGGAGGGCCCTTGGGTCTTATCTACGGCTATAGGTATGTTAAGATTCTTGAAAGTTAAAAGCATGCTTGACAAGCTCTGCTTGCACAGCTGACTGGGAGGGGAAGATGCTGTTGCAGGCTCGATGATCAAAAAATCGTCTAGTATGTGACATACAAATGAAATGAAGCACTTGTTTAGAAGGACCCATTCTACGGCATCAGAGAGCTGATTGGACAGGTAGGGAGCGCTTCGGAGACCAAAGGGGAGGACCCTGTCATAATAGTACTGGCCGTTCCAATACATTCCGAACAGCTCATAATCGGAGGGCTGAAGCGGGACTAGCCGAAAGGCTGACTCAATGTCTGTTTTGGCCATGTAGCACCCTCGACCGAATTGCAAAATGCCCCTGATAGCAGTATCGATGGTGATATAGTGCAGGCTGTGGTCCTCTTTGGAGATAGAATTGTTGATACTAGTGACCCCGGACTTAGGATAGGAGAGGTGAAAGATAGTACGGAACTTTCCTGAGTGTTTCTTTGGGACCAAGCCAATAGGGGAAACTTGAAAGTTAGGAAAAGGGGGGTTAGGGAAGGGTCCTGCCACCCGCCCCAAGCTTACTTCTTTGTTAAGATTGGCGTTAACTACTTCAGGCTGAGAAAAGGCGGTAGTTAGATTCCGGGAAAACCGTGCTGCGCGTGCACCTTTAAACCCAATGTCAGCCACATACCTAAAACTATTGCAAAGTCTAGAAACAAAATCGCGGTCCGGATGGTCACTAAGAATACTTTCTAGTATATCAACATTGACGGGTGAAGGAAGAGAGCTGATAGTCCCTTCACTTGGATCTGTGGGAGGAACTGGACTTTGAACTTCCTTTGTCCCTGCTGCCCTCCCCATTGTGCCTGTCCCTTCTATCCCTGTCCGCAGGCCTATCCCCCTCCCCAGGTCTGTTGGGGCACCTACACCCTGGGTGGGACCCACTGCACCTATTGCAGATGTGCTGGAACCTGCATTGCTCTCTTGGACAGACAGCGGAAGAATTGTACGAGTTGCATGTGCCCCTGCTAGCGACCCGTGCGAGGGCACCTGATGTGGGTCCTTTTGAAAAAAGAGGGTATTCCTCTTTCAATACTGCTGGTGCTACTGTGAATATAGTAGGCCATAAATGATTATCAATATCAGACCAAACTAGCGACTTGTTTACCGCGGCCTTCTGCCGTAATTTGTAATCATATATAGCCCAGCCTAAACCTGAATGCACCCTAGCTGCGTACCTAATTAAGCTGACATAGCTGAGCATTTCTTGTGCACGTTGAGGAAATTTTTCAATGAAAATGCTGGTTTACGTGGTCATAGCGGTCGTCCACTGTTCGATATCCGTGATCACTGATTTGCTATTTCCTTTGGACACCTTTACGATCGAGTTATCAAGGGTCAAGACTAGAGGATCGTCGTCCAATTTCGTTAAATTGTGAGGTAATAGTTTCGAGAGTTCAAAAAACTCACCACTTTGGATGTCCTTGATGTAGGTGGCCGGAACAGTTTCCTGGAACGGTGAAGGGGCGCTCCCTGCGGCTTGACCGACCACGGAATGCGAGGCCATGAAATCGGAGGCGTTTGTTATGATGGCGTTTGAAGTGTTTGTTGCATTTGTAGGACTGGGAGCGCAAGTCAAATCCGACTGGTTTGTGGTGGCCCTCATAGCATTAAGTGCTGCTCTGGCAGCCTCACCGGCGATTTCCCTTGAAGCGACGGCGACTGACTCCTGTACGATATTTTTAATTTGATCGAGCTGACCGCTAGTGAAGACCTGATCATTTTGGGGGCGTTCCCCATGCGTACTCGTGCTTGGCTGATTTGTAGTTGCACTATTATGATCTTGTTCGACGTTTCCGCCTGCTATCCCTTCCCTGTTCCCGAAAGATGTCAGACGTTCCTTCAAAGTGTCTCGACGGCCTGTACTGGCAAGGTTGTGTTGACGGCAAAGGTCCCGAAGCTCAGCGACCGAAAGTGCTGCGATGACTTGCGAGTCAATGTTGTTGGCATGCAAATTTCTTTGTCTGCGAGTTCGTCGCATCTTACCGGCGGAAATCCTCCTCCGAGAAGGTCCGATTGATCCGATGACCCGTGAAAGGCGAGGTGATTCTAGGATTTAGCTTAAGAACGAGTAAATTTGTTTGAGCATGAAATATAAATGGCTACCAGAGCGAGTGATATAAACTGAATGTTCGAAGGCAGACGTGACCGAAGGTAAACATGTTTGTCAGCACCCAAAGGCAGTGCACGTGAGACCTGAGATCTGATTGGCTGAGGCAACTGATACCCAGTGTAATGACACGTGGAGGTCAATTAAGAACATGAGCTTCCCTTTGATCACATATCGCCTTACATGACTCTGCTATGTATGTAGCTGTCACGGTTGTCACATTAACTTTAATTTATGTGAAGCATAAATTTGCTACAAAATGATTGTTTAGCTGATCAGGTGTTTTTTCTTAATGCTGATTATATTGAATTTGAGAGGGGGGTGCTGGTTGGGGGAGGGGGGGGGGCAGTAGCTTCTTCAAAGGTATAATAATATAATATAATACAAGACAGTACACTTGGCAGTATATAATGAGGCATTTTTTGAAGCTACATGCTAGTGCTATAGCAGTTTGTTAAGAGGAGTTTGGCCTTTATACTCTTCTACTTAGAAGAATATACATATTACTCTTCTACTTATAAGAATGTACTCTTCTTAGAAGAATATACATTTTTAAAAGGTCCACAAGAATACAATATGGGAAAGCATGTACTTCTTAAAAAATAAGTATTAAAAAATTACCTTCTTCCATTCTTCTCTAGAAAAGGAGCCACACTTTCACAGTAATCGTTATATTTATCTCTACAATCTGCTTCCAATTTCTCTCTGGTTGCAAGATCCTCCTGTAACTGATCAAGTTCACCGGCTAGGGCATTCCGTCTCTCTAGAAGCTCCCTCAATTTCTCTGTCGCAATTCCTTGTTTTTCTTTTATTTTTGCATCTTCTTTGACAGCTACCTGTTCTATTAACTGGAGCATCTGATGACCTATGCCCAAGGTAATATGCAGAGGCATACATGATACTTTCTGAAGAACCTCTTCGTCGTGTCCAAACAAGGGTGGCTTCTCAAAGTTGTTGTATCGTTTGACATTCTTTTTCTCACCTCCTGCGTCCTCAAATGCCTGAAAGGACTCTTTCATCTGTTGAAATGTCCGTGGTTCAATCTGTTTGCCGTTCGCGGCACATCCCGTCAGTGGCGTAGGGGTGTCGCAAGTGCCTTTGGTCACCTCATCCAGTTTGCACAAACAAAAATTGCAGAAGTATAGACCATTAGGACCTGTGAGTCCTAGCATTGCAGATAGAAAATTCCAGTCGCCCCCATAGCGTACTTTGCAAGTCGTGTACTGATGTTGTTCTGTGTTTTCAGGGTGCGGTTTACTTGGCGCCGGTGACGATGAAAAACCTCCTTCAACCAAGGGTGTCTTGCTGTTACACAGCTTGCAATCCCTGCTGTGAACCGTATCCAAACAACTCGGCACGTCAGGCCAACCCTGGGAACCCTTGACGGATAACTTGTTCCCGTTGCTACATGTAGTGCTGCTTGTTGGTACCGCCTCACCAATATTCACGTCAAGAGGAGCGAGGTTCTGTTCGAGCTGTTCTAGCTGCTGGATGACAGGGCCAAACACCGTCTCTATAAACTCGCGGTTGTCCTTCGCACCTTCAAAAATTGCTAGTAGCTTCGCGGCCTTGATAGAATGCTGGACTTTTGAGTTCATCACTTGGACCAGAAGTTTGGTGGTTGAACTGCCCTTATCCCCGCTGATGAGCAATGACAACTCGCCGGGCTTTATATTTGGGTGTACTGCCAGCTGATTGCCTTCACTTAGGTCTTTAACCATTCGAGTCACTACATCAGACACATCCGTTACCCTGACAAACGACACGGTCTTTGGGCCTTCCTTTCCTTGAACTTGAAATGTCCCACATTCGTATTCGAATTCAAAGTCGTGTAGGGAGTTTCTTAGGTCCCGTTCAGGGCCGAATAGGTCATAGCCCAAAATGTCGAGAAAAGCTCTCTTCAACATTCGGACCATTTCCATGGGCATGTGTGCCTTTATCTCGGCGACCTGCTTGAGGGTAAATTTCCCTATGATGTTCAAGCCCGCTTCTTTAGCTGAATTCAAAAACTTGGTTGGATTTCGCTTAATAAGTGAGGCCATCTGCGCAGAAGTGTGTTGTTCGGCGGTATCGTTCTCGTCTTTGCTACTGATGGGAGCGGAGACCCTTCTCGTCACACTCTCAACCATTTTGCTGCGGGATCTTATAGTACTTCAACATGCTTCGGCACTCCCCGTTTGTGTCTCCGGGACATGGACTAGCTTTACCGGCTTTCCTCTGGAGTTATTGGCGTATATCGTACATCCATCTTTGCTTCGTGCTAGTTTCTTTTTTGCCAGGCATCTAAAAACCTCCTCCTGTAGCCCATTAACGGGGGTCTCAGCTGATCCGTCAGTGCGTAGCGTGTGCAGGACGTCTCGCAGTTTTTATTCGCTGGCCGTTTTTTCATTAAGCATCGAGGTTGTGGCGGCAAGTTTTGTGCGCGCATCTCTGTACTCGTCAGCTAGCTGCAGATTGGCTACTCTAATTTCAATCGAGGTCTTGCGCAGTGCTTTGTACATCACTTGAAATGCTGGTACTGATGTCGGCAAAGGGCGAAGAGAATGATCACGAAGAAGTAGTGCTTTCCAGAAATGGTCCGAGTCACAGGCCTGTTTTAAACGGGTAGAAGTGCAGCGCACGGAACAGATATCATAATACGGCAGATAGATAAGAATGTGTGTCAGAATTTCGGTCGGAAGGGAGAAAAGAGTGACCCCTTGAATCGTTTGGTCAGTTTGTCGCTGTAGTGTTTCTTTAGCCTGTCTTATCCCGAAGGCATTAGAAAAACCCCGTACTCCTCTGCTATCAACGATGTGACATAAAGCGTGTTTAGCTTCGTTTGCCTTCCATCTAGTAAACGTCGCCCGGCAAGCCGAACAGAACTTTTCATCCCTATCAAGACGCTTCCTAAAACATTTCTCTAGCTCACAAGTTTTCTCTCCAATAATATAAAACCTACTAGAGCTTCTTGTGGCACAAATGGCGCACTTATCTCGCGGACGTGGCATTGGAAAGCACCAAAATAAACTGTTACACGTGTTGGTTTTTAATGTAATTACTGTCGCGTGCCGGTTTTTAATAGATTTCAATTTCGCGGTTCAGCGCTTTGCATTATAATGGGTAATACAACTGTACATAGCGAAAATGATCGCGGGCATTAAGTTAGCAAGCGAAACGGTCGTGTGGTCAAAAGATGATCAGCCTTATTGACACCATATTTGTTGTAAGGTTCGCATGATTATGGAATCTGTACTACAATACGTTAAGCTCCAAACATATAGGGGGGGATTCATTAACATGTTCGTCAAAGTTGATCAGCTTACTGACACGATATTTGTATTGTTCGCATTATGCAATCTGTACTACAATAATGCCTTTTAGCTCCAAACATGGGGGCGGGGGTTCTGCTTCATTATTGTCCTTGATCATACCAACAATCTTTTTCTCTACTTTCTTGTACCTTTCTTGTTCCTTTCCTGCTTGATGTCCTGAACATACGCCTCCAGAAAAGTACACACGTATTTCTTTTCTTTGTCATACGCCAAATAAGCCAAATCAGGGTTTAAGAAAAACCGCGAGGTCCTGGGTCGAGGGGGATAAAACTTCACCGGAAGTAATTATCTTCCATATGTTTTACTGTAAAAAAGCTCGATTTTGAGCTCGATTAGTTGTGCTCTGGCGTTGTAATTCGCAGCTTTATACGAAAATATCGAGCACAGGATATTAGTTTAATCCTTTCTTCTCTAGAATCAAGGCAGTTTTGATCCTGAAATTATTTTCAGTTCAAGAAAACGGAGAAACGAAACTCGAGGTAAGTCGCTTCTCCGTCGGTCGTTTCTCTACGGAATGACAACATCAGTTAATATGTTTCGTTTCCTTCAAAAGGACTATTAAAAGTCTTTTTATTTTTATAGATAAATTAGTTCTTTTCAAGCAATTTCTTCTCTATGCAGCTGTAAATGGCTTATTCATGAAATACTATTGACTTGAAACTCAAGGACGGCCAAGTAAAAACTCCGCGCACGTGAAAAGCATAAACAAATCGAATCTTTAGAGTTTCGCCATAAGTTTCGGCGGAGGGGAAGGGGAAGAGCTCAAATGGCGGAACACAGCCACACTGCTGATGAAGAACTGACTGTTGAACATCGCACGGAAGTTCTTTCAGCTTCTTTCCACCCAACGAGGGAGTTCTGTCACAACTCCCGCGCCGTGAATTATTGAGGTGATAGGTGGAATTGCTACAGTGCGTAAAAGCATAAATCCTTGTCTGATGGAAGAATAATAAATATATTTACGTATTTGAATATGAATAAATATCAAGAACATGTCATCAATAGTGCTTCTTGCTCAAGTTATATTATGTCACTTGCTAGAAAAACGAATGGGAAGCGAGTTTCGTTTCCTTGAGAAGAAACTAATTTCACGATCAAAACCGCCTTGATTCTAGCGAAGAAAGGATTAATTTAATATCCTGTGCTCGATATTTCAGTCCGTATAAACTGCGAATTTTACAACGCGAGAAAGATTCTCGATTTGTTTATGTTTTTCATGTGCGCGGGTTTTTTTTCTTGGCCGTCAAGAATCAAGAGGTCAATAGGATTTCATGAATAACCCATTTACAGCTGTATAGCGAAATAATTGCTTGAAAAGAACGGATTTATTTGTAAAATTAAAAGAGAATTAATAGTCCTTTGAAGGAAACAAGAGCATATCAACTCGTGTTTGTCATTCGGTAGAGAACACTGACGGAGAGGTGACTTACCTCGAGTTTCGTTTCTCCGTTTTCTTGAACAGAAAATAATTTCAGGATCAAAACTGCCTTGATTCTAGCGAAGAAAGGATTAAACTAATATCCTGTGCTCGATATTTTCGTATAAAGCTGCGAATCACAACGCCAGAGCACAACTAATCGAGCCTAAAACCGAGCTCTTTTACAGTAAAACATATGGAAGAAAATTACTTCCGGTGAGGTTTTTTCCCCCTCGACCCAGGACTCTCGCGGTTTTTCTTAAACCCTGATTTGGCTTATTGAGCCCAAAAAACAGGCCATTAAGGCCAGTAGGGCGCTGTCGTATGGCAGGTTTGCGACTTCCGAAAAAAATTTCTAATCTATCACGATAAAAATCTGGGAGGCCATTTCTCCCTTTTCTTGTCCAAAGGACGCTAGGATGGAGACAGTTGAAGGAAAGTCATCTGTTAAACCAGCACTAGCCTGAAAAGAAAGAAACAGAGTTTATTTAACTGGTTCCTACTGTACATCTCAGTATTAGCATAACTGGTTCCTACTGTACATCTCAGTATTAGCATATTTCCCCTCTGAATCCCCTACCCAGCCAACATAGATAATGGAGTAGGGGACTCCAACAATGAAATAGGGAGCAGCATAAAATAGTTATAATGTCTATTATGCCTTTATTCACTTATCTCTGACAAACAAATTGCCATGTTCACCAAGACATATCCCTGCTAGAGGGCCCACGAACATTCCCTTGCTGTTTCCTTTGTAAAGGCGAAATGTCTCTGGAATGATGTTCTTTTCGGTACCCCGCGGATCACTTGCCTAACTGACGTCTTAGCAATAAGAAGCATGGCCTCAACTGACATTCTGTCACGATTTTTGGGTAGGGTTGTGCCGCCAAGGTCTCCAAAACCTGACCCTATCAGATACCAAAAATCCTCGTTTTTTACAGTCAAAAGACATGAAGCGTGCCCCCTAGAGTCGAATATTCAATTCATTATTGATTTCATTATTCAATCCAAAAATGCATTTTTCAATCCAATATTAAAAGTGTTAGATGCTCAAATTTTGATTTCCGAATAAGCAATTGTTCATCCAGAGTAATTATTTAGATAATTAATAAATATAGATAATATTGAATTTAAAATTGCCTTTTTGGATTTGATAATGAAATCAATAATGGAATAACGAATTGAATATTCAACTCTAGGGGGGCACGCTTCATGTCTTTTGACTGTAAATTATATTGTGGTGAGCCAAATGTCACTCACTTGTAACTCAATGTTAGCTCATGACGTCATCAAAACTAGAAAATGTAATATCACGTTAACGGAACATCGCTACGTGACCAAACTTGGGTAACGTTATCTTCATGACAAGGTCGGTACAGCACCAAAGTCACATGACTAGAAGAAAAAAAACATATTTCGAGAAGGGAACATTGCTTGCTAGGTGACCAAACTTGGGTAAAGTTATCTTCGTGACCACAAGGAATTCCAGCCGTACATCTCTTTGCAAACTAATCTTGAGCTGAACCCTCAGTGAAGCTGCTGACCTGCTGTTATTTCACATGCGCAGTAGGCGAAAATAACCCCCCTCCCTACAGACAAAGTCTTAAGTTGCAATTCTGTTTGAAATGTGACGGCATCGACAGCGGAGTTTTAAAATTATATTTTAGCTGATGTTGTTGAACATCTGTACTTTGTATCCTGCACAATTATGATTTTTTGCATTTTCCCGGGATCGCGTTTTAACTCACTGAATATTCCTGGATATTTTCATTAACTCACTCATTTTCGCAAGATGAGCCATGTCATTCGAGAGACGATGTTTTGACGTCTCACTCTCGAAAACTGAACCAAGTACCACGCTAGAAATTCCACTATACATTCAGTTTTCCTTGGGAGGATTCAAGCAAAAGTGGAGCGACTTTTGGCATTCATGTCGAAGTTATTTAAGAAAATTTTTATTTTCAAGCGGTCGTTTCTAATTGTATTTCCCATGAAAAACATTCATCCAGTGATCTTCGCTAATCCAAGGCGCTTTGAACAGCAATGGAAAAACACATGTAATGCTTCGAGGTGTAGAAGATATTAATTTACCCAGAAAAGCATCACGAAAGTGTATTCTGCTGGAATTTCTGTGTAGTACTTGCCATCTTGAAATTGAGAAAGTTGTAGAAATAATTATTCAGGTCAAAATTACATATTTTGTTGTGGAAAAACTGAACCAAGTACCATGACCAGAGTTGGCACAGACATTCTACCATCTACATTCAGTCGTATCGCGTTGGGGATTTATGTCCAACATACTGAAAAAAATATTTCGTTCAAATAAGTATTATTCCTACAGTGTAGCGATGTCATTTGCAATTACACTCGAAAAAAATTCCGAGACTCGATTTAAAGCAGTGGAAACTAGCAAGGAATGCTTTGAGGTATTCGAGATATGAAAGATTTGAATTTTCCAAGAAAAAGCATATCGAGACTTCAGGTGTATTGTTTGCTTGCATCTTGAAATTAACAATGTTATGGCAAGAATTATTCAGGTGAAAATTAAATGTTTTGTTGAAGAAAACCTGAACTAAGTGTGAAGGCGTGGGTACCCTTGCCCATTCTGGCCGAGAAGGCCTGAGTCGAGCAGGCGAGCGGCGATGACACGTGTGTCGAAAAGCTGTTAGGAGCTGGAAAAACCCTGTGAAAACTTGACTGAAAAACCAAATAAAACCTTGTTCGAGGGAGTTGGAAGTGCCCTAAACTAGTTATTACATTGGTGGCAGCGACTGGGATTGAAAATGGGCGACAAACAAGGTGAAACAGAGGAGAAAAAAGGTTCAAGTCGGTAAGGGAAAATCACCGGCTCAGTCAACAGAACCGGGACCATCCAAGGTAAAGACGGAAAAAGTCGACTCGAGTGACAATTCAGTTGAAATCCTTGCTAGCACACTAGCAGAAGCTCTGAAATCTGTTGTTAGTTCTCAAGTGTCAGTGAGGCTACACCGAGTGCAAGCCTCCTAGTGTTTATTCTATTGGCCATAATTTCAAAACAGGGTTATCACACTTTATGCAATATATCAACTTGTTGAAGACCAAAGAAGCTGACCGTAAGGCTTATCTACTAACTCTCTTCGACCAACCAGCTTTTAGAGCGGTTGAACTTTTGCGTTTGCCGGAAGAATTATCATTTAGTGAATTCACTGCACGCCTCATTCACCGTTTTGATTCATGCAAGTCTAAGGAAGATTATAAATTACAACTCAGGGGAAGGTGCCATCAGAATTCAGAGGACATAAACACTTTTGCTGATTCCATAATGGAGCTAGTTGAGAATGCCTACCCGGAGGCAGAATACATTTTTAAGGTGGAATTAGCATTTTATCCAGGGTGTAAATATAAATGATGAGATGAGGGAGAGGGTATTTATTAGTGAGCCCACCACACTGGCTGAGGCAGTCCATAAGGTGCACCAGATCCGGAGTGCACATAAGGCCTGTACATCTAGTCAAGGTAATAAGAGGGGTAGATCAGCCAATGCCCTATCCGGGGGTGGAGAAGATAAGACAAGGTCAGAGATCCAGGAATTGAAGGTATTAGTCCTAGCTATGAATAACAAGTTCCAAGGTCTAGAGGGCAAAATGGCTCGAAACCCAATAGGCGAGAAAATATCCAGTGCTTTGCTTGCCAAGCCTATTGCCATTTTGCACGTGAATGCCCGTCCAATGTCAAGGGGGGCAATGGGGTTTCGGGAAACGGGAGAGGGGTCTGCCGAGGGACAGCCACGCCCCTCGGAACTAGACATGTCCTCCCCTTTTCAAGTACACGTCGCCAGTCAGCTAGGAAACACAAGTCCGAGATTGTTTCAGTGATTTCAGATTCTGGGGTTTTCATAACCGGGCTAGTCAATCACCAAGTCATGCCTATACTTTTGGACACAGGAGCTACGGTTAGTGTTCAAGGGAAAAAGCATGACTAAGAAGTGGCATGGTGTCGGAACTTACCCCAGTGTCTGATGCCCTAACCACTGCTAATGGTGATATGATAACAGTCCTGGGAAGAAGATGTATATATTAGCGCCGAGGTTGGCTGCTTAGTTTTAAGCTCCGTATATTTTCATACTTTCTACCCGATTATCGCCACATACGGCTCTTAATTGTATCCATATACCGTCTTGGATTGTACCATCAACTGGATATGCTCAGTTACTCAAGAAATTATCTCATTTCGCTCCGTTCCTGGTGGAAATCTATAGAGCCGGTTATTCAAACTTCCCGCCATATTCGGCGATGCTCACAACCCCTACCAAGTTCCGTCTGGAGCGCCATTCGTGATGCTGGGATCGCCAGAAGGACCAGAGGTTGTCGAGGCGGACGTGCTTCAGCCAGGAATCGAATAAAGCCAATACAACCGGCTTTTCGAGACGAAACGAATAAAACATACTCGATTTCTGAGAGTATCGATGCGAATCGAAGGGTGCAAAGTACCGTGACCATTGGCGTTGAAAATAACATCGTTATCCGCCGTCAGCCAATTCGATCTGCAGTAAATACGTCCAAGCCGATGTCGTTTTCTGTCCTGAACACTAGATCTGTCAGGAAAAAAACGCTGCCTCTTAAAGACCTTGTGGTGGATCGGGATATTGACATTTTCGCAATCACTGAGTCATGGTTATCAAGCGAGTCGGATGACTTCATTATACGTGCTTTGTGCCCAGCCGGCTATGAATTCTACAACGTTCCTAGAGGCTCTCGCGGTGGTGGAGTTGGTATTCTACATAAGAGCACAATACGTTTTCAGAAGCAATCGGGTATCAAGGATAAGTTCAAGTCATTTGAATTTACTGATCTGCTATTGAAGCAATCATCTACATCTCTACGCGTCGTCATTGTTTATCGACCTCAAACAATGGACAATAACAAAAGCTCTACTTCAACATTCTTCGAGGAGTTTCCCAGGCTGTTAGAAGCCCTTGTTACTGCACCGGGATCTTTGCTGATGGCTGGAGATTTTAACTTCCATGTAGATGTGGCCGGCGATCGTGACGCCCTGCGTTTTCTTCGACTGCTGGAAGCATTTAATTTACAACAACATATTCATGAGCCGACGCACCGCAGTGGTCATACCCTTGATCTCGCCATCACGAGAGCTGATGAGAATGTAGCTAGCAAGTTTGGTGTGTACAACCCTGCTATCTCTGACCATTTTATGGTTAGTTGCACGCTCTCTCTTCCTAAGACCGCCTTCGAGCGTAAAGTGATTTGCTATCGAAAATTTAGATCCATTGATATGCAAATGCTCAGGGATGAAATTAGCAACTCCGGTCTGACTGCTCCGTCTAGCGTGGGCGATGATCTTCAAGAACTAATAGCGCTTTATGATCTCACGCTATCTGAAGCACGCACCTCTGAGAACGCGAACTGTTACTGTTCGACCGGCTGCGCCTTGGTACACCGATAATATCAAGGTTGAGAAGCGGAAGCGCAGGAAGCTGGAACGACGTTGGCGGGGGACTGGTCGTGCGGAAGATCGTGCGTGTTTTGTCGATCAATGCAATGCTGTGAGGCTAGGATGGACTATTACTCAGGAGTCATCGAGGAAAACCAGTCAGATCCAAAGCGCTTGTTCGCTACCTTCGACAAGCTACTCCATCGCACGACAGAAGCGAAACTGCCTCACTCCGAAGATCATGAGTCTCTGGCATTCGCCTTCGCTGATTTCTTCACAGACAAGATCACACAGACAAGATCACAGCTATACGTGAGGAGTTGCACACTAGTAGAAACGGCCCAGCCGAGCCACCGGTGGAAGTCACGTACGATGGCCCCAAATTTGAACGTTTCAAGCTGGTGTCTTGTGAAGAACTGTCGGATCTACTCGCTAAATCCAGTCTGAAATCCTGTGCGCTTGACCCAATGCCGGCAACGGTATTGAAGTGATGCCTCGACTTGATTCTGCCGTACATTACCAAGGTAGTCAACTGCTCACTTCAACACAGTGTAATGACTGAGAGCATGAAGGAAGCCCTTTTAAGGCCTTTGCTTAAGAAACCAACTCTGGACCACGAAGTTCTCAAGAACCATCGTCCCATCTCAAACCTTATGTTTCTCTCGAAATCCTGCGAGAAGGTGGTTGCTGTGCAGCTGAAAGATCATGTGCGCAACAACAACTTAGAGGACTGAAAGATCATGTGCGCAACAACAACTTAGAGGAGCTCTTCCAGTCAGCGTACAGAGAGCACAGAATCTGCACTGCTGAGGGTCCAAAATGATGTCTTACGAGCTATTGATGATGGGGGCTGTGTTATGCTGCTGTTGTTAGACCTTTCAGCAGCATTCGATACTGTCGATCACACCATCTTGCTGTCAAGACTCTCGAACAGTATTGGCGCGGCGGGCGCAGTACATCGTTGGTTTCAGTCCTACTTATCCGGTCGCACCCAATTTGTTGCGGTCGGTAATGCTCGGTCTTCAAGCCGGCCTTTGGCATGGGGCCTTCCTCAAGGGTCTGTGTTAGGGCCCATGCTGTACCTGATTTACACCGCGCAATCCTGCGACGGCATGGTGTTGGTTATCACATGTATGCAGATGATACCCAGGTGTACCTGAGCTTCAAATCCTCCGGAGACATACTGAACGAGCGCGCCAAAGTTGAAGCCTGTCTCAAGGACATTGATTCCTGGATGCTGTCTAACAACTTGAAGCTAAATAACGACAAGACAGAGCTGTTGGTGCTGCACTCAAAGTATCGTCCTCAACCATCACTTGATGATGTCTCCGTCGGGAACACTCAAGTCTCCCCTACTGCTGAGGCGCGAAACCTTGGAGCTATTTTTGATAGCACCATGAGCTACGAGAGACACATTAGCGAACTATGTAAATCAGCGTTTTATCACATCAGAAATATCTCTCATGTACGCAAATATCTTAGCGCAGAATCCACGGAGAAACTTGTGCACGCTCTTGTCACCTCTAGGATAGATAACTGCAACGCTCTTCAGTTTGGTTTACCGGATCATTTGATTAAGCGCCTTCAGAGCGTACTCAATGCGGCTGCGCGACTTCTAACGCTTACTAAAAAATACGATCACATCACGCCTATTTTAATGCAATTACACTGGTTGCCTGTGCAACAACGCATCATTTTTAAGATTTTACTTTTACATTTAAGGCAATTCATGGTATGACTCCAACATACCTTCGTGAGCTCATAAGTCCGTATCAACCAAGGCAAGCGCTCAGGTCTGCGGACCATCTTTTATTAGTACAGCCGGCACACAAGCTGAAATCGTACGGCTTGAGGGCTTTCTCGGTGTGCGCGCCTAATCTCTGGAATAAACTACCGCACGAGATTAAGAGCAGTACTTCCGTCCCTGAATTTAAACGCCGGCTGAAGACCCACCTTCTTAAATCAGTTTATTTTCATTCATAGTTAGCTTTATAATATATTATATTTCAATATTAAGATTTTTAACGAATTTCATCATATTTTATAGTTATCTTTAAATGAATGTAAAGCGCATTTGGACATTAGGAAAATGCGCTATATAAATACTTATTATTATTATTATTATTAAAAAAAGTAAAGTAATGTAAAGTAAAAAAAAAAACAGGGTGGGGTTGTGCCTAGGCGAATTCGACAGTTACTGGAACATTATCATAGCGCGGGGATTGGCTCGTGATTGCTTGTTGGGGTCGGATTTCTTCCAGCACCACAGGTGCCAGAATTGTTATGGCACAGGAACTTTTGCCCTTTTAGAGGCAGAGGTACCTATACGATTGGAGATTGGGAACCCTGTGGTGTGCAAGGTATACCTTGAACATGAAATTGAGATAAAACCAGGAATTGAACAGTTAGTAAATATGTCCTTGGAGGGAGGGTCGGAACAGAACAATGGGAGTCCTGGTATGTTAAAAAACGAGGAACAACCTTTTGTTTTTGAAGATGACAATTTAACTGAGGAACAGAGAGATCAGTTTGATTCTCTTTTGTGTGAGTTTAGAGATGTTTTTGCTATCAGCAATTCAGATTTAGGAAGGACCGATGTTTTGGAACACCACATTCATGTCGGCAACTCCGCGCCAATCAAACAACCGCCTAGAAGGGTACCCCCTCATCTTCGGGAGGAGGTTGACCGACAGCTAGATTCCCTGCTTGCTCAAAATCGAATTGAGCCTTCCCAAAGCCCGTGGAGTCCGCGATTGTTCTAGTTCGTAAACCTGATGGCTCTTACCGCATGTGTCTGGACTACTGTGCATTAAACCGCTGTACAGAGAAGGATGCATACCCGATGATGAGGACGGATGACGCCCTAGAAGCGATGGACGGCGCCCACTGGTTTTCATGCGTAGATCTGGCATCAGGGTATCGGCAGATGAAGGTTGCAGAGAAGGACAGACCCAAGACAGCGTTCTCGACCCACCGAGGCCAGTTCCAGTGGACCGTGATGCCTTTCTGGTTGACTAATGGGCCAGCTATTTTCCAGCGCCTCATGAATATCGTGCTGAGCGATCTGTCGTGGACCCATTGCCTCGTTTATATTGATGACATTATCGTGAACGCGTTCCAAACTAAAATGTGGCGTTCCAAAATTGGAAAATCAGAGCTTTTTTATAAGATTATCTCCAAACTTCTAAGGTCGTTCGTTGCTGTTCTGGTCAAAACGCTCTAACTATCATTTAAACCTACTTCTTCTCAGCTACGAATGCCTTGTTCGGCTACAATTTTTGGTAATCGATAATATCGTCATTCTACTCGGAATTCAAATTGTGGCATCTAAACCAACGCGGAAATACCGAACATATCCACCAATAAGCAAAACTTGCGAAAATTCGATACTTTTTCTTCGACCCCTAAAAAATGTAGTGTGAAAACAGTATAGAATTCTCAAACAAAAACATCTCATACGAAAAAAATTTCAATTTGCGAGTTTCATCTTCTAGCCAACCCCAAATGACTCGGAATTTGTGAGTCTCTCGGCAACCCCCAAATGACTCAGAATTTCTGAGTCTCTCGCCAACCCCCAAATGATACAAAATTTCTGAGTCTCTCGGCAACCCCCAAATGACTCAGAATTTCTGAGTCTCTCGCCAACCCCCAAATGACCCAGAATTTCTGAGTCTCTTGTCAACCCCAAATGACTCAGAATTTCTGAGTCTCTCGCCAACCCCCAAATGACTCAGAATTTCTGAGTTTCTCGCCAACCCCAAAATCACTCAGAATATATGAGTCTCTCGCCAACCCCCAAATGACTCAGAATATATGAGTCTCTCGCCAACCCCAAAATGACTCAGAATATCTGAGTCTCTCGCCAACCCCAAAATGACTCAGAATTTCTGAGTCTCTCGCCAACCCCCAAACGACTCAGAATTTCTTAGTCTCTCGCCAACCCCAAAGTGACTTAGAATTTCTGAGTCTCTCGCCAACCCCCAAACGACTCATAATTTCTGAGTCTCTCGCCAACCCCAAAATGACTCCACTAACCCTTAGAATTTCTCGGCACGACTCAGAAAACTAGCGATCAATACCCCTAAAAAAATGCTCGATGTTCCTACATTTTAAAGAGCCTGTGTCAGCCCCGCCGCCATTTTGACAGCATATCAACATACCAAATCGGCTGATTTAGAGAATTGAATTTAGTAAATCAAATATAGAACTTTGTTTTTAGATGTTGATTAAGATGTTTCTACAAGTAATTGTTCTTCATATCAAACGAGAACAATAACAAAGGAGTGGCTGACACGGGCTCTAAAGTTAATAATGTTCTAAATTGATATAACATCTATTGCTCTTAGATATTAGATAGATCATGGAACTTTCCGATCCAGCAATTGGTGGTCTGGAGAAGGGGGAAAATAAATATAACTAAACTAGTGCCACTTTCTTTTCTATATTCCACAATGTCTATTACATTCTTCCGTGACTTAACCGTTTATCATAGCTGTCTTCTCCCTGGACATCCAATGAGCTTTGGTAGATATCTAAAAGAGAAAATAGTGACTTGTCAGTCAGAGATTTTTTCTCTTTCACCGCTTACTAGGGCTAACGCTCAGAAGCACACATGGGACCATTTCATTGGCACGTTAGCTTTTACACAAGGTTAATTCCTTATCTCCACTCAGTCACTTCCGTTTATCGATGAGCACTACCCGTATTATTCTCGATGGTGTTTACTGTGCTCTCTCTAATCATTAACGTACTACTCCTCTCGCTGGACAGAAGATGTTCCGTTGACATTCCATTCGAATAAATGGAATTCAAGCTTACCTTTCAAACTTGTGATGGCGTCCTCTTCGGCGGCCTGTAGTTGCAAAGCAGCATCCGCATGACTGAAACAAACTTCATCTGTTCAATTTGTTCGCTTTGTTTTGCAATAAAGAGACGACTATCGTCCCTGGTTGGCGGTAGTGCATTACTCTCCGGCTAAATAAACCCACGTTTTGATTAGACTACATTCAACCTGATGATCGCTGCTCCGTATTTCCAGATTCTCGACAACATTCTGCCCAGCTCAAACCTATGCAATTACTTGCCATGACCAATCAGAAGGAGGAATAATCGGCCAAAACCTCTCACGTCATAGAGTGATGTATTTTGCAACGGACTGATCATTGCCTTGAATTTTCATATGTCTTTGTCGTCGATGGCTACAATGTCAAGTAAAAGTAGGAAAAGGAAAGGCCAACAGTAGTGTTACATCCAAACAAGTGCAAGAAGGAGAGGACGAACATTTTTACAAAAGAATACAGTTATTCATGCTTTTCGTCAGGCCTTCCTCTCGGGGTTATCTTTGGTTCAACGATGACGGAGTTCTAAAGCCCAAAGAAGATGCCGATTTGTTTATATACCGTTTCCGGGAAACGTTGTCACCCAAAAGCCTATAAGCTTGAAGCGCAAAGGATGATGGGGGCACTTAAACTGCTACTGTTTGATCTGAATTCAGACAGTTATCGCAAACACAGGTGAAATGATTAAATTTCAGTACATTTCCAAGCATGTTTGTTTCTAATATTTTACAGAAATCTAAATAAATCTTTACCCATACTCCCTAGCGCACCAAGCTTATAGGCTTTTTGGGTGACAACGTATCCCGGAAACGGTATATAAAACCTTCATAAATATAAGCGATTATGGAACGTAAGGTAAATGCTGATTTCTTTGATATATGCTCGTCTATTTACCATTCTGGGTTAGAACGAGGACTTTGCGTATGATCCTCTGCAAAGGTCTCTCAATTTCCAATAGGTCCGTGAGAAATCTCAGCCTGCCTCAGGAAAATTAACTGGAGTAAGCAAATTAACGTACTTGCGAGTAGTATCAGCAACACGAAAGTACAGGATTGATCTCAGATTTCTTTTGGAAGCACACTGGAAAAATAGAGGTTCTTACACTACAGTTCGACATGACTCGCAATGTCAAACACCATTTATTGGTAACATTGGCGTTAAAGGCTGGTTTCCATATAGTCTTATCTGTCGTATCTGTCTCATCAGTCAACCGTGAAACAAAAGAATAATTCGGATTTCCATTGTTTCACGGTCGACTGATGAGACAGATACGACTATATGGAAATCAGCCTTAAGTCTTCGTGCAGACGCTAGTAAAATAATTCGCATTCTATTACGAGGATGATATGTGTTGTGATATTTTTTCTAAAGCATTTCTAAAGGAGCTTTAGATACTCTTCAGACTTCTGTAGCCCGTTTCTTCAGCGCCCTGAAGCACTAATTTCCGGCTGATTTGTTTAAATAAATTATATTGTGTTTAATTTAGACAATGTTTGCACGCAATAATTGATTTTTGACAGGCTCAAAATTGTATCATGATCACAAATCACTTCCAATAGAAGCGGGGCGCTTCAACTGACATCCCGCCGTGATTATAGCTGCAGGCAGGCTAACGTTGGTTATCAACAAAATGTCTGGATTTTAATACAGTTTACCAGTTGACATTGTTCAAACGTTAATGGTACCTTTCCAGTCAACACGTACATCGGGCTATATATTAAAAGACACGAATCTGCACCCTCATGGTCCCGTCCGGCGGTGTTTTGACGCGGACTTCCGCTGTTTGGAACGTTTTGGCTGCCCTTTTTATATTATGTTTTATTTGGTTTGGTAATTTGGTTTGTAAATTATTAATTTACAGTTTTGTAAGCTCGTGAAAAATGTCATATAAATTCCTTTTTACACTGACAGATATACACGGGAAGATACCTTCGCAGCAGAGAGAAAGCCCCGTGAACGAGTCGATGACTATTTTATATCGAATTGAAAGGCAAGTTTAGTGGTATCGTTTTGACGAATGCATCCGAATGGAACTGAGGACCCGAATGGAACTTCAGTACTGAAGATGAACCGATTGTAGCGTATGTATATATGTGAAGTTTGGGGCAATGTTTGGGTGTGAGTAACAGAAGCTTGAAGCGATGAAGCGATGATTTTTATTGCACTTGGGTGGCTCCTAAAGGAGCCGTTTTGCTGTTCACAGCACTAGACTTGATTCACTGTACACGGGTTGGGTCGTACAGCCGAGAACAGGCTTTCAGGAGTTGTCTCGCCGTCTTCTCTTTCGCCTGGTATTTCCCCCACTGATCGTGGATCTTGCTCTGGAGGACCCGGTACATTTTCCTCTGGATCCGCGTCAGCTTCTGGTCCCTGACTAGAATCATTTGGAGTTGAACCAGCTTCGCCTCTCGATGAAGAAGTTGGATGACAAGGTAGAAAGGCAGGCTGCATTTTCCGCTGGCACGTCTGTTCAGGGCGTTGTGCCAGCATTTGAGTTCGTTGTTTGTTCGGACTGGCTGCATGAAAACAGACCAGTCCTTCACCGGGAATGATGCATTGTAGATCCATTGCGCTGACATGTAGTCCACCAGCTCTCTGCGTGGACCCTCCGCTCCAATTCGAAGTCGCTCGAACTCTGTCACGATCTCTGAATGCGGAAGGAAGGGTAACGCCGACAACTTACGAATCCAGATATAAGTGCCTTGGTCTGTAGTATAGGCCACTTGTAAACCGAGCTCCTGAATCTGTTCAAATAAATAAGAATTGCCGTTAACAAATTGTTTATATAATAAGTTTGATCGTTTGATCGTAAATTCAAAAAAAGTCCAGACGAATTTTTTTGACAAGTTTAAAAATTCTAGTCGCATTTTCTAAAATGAAAGACAAGAAGTGAGTCGCAAAACTTCGACTGACTGACAAAGTTTAGTCGCAAAAGAGAAACTTTGCAGCCCTATGTTTTAACTTTCTCCACACTGCTTGTGTCCAGTGGAATACACAGCCCTGTATCACGATATCCAGGTATCCGAGGACTGACCGCAGTGCACCCCACAACCCCAACTCGAAGTCAACGGTGATCTTCTTTACGGCAATGGTGTCTCCTGGTAACATATCGTGGATCTCTTGTAACACCTGAAAAAAGAAAGGGAAAACATAAGATTTGGATGATCCTTTGAAGATACAGTGTGAGGGGTGCAGGGGTCCGGTCTCTTTTCCATGTACTTAAAATTAATAGTTACCTTCTTGTAGTCGCTTTTCTTTTTTCCTGACATCATAACAAATGCTAGCGGCACCTGTTTCACACATAGTCACCGGAACGCACAAATGCGTTGATGGTCAGGAGCTGCTTGAATGGACGGCTGGCCAGCTTAAATGTACCGTCGATGTACCAGGACTGGCTTTTGGCGAGCTGGGCCAGCTGCTCATCGGTGGCGAAGATCAAATGGTAGCGATTCTTTACACGGACCTCGCCTCTATAGAAGCCAGGGGGGAAGGCTTCTTCTTCAACGCTGAAGTTGAGATCTCGGGGATCTTCCGGGCGAAGTTGCTGACGAAGGCGATTCGCAGCTCTCGCAATGTATTCTGGTTTGGGTAGGGCGGGACAGGGGGCGTCAAGTTCGTCCAATAAAACCTATGATTCAAGAAAAATGGTATTATCGCATCTGCGTTTCCCTTGCATTTTGTTTCATTGCATCGGTTTGCATCAATGTTGTCAGAGAATGAAATTACCTCGTCAACAATCGCTGCGGCTGGCCTGAACACATCGGCGACGGCTTTCCTCTTTACCGCGGCAACGATCTTGGCAGCGACAAGCGCGCCCACTGGCTGAGCGTGGTTGTGAACGGCCTGGCCCGCGGTGAAGGTTCCATCCCGCCCTATCACTGTCGCCTTGCAACAGTTGCCCCTGGACCGCACCGTACACTGCCAGTATGTAGCATAGGGCCTCTTTGAACGGACATTATAAGAAAACCCTAAACTGTCGACCAGTGTAGTTCTTCTCCTCTGGGAGAAGGTTCTTCTCCTCTACGAGGTGGAAGGCGGTTGGCTCATCAGGCTGTGGGGGGAGTGGGGCAGGAGCTGGCTCCTCCAGGGATTCCTCCGTGATAACATCCACTGGCTCAGGGCGTGGATCTCCCAGGGAAGGTGGGGTTTAGTAATCTGTTGAACACAGAAAAAAGATTAGCTCAGCGACGCTCGTTTTTTCGCGCGCTTTTTCTTAGCTTTGCAGAGGTTATGTTGGTGTTCTCGCAGTTTCGCGCGGAACAACTTACCAGAATTATCGAACAAATTATCCAGACCAGTGCTTTCTGCCGCAGGAGCTCCAATCGAAGAATCGAACGGGAGAGGCATATCTGCGATAAAAAACGACAATGATCAGCATTACTTCTTATTATCATAAGATGACGCAAAGTCAAACTCACCACTTGCTTCAAGGGTGGAACCATAAACATACACCCGGCACGGTCGGCACCGCCACTCAAACTCGTCTCCCGGCATATAGGCATCGTACTGTTGGCGGTCCATGCCTGTCCCACACTTGCGGTGATTCCACAAACCGCAGCCATCGCACTGAGTGGCCTGATGACGCCAGGTGACTTTCTTGTGTCACTCGATGCAATTATCGGAATCAGAATGATCCATGATATTTGTGATCGTGGTTAATGAAGAGATTTCTAGTTGTGTTTGCTTTCACTGTTTCGAATGAATGAATGAAGAAAGCACTAGAGAATGGGTTTTTATAGGCAAATGAGAGATCAAGCGGATCGAAATTCGAGTTTTCCGTAAGAGGGAACAGGTTTGCAGATTTCGAACTGCGGATCGACAACATTTGGTTCCAATAGAACTGGCCTTGAAATGTGAAATGTTTATTTGAAAGTAAATGGGAGTTCTAATATAAGTCTTGTTATTCAGCTGTCCCTTCTAGAGTTCGCATCAAAATAAAAATCAAAAACATAAACTACACAGGCTAGACTTTCATTTGATATATATCTTGTCGTGTTTCATCGAGAATTGATCACGTAATTGCGAAATCTGACTTGGCATCATGGCGGCTTTTGACTTTGTTAAACTTTGAACAAGAAAGCCAAGTGCTTCAGTAAAACTCTAGAATAACTCTAGCGCCTTCGCTGTCCCTTCTAGAGTTCGCATCAAAGTAAATATCAAAAACGTAAACTACGCAGTCTAGACTTTCATTTGATATATATCTTGTCGTGTTTCATCGAGAATTGATCACGTAATTGCGAAATCTGACTTGGCATCATGGCGGCTTTTGACTTTGTTAAACTTTGAACAAGAAAGCCGAGTGCTTCAGTAAAACTCTAGAATAACTCTAGCGCTTTCGCTGTCCCTTCTAGAGTTCGCATCAAAATAAATATCAAAACACAGTCTAGGCTTTCATTTGATATAAGTTTTGTCATGTTTCATCGAGACTTGATCGCGACGCTCGCAGGTTGTTCGCTCGCAGCAGGTTGTTCGCGAACAGTATGCGTACATATTGCCAGTGAGACATTCAGTGATTCAGTAAATGTTTCATCGATCAGTTCGCGTACATTCCTCGTCGCGGAACATTCGCAATAACATTCGAATAAATACATTCCACAAATGGACCTTTAATTTTGATGTAAACTCAAAGTATAATGCACATCAAATTCGCCCACGTGAACCGTGAACTTGCCCACGTAGGCGAGTAGTTTCGCCATTTCCCCTCCTTCTACAAAGTGTAAACAGATAGTTGGCCATAGTTATAAATATACTCGATGATTATAGCTTGCAGATCTGACATTTGACGTAAACTATTTGTGTAAATCGAGATCACTTTTGTTACATTCGATTAGTATACACAGAACGCTAGAAATTCCAGAGTCCAGTAGAGAATATCCTATCCAGTACTGGTGATCAAACTCAGAAATTCTGAATCATTTTCGGAGTTGGCGAGAGACTCGGGAGACTCAAGAATTCCCTTGTAGACTGCTTGCAGCCCCTTCTTCGGCGAACGTCCGTAAATCGAGGGAATGTTTTTCTATCCGCATCACGCTTCGGTTTGTTTACGGCCGGTGTCGTTCGCCGAAGAAGGGACTACAAGCAGTCTAACTCCTTTGAGGGTTGGAGAGAGACTCAGAATTTCTGATTTTGAATCGTTTTCGGAGTTGAGTCCCTTGGTGGCGAGAAACTCAGAAATTCTGAGCCATTTGGGGGTTGGCGAGAGACTCGGAAATTCTGAGTCATTTTGGGGTTGGCGAGAGACTCAGAAATTCTGTGTGATTTGGGGGTTGGCGAGATACTCAGAAATTCTGAGTCATTTTGGGGTTGGCGAGAGACTCAGAATTCCCGAGTTTCTCGCCAACCCCCAAATGACTCAGAATTTCCGAGTCTCTCGCCAACTCCCAAATGACTCGGAATTTCTGAGTCTCTCGCCAACTCCCAAATGACTCGGAATTTCTGAGTCATTTTGGGGTTGGCGAGAGACTCAGAAAATCTGTGTGATTTGGGGGTTGGCGAGATACTCAGAAATTTTGGGATTGGCGAGAGACTCGGAAATTCTGAGTCATTTGGGGGTTGGCGAGAGACTCAGAAATTCTGAATGATTTGGGGGTTGAGGAGAGACTCAGATATTCCGCAGACTCGTACCCAGTCGCCATGTTGTTTTCTTCTAGCGGCGCGCGGTGCATCACGGTCAGGTCGAGTTTTTTTCAAGGTGCGCGGTGCATCACGGTCAGGACGAACTCACAGAAAATGGCGACTGGCAGATAAGGTCAGATTTCTTGCAAGTTTCAGGAATTTCTTGCAAGCTCCGGTTTTTAGCGGAGCTCCTGCGCGGGCCGAAGGCCCGCGCAAGCGGAGCACCATACCTAAGAAAAAAACGTATAGTATACTATCGAGTTGATTTTTGAACGTCACGGGCATTATGGATCATTTTGATGACGTCATTGATGACGTAAGGGCATGTGACCTTGGTGTAGAGTTCCTCTTATGGTCTTTGAAACTTTGTCCAAGTTTGGCTTCTAAAGAAGCTACCCTTCGGGAGATATGATTTTTTCTTTATTTTTCTGGTATTAAACCTATAGCGTACGCCGTCCGTCCGTCCGTCCGTCCGTCCGTCCGTCGTCCGTCCGTCCGTGTACACATGGGAACCCTGTGGTATACAAAGAAAAAATCATATCTCCTCAAGGGAACATGCTAAGACAACCATACTTGGGATATTTTGTCTATGCCACAAGGGGGGTGGTGTAACCCGGACACGTGATGTGACGTCATCGATGACGTCATCAGTGATTGAAAAATGAATATCTCGTGAAGGGAAGACTCTAAAACAACCAAACTTGGGTAGTGTAGTCTAGGCCACCAGATGAGCGAAATGAAGTGGTCACGTGATGTGACGTCATCGATGACGTCATCTATGCTTGAAAAATCAATATCTCGTGAAGGGAAGACTCTAAAACAACCAAACTTGGGTAGTGTAGTCTAGGCCACCAGATGAGCAAAATGAGGTGGTCACGTGATATGACGTCATCGATGACGTCATCTATGCTTGAAAAATCATTATCTCGTGAAGGGAAGACTCTAAGACAACAAAACTTGGGTAGTGTAGTCTAGGCCACCAGATGAGCGAAATGAAGTGGTCACGTGATATGACGTCATCGATGACGTCATGTATGCTTGAAAAAACAATATCTCGTGAAGGGAAGACTCTAAAACAACCAAACTTTGGTACTGTAGTCTAGGTCACCAAATGAGCGAAATGAGGTGGTCACGTGATGTGACGTCATCGATGACGTCATCTATGCTTAATATCTCGTGAAGGGAAGACTCTAAAGCAACCATGTAAACCATGTACACATGGGAATCCCTTTCATTCACACAGAAAAATTTATAACCAGGAGCTCCGCTTTTAGCCAGTGGCTAAATCTATATATTATCAACATTTTTTAACTCTTCAAACTACATTTCTTAAGACTACCTTTACTAACCCTCTGTGTAGGGCTAAATTGTACCTGGGACTGTTTTATCGAATTTTATTGATCTTTTCCTTCTTGCCGAAATCCAAGATGGCGGACGGGGCAGACGACACTAAACTGAAACTCTGTGAAATGAGTTCAGACGGTAAGTTGGACCTTTTTAGAATTGTTTTCCATTCGCTATGCGCTAGCTTACAATGCGATAGTCTGTCAAAGTAATCGCAGGCTCGCGCTAATATTTATTTATGAGAAAACTTTATCACAGCTGATACGGCTGATAAGTGATACAAAGTGATCAAGCATAAGCTCGTACCTCCAAGTATTAAAGAAAGGAAATCGCTGTTTTTTACGACCTTACACCATATTTGAGATAACAGGGTTTACCACTACCTTGTCTGTTCCATTAACTTCTGTTCTATACATAATGATAAAGAAATCATGTTTATTTTGTCTCAGATGTATCAGGATAGCACCAGAACATTGCTAGGACAACTGGAGCTTCAAGAATGTTTGAGAGGCACATACAGAACATGGAGGAGATTCTGTGAGGCAAGAACAAGAAGAAGAACAAGCTCATGAATGTTTCTAAACATTTTGTCCAAGAGAATGTTATCAAGAGCTGTATTCCTCTCATTTAAACTTCACCGGAAAACCGAGTGTTGCAATTTGGTTTGAGCCCTGCTACTATAAAGAATGCAAACTTCAGACACAAGGTGCATTTCAAATTACAAATTGCTGCTGGGTGCATAGCTGTTGAGAGTACTGAAAAGGGTAGAGGTATACAAAGGGATAAAGCAATACATTGGAGATGGTACGTAATGTGCAATACACTCAAGGTGCAGCTTGAGATAGAAGTGGAAGTATGCCAACCAGAGGAAACTCTACCTGGATTTGAAAACAATTCCAGGCTGAGTGAGATTCAAACCCACAACCTTTGGGTTACTAGACTGCTGCTCTACCAAAGGAGCCAACCATTTAACTATCAGGCTATCAGGGACAGGAAACAATGCACAAAATTTGTGATATTTACAAGGCCTTAGAAGAAGAGGGACAGTTTTTTTCCCATGTGAATGTTTCTTCTTTTTTTTAAAATGACCATAGCAAATAATAAATAACTTACAGTCATCACAATCAACACTATCAGGGCCGTAGCTAGCATAGGGTCAGAGGGGGGCAGTTGCCCCTCCAGCGAAGTAAAATTTTTAGTGTCAACTTGTGGGGAAAAACCTGCTTCCCCCCCCCCCCCCCAGCAAAAACAAAGAATGGCCAAGGCCTGCCCCCCCCAGTCAAAAATTTCTAGCTACGGCCTTGACTATGGTCTTTCTTGGGTGTGTTTTCTGCATACTTTTAACAGCAGATAACCAGAGACAAGATGCAGTTAATAACTGGGCTAGTATTTTCAGGAAGTAACACTTGTCACTTCAGATATGCTATTTCAAACTAATTAAGGCAGATAGCTGAAATTCCTTGCTGCCCCTTTGAAAAGTCTTTTCTGACATACACCGTTCATCTGTTAAGATAATGTAAACAAATATCATGACCAGTCTTTGGGGAAATGTGTGCTGACTTTGAGGACTTTTGGTGTCAAGTTGGCGCATAGTTTTTCATGTATGAAATTTACCATTTGCGGATCTTTTTGGGAACAAGAATGAAGAAATAAGCAAAGCATTATTATCATTAACATGTTCTTGTTTTACCTTCTTGATAAAGAATCCCATCTGGATTGACTTTAAAGGGATGGGTTTTGTTTTCAATTTTGGCTTTATTTTCACTTTGGAATTTTTTGGGTATGCCTGGTTCAGCTTGCCAAACGGGATGTTCAACTTTGTAGGGGGAAGTACATCCAAATTTGTGGCCCGTATGTGAAATGAAGAATAACATGAAAGGGAAATGTCTCTAGACTGAAATGCTTTCCATCTTGTTGAGACCAGAGAAAAGACAAGATCCATGAATTAAGCATTTCCTCGATTGGAAAAACCTGCATATGCTACATTTAGCTCTCTAACATTAGAATGGAGCTACTGCAAAACAAGAGTAATAATAATTGAAATTGACCTTAAAGGGGCACTCGCACGTTTAATTTCAAAAATCAGTCTAATTCTAATCACCAAAAATAAAAATAATAGTCCAGGTTTGACCATTTTTAACTTAAGTGTTAAAAATCAATACAAAACTATAGTGTCTTTATCTATTATCAAGAGGATGGAATGGATGATTCCAGCTATAAGCGTGTGCACTCTTCTTTATTCAGCAATGCCGAAGCCCACAACTACCAGCATACAGCACACGCTTTCTTAACAGTTTGTTTGACAAATGTCCCACATCTACCGACATGCAACGCGCGCGTGCGTTATAGCTGGTCCATTGGATTGTGATTTCAATTATTTGCTTGTCTGGCAAGCATGCAAGTGCCCCTTTAAACCCTCCTTTCAAATTCAGACATAGGCAAAATCAACTAACAGTGTTTGCTATTGTAACCACCCAAAGGAATCACCTCTGAATTGGGTGGCGACAAGATGTAAAGTGGCCATGATGATTTCTGCCCCGAAACTTTAAACAAATTGCAGTTGGAAAAACATCCAAGAGTATTAAGGAGCTTCTTCAGACATTCTTCTATAAATGATTTCTGCCCCGAAACTTAAAACAAATTGCAGTTGGAAAAACATCCAAGAGTAGACATTCTTCTATAAATGAGTGAAGCTTCGAGCCTCTTTTAAGCAGGGTAGATAATGCGTAAACCTTGAAAAAATTATTTTAGATTTAAAAAATTCTTTTTTCCAGGATTTTTTTTTTAGTCCAAGGACTATAAAGGGCCCCAAGAGTACAATAAATATTCAGGACTTTCAAAGCTTTCCAGGAAGCAAATGAACCCAATAGTTATGTAGCCTAGTGAAACTTGGTTGCACTAGCCTAAGACTTGCAAAAGCTATGCACTTCAATAAACAAGTGAGCTTGCCCAGGCAACTTAGTGTAACCACATGCACAGCAATTAACAGTGCCAGACTTAGGGGGGTTCATTGGGTACCTGTACACCATCTTTGAGTTGATATTTTACAGGAAATGTATGTTCTACATTTAAGTGCACACAATTTTTTAAGCCACATGTTTTATATATTGTGCACCCCTTTCTGGATCCACCACTGATTGATGTTATGGGTTTTCAAATTCACATGGACTGTAACAAATGTTATCACACAAGTTTTCACCCATCATTTATTTGTATCTGTGGAGACTCAAAAATAGTCAACTGTAGTCCCCTTTGGATCTGTACATAGTACCAACAAATATATACAAGAAACTGTCATGGCATTGTGTACTCAAGTTCTGTTTAGCTCTATTATTACTGTATGTACGAAGCAACAAGAAAAAGGTCACACAGTACGACAGTCACAATGTAAACACCTGTATAGTCGTATGACTTCGAGGATTAAAATAAATGAGACCGCAAAGCCAAAGGAGACAACACTTTCTTGTATTAGTCTAGTAGAAGTCTTTTCGTTAGACAACAGCTTTGCTGCAACTTCGGGGTACACTAGGTAGATAGATGACATAGATTGCAAAATCCTCCGTACTCAACAGTAGATCCATAGGGCTAAAATATCCAGATCACCATAGTTTGTAGGCTTCAATACTTCTCTAAATAGTCTTAGCGTTCACTGACGTGCCCAGATCATTTTGGTCCAGTGTTCTGCAGATGCTCGTGATTTGTGAATAATCTTTAAATGATGCTCGATTCCTTCAGGAGAAGAGGTTGATAAAGTACCTGTGCAATTCTAACGTTGACATGGGGACCATTGGAACAGAAAACAAGAGTAAAACGGCCCAATTTCGTCCTTAAACCATTTCCCGCTAAATCAATCCGCCATGTTGTCCGCCATTTTGTTTTTGTAATCTGCCAGTCGTTTTTCTGCGACCTTCCCATAATCCTTTGCACGCCTGTCAAGTAACGCAATATCAGCAACAGCCAGTAAAAAATCGAAAAGAAACACAATTAACGACTGGGTACGAGTCTGGATATTCCGAGTGATTTGGGGGTTGGCGAGCTCAGTTCCTGTAAGGCATGGCTCTCAAAGGAGGTGGCCAAAAACCTTAGGGGTGGTCTATCTTGAGCATATTTCACAATTTCAATACCAAACTTCACTCATGTTATGGGGCACCAAGAAATAGCTAGATTTGAGTGATGTCTCCATGGCAACATGGAATGTGACATTTGAACTCTGTCTTATAAGATTTTCAAAAACCGTCTCTGAAAACGGGGAAAAGCTAGATTTTCCAAGCATGTCTAAACGAAAACCTATTGAACTAAGAGCAAGTATTACAAATCCAACTGGAAATCATGTACACCAATTTAGATGCCAAAACTATTGGAAGGTATCAAATTTCAAAATCCCCTTAAATATGGTTCCCATATTATGGTTACCTGCTCCGACTTTAATTACCTTACATTGAAACATATTTAGGAACTCCAGTCTTTCTACGTTTTCAGAGGCGGTTTTTGGAAAATGACTGAAACACAGAGTTCAAAGGTCACATTCCTCGTTGTCATGGAGACAATACTCAAAACATACTTATTTCTTGGCCACTTACAAGCTGAACGATGTCTAATCTTGAAATTGTTAAAACTGATGAAGATAGACCACCCCCTTAGTTTTTTGGGTCGGTGATTTTCGAGAGCCATGCCTTACAGGAACTGAGAGAGTCTCAGATCTTCTGAGTTTATTACCTATCCCAAACGATTCAGAATTTCTGAGTTGTTTTGGTGTTGGTGAGAGGATTCAGAAATTCTGACCGTTTTAGAAGGATGGTGCCTGGATGTTCTTCTCCGAGTGTCTAAATTGCTAGTTGCTTTTTATAAAAAACTCCTCTACCCACATTTTTAGTCTGCGATAATTACCGCCTATACCTCTAACTCATTTTTTTATCGGAGGTCTATTTATAGTTATTCACCGAGTTTTCCAATTTTGGAATACCACATTTTAGTTTGGAACCCGTTCGTGTGGTCCCAGTCCTTTGAAGAACATCTTGAGCGCCTGCGACTAGTGTTTCAGAGGATTCGTCAAGCCGGTCTCAAGTTAAAGCCTGCCAAATGTCATTTTCTCAAGCATAGTGTCACCTTCCTTGGTCATGCTGTTTTGTCCAGCGGGATTCAGACTGACCCTGAGAAGACTAAAGCGGCAGTTGATTGGCCAACACCTACATGCGTCAAAGAGCTGCAACCTAGGATCGGTAGGATATTACAGGCGCTTTATCGCGAGGTTTTCAGTAGTTGCTGGACCTCTGTATAGACTTTGCAAGAAGTCAACCCAATTCGAATGGGGAACAGAGCAGGAACTCGCCTTTGGCGCACTGAAAGCAGCACTTGTTAGCGCGCCAGTTCTCGCTTACCCTCAGCAGACGCCGTTAGGTTTATCCTGGATACCGATGCTAGTCAGCAGCTAGGTATAGGTGCAGTCCTCTCTCAGCTACAACCAGATTGGACTGAACGAGTTATAGCCTACGGAAGCAGGTCTTTAAATGGACATGAACTACTGCACAACTAGGCTTGCTATATTGGCTATGGTCACATACATAGAACATTTTCGGTACTATTTTATCGGGCATAACTTTCTTGACCACCAGTCATTGCGCTGGTTGATGTCATTTAAAGAGCCAGAAGTGGCGCGCTGGCTTAAAAAGCTGCAAGAGTATGACTTTGAGATTGGACACCGTCCGGGTAACTCACATGCGAACGCTGATACCATGTCTCGGAAACCAAGACGAGATCACGGTGTATGCCCATCATGTAATATTGGAGCGGGTGCTGCCGCCGAGAAGCCAATCGCACAGGTCACACGAAAGCCTCCTGCAACACCTAGTTCAGATATAGAAGATGTGTGGTCTCCAGCAGCAGTAGCCGAGGCACAGAACAAAGACGCAGATATTGGTCCGGTCTTGAAGGTACTGGAACAAGAGAAGGGGAAACCGCCACAACAAGTTTTACAGTCCATGAGTCACACCTGACGTGCAATTTTGGCACAGTACGAGCTGTTAGAGGTTAAGGACGGTGTTTTGCATCGGAAAGATCCAAAGAAGGCTAGAGATACTAACTCACAAGTTGTATTACCTGTGGGTCTTGTTACATCTGCGCTGCAACAGTGTCATGACGGAGTGGCTGGTGCACACTTAGGTCGTTTTAAGACTGTAAAGCGGAGGAAGGCGCGATTTTGGCGTCCTGGTTTGACCAAGCTAGTGCACGAGTATTGCAGTGACTGCTTGACTTGCACTAAATGCAAGCCGCGGAAGAAGCCCGTAGCACCGTTACAGCCCATGGTTTCATCCTATCCCATGCAAAGAGTTCATGTTGATGTTGTCGGCCCGCTACCACGAACGAAGAAACGGTATAATTACATCTTGACCTTACAGTGCAGTTTCAAAAAATGGGCGGAGGCGTATCCCATTCCCAACCAGAAATCGCCTACATGTGCCAGGATCCTTGTAAACAACTGGGTGTGTCGGTTCGGCGTGCCCGACAGTATTCACTCCGACAAGGGGACCAACTTCGAGTCAAATGTTTTCGCCGAGATGTGCAAGCTGCTTCAGATGAATACGTCCAGAACAACATCGTATCACCCCCAAGGTAATGGCCAGATAGAAAATGTACACCGAACCCTGAAGAGCATGCTAATGGCAAGATTAGAGAAACACCAGAACCGCTGGGATGAGGAGTTAGACTACAGTAGTGTACATGCGTCCACGGGGCATACCCCCTTTGAACTCATGTTTGGAAGGGAAATGCGGATCCCGCTCGATGTCCTGCTGGGGGAGGGGTTAGAGGTCGACGTTCGAGAGCAGTCTTACACCAAATTTGATGGCGATTTACGAGGTCATTTGGTGGATGCTTACCAGGAGGTTCGGGAGAACTTGCAAGCGACCCAGCGTAGACAAAAGGATGCGTTTGACAAGGAGTGCGTCACACAGTATATAAGCCAAGGGATCAAGTGCAACTACTCACCACAGTTAAAGCAAGGAGAAGCAAGGAAATTCCATCGAAACTGGGAGGGCCCATATGAAGTTGTCGAACGAGTAACGGAAGTAACATACCGAATCCGAAAAGACACTGGTCGTCCACTTCAACAACTTGCGTCTTTACAAGAGATCGGACCAAGAGGAACCCCCTGCGGAGCAGAACAAGGAAACTGTGAGTACGCCAGAGAAAGCTGCGGAGGCCGAGGAAGACGAGGCAGAAGATGATGGTGCATTCGGCGACTCGGGTTACGACACAATCGCGCAGCTTGATCTCCAGGATACAGGCGTAGAAGTGAAGGTCACACATGACAACGCTGGTGACCGCAGTCAGACAAACGACAAGGAATCATTGCAGGAAGCCACACCTATGGAGGTCAGAAACGGCCACTCTATAGAGGACTTGACGCAGAACACTTTTTCAGGGGAGTCGCCTACGTGTAATTCCGAATGCGGCTTTGCGGATGCCGTATCGGAGGTCGTGATTGAGGACGGAGGTAACGACGAGTCTGGTTCAGAATCTGAGATGGCAGAAGAAAGGAGGCAAGTACCGGCGAGGGATCGGCGACCCCCAGATCGATACGGCGACTGGGTGGTTTACAGTCTGGAGATGCGCGATATGAATAATCGCATGCAACTGTTAGAGGCGCAGAAAAGCCACGAACATCGCTGGTTAGCAAAGTCTAAGCTTCTGAAGAAAGCTCGCAAGCTACGAGATAAACTTATACGAGGACAATAGAAATCCGAGGATATTAATGACGCGGAAACATTTTCCATTTATCTTATTGTTGTTATTGTTGAAATTGACTGTACAGGAACCGGAGGTTCCCCCAATTTGGGGGGGGGGGGGGGGGGGGGGTGGTGTGAAGGCGTGGGTACCCTGGCCCACACTGGCCGAGAAGGCCTGAGGCGAGCGGCGATGACACGTGTGTCGAAAAGCTGTTAGGAGCTGGAAAAACCCTGTAAAAACTTCACTGAAAAAACTAATAGAACCTTGTTCGAGGGAGTTTGAAGTACCCACGACTAGTTATTACACAAGTACCATGACGAGAGTCGGCGCCGACATTCTACCATCTACATTCATTCGTATCGCCGTGGAGTGGTTCTTGGCATTTATGTCCAACATACTCAAATAAAGTTCATTCAAATAAGTATTCTTCCTACAGTGTAGCAATGTCATTTGCAATTACACTCCAAAAAATTCATTAAAAAGATCTTCGCTGATCCGTGACTCGATTTAAAGCAGGGGAATTGAAAGTCGTATGGATTAGGATGCTACAAAGACTTTGAGGCATTGGAGATATGAAACATTTAAAGTAAAAGCATAGAGGATTTCAAGTGTATTCTTCGCTTGCCATCTTGATATTAACAATGCATTGCAAGTAATTATTCAGGTGAAAGTTAAATATTGTTATGGAAAAACTACACGAAGTACCATGACGACACTCAGCACAGATATTCTGCCATCTACATTCGTTCGTATCGCCGTGGAGTGGTCCAACATACTGAATATGAACAAGAAATATCAATAGAAATATATGACCGTAAATGACTGTAGTCTTATTAGTAGACGTAATTGGTTTTCGAGTTAGGTTCCTAGTATAGCCAGCGGAATCCATAGCGAAACAGATCTCGGGAAGATTATAACATATAAAAACATAACACTGGTGTATATAGATTCATTTGCAATAAAAAGGTTTCCTGTCTGGATGGCTTGGAAGTTATTGTCGCCAGCGGTGATGAAGTCATTGCCTTGATTGCTGGCACTTGAAAGGTTTAATGCATTCTTAACTCCTATTTGTGTGTTTCCTGATATTACGTAGGCCGCATTTTCAGTTGTTTAGTTTAGAAGAATCCAAGGAATCGCCTCTAGTCTTGGCCGCAATAAATTCGTACAAGCGCACTGAGTTTGCACCTAGCGCAATTAGAACCATATCGTCCGCCCTATCACAAAAAAAAACCTTGAGAAACTTCTTGCTATAAAGAGTGCATACACAACATTTTGTTTCTTCATACAAATCAAGAGAAATTATCGCTTCGGAACAATTCCCTAGATATTTTATCTGAATCGTAAACACTATTCGAATTCTCGCTTCGCATCGAAAGAATCGAGCAATTTGGAATTTGACTGCAGCTTTTACAGACAAGTCAGCTGTACATTTACATTTTGCAATGTGGGCTCATGAATAAATTCCAGCGCGCGCATATATTTAGACAGGATACGAGTCCGCACTAGTTTTGCACGGTTCGATCAACCTCATCCCCAGAGTCTTTTCGGTCGCTTTTCAAAATGGCGGTTGACTCGGGAGAAGACCCTGGGGGAGGCTGAGTCACATGACCGCTTCGAAACAAAAGACAAACCTCGTTCTCATGTCCTCAAACAGTGGTCATGTGACAGGGTCTTCTCCCGAGTCAACCGCCATTTTGAAAAACGACCGAGAAGACCCTGGGGACGAGGTTGCGTTTCGATTAGATTAGATTTCCGCTCGAATTCCTTGTATGACAAGGGAAGTCCAGCACCAAAGTCACATTGAAAGGCGTCATCGATGACGTCGTCAAAACTAGGAAAATTTATATTTCGAGAAGGGAATTTCGCTAGGTAACCAAACTTGGGTAAAGTTATCTTCAAGCATGGGAGGTGCAACACCAAGGTCACGTGGTATAACGTCATCGATGACGTCATCACAACTAGAAAATGGATATCTCGGGAAGGGAACAGCAACAGACGACCAAAACTTGGATGAACAATTTCACCGAGGTACTCGGTGCCTTTGATTATACCCTACCGTAGACCTACGGTCAAAATTGTATACCCTACCGCAGACCTGAAGTTAGTCACCAATAGACCTCCTCGGCTTGGGCGTAATGTTTTCCCATTTCAGATCACGTGGCATTCCCTTGACTATTCTCTCTTTCTTTTCCTGCTACGCACCGTAGGATATATGAATATGGAAGCATTCCAAACAAAGAGCGAATACTCATGGGAATGCCACGTGATCTGAAATGGGCAAAACATTACGCCCAAGCCGAGGAGGTCTATGGGATAGTCTCCAATTGGTCGATATGAAAGCGGTATTTTGTTAACCATAAACGTTTTCAAATAAAGTGTATTTCCAGTAATCGCGGCACAACTTTACCCAAGTGCAAACAAATTTTGATCAGCCATACTGAAATACATACCCCATCAGACTAATACTTTGGCTATCCATCGTTATTTGTATGTTTTTACATCACCAAAAGTGTGCCATCACCAAAATCGTGACACCACTCCTTTAAAGCATTTTCCGAGTTGAACTGCTTCGAAAAGGGATGAAGGTGCTTAATTAACCTGCGTAGGTAGTATAGTAAGCACCGAATTACCCCCCTTTTTGCACAGAAATACTAATTTTGCGCAGGAATATATGAGCTTGGTGACGTCACGACCCATTGTTTTTAGGAGTTAAAGGAGGATTCGTGACCAGACGTAAAGACAAAAGGGGATAAGTCTTTTGTTTTCTCGAAAGCTTGAGCAGCGAGGGGTGGTCACCAAGTCATATTTGGAAAAATCGAGGAAACTCAAAGAAAATATAGTAATGCTAGAGTAGCGAGGGGTGGTCACCAAGTCACCGAGAATAAAAGGGGAAAACAAAAGAATATTAATGGTTAGAGTATGTGTAGCTGTATTCTTCATGGTGTCATTGTTCTCGAAGCCCATTAATTAAGCAGACCACACTCCGCTCAAGTCATTTTCCTCCAAACAGCCAGCAAATTAGTTTCCAAAGTCAGAGCAAGGATTGACCAGGACGTGGCCGAGAAAAATGATAGAAAATAAAATACAACCGCACAAAAAGGATCAATTCTTTTACTAAAATGTCCCTCTAAGGTTAGAAAAAAAATTTAAATAAAAGTAGAGAACCCTCTGATATAGCTAAAATAGGTAACCTAACTCTATATAGGTAACCTAGCTCTATATAGCTAACCTAGCTAGGAGTAGCCAAGGGGTAACCATTGGCGCCCTCCTCTTCTGTGAGGAGGAGGACGCCCATGGTTACCCCTTTGTTACTCCTTGGTAGTAGCATAGTAGGTATGGAATTACCCCCTTTTTGTGGTGGAATACTAATTTTTGTGGTGGAGTATATAATGAGACAATAAGGGATTAGTCGTTTGTTCTCGAGAACAATAGAGGAAAACAAAGGAAAATACAGTGGAGTTAGGGTACAGAGGGGCTGTTACCAAGTCATCGCATCATCTCTTTACAAAGGAAAATTTAGTGGAGCGCAGAGGCATATTCTTCTATTCTTCGAAAACCGGTTCGAGCAAACCGATAGAGTATATTAAGAACACTAATGAAGTTTGGATTTTTTTTCTCGATGCTTTAAAATACTTCAACGATCTCAGAGGACTTGGGTGTTACTATCGCATATATTCAATATAAGTATAGACCAGCTTGACTTGACTTAAAAGGTTTGATTGACGGAAGCTAAAACGCAGTTTGACGTTGCAGCCTGGTCCCACGCGTTCCTTGTGTGTTCCTTCTACCAAAGGAAGCCCACCCAGAACGCCAGGGACTAGGCTGGTCAGGTGGGAGTTCGCAAAATGATTGTTCACACTAATTATTTCTCGGCTTGCGGCGATAAGTAATCTCTAAATTCTACTCGTGCCCTAAGAAAAAGCGTCCAAGGCCAGAAAGTTTTCCTAATTATTAACATTATTCAGGGGCAAATTATTGTAATACTTTATTGCCAAGTAGCAAGAGCTAAATAGTGGTATATTTGCGTCCGAAGATGGGTTCACTTCGTGAAAAACTTCAGGAACATTATTAAACGTGACTTCTTCCTAATTACGTAAGCGGAAACTCACAGTGTTCATTTGGGTTAGAAACAGCTACTATATAATCTCATTTCTAAACTAAAAAGCGAAATGTTTCTTTTATGTAAAAGATAGTAGAACTGATACAAACTGATATACTCATGGAGCCGTTATCATTCAAACTACACCCAGACGCGCTACAACTACCTTAGTACAACTTCAATTCTCACACAAAAGACGTCGAGCACGTTAAAAAATGCACGGCACGTGAGAATGATAGTTGGTTGTTAGTTCGTGCACTGGCAAAACATAAATTTATTTTACATTTCAAAAACACTGTACTTTAAAATGCAAAGTTCCCGAGGTTGGGTACCGTCCGGAGTTTGGATAGCCTGCGTAGCAAGCAAAAAGGGAAGGGAAAGAGGACGCAAGGGACCCCTCTCCCTTCCCTTTGCGCTTGCTACGCACGCTAGAGTTTGGACAACACACTGTACTTATACAAATCAACTACGTTTGTATGAGTTTTGTCACGCGCGTATTTTTAAAATATTTTTATTGTTTTCCTGACTAGTCTACTAGTAGCTTTATTTACCGAGAGCCGAAGGCTCGAGGTACATATTCTGCCACTATCCACCTCAATTGAAATAGAATAAGCTCATTACTTGCAATGTAATTACTCCAGATAATAAGACAATACAAGTAGTGAACTTGGACGCGCGGTGCATACATGTACATAACAATTCGCCTTTGTCACGCGGAAGCCATCTTGGATTTTTTCTTACGGAAATGACTATGCGTGGGTGAGCTTACACGCTTGGCCTCGCTTTCATGCCAGCTTCGCTGTATTAGAAAATCCAAGATGGCTGCCGTGTGACAAAGGCGAATCGTCCACGAAGAACCACTATCCATGGAAATTCAATAGCTAGTATTGCATTTTACTGAAACTACTAAACAGCTCATATGGACCATAATATGTTTAATATAAATCCTATTAGAATATTATTAACACCTAATTAAATAATTCCTAACTACAATTTTTATATTTTAATGTAAATAACCTCGCTACTCTCCTCGCGAAGCCCAATACCATACTGGACCCAGGGTACGCGTCCTGGAAACCCTGGATTTTCATTTCCTTCCTGGAAACTCCTGGAATTTTTAGGAAAAACTCCTGGAAAAATGTTCCAACTCAAATGGGTGGGCTGCAAACTATGACCACATCCTCCAGACTACATTTGGGTATTTCTATCCAATAAAAACTACTGGAAAAATAACTAAATACTTCCTGGAAAATCCTGGATTTTTGTCATTCAGAAAGCGTACGTACCGTGTGGACCCTTTGAGTGGGATGAATAGGGGTAGGAGAATCCGCCGATCCGAATGCACTTTGAACAACATTCGTCAATCTGCATTGTTTTTATCAAAATCGACAGAATAAACTCGGTCAACTGATTCACCAAAGAGTTTCAGAAAGGAATACACCTTATTCCAAAATGGCTGACTGGCCCTTCATGACATCCTTCTCATGAAATTATTCTTTTCTTTTATATTCACTCCACCTCAAAGACAAAAAGATAATTTCATGAGAGTGAGGCCACAAGGGCCAATGGAACAAAAAATCGCCACTTTTAATTTGCCTCTGTGCAAAACGGCACTATTTCGAACCAGTTTTATCATTCACAACGCGGCTAAGATGTAAATATTTCGAATTTTTATTGTAATTAACTAGTTTTTAAACCTTTTATTATCATTCTTGTATATAGTATTTTATTTGTATATTTTATGTATTATTTTAAATTTTCCGGTATTCAGCTTTCTGGCTGCCAAGGAAATTTTAATAAAGCTATCTATCTAACCCATTTTGGAATAAGGTGTATAGGCAATCCGTACATCAAAGCTGAAAAAAGTTGCCTAAAATTCGGCAAGTGTTCCCGTGGAAAAGATGTAAAGCCCTGGCCAAACGAAAGGCAAGTTCACATAAGTCGACACAGAAAGAAAGAAAAGAAAAAGGGTTGTATAACATGTGCGGACTTGCGGTACGGTGGCCAACGCGTGCTCGAGCTAATCTTTTTCTCGATAAAAATGATGAAAGGAAACTCACCTACTTTCTTGTAAATAACAGCTAGAAATATATTTCATTACTTTTTTGATCATAACATTTCGTTAATTTGAAAAACGAAAGAAAATAGGGAATTTGTATCAACTTGGGTACACTTGCGATGTGCATGAAAATTTGAGCATGTTCAAAGTGGACGCAAGTCATCGTAAGTTGGTGGCCAAACCGTGCACAAGTCGATTTACTTGGGTGAACTTGCGTTTCGTTAACCCAAAGCGGTGTTGCCCAAATCTTTTTCGAAGCCAAAAACGCTTGTCTATCCTTTGTCGCTTTTTCTTTGAGTTTCTTTGATCTGAACTTGAATCTGAAAAAAATATTATTAACCTCCACGGGAACGCTTGCCACTTGGGAATAGAAGTAAATGCCTGTCCATAAGATATGTTGTATCTTTTGATTTAATAAAGACATATTATTATAATTATTATTATTATTATTCATATCTAGTGGCAAATTATCCAGCTGCATGGAAGAATAAGTAAATGGTTTTCGATATATAATCTGTAATGTCTCTTTTAGGATAGTTCTGCTGATGCAAATTTTGTCGGGTACTCAACCATTTCTGGTCATGCAAAAAGCTGAATTTTCCATGATCAGAATGCGCCCTACGAGTAGAACTTTCTCTTTGTCATAACGCAAAAAGAAAAACATATATACTGTATTACGAGGCTTACAGTAACAAGGAACCGGAAAATAAAGTAAACCCTCTAATGACTCGGCTTGCTACCATAGCCTGCTTTTCTGATAGCTTGGTATAAAATATCAGGCCATTTCCAAATCAGAATAGTTTTTCAGTAACAATGGGAACAAACATCTCCCTTAGAAATACCCATTCTTCGGATTTCCTATTTTTTCTGTGTAGGGCGTGTAGGGCGTGACCAGCCGGAACGATTCTCATTAGTCATGACTATGACATAAAAATTTTATGCATACCAGACAATTCCCTTTAGCAAAATATACATTCCAAATTTGTTTTCTTCCTCGTGGCCAATAAAAGGCGCCTCCCTGGAGCATGGCAGTGTTTCTTCTTTATATAATAAACAGAATATTCCATATCTCCGCGCGCCCATGTATTATTCTCTATTTATTAGCGAGAAAAAAATTGGCCAGCGAGGAGAATGTTTTGCTCTCCGACAACTGAACAATATTATTTTACGTAAATTTGACACCTCGACAAATGGCTTGACACAAACGATAGCAAACGCTGTAATTTTTGCGCAAATGAAATGTTAGATTACAGCATGCAACAACCGTTAGATCGCGACCAATGTTCTCAAAAACATTTGCTGTTCCGCCAATCAAACTATCTGAGCCAATAAAACTCTTGCCCTGTTTCGCCTAGTACAATCAACTGGCTTTCTTGAACTAAAACCAGCCAACGTCGCGACAGAAAGCAAGCGATTGCACTAGGCGAAATAGAGCAAGAGTCTGATTGGCTCATAAGATTTGACTGGCGGAACGGCAAAGCCAAAAACAGAAACGCGGGTCGCGATGCAACGATTTTAGCTGTAAAAGAGAATAATTCTTCTGGAGAGCAAAACATTCGGTATCGTTTTGATTTCTTGTCATAGGCTTTTTATTGCCGTTCTCAATAAAACGTTCTCAATAAACGAGAAAACTTTAACTATTGATACGGGTTGATACGCACATTTGAAGGAAACACGTTTTTCAACGCTACCACGACAACGCGTTTCCATGACAACCTCCCTTGAGCGGGGCTGTACCCGGGTAGATGAGGTGACACGGTTGAGCGAGGTCCCGGCTCTACACAAACCAAGTTACACAAACCTGGCTAAACCTGAACTAGTGTTCCCGATTAGTGTGCCATATTTTTGGGGCGGGGGTGCTCGTTGGGAACTTTCGATTTTACCCCTAAAAGGTACCTAAAATGGCGTCGCTTAGTTGATTTTGACCCCTAAAAGATACCATAAAGACGTATAGTATTTTCCCTCGTAATTTTCTCTCGCATTTTTTTACGAGGGAAAATACGTCTGAAATTCAGGTTACCAACAAGTGTGATTTGCTTGATTTGCTAGAATGGACCTCTAACAGGTACCTATCTGGTGCACGTTTTCGAATTTTACCCCCTAAAAGGTACCAGACGCCTGATTTTAAACCCTAAAAGGTACGACGAGCACCCCCGCCCCAACAATATGGGCGTCCCCCCCCCCCCCCCCCCCCCGGGAGAGGGTTCTCGTTGGTTGGTATTCGGAATACCAGAGAAGAGGGCTGACTAAATTTTTTCATGTAAACAATAACTGGAAGTACACAGCCAGGCTAACCTATTTACAACAAAAAACTTCCGCAGATACCATATTTAACTTTCCCAAAGAGTTTATTAGCGCTTTTAAAGGAAACGTCTTTACTAATTCTGAAAATCTGCAGACGTGTGTGCGCGCACGTTAATACAGTCGATCAACCGAAATGAGATGGAGACTTCGTTCCGGTTTGTCGAGTCAGCCCAACTTATGTAACCACTGCCTGAATGTCTGGTTTCGGTAATCTCGTGCATGGAATGGTTAACAAAAAACGAGTTTTCCGAGAACAGCAATAACGAGGCACAATTGCAGAACATTCCCCTCTGAACATTACCCTACTCTAATAGCACGCTTTTGAAGCCCTACAAATACGGCCAACTGTGATAGAGTGGATTTCATATAACTCTAGTGAAACCAATTCCAAAGTAATTACACCAATTCTGAATAAAATCTATAGAGTGGTTTTCACATGACTGTCGTGAAACCAATCGCAAAGTAATTACACCAATTCTGAACAAAACGTATGGGAGTAATTGCGAACTACTCACGACAGTCATCTGAAATCCGCTCTATATAGCCTAATTCAATAGTGTACAGTCGCGGATTATCCACGAAATATCTCAGGAGACGCAAGCGATTAATCAGGGCCGTAGCTAGCATAAGGTCAGAGGGGGCAGTTGCGCCCCCCCCCCCCACCAGCGAAGTAAAATTTTTAGTGTCAACATATGGGGAAACAAGGCCTGCCCCCTTAGTCAAAAATTTCTAGCTACGGCCTTGTGAGTACTCGGCTCTGGCAGGCGAAGAACTCGATTGGAAAGCTGCTTTTTCGTCCTATGATACGTGTTCATGTTGAAGCCACAGACGTTTCCTACCTGTTTTATAGTCCGGGAGCTAGCGCCCAGAAAGGGGGTGAAAATCAAGTTGTTTACTGATATGACCGAATTTAGATATTCAGAACTATTTTCCAATCATTGAGAATACACTTAGCAGGGCAGGTGGGAAATTTGTCGACGCAGGCTTGCGAGTTTGCGCCAACGTCACATTCCTTGCAAATTTTCATGCTCAGGGTAAACTAGTTCTTTGTTTTATTACCTTGGCACGGATTTATTTTTGCGGTCAAGACCGCCTAACAAAAGAAGTTTCGCATGAAAACGATAAGTGTGGACGCAAATCTTTTTGAAAACGGGAGCAAAAAGTATCCGTTTTCGTTTTCGTGTGGACGGGGTCTACTTTCACAGGATGACTATTTTTGCTACTTTCATCGACTTGGTATATTTTGAGGGCCCGTCCACACTTCAACGCGTATCCGTACGAAAACCATTCTCGTACCCAGAGCTCCCCGGCTCGTCTGCTCGCAGGGGAGGCTCTGGTGACATCCATTTGAAGGCCGTCGCTGATTGGTTGATTTTGAGCATTGGAGCATGCGCTGAAAAGTCTTTCTCTCAGCGGCTCTGTATTAAACCTCGCGCATGCGTCAGTGGCTCTCACCAGAGCCTCCCCCACGAGGAGACGAGCCGGGGAGCTCTGGGTTCGAGAATGTACGAAAACGCTCTAATGCATACAGTGCTACTACAGGTTCATTCTTGCATTAAAACCGAACTATTTTTGCAAGTTTCGTCGGCTGAAAAAAATCGTCTTGGTATATTTTGAGGGCCGCTTATACCTTCAGTCGACATGAAATCAAGCTTTGTCTACTCCTCATCTGTACCTTCACACTCGACATGAAATTGGGCTTAGCCGGCTTACTTCTGGACGTTCAATAATGCAAAACTTCTTTTGCCAGGCGGTCTTGACCGCAAAAAATAATCCGTGCCGATGAATAAAACAAAAACGAATCGGCTTGCCCGTTTGTTTTGCCCATTTCAGATCACGTGGCATTCCCATGAGTATTCTCTCTTTCTCTTTCTGCTACGCACCGAAGGATATATAAATATGGAAGCGTTCCAAACAAAGAGAGAATACTCATGGGAATGCCACGTGATCTGAAATGAGCAAAACATTACGCCCAAGCCGAGGAGGTCTATTTGCCAGGAATGCGACGTTTTCCACGCTAGCATAAACTCACAAGCCTGCCCTTACTTTGATGAACGCATGCGCTATACAAATTTCCCACCTGCTGGGTAGCAGTAGAGTTTCACAGGTGGAAAACGCCCAGCTCGCGTTGCTTTTGTTGAGGCGCCATTCCTTTGTCATCCATAAGTTTCGTGGGACTTTGCAAAGTCTTAGGTGATACTCTAGCACGTGCAGCAAGCATTTGATTTGTACTTTGGTATCCATGTCGTAGAAGAGGTCCGACAGTTTTCTTGATTTTCTACGCAAAAACTGACTTTGACTAGTAGACAAACATTTCGTAAATTAAATTAAATTTAATGTTTCTAAATATTTTAAATGCCAAGTTTTTATCTGGCATGTTCCAATTACAATTTCTCTAATTCATAAATGTTTTATGTTTTAGTCTAGCATTTCACTCTATAATTCCTTCTGGAAGAGTCAGAGCCCAGGTGCCGCGAAACTCATGAATAACAAAAGAAAAGATGCCGCCACAACAGTGCCTGAAAATGGGCGTTGTCCCACCGCATCAAATGTACTGACACCCGTGCAAAAACAACGAATGAGCAGTACTATAGGGACAGGTAGTCACATTTTGGCCACCTCTCCAAGTAAACAAAACGATCTTTTCAGTGAACACCAACTCCCGGTCTTTTTAGGCCACTCCTGGATGACGCTACCTTGATCTGAATGACTCCTGGATGACGCTACCTCACAACCACTCGTCCACACCTGCGGTGTGATTCCTTGCTGTGACCACATTTGGCTCAGACATAAAGGACGACAATGTAGTCCCAGAATGAGTCCCGTATTGAACACCCGGACAAGGCCCTGTGGAATGCCTTTTCATTCCAGCATTACGAGATGTAGGTGTCGCTTCCCCAGAATTCGAAAGAGGGTTGACAAATGGTGACCTCTCGCTCTCTGTCTCTAAAGGTCCATTCCTGTTTAAGACAGAAATACCTGGCCCGTGACAATCCTGATCTTCAGATGAACTCGGCAAGCCACATTCAGCAGGAAAATCTAGCGATTCCGCCGAAACGTTTACATTAATGGAGTTTAAGTTTGTTGGTGTCTCATTGTCTCTTAGCTGACCATTTGTTAACGAAACACCATGAATTCCGCCCACGGGATTCGTATCAGTTTGACCTGGCGAAGCATCGCTTTGCTGATTCGTTTGTAAATCATTGCCTTCCTCTACGACCTGACCATCTTCTATTTCAGTATCAAGGGAACGGAATCTTGTTTCATTAATTTGTACAGGGACATATAGTTCTGTGGGACCTGGCTGAGGTCTCTCAGTCCCTGTTCTTACTGTGTAATCTGATGGATCAATCGTTTCAGCACCTACGATCCCAGGGTAAGGCGGAAGCTCTTCATCGTTGTCATCGTCATCACCACCATCATCATTATCGCTGTGTAATGACACTGATGCCCCTGCATCTCGGACAACAAGAACTCGAGATGTCCCTGGAGTAGATATTGGTGTTGCATTTTGTGAGGCAGTGGACGCTGGGTAACGATCTGGATGAGCCATAACTGTTAAAATTGCACAGGCATTTATCAGAAATGAATAAACGTGAATGGAGCCTGCTGGCTGGTTGGCTGGCTGTCCTGAGGTTATTCAGAAAACACACATTTGGAGGGAGGTTTCCTAAGTGGAGCATGAGAGGGAGGAGCTGGATAGGTGTGGGGCCTGGAGAGGGGATGGATGGGGGAGGAGAAAGGAGAGCCGGCAGGAATCATTTAAACAATGCGACTCTTCCATCGAAGGCTATTTAACAATTAGATTACGAGCTCAAGATTTCTATTTAACAATTAGTCGCCGAAGGAGCCTGAGGCGACTAATTGTTTTAGTATTATTGCACAAGTGATTCATAAGGTTTTTAGACAGAAAAACTTCTTTTGTTGGACTTTTTCACGATCATAACAAAACTCGCGCACGCACTCCCAATCCTTTCAATGTTATAATCACCTGTAGGTGATTATAGCGAGAGAAAACGAACCTCTCGACCAATCAGCGTGCAGAAATTCTTATAATCACTTGAGCAACTATACTAAGAGCTGATAGTTGACGAGGAGTCTCAAGCTCATGGAAATCGAGAGCGAGTAATCTAATTGTTTTAGTAAAATCACACCCACACCCTACCTTTGAATAATGAAACTTTTTAGGGGCCGCCATTTTTTTTAACGCCGGCCTTTTCAAAACTCACTATCTATGACTCATTAGACAGTGAGTTTTGAGCCCATCAGAATGCAGGATTCGTGATAGTGTGATTTTACTAACATGGAATACTGTAGTTTGCCAGATGCAAATTTCATGTGGACAACAAGGTCATGGCGCGAGGGTTCATATGAAAATTTGAACAGCGAGTGATTTAATGAGAAGGAGAGAAGGATTACTCTTACCTGTCACATAGTCAGGAGGACTATCCATATGAAATTCACCACCCATAGTTTCATTAGATCCAACACACTCTCTGTTAGATTGGTGAGGCTGTTGACATCTGTTACAGGCACCAACATGATGCATCTCATTGTACCCACACCAAGAAACACTATACCACAAAATATGGCAGCCACAATCCCAGCAGTGGCTTGGGATGTTGTTATGGCTACATAGGAAAAAGGACATGTATTGCTTACATTTTACATTTGAAATACGAATATGATTTAATAGGATTGAAAGTGAGCCACCAGGTTGTGTTTTCACAGCATAAGCCCCAGAGCACGAACTTTTTTAAAATTCCCAGTCGTCCATCAATCAAAGTTCTAAATGACATTAAAACTGTTCCTTTTCAATCAAGTTATTATTTCAGATAGAGCGGATTTCAGATGACTGCCATGAGTAATTCGCAATTACTTTGTAATTACTCCCATACGTTTTGTTCAGAATTGGTGTAATTACTTTGCGATTGGTTTCATGACAGTCATGTGAAAACCACTCTGTCCATTTTTAGTATTCACCAAATCGAACCCAGAAACATCTCACTGAGGGTTCATAAAATCTATCTTGGCAATTGACTGCCAGACACCAAAACATGGTTTGCCAGGGGGCAATGGGAGTTAGGGTAGCTTAACTAGTATGTATTTATTTTGACGATTTTGGATTTCATTTTACTTAACAGGAACTATGAAGCTTGCTATCTGAGATTAGTAAAAAAGTAATAAAGTGTTCTGTTACCAGACCACCACTAAAGCGAGACCCCCTAAGGGATAGCAGACTTAAAAATCACCCCTAATGGATAGCACTTGGGCAAATTCTATACCCTAAGGGATAGGATGAGCACCCAGTCATTTTTTATTGGGGGTGACAGGGCCCGACATTGCGACCATATGGTTGCCAATGGCAACTAAATTTGTTGGTTTGGCGACCAAAATTTTAGAGCTAGTCACCAAATGGCACCCCATCTTTCTAAGTTCAGCTAAAATCAATGCTTACGTGACTAAATATGGTGACTAAATATTGCTTTTTGGCGGCAAATGTTTTGAATTACACTAGTCGCCAATGGCACCTAGTTAATGTCTGGCCCTGGGTACCCTCCCGGGATGGTTTGGCAGTTCAGAGAGTTCATAGAACGCACTATGAAAAGCAATCTAATAAACAGCCTACCAGAGTTTGAATTAGCATAAAAAGAAGCCATGAATCCCTTTCCTCTTTCATCATCTTTATTTGATACAAATTCTATACGCACAGATGTCTTTTTGACCAGGAGATCAGAAGGCAGGGCAGAGCCACAGTATTTGGCAATCTGGTTCTCAACCTGTCGCAACAATCCCTGGTATACTGCAACATAATCGGTACAGTGGCTGTCTACAGGATTTGGAAGATCAAAAGCACTGCAAGAAAAAGGTATAAAACTAAATTAATTTTGATTTTATGATTACAGTAGATAGTATCCATCTCATGGAACATATCTGTCCCATTACACATGAATATAATGTCAATGACAAGTGGATTTAAGGTTTAAGTAATTAAAGGGGTCCAGACAAGACAACAACAACAAATTTCTTTATTTACATATCAACACTGAACATTATATACAGAATGAAAAACAAAAAACATGCGTTGGATATGATGCTGCCTAGAAAATAACTCACAAGCTAATCGAGCTACACGGCAGCAGGGCTATATGTACGATTAAATGAAAAAATCAGACGAGGCACAAATACAACACAGAACAATAAATGTAATAAAGATGACCCAGGACAAAAAACACATTACGTCGCTGATGACAAGTGATGAAAGAGAAAGCGAAATGAGAGAGACTTATAGAGAGACTGATTTTGATAAAAAGTTCAGTTATTTATTTATTTATATATGTTATTTACTGACTGTGTCCGGACTCAGTCAGCATTAATTTCCAGCCCTCTGTCGATAGTTTTCCCTATACGGACCGACCTAAAGCACTGTTTTGGTAATTACGAATTTCATTATGTTCAAGATCTACTAAATGTAATGGCAACAAAATTACACTAAAACAACAATACGTAGAACGAATACACAGTGGGTTAGGTGCCAATTGACCCTCAGTGAGTGCTCAACAAGCAGAAGCTGGAGCTTATCATACAACAAATACATAGAACGAATACACTATAATTATATACCTATTTTCACTTGGAAATTTGCTGCAAAATTCGACCGTGCATGTGTAAGTTATTGCCATACATTGTACCTGAGCAGGGTGTCGGGCCTGAGCATAAAAGATTCCTCTACTCTGTCTTGTATGCAGACGTTAGTAAGGGTCAATAAAGGTCCTTAGAAGCTCAGGCCAGTAACAGTGAGGTTATTAGGCCAAGACAGGGCATCTGAGGAAGTGCGGCAGTGCGATTCCGCACTTTTGCCCAAAAATCGCACTTTTCCGCACTTTCACACTTTCTTCGCACTTTTCCGCACTTTTTAAGAAAATAACCAAAAATTGTGTGGAAAAATCCTTCTAAACAGTCACGGTCACGAGAGCTACGCAGACTAACAGAACTATCGTTACGGACCGTTACGATCTCTCATATTTTATGTATTATTGTAAATTTTCCGGTATTCAGCTTTCTGCCTGCCAAAGAAATTTTAATAAAGCTATCTATCTCATTTAATCACAAAAAAACATCGTTGCGTTTGTTTGCCGTCGTTCTGCGTGTAATTATCAAAATTAATCCTGATCGCGAGAGCGATCTGCACTGTCGTCGGAGAGCTTTTATAAAACCGGAAACGTGCCACGTTATTCTGTCAGTGTTTTTGTTTTTGTTATCGTGGGAGCTGTTCGTGTGCCTGGTATTTTTCGCGTTGTTTGTGAAATGAAATTGCTGTCTGTAACAATCATAAAGATCCACGAAAAAGTAATGTCATATGATCAATGTGAAGTGCATTGAAAGCTGACCGTTTTTATCGCGGTTAGCGTCCTGTTTTGCCGTGATTTTCTTTGTAAAATATCCAAAGCGCAAACATGTGTTTGAATCTATCTTGCTCAGCTGGAAATATTAGTTATTTGGCCAATAATAGGCAAGTTTTATTGCTTTTCGATATCAGTTCCCAGCGCGACGCTATTAGCATAGAACGCCTTGTTATTCTCATTTCTATCGAGTTGTTTTGACGTTGGACAGACGATTTCAGAAGAAATGTATGACTTTTGTGAGAAAAACTAGGTAAGAAAGTTTAAAATTCACCAAGTAATGATGCCTTTTTGATGTTTTTCACAAAATTTTGGGAAATTATGCGCGATTATGCGGGGTTTGACGGATTATGCGCATTATGCGGAGAAAGCCAAATTATGCGTTTCCGCACCAGCGAATCAAACCACGGGCCCTGCCTATGAAACTGCCGGAGCCATTTACCCTAGATTAAGATGATGATGACAAAGCACGAAGTTTACATTTTGGAGAACTTTATTGCAAGATAGAGCAGACTTCGTATGACTGTGAAAAATGCCGCGGTGCGGCGCGGTACTGTTGCGGTGGCGGTACGGAACCTGGCCTGCTGTAAATGGAATGAAATCGCCAATGAAATCGCGTAGAAACAGCCTTGTGGCGGTACTTTTCACAGTCATACGAAATCTGCTCTGTTGTTATGAACAACGCATGCGGGAGTTGATTGTATGGAGAAATAGGCGCTCTTAGTGATTTTAGGGGTTCAAGTTTTAAAGACCGATGCCGTGCAAGCAAGCATGGTGAGCCCTTCTTTTTTTGCATTTTTCCATTGTTCTTGATCATGCGAAGTTTAATAAGTTAGCTGCTACATCAGCTTCAACGAAATTACGTTTAAAAATGACAAAACAAATAGAAAATCAACAGAAACGACTCGTTATGATCCCCCAAAAGCGCAAACCTTCAAATTAAAGAAAATAATTTACCGCACTTTACCGCACTTTTCACCGTTTTACCGCACTTTTTCCCGCACTTTTTCTAAAAAAATTCCGCACTTCTCCGCACTTTTTTGCCGTTTTTTACCGCACTTCCCCAGATGCCCTGCCAAGACCAAAATCAGTTTCCCTTAATCATGCAGAGACAATTAAGTGGAGGGTTCCCGAGTGAAAATGGTTTACTATTTGTGTCACGCAACACCAGTCAAATATTTTGAGCGTGTCGTATTTACTCAATTTGCTTAATTCTTACAATCTAGACAAATTAGAATGTTATTAATCTTCATATCCTACCATTCCGACAAGATTCTTGTTGATATAATGCATTAAATAGCTGTTTTGGAGAACTGGTAATTTTGCCGCCATGTTGGTGCTCATCTGCTTGGGCAACATGACGGTTGCATACATTTACTGTACAAAATGGCGGGGATTCATTTCCATATATTTCGCTTGGAAAACACTCAACAGGCCTCAAATTTACCAAGGAAACATAATTTTCTGTTCTTTTTACAGTTATCTTGCGTATACAGCATTTCAAAGTATATTTGGGGAGATAAATTTAGTCACGTGACTACTGAAAACCAAGAATAACTTATTTTTAGAAAATATAGATTTTTAAGCCCACTATTGTAACACCTTATACGTGTTTTTATTAGACGAATGAAGACATTATTATTATTATTATTATTATACACTTATTTGTGGCAGATATATCTAGTAATCAGATCTTAACTCACCTAAATTTGAGCTGTATTTGTGGAGCACTTCCCTGTACACTTATAGTCCAGACACAATACTGATCAGGGGGGTATTGATTAGGGTGACCAGGGGACTGTATGGAGCCTTTCTTGCTTGTAAAATGGTTCCCACATTTAACTATTGCAAAAGAAATAAAAAGATTTTTCATAGTAAAGGAGCCAACACACCTTGCCCATAATGCACTGCTTTGTCATCACTTTTGATACCATCAAGACCCAAGAAAAAAATATCATCTTTGTCAGTCTGTCACATTGTGTGTTTCCAAAAAAAATATCCATACCCCCCCCCCCCCACCCCACCCCCGGAAGGGTGTTGAGAAATGACCCCCCCCCCCCCCCTCCCCTCTGGAATTTCCAATCCCTTCCGTAGGGGGGGGGTATGGATATATTTTGGAAACACACATTCTGCCTAACAAACATATAAATTATAAATCCTTTGGACAAGTCAGAGTTTCTGATGCGCTGGACGAAGTAAACAAAGCAATGCATTGTGGGTAGGGTGTGTAGCCTCCTTTATGGAAAATGTGTGATTCCAGAAAAAAAAAACATTAACCTCCACTACCCTGCAGCCTCATCATGATTACAAGTTTCCATTTGGAGAGTTGCCCCAATAAGTAGTACAGTGTACGTTGCCAAAATTCCACACTTCAGGCTTCCTGTGGTAATGTGATCAAATACGCCGGGTATCTTGGAAATGGCTTTTGACTGAATTTGTGGGCAGATTTTCTTATTGACCCTATGGAAACACATTTTTTTCCTTTCAGCATCTTACAAAATGAATAGGGTAGTGCTGAAGATCATGATGTCTAGCTACTACTTGTGTGCCAAATTTGGTGGCATTTCCGGTGAGTGCAAATTAGGTATAGTGGTACTTTAAGAAACAGGAACAAATTGGCCCTAGCTTGGATCATGGGGATCCAGTTCAGGTGAGTGCAAATTAGGTACTAGCAGTACTTTATGAAACAGGAACAAATTGACCCTCACTTAGATCATGGGGATCCAGGGGGGGGGGGGGGGGGGGGGGGGGGGGGTGGACGACCCTAAGGGATAGCAAATTGGAACTGGTCAAAAGAATTGTGAGTTAAGCCTGATAATAGCACATAGCAAACATGGCATCCAAATTTACAAGACTTTATTACTCAATACGCCAAAGAGGTTTCAGTCAACTCTTTGGAATACCCTTTAGGGTTAATTGGACAGTCAATCCTGTGTTTTTTTGGGGAGCTCCCACAGGGATAGTGTTGAAAGTATCCATAATTTCTGGAAGTTATACATATTAAAAGAATATTTAAATTCAACTTACCTGCCATTGTTACTGTAAGTAAACTAGTGATCCCAATAAAACCTAAAAATATTCAAATAGATAATGACAAACAATTTAAGTGCATTGGTCCATGTCATCATAATATTAAGTTTTCAAGGTTTGCTATCAAATTAAATTTATCAGCATCAAATGAGCTTGGCAAAAACTCATAACACGTACGGTTTAGGCGTGAAGGGAGTAGATCTTTGTCATTTGGCTTGTATTTTTAATGATTTGGAGTTTTTGAAACGAAAATGGTAAAGAAAACTTTATCCATCACATCACTGTTGGATCATGCTTTTGGCCACCATAACAATAACAACGAATCACACAAAATATCAAGAGCAAATTAATGGTGTGTAAAAAACTTTAGCTTATCTTAATCCTTTATAATGCATGACATTCAGCACATATAAGTTCAAAACTGTGTCTAGAACTTACTGGTGATCTGAAACAAGGTCTTTGCCATTTTAACCTGAGTCGTAAAACCATAAAATTGAGACACTTCGAATCCGCTTACTCGGCATAAAACCCAAGGGTCTTCCTCCTAAGACGCTTTACAGCGTTTCCCCCAGTGTATCCAATGTTCTAAGACGTGAAATCGCATGGTTGTTGCCTTTGAGGTGTCTATTTCTACCAGCTATGTTGAATATTTGCACTCCGCAGAACACTTCAATTTGGCGCCGAAATTTGGTTGCCGTATTCTGTGCTTCCTCGTTGCAAGCAGTCAAATAAACAAACCCATTTCAGGAAGAAAGCCTTCCTCCACCTTTCATGTCAGCTGGTCCCAGAAGAAACGTATTTTTGTGGCTCAGAATTGAGTAATAAACATTGTCGATTTCAGCTGTTCAGCCCATCCATGCAATGTATTCTTCGAAGAGATCGCGTGAATGTTATGGCGTGACTTTTGCAACTACACCATGCACATGCATAGACGCATTGTTCTACAACTTGAGATATATATCTCAAAGTGAAGAAAAACTCAAGAGCAAAATAAGAACTGAAACATCCATAGATGAGCTTAGTTTCATGATCTGTAAAAATGTTCTTTTTCCAAATTCCGAAATAAATTATTAGCCGATCGATATCCGATCGACAGGTTTAGACTCGTGTCGATACTGTGTCGTTATTGTGTCATGCAACTCTTCAATTCGTTATATTCGTTAATTTACATTATTTTCTTATGCTATCAAAAAAAATAAGCAGAAAAAATGTATTTCAGAAAGCACTGCCTTCAACAGTAGGTATGGAGAAAAATTATTTGAAGAAATATTGTCGAAATCATGACTGACCTGAGCGACCCGAAAAACGATGACAGCTGACAGTCCCGCGGGAGTTACGGGATCATCGTTCGGGATCTCACTTTGAAGTTGTTGTGGTAATCGAGATACGCTAAACATAACATGTGAACGGCGCGAATATTCCGCTAATTTTCATTGAAAGTATCAACAGATCGAGCCAAGAGGCGTACTGGAGATGTATCGAGGGGAAACCTTTAAGGCTTTTATCAGAAAGTAACGAAACAGGGAAAGGATCCACAAATATAAGATGAAAACTTGGCGGTGACCGGATTTTGGCTGTCAGCGCTGAACAATCTCGCGCGAATTCCTGTTCGGAATAATTTTTGACCTTCGGTTAAAGTGATCATTTGTTGGAGCTAACCGCCTTAAAGATGTATGGTTAAATGTTCAGTGATTAACTCATCAGTGAAGTATGGTTTTTCTTCCTGGAATGAAGGCTTAAGGGATATTATTTTATGTTTCCCTGACTTTAGCTCGATGTTGGTCGAACTTTTTCTTACGCTGTCCCAGCCTTGAAAACTCCAGAGGGGAATGAAAATGCGGGGCAACTCCTAGCTAAGATGGCCACTAGTGCAAAACAAGATGGAAAAAATGAAAATGAATCAAATGACGAGTTTCAGAATCGAGAAAGAAGTTCTAGCCGTAAAGGCAGTGCTAGCAGCACGGGTAATAATGGCGGTTCAAAATGGCGTCTTGTTCTTGTTTCTTCAAAGATCCGTCAATCTTCCGTTTTAAGTTCATCAGCTCGAAGTGGAGTACTCGTGGTGCAATATAGTTACGAGAGCAGTACATTGGAGACAATATTACTGCAAGTTCAGCAAAGTTTAGTTGGGAAAAAAGTTGAGAGCATAGCAATAATTGGAAATGGCCAGTCTGGGACATTGCAGCTGACAAGCTCTTCCGATCAGGTACGAACGGAAATAAAGATCATTTATGCTCTCTGTTTTAGGTGACTGCGACAACCATTTTTCTGATCTTTTTAATTTTATTTGTATACTTTTTTACTTGTATTCGAAGACGGTTATGTAACATTTTGCATGACTTGTATAAGCTTGATAGTTAATTGAAATATGTAAATTATTATGATTTCAGATTTCAGATTCTCTTAGGCTGCGTACACACTTGGTGCCCGGGCACAGTGCCCGAGCACGGGCACTAATGTGAACAGTCCAGTTTTTCGAGTGCCCAAACCAAAATTCGGGCATAGCACTGGTGCCCGAGTACAAGGTCCAGACCTTGTACTCGGGCACTGCTAGTGCCCGGGCACTAAGTGTGTACGCAGCCTTACTGTTGAATGGTTTCCAGCCTAGCCAATCAGTAGCCGAACTATTTATTGGCTATTAATTCCTTGCTTGTAATTAGTTCGCAATTTGATTCGTTAATAATAATAGTAATAATATAAATTTTGATATAGCGCCATTTCTACTAAAAATCCAATAGCGCTTTACAATAATTGTTCTACTAAATAAAATAAATCAGCTAAAAATATAAAAAATAAAAATGAATAAATAAAAAGATAAAAATGCTTACAGTGTGATAAAAACTATAAAACAATGAAAACTTTAAAATTTATATGTTAAAAACGCGCCTAAATAGTAATGTTTTGATGGCTGACTTCAAAACACTCAGTGATTTAATGTCACGTATATCATCAGGCAGGGCGTATATCAAATAAACGGCCAGAATACAATTTAATCCGTCAAAATTATTGGTATTTTTTAGGGTATTTTCAGACTTGGGTATTTTTTAGGGTGGAAATTTTTTCAGACCAGGTATTTTTTAGGGTCAAAATTCGAGTTTCCCGATGGTCACCCCCAGCATTTTAACCTTAGAGTCTCCCCCAGGGGAAATGCCAGGATGTTGTGAGGGTCCTAAGGTATGTCCTCTGTGGTGGGGGTTCGGATCATTCTGGAATTGCAAATTCATATAAGTCCTTTAGTTTCCCTCTGAGGAACCTCCATTAGATTTACAGGATATATTTTCTGCTGGGATGTGGGATTTTTTACTTTTCACATAGGATGACTGTTGGGTTTTGGGATCTACTGCATACCATCTGTACACTATACACAAACTTGATCAAGTCATTAACCCTGATAACACTGGTGTCACGCAACACCAGTCAAATATTTTGAGCGTGTCGTATTTACTCAATTTGCTTAATTCTTACAATCTAGACAAATTAGAATGTTATTAATCTTCATATCCTACCATTCCGACAAGATTCTTGTTGATATAATGCATTAAATAGCTGTTTTGGAGAACTGGTAATTTTGCCGCCATGTTGGTGCTCATCTGCTTGGGCAACATGACGGTTGCATACATTTACTGTACAAAATGGCGGGGATTCATTTCCATATATTTCGCTTGGAAAACACTCAACAGGCCTCAAATTTACCAAGGAAACATAATTTTCTGTTCTTTTTACAGTTATCTTGCGTATACAGCATTTCAAAGTATATTTGGGGAGATAAATTTAGTCACGTGACTACTGAAAACCAAGAATAACTTATTTTTAGAAAATATAGATTTTTAAGCCCACTATTGTAACACCTTATACGTGTTTTTATTAGACGAATGAAGACATTATTATTATTATTATTATTATACACTTATTTGTGGCAGATATATCTAGTAATCAGATCTTAACTCACCTAAATTTGAGCTGTATTTGTGGAGCACTTCCCTGTACACTTATAGTCCAGACACAATACTGATCAGGGGGGTATTGATTAGGGTGACCAGGGGACTGTATGGAGCCTTTCTTGCTTGTAAAATGGTTCCCACATTTAACTATTGCAAAAGAAATAAAAAGATTTTTCATAGTAAAGGAGCCAACACACCTTGCCCATAATGCACTGCTTTGTCATCACTTTTGATACCATCAAGACCCAAGAAAAAAATATCATCTTTGTCAGTCTGTCACATTGTGTGTTTCCAAAAAAAATATCCATACCCCCCCCCCCCCCACCCCACCCCCGGAAGGGTGTTGAGAAATGACCCCCCCCCCCCCTCCCCTCTGGAATTTCTGAAGAAAAATACAGTGTTTGTATGGAAAAGATCAGGTAAATTGACCCCCCCCCCCCCCCACACCCCTCTGGAATTTCCAATCCCTTCCGTAGGGGGGGGTATGGATATATTTTGGAAACACACATTCTGCCTAACAAACATATAAATTATAAATCCTTTGGACAAGTCAGAGTTTCTGATGCGCTGGACGAAGTAAACAAAGCAATGCATTGTGGGTAGGGTGTGTAGCCTCCTTTATGGAAAATGTGTGATTCCAGAAAAAAAAAAACATTAACCTCCACTACCCTGCAGCCTCATCATGATTACAAGTTTCCATTTGGAGAGTTGCCCCAATAAGTAGTACAGTGTACGTTGCCAAAATTCCACACTTCAGGCTTCCTGTGGTAATGTGATCAAATACGCCGGGTATCTTGGAAATGGCTTTTGACTGAATTTGTGGGCAGATTTTCTTATTGACCCTATGGAAACACATTTTTTTCCTTTCAGCATCTTACAAAATGAATAGGGTAGTGCTGAAGATCATGATGTCTAGCTACTACTTGTGTGCCAAATTTGGTGGCATTTCCGGTGAGTGCAAATTAGGTATAGTGGTACTTTAAGAAACAGGAACAAATTGGCCCTAGCTTGGATCATGGGGATCCAGTTCAGGTGAGTGCAAATTAGGTACTAGCAGTACTTTATGAAACAGGAACAAATTGACCCTCACTTAGATCATGGGGATCCAGGGGGGGGGGGGGGGGGGGGGGGTGGACGACCCTAAGGGATAGCAAATTGGAACTGGTCAAAAGAATTGTGAGTTAAGCCTGATAATAGCACATAGCAAACATGGCATCCAAATTACAAGACTTTATTACTCAATACGCCAAAGAGGTTTCAGTCAACTCTTTGGAATACCCTTTAGGGTTAATTGGACAGTCAATCCTGTGTTTTTTGGGGAGCTCCCACAGGGATAGTGTTGAAAGTATCCATAATTTCTGGAAGTTATACATATTAAAAGAATATTTAAATTCAACTTACCTGCCATTGTTACTGTAAGTAAACTAGTGATCCCAATAAAACCTAAAAATATTCAAATAGATAATGACAAACAATTTAAGTGCATTGGTCCATGTCATCATAATATTAAGTTTTCAAGGTTTGCTATCAAATTAAATTTATCAGCATCAAATGAGCTTGGCAAAAACTCATAACACGTACGGTTTAGGCGTGAAGGGAGTAGATCTTTGTCATTTGGCTTGTATTTTTAATGATTTGGAGTTTTTGAAACGAAAATGGTAAAGAAAACTTTATCCATCACATCACTGTTGGATCATGCTTTTGGCCACCATAACAATAACAACGAATCACACAAAATATCAAGAGCAAATTAATGGTGTGTAAAAAACTTTAGCTTATCTTAATCCTTTATAATGCATGACATTCAGCACATATAAGTTCAAAACTGTGTCTAGAACTTACTGGTGATCTGAAACAAGGTCTTTGCCATTTTAACCTGAGTCGTAAAACCATAAAATTGAGACACTTCGAATCCGCTTACTCGGCATAAAACCCAAGGGTCTTCCTCCTAAGACGCTTTACAGCGTTTCCCCAGTGTATCCAATGTTCTAAGACGTGAAATCGCATGGTTGTTGCCTTTGAGGTGTCTATTTCTACCAGCTATGTTGAATATTTGCACTCCGCAGAACACTTCAATTTGGCGCCGAAATTTGGTTGCCGTATTCTGTGCTTCCTCGTTGCAAGCAGTCAAATAAACAAACCCATTTCAGGAAGAAAGCCTTCCTCCACCTTTCATGTCAGCTGGTCCCAGAAGAAACGTATTTTTGTGGCTCAGAATTGAGTAATAAACATTGTCGATTTCAGCTGTTCAGCCCATCCATGCAATGTATTCTTCGAAGAGATCGCGTGAATGTTATGGCGTGACTTTTGCAACTACACCATGCACATGCATAGACGCATTGTTCTACAACTTGAGATATATATCTCAAAGTGAAGAAAAACTCAAGAGCAAAATAAGAACTGAAACATCCATAGATGAGCTTAGTTTCATGATCTGTAAAAATGTTCTTTTTCCAAATTCCGAAATAAATTATTAGCCGATCGATATCCGATCGACAGGTTTAGACTCGTGTCGATACTGTGTCGTTATTGTGTCATGCAACTCTTCAATTCGTTATATTCGTTAATTTACATTATTTTCTTATGCTATCAAAAAAAATAAGCAGAAAAAATGTATTTCAGAAAGCACTGCCTTCAACAGTAGGTATGGAGAAAAATTATTTGAAGAAATATTGTCGAAATCATGACTGACCTGAGCGACCCGAAAAAACGATGACAGCTGACAGTCCCGCGGGAGTTACGGGATCATCGTTCGGGATCTCACTTTGAAGTTGTTGTGGTAATCGAGATACGCTAAACATAACATGTGAACGGCGCGAATATTCCGCTAATTTTCATTGAAAGTATCAACAGATCGAGCCAAGAGGCGTACTGGAGATGTATCGAGGGGAAACCTTTAAGGCTTTTATCAGAAAGTAACGAAACAGGGAAAGGATCCACAAATATAAGATGAAAACTTGGCGGTGACCGGATTTTGGCTGTCAGCGCTGAACAATCTCGCGCGAATTCCTGTTCGGAATAATTTTTGACCTTCGGTTAAAGTGATCATTTGTTGGAGCTAACCGCCTTAAAGATGTATGGTTAAATGTTCAGTGATTAACTCATCAGTGAAGTATGGTTTTTCTTCCTGGAATGAAGGCTTAAGGGATATTATTTTATGTTTCCCTGACTTTAGCTCGATGTTGGTCGAACTTTTTCTTACGCTGTCCCAGCCTTGAAAACTCCAGAGGGGAATGAAAATGCGGGGCAACTCCTAGCTAAGATGGCCACTAGTGCAAAACAAGATGGAAAAAATGAAAATGAATCAAATGACGAGTTTCAGAATCGAGAAAGAAGTTCTAGCCGTAAAGGCAGTGCTAGCAGCACGGGTAATAATGGCGGTTCAAAATGGCGTCTTGTTCTTGTTTCTTCAAAGATCCGTCAATCTTCCGTTTTAAGTTCATCAGCTCGAAGTGGAGTACTCGTGGTGCAATATAGTTACGAGAGCAGTACATTGGAGACAATATTACTGCAAGTTCAGCAAAGTTTAGTTGGGAAAAAAGTTGAGAGCATAGCAATAATTGGAAATGGCCAGTCTGGGACATTGCAGCTGACAAGCTCTTCCGATCAGGTACGAACGGAAATAAAGATCATTTATGCTCTCTGTTTTAGGTGACTGCGACAACCATTTTTCTGATCTTTTTAATTTTATTTGTATACTTTTTTACTTGTATTCGAAGACGGTTATGTAACATTTTGCATGACTTGTATAAGCTTGATAGTTAATTGAAATATGTAAATTATTATGATTTCAGATTTCAGATTCTCTTAGGCTGCGTACACACTTGGTGCCCGGGCACAGTGCCCGAGCACGGGCACTAATGTGAACAGTCCAGTTTTTCGAGTGCCCAAACCAAAATTCGGGCATAGCACTGGTGCCCGAGTACAAGGTCCAGACCTTGTACTCGGGCACTGCTAGTGCCCGGGCACTAAGTGTGTACGCAGCCTTACTGTTGAATGGTTTCCAGCCTAGCCAATCAGTAGCCGAACTATTTATTGGCTATTAATTCCTTGCTTGTAATTAGTTCGCAATTTGATTCGTTAATAATAATAGTAATAATATAAATTTTGATATAGCGCCATTTCTACTAAAAATCCAATAGCGCTTTACAATAATTGTTCTACTAAATAAAATTAAATCAGCTAAAAATATAAAAAATAAAAATGAATAAATAAAAAGATAAAAATGCTTACAGTGTGATAAAAACTATAAAACAATGAAAACTTTAAAATTTATATGTTAAAAACGCGCCTAAATAGTAATGTTTTGATGGCTGACTTCAAAACACTCAGTGATTTAATGTCACGTATATCATCAGGCAGGGCGTATATCAAATAAACGGCCAGAATACAATTTAATCCGTCAAAATTATTGGTATTTTTAGGGTATTTTCAGACTTGGGTATTTTTTAGGGTGGAAATTTTTTCAGACCAGGTATTTTTTAGGGTCAAAATTCGAGTTTCCCGATGGTCACCCCCAGCATTTTAACCTTAGAGTCTCCCCCAGGGGAAATGCCAGGATGTTGTGAGGGTCCTAAGGTATGTCCTCTGTGGTGGGGGTTCGGATCATTCTGGAATTGCAAATTCATATAAGTCCTTTAGTTTCCCTCTGAGGAACCTCCATTAGATTTACAGGATATATTTTCTGCTGGGATGTGGGATTTTTTACTTTTCACATAGGATGACTGTTGGGTTTTGGGATCTACTGCATACCATCTGTACACTATACACAAACTTGATCAAGTCATTAACCCTGATAACACTGGTGGTGACAGGGAAGTACTTACCTCCTGTGTAAAATATTTTGCACTTGAAGCAAACTGCCAAATATATATGTTGAAATAAAAAAATCACAAAACACCTTCATTATTTTCAGGTCATAACATTGCGTTCCCTTAGAGACCAGGAAGATGTACGCAGCTTTTTCACCCAGCTTTGTTCTACCTGCCTGGATACTAGCCAACCAGGAGCACGACTTGACCTGCTGGCCAGTCCACTGACACAGAGTAGTGAGGCTGTCCAGTTCTTGGATTTCTTGGAAAATGTTATTAAGGTGATATTTAGTGGCTCAGTAAAAAGTTGGTGTCTCTTCCTGGGGTGGTATACTGACTATAGCCCTGCTCTTGAGTTTTGATCTAATACACATTAACGCTGTGGCAAGGTGGCTATGGTAAGCCCCCAGTTTTCCTGTGCAAAAAATGCAAACCAAATTGGACTTATTTAAAGGGGGGGGGCACTCGCATGCTTAATTATTGTATTTAAAAAAATCTACTGAATTTTTATCTATTATCAAGAGGATTGAGTTGGATTGCGAATTGAATTATTCGCTTGTCAGGCAAGGGTGCGAGTGCCCCTTTAAGGTATGGCAGGATGGTGCTGATAGCTTCCTACCATTCTTTGTTTGAGGTGGTCTCTTTTTCTCTATAGGAAAGAGCAAGCAATAAAGGGAAGGAACCACATTGTCCATGATTTTCATCTTATTATACCCAGAATATTGTCTGTTTGGCAAGCAAAATACATGCCATCTTGTAAACCTAATTTAATTTTTAATATATTGCACCTTTTAATTAAAAATGCAAATGCAGACAGCATTTTTCCTTTTAAATATTGCTAGTGAAATGACTTTGCAAGTATATCCTGCATATTTCCACATACTGTGCTCCCAAAATTTCCACTAGTAGTTAAAATAATTATTCAGCATTTTTTCAACTCCTATCAGATACCCTGCTTGTAGTTATAACCAAAAATGAGGTTTGTTCTTCATAACTGTGGCAGATTGGAAAATATCTCAGATTGTTAGAGAGTTTTCTGACAATTTAAGTAAAAAGAACATTCTTGGTGCCATAACTTTGTGGCTTTTTATCGGATGGTAATCAAATTTGAAATAAGTATTTCTCTAATCATAATGTTTAAGAATATAAAAAATGTTTTTGTGTCATATGCTCTTTAAGCCTTGATCTTGCTTTCTCAGAAAATCTTGGATTTACCTTTCACTATCTTTTTCTTTGCACTAGACTTTTTATCTGGATTGGATGTTCTCAGGGATATCCCCTTCAAACCTGGCTTCTTTCTTGTCTTGTAGATAACAGTGGGAATGAGTAAGGAGATTCTAGGAGCTGATGTCAGAGCAAATGTTATCAAATCTGATGATGGGAATAGGTAAGTAACTTGACTTGGTGTCCATCTTACTCCTTCTAAAATAAAAATATATAATTTTAAATTAAGGATGATGTGAATTTGACAGCTAACAACAGACAAAACCCTTTCCTTTTGTTTAACCCTTTCACTCCTGATAGTGGCCTTCTATAGAGTGTGCAGTCAAAAAAACCCTGAAAACATACCATTTGGCACTCCATGCCCAAGCATTTCTTAGGCAATCAAATCCACAAAATACAAATAATTTTATTGTGTCATACAGAATACAGAATAATCCATTTTTGATTTCCACCCAACAAATTATCATATTGCGTGTGTGCCATATGACTCCGAATTAGTTATTACTTCAGAGAATCATAGAAAGGTAAGGCACATGTACAATATTATGGGACATACTTTAGGCCAGTACAATAATTTTAGGTCAGTCTTAGGTCAATCTGTTGGCATGATATAGTACAGGAAGGAAAACCCCTTAAAGATTATCTAATGACAAAGAATGAATGAGATTGAAACATTTTTAGCACAGTTATTGAGATTTAAATGTCATGCCAGTGTTTCAGTGTGACCGCTGCATGTGTTTGAAACACTGCACATACTACTGGTATAGTCATGCACCAATGCAATGAAGCATGGCATTACAGCTGCAGGTGGTTGCCAACATCATATTCTTCACCTTTAAAATTCAAGTTCATTTTCCATCTTGTACTTTTTTATCCTTAGCATAAACCCAGGAGATTTGTACTTCAAAGCTGAGAAGCTGAGAGGTTGGTCTGGAACACAACCACAGAGCATTAGTAACTTTGAGAAAATCAGAACTGTTGGAAAAGGTGAGAATTGACATAGAAGATCCTGTATGATTCTGTATGATCCTGAACCTTCCTCCTTACTGTACAGGACCCTGTAAGATCTTATAGGCAGGGCTTCTGGCAGATCGCGGGGAAAAAATATAAATTTTGCCACAAGTACATATAAGAGTGTACAACATGATAATAGGGCTTGAGAGTAACTTTGTCATGAAATATTGTGGTCAGCTTTATATAACAAAGGTCATCATTTGCTATTACAACAACAATGCACTGAGAAATGCGGCAATAGCAACGCTTCTTACGGTACATCTTGGCTAATATTCAGTTTTTGCGAAATTTAGAACACCTGTTGTTTTGAATGTTGTACTCGAGTCAATAGCTAAAGATGCGAACTAAATTTGCAGGTTTACCCTGTTTTAAGGCAAGTGGATAACTTGAAAAGCCGAAACGAGTTTCAAATATGCTGTGTCATTATCATTCTTTGAGATTTATAGCAAATTCTTATGGATTTCATGGGATTTCGTGTTCTTTGGTATAGTTCACGGAATTTCATGGATTTACCCAAATTTCACAGGACCCACGACCGTGCAAAATACCAGAAGCCCTGTATAGGACCCTGCGTAGGTTTTTTTTTAATGTGGTACAATAGAGTCCTAAAGTGATATGATGTCACAAAAACCAAATTTTCAATTTGTCCCCTGATTTAGAAAGGGCATATTGAATGAAAGCTACACACCAAAAATGAGGGAAATCGGTTGCAACATGACCGAGATATGGCCCGCTGAATACATAATTTTCTTTAACAAATCACAGTATTTTTCATTCAGTTCATAAAGTTTTGAACTGTGTCTAAAATACAGTGATTTGTTTAAAAAAAATATGTATTCAGCAGGCCATATGTCAGTCACGTTTCAACCAATTCACCTCATATTTTGCATGCAACATTCTTTGGAGTTGTTCTTTCATTATTCATGGTCTAAAATCTGAAATTCGAAAATTTTCAAATTTGTGATATCAGACTTTAGGACTCTATAAAAGATACAGCTTTGTCAACAATTGTTTACAATACAGTACATGTACCTCCAAAATCTTGTATGTCCAACTTTATGAGATGTCTTACTCCTTTGTGTAGGTGCCTATGGTGCAGCGGTATTGTACAGGAAAAAGGATGACGACTCGTTGGTGATTCTCAAGGAGATAACACTTCATGACCTGAATGCTTCTGAGCGTCAGATGGCAATGAACGAGGTGAGCATCCCCTGACACTCTGGAATTTCATCCCCTTCTCTCTGGGAAGCATGGAAATTCTCTGAAATGACAAGTACAGTATGCACAATTTGTATGGTACTGTATTTCTAGGCCAAAGTTCTGTCCAAGCTTAGTCTCCATCCTAACATCATCAGCTACTATGACAGTTTTGAAGTAGAGGGCACCCTGATGATTGAGATGGAATATGCTGATGGGGGGTGAGTAATGGAATTGCTGCAGTAACCCATTCACATCAAAAGCTTTAATTTCCCACGACACAGGAATGTGAAGTGTTTTCCAAATGGATATTCATGGAAACACTTCCCATTCTTATTTCTAAATCTATAGCTGTCAAGTTTTTAGTTTGCATAAAGTTGTAAATACATGTATGTGAAGCATTGAAGCAAGTGATCTTGGAAGCCTGATGGTTGTACTCTGGCTTGCACAGCAATGTATGACAAGATATAGAGTTACATCGCCAGACTTGGATGCAACAAATATTATGATTGTGCATGTTATGATGCCATCCAGAACATCATCAAAACTTTAAAGCTATAGTCATCCAAGCAAGAATAACAATCCTACTTGATGTACAACATCCAATCACAAGTCTGATTCACATACTGTAATAATAATAATTAGGGAATGCCCCATGTTTCATGCAGTTGGAATGTATTCTCATGCTTTAAGGCCACTTGCATCCTTATTGGTACAGAAACAGTATTTGTCTTCTTTAATTATTTTTTGATTACCGGTACCGGTATGTGTTCTTCTCAGGACCTTGGCACAATACCTCTCCAGAATAGAAAAGGACATGGAAGAAAAAGAGATTCTCATCATGTTCCAGCAGATGTTGTCAGCATTAAAATACATCCATAATAACAATATACTACACAGGTTTGTATGTTCATACATAATTGTGCGGTTATGTACTGTGCAAGTGCTGCAAGCAATTATAATGCCATAAATAAAAAACAACTAAAATAGTATGCACGCTCTCATTGGTCAATTGTATATATTGGGTACACATAGTTGTGGCATTACTCCTGAAATTATAGAAACTGTCTCAAATTCTCCCAGCCCCGCTAGGGTTCACATCAGGCTACAAGTATATAACAGTACATAAAAAGTCCTTAATTGCTTACTGTAAGTAGAATGGTGGAAGAGCTGTTACTTTGTCAGATATGATAGCCAGATTCCATGAACACAGCACAAGTATTGCATAGGGCACAGAATGGAATACAACTTTCAGTTAACATAATTGAGTTCATGTACCATGTGAACTTCCTGGCTTACCACTCAAAATGTTAAAACATGGCATGATTTATGACCTGTTCGCCCCATGTAAGGTAATCCAAGCAGATGTCGTATGCCGGATTCCAGCCCTAGGATTCCGGATTCCAACCTACTGGATTCCGGATTCCATACCAGTGGATTCCGGATTCCACAACTCTCAAAGAATCCGGATTCCAATATTTCTTTATCTGAATAAATTTTTGAATAAACGAGATAGCAACAGTTTTTAACACTGCCAGGCTGCTTTTGGCTGCTTTATCTCGGAGTAATCATTCAGATTTACACTAAATTAAATAAATTTTGCTGTTTACTTTTGACCGTAATTATTCGCACCATGTAAATATCATTGAATTACTATAACAACTGCTATACGAAACAGGCCCGTTTTTTTTTCTCTAAGATACCAAAATGAGTCTATTTCGGAAGACTCTAAGAGCTTTTAATATACCCTCGCTGCACGATTTTTTACTTTGTTTGCGAGGCGATTGTAGAGGCCGTCCCAGGCTGCGCTGCAGTCAAAATATGGTAAGACCAGCGTCAGGCAAATTTGGACTGCAGTCGCCAAATTTACAGGGACCGGAGGATTTTGAGCATACACGGTCGAAATGAGGTGATCTCCCCTCTAAAAGAAAAAAAAAAACTAACGTGATCACCCTAAGATCTGTAATTTTTTGTTGACTTTTGTTGTGCCCAAAGCGTGGAAATGGATAAACCCCGGAGGGGTAGAGGGTAATGGTTAGGGCATGCCACGAAACATTCTCAATCATATCGAATAATAACTTGAACAGTCACTACAACAGTGCATAGCACGGGGAAGCAAACATAAGGGAATTCAGCTAAAACTAAACCAAATGACAAAAAGTAGCACATACTAAATAAATAAATGAATCAAAAAATAAATTGACATGACGATTACAGGTCGTTACGGGAAGGAGAGGTTATTACAGACAGGCATCATGGGAAGGGCGAAGAAAATAACGCGCCTGGCAGATTACGTTTTCTAAATGGAGGAAATTAATTTATGCAAGTATATGGAGCAAGAAAAACGAGCTATTTACAAGGCGATTGCTGGCAGTCAAAAAGCTCACGAATTCGTCAAAATGGACTAGCTATTTGTTCCTCACAAGGAAATAAAGGAAATGACACTTGGATTCCGGATTTTCAAGGCCTTTGGATTCTGGATTCCTGCTATATGGATTCCGGATTCCATTCTACGGATTCCGGATTCCAAAGCTAACAAAAAGTTGGATTCCGGATTCTGGATTACCTTACATGGGGCGAACCTGTACTCTAGGGATGACACATATATTTCATGAAATTGTTTGCATTCTTGCATTTACCCCAGAGATGATTTGTGAGGCACCATATTACTGATAAGTAACATATTACTGATAAGTAATCATACTTTTTTCTGCTGCAGGGATTTGAAGACTGCCAACATTTTCCTGACCAAGGACTCAGTGGTGAAACTTGGGGATTTTGGAATCAGTAAACAGCTTGAGGGATCTAAAGCCAACACAGTCTTGGGAACCCCTTACTATATATCACCTGAAATGGTACAGTATGCCTTTCTATGTTACGATATTTTCTATTTCCCATCACAAGAGAAGCCAGATGAATGCACAAGGGAAGGATCTGATTTGCTCAGATGGGTTGAGTGGTGAAACAGAAAAAACTCAAAATAACTGATGTTTTGAAAACTTGAGTTGTGATTAAACATTGACATCATTGTCCTTTAGCAGATGAGTTTGTTTGACTGATGATTTACCTGTTTTAGTATAATTACTCAAGCGATTCAGCACACTGATTGGTCGAGACATTCGGAAATATTTTGCTATATTCACTTGTAGGTGAATATAACATTGAGAGCATTGAGGATCGCACGTGCACTTTCTTATGAGAACTAAAAATACCCTTAACCCGATTTTTTTGTCAAAAATATTAAAAGTCGCTTGAGTAATTATACTAAAACAATTAGTCGCCTCAGGCTCCGTAAATATCGGCGATTGTTATATAGCGAGTGCTCACTCCAACCGAGCGCGCGCTCTTATTGGCTAAATCAAGGTTACGTGGTGAAGTACAAATCAAATATTCCCCGATCAGTCAATATTTCGAAAAATTATTGACTGGTCGGGAAATATTGCTTTCGCGCGTCGCGTTTGAGAGCGGGGAAAAAGAGAACGTTTATTGTAAACACGCGAGTCTTTTAAAAACCTTTGCTAATTTTGATAAGTTTTTGCTAATGCAAGAAAATTGTGTTGTTTATGAGTGTTTTCCCTTTACATGATGCAGTCGCGCGCAAACTTTGTAACTTCTCTTTTCATTCTTGAAATACATTTGTTTTGACTTAATTGCAGCATATTTTCTGCAATATAGCAAAACACTTTATGACTACTCCCTCGGGAAACACCAGTTTTGTTCCCGAGACGAAGTCGAGGGAAACATCGAGATTCTTGGGAAACAAAAACTGATGTTTCCCTCGGGAGTAGTCATTAAGTATATAATATTTACGTCGCATTTGGCGACTAATTGTTAAATATTTTTCTAACATTCGACCCTTGTTGTATAAGTATTGGGAGCCCTACACTGGGGATGGCCATTCCCAGTCCCCGTGGTTCTTTATCGTCCCTCTGGTTCCGATAAGTGTAGTGCATGTGAGAGACGGAGTGTACCCTGTGGTTTGCCGTCATTATCTGAGAAGAAGCCAAGGCCCAACCATTTGCAGATGTTAGAGCAAAGGCAGCATCTTCTACTGAGATACTTTATATAGAAAAAGACCCTGCGTTTTGATCTGGCTGGGAGTCCAACCGTCAACTTCCCACAGACTAGCTTTGTACCAACTGAGCTTACCGGCGTTGTGGGAGTCTCTCTGAGGTTGTTCTTAAAATACAAATAAATAAACGTAAAAATCTCCACACCAAAAGGGAGTTGCTGTGAGAATGGTAAATGTAGTGGAAGGGCTGACTGAAATAAAGTTTATCTTGCAGTGCCAAGGGAAAGAGTACAACCACAAGAGTGATGTGTGGGCGTTAGGCTGCATCCTCTACGAGATGGCATCTCGTCAGAAGACTTTTGAAGGCTCCAATTTACCCGCCCTTGTCAACAAGATTATGAAGGTCAGCTAATTAACAATTATTCCTTGAGCACGAAAGGCCTCTTTGTCAATTGCCCATGAAGACGAGAGGAATACCGTCGATTTGCATCTAATCGTCGCCACTCGCGAGAAAAACATGTTCTGTCGGCACGTAGAACTTCGTAGTTTCTCGCCCACGTCCGAAATTTGGCGCCGTTCGTTGGCCGTTTGTGAACGGAAAATCAATGGAATGTAAATATTTCGCCGTTAGCTTTAAAGTTACTACAAGTATTCCCGGCAAATCATTGAATTCAACTGTCAAAACCATAAAGATTCACTTTCAGTCAGGACATGTGCGAGGACAGTGGTGCAATCGCATAATTGTTTTAGTCAAACCCAACTATCGTTCTAGCCAATAGTATACGTTTTACAGCTCGTCATTTGCCCGACACGTTTCGCTACTAGTAGGCTATAACATATTATGGCGATAAGAATTTTCGTTTTTTTCCCGGCTAAATCATGTTCAAAAGTGCTTAGCAATAACAGGATTGGGTAGTGGTATGGTACCGTACATTCTACAATTTTTAGACGTCCCACAACAGACGTCATCCCCTATTTTAGAAAGAGTGCTTTAATCACTCCCTTCCTATTTTATAATACTTCAACGAATATTTTAAACCTGTGTTGCGCTTTTGATTTTAGGGTCAGTTTGCTCCAATAAGAGGAAATTACAGCGCAGATTTTCGGAACTTGGTGAGTACAGTTTATACGTCGTTTTTTTGGTACACGAATCCTGCAATCTGATTGGCTCCCCTCTCAACACCTTTATCGTAATAAATAGATAGTGCGTATCGTAAAAGGTAACTAAGAAATTCTTTAAAGCAATTACACTACTCGATCTCGAGTGGAAGGGTATTCATGGGATGCGGGATTTGCCCTAATTGCGGTTCGGCATTTGTCTTTAGTAGGAAGCGGACTTTCACAAAAAATTGGACTCGGGATGTCGGATCTTGTCGCTTGTAGACTGAGAATATGACTGTATTGCTGTTTTATATTTACTGTAAGGGTCGCGCTAATGAGAGAATCCGGAACCCTCTTTGACAACCTTGTTCTAGTTTTGTATGAGTAGAATTGTCAACTCGGCAAAAATCCACGGTTCCGTTTCATTGTAGGTTCATAATGGGTAACATTTATATTATGGTGGCCCAGACGATTTCCTACCCTGCGAGCAGTGGTTTCCTCCCGGCCAAAGGGGAAGGAAAACATTGCTCGCAGGTAATTATTTCCTCAATAAAAAGCTTTTTTGCACTGTTTGTCTGTAGAAAGGGAGGTGACACGTACCCATCCTGCCTCAGACCACCCCTGTACGGTCCGCCTTGTTAAATTTTGCCCCGTCATGTGTGCTGCGCCTATTGAGAACTGAGCTGATACACCGTTTCAATCCGGGTGTGGTATTTTATCTTTTTGCTTGCTAAAAAACACTTTACTTTTCGATTAACTGCCTGTTAGTCTGCTTGAAATATATAAATACCGGCCTGTAATTCGAGTGTCAAAAAAATAACTTGTCTTTATGTTTAGAAATGTCTTTATTTCGTATTTTGTTTCTTATGGATCGGTAGCTATAGCATTTAGTTATACGGTATTGCTAGTTACACCTGCAACAGCTTCGCAGATCATCTTTCTTGTATAACGAGCTGATTTTTGCTATTCCCTATATAGCCATACGCTCACTGTAATTGATTTCCTGGCCATTACCTAAAATAGTATAGACGCACTGAATATCTATGACGTCAATACCATTATCCCTCTATTGTATTCTTAAATGCGCATTAACGCTTCCACTGCACCAACCCACTAATTACCCCTCCCCTGACAGCATAAACACAGTTATATCATATCCGCTTGACAATAACCCCATTCACGATTTTATATTAACATACAATGCGCCATAAATCTTTTATTGTAGCTAGCTTGCTATTACACCAGTCTTAATATTAGGTCATTGTAGCTTCCTTGTACTCTATCGTAACCGACAGTTTACCAGGCTGCTTTCATGTGCTATTAATTTCAAACTTCCTTGACATGGACCTGTTACATTTTCCAACTCAAATATTTAGAATTTCAAATTAACACTTTTACACTTTGCTGTAATATTGCCGGCTGGTTTAATTTTTTCGTTGCTGCCAATATTAGTCTCGTCTGCTTCAGAAACAACTCAAGTATCGGTTATTCTTCCAAGATCTTTTTTCCTCTTTGCCTTCGACGTTTGTTGTCATTTTTTAATCGTTGAAAATGTCTCTTAATTGAATTCGCTGAATGTTGGTCAAGTTTATGACGCATTATTGCAGAACTTCGAAAACGCCGTGGTTGTATTTACTTGCCGCTGTTAATCACCTTTTTCTGAATCGAGATTGTGGCATCATCGGAGAAAAGACTTGTCAACTTAAACTTATGAAACGTCGAGCGAATTTCGCCGGAGAATTCCAGTTTGGGATGGTCGATGCAAACGTTTAATTTTAGAAGACTAACTGGCAATAGGGCAGCTGGATTCTGCTTGGTTCTTCCTGGAAGACATATGACAACAAGCGGGTTTGGTACGAGTTTCTATCGTGTTTAGCTGACATGGATTCGCCATAGATGAAATCTTTGGGATGGCGACTAGAACAGTTATATCTTATACATCAACAAGTAAGCTTAATACTTCAATTTCCAATTTAATATTTTGATAGTTTCTTTTCACATTTAAAAGTTTTCAATGTCCTTTATTTCTGTTCCATTTTTTTTCGAAAACAATGATTTCAGTGTATTTCAAGCAGTTGGCTATGTGCTACCCTAATGGCCATTATTGTGTTTAAGGCTTATACTGGCCATCACTTAATCGGAATTTTAGTGACAATGTTTACATAAAGCCTGGCGTCCAATATTTTATTTTTAACGCAACTTCTAATGACCCCAAGTTGCCGTGTTACCCTCGGTTAGATTAATACATAATCGAAAAAGAGTTGACATTGTAATATTAACTTTATCATATTCTGTTTGCATTATATTTTGGTAGCAAATAGTAATATTCGGTTTAATTTTAAAACGCCCATTTGTTCTTAAAGGTCGGCAAACAGTATTTTTGTCTCTCGTGTTATGTTGAAGTTTAAGGTAATTTACGGTAATATAAAGCAAGTAACTTGAGACCATTACTGCAACATAGATTCTATGGAATAATTAAGCCTAAGTACAACTAGTAGCGATTGACCAGTTATTAGAATCTGTAATGAAAATGAGTAAGAGATAAGGTCAACATGGATGGGAAATGTAATATTCTGAAACCTGTCAAGTTTATTTTGAGTTTAACATGAAGATGTATTGCATTAAAAGATTATATCAGCAGCTAGCCTGCGAGCGGGCTCTGCAGTATATATATATATATTTTTTTTTTGGCGAGTGAGATTCCTATGTCGCGGGCCCGTGCACCCAAAAAAATCAAATATCCGAAGAAAAAAAAAAACACTGGAGAGCCGGTTCGCAGGCTAATCAGCAGTCTTTTTCTATTTTGTTTCTTTATGAGATCATAAGAGCCGAGTAAAACGGAAATGCATTTCTACTAGAATCATGTTGTGGTGGAGCAGGTGGAGATTAATGACTTGCTACAGTGTGTCATTGCTATTTGCGTTTAAGCGTGGAGAGAAACGTTTTCTCGTTGTTCGATGCGAAACAAAAAAAAAAGCATGTTTTCAAAATAATGCGATTCGATTGGTGGAGACTAGCGTTTTGGTTCGTGCTAATCAAAACGTACAAGACTTGCCCCATGGAAACGTGGCGTTCGTGCCGGCTCGAAACAACTTTGCAGCCCCCAAACCAACACCAATAATATTTGGTGTCCAAGTATTACTTGCACAGGACGTGAACATCACACTTATCGGATAATAACGATTAGTAAGGGAATCCGATGTGAAATGCTGCTATTTTGAATTCTTGTTTGTTATTATTTTTTTATTAAACATATTTTTTCAGAATTTGCCCCAAAAGCAACTTTGCTCATCTGGGGGGCTTACTCCGATAAATTTACAACAAATTTAACTAAATGATTGGGGTAGAACAAGAGAAAAGAGACAACAGACAGGTCAGAGGCGTAACCAGGGACCACCCATGGGATTTTCCCATACATTTACTGTATTTGCTGGAAGAAATTTTCCCCACCCCACCCCATTCCTCGGGAATTTCCCATACATTTACTCTGTATTTGCTGGAGGAAATTTGAAAATTTTCGTCCCATGTTTTTCCCTACCCCCCCCCCCCCCCCCCCCCCCCCCCCAACCAAACTTCCTGGCTATGCCCCTGACATGGTACGAATATTACTCAGATGTGAAAACGCTTAGATTCTAAAATGAACACTCGAATCTTAAATAAATCAATATTGCTTTCAAACGATAGGATGTTTGAACCATTGTTTGTTATTTTATATTGTTTGTACAATGCATGTATAATAACTTGACGAAGTAAATGAAACTTATATCGTAACTCATGAAAGGCTACCCTATAATCACTAACGAATCGCTAAAAAAAAAATGACCGCGAAACAATGCCAATGCTGTCAGAACAATCCGGCGACCGCCGGAGCGAAATGTGAAAAAAATGATGATGATGATGATGGAGCTCCGCCGGTTACTTAACGCTATTTTATGTTTCACTGCCGGCTACTTTTCATCGGACCCCAGACAAAAGCATACTGGAGTCAATGAAATAAACCAAACTGAGCCGGGTACTTTTTCTAAATAACGCGCCTGCTTAAAAACATTCTGACAATATTGAATGCCTACCTAACACCTTAGTGCCTACTCCGCCCTTATAGAAAAACAACTTTTTTGTAAATGCTTTGTCCTGTTTTACGAGGCTGAAGAAAGGATAGATAATGTTACCAATTGCAAGAAGAAATGACAACCCGTCTTTTGTTTGCTATCTCTAAGATAATTAGAAATGATTACTGTTATGTTATTCCCTTTATATTTACAATTCCTCCAATCCCCCCAACCACCACCCCAACCGCCCAACGTATCCCGCCCACCCCGTTTACAGCAGAGTACTACGACGTTCTTTATTTGAAGGTGAGGGACATTTTACAGAATGATCCCGAAGCGAGGCCCTCTGTCAGCGAGCTACTCTATGAGAAAGTTCCCAAGGTGAGGGAAAGAACCAGCAGCAGCAAGAGCCCAGTCATGACATTTTAGAAATCGTAGTAGCAAGAATGTTCGTGACACGACAGAGCGGAAATGACCTGCTACTTGGTACTTTGATCAGCAATTATGCAAAATTTGTTGCATCATATCTAAAAGTCGTATTCTTCAAATTTCTTTAAAATTTGGAATTAAGCTTGTGGTCATAGAAGCTCTTTGTATACGGAATCTTGAGCTTATATATTGAAATATGGCGAAGTTAGACATTTCATTTTGGTCATTTCCGCTCTGTATCGTGACATAGTATCGTTATATATTTACAACATAAAGATTTGGTTTCCACTAAATGTCTCAGAAATCAGGAAGAAAATTGGAAAAGCTCAAGAGGAGCACTAGTCGTCTTGGAATTTTTTCGAATCACAAGGATCACGTGACAGGCAAAAAACACGAACAAAGAGATCGGCGTTTGAAGTTTTTCAGGTTTCATAATAGTAGAGTCTGTTAAGGGAAAAAATAGGTCGGATTGTGCACTTGTGCGTAAAGGCGTCAAATTTGGACCAAATGTTCCTTAGGTGAAATAAATCAGTTTTCGGGAGGGGTGCCATCATTTCGACCAAAGGGGGGTAGGGTAGGGGCAATTTTGTCTATTTCCTAATTTCCCAATATTTCCTTGGTATTAAAGGGTTATAGATAAACAAGACCATGACAATTCTTCCTGTATGGTGCCCTTCACATTGGACTAGGTGGGGTTGCAACAAATGTCGGCAAGGGGGGGAAGGGGGAGTTTCGGGTCACATTTTCGTGCTACCCTTGGAGGTCATGATTTCATCGTACAATCACAAAATTCGACATAAATGTTCCTTAGGTAACATTTAACAGTTTTCGGAAGGGGTGCCACAATTTCGGCCCAATGGGGGTAGGGTAGGGAGAATTTTGTCCATCACCTGATTTACCCTATATTTCAGTGGTATTAAAGAGTTATCAATAAACAAATCCACGGTAATTCTTCATGAATGGTCCCCTTCATATTTGACTAGATGGGGTGCTACAAACATTTGAAAAGGGGGAGGGGTGAGTAATGGATGAAATTTACATGCTATGCGCTTTTTAATTGCAATTTGATTGTACAGTTACCAAATCAGACATGAATGTTCCTTAGGCAACATCTAACAGTTTTTGGGAGGGGTGCCACAATTTCGGCCTAAGGGGGGGAGGGTAGGGACAATTTTGTCCATCACCTGATTTACCCTATATTTCAGTGGTATTAAAGAGTTATCAATAAACAAATCCACGGTAATTCTTCATGAATGGTCCCTTCACATTTGACTAGATGGGGGTGCTACAAACATTTGTCGTGGGGGAGAGGGGGTTATGGGTGAAATTTACATGCTATGCGCTTTTTAATTTCAATTTGATTGTACAGTCACCAAATCCGACATGAATGTTCCTTAGGCAATATCTAACAGTTTTTGGAAAGGGGGCCACAATTTCGGCCCAAGGGGGGAGGGTAGGGACGATTTTGTACCTTACCTGATTATCCTATATTTCAGAGGTATCAAAGAGTAATCGATACTCTGCATCCAATCTAGCCAATGCGAAGATAATCGTTCTAACTATTATGCTGTTGTTTATAGATAACTCTTTAATACCTTTAATAAAAGTAAGGATAATCACAATGGGTAAAATTGTCCCTCCCCTCCCCTCTTGGGCCAAAATGTAGCACCCCTTTCTAAAACTCATAGATGTTGCCTAAGGGAATATTCATGTCAGATTTGGTGACTGTACAATCAAATTATAATAAAAAAAACAATGTAACATGTAAATTTCACCCGTAACCCGCCTCTCCCCCTCAACAAATGTTTGTAGCACCCTCATCTAATCAAATGTGAAGGGGACCATTCAAGAAGAATTATCATGCTTTCTTTATCAATAACTCATTAATACCTCTGAAATATAGGGATAATCAGGTAAAGTCCAAAATTGTCCCTCCCCCCCCCCCCCCCCCCCCTAGGCCGAAATTGTGGCACCCCTTTTGAAAACTGTTAGATGTTGCCTAAGGAACATTCGTATCAGATTTGGTGACTGTGCAATGAAATTGCAACTAAAAAGAGCATAACATGTAAATTTCACCCATCACCCGCCTCTCCCCCTCGACAAATGTTTGTAGCACTCCCATCTAGTCAAATGTGCAGGGGACCATTCACGAAGAATCGACATGGTGTTTTTTATCAATAACTCTTTAATACCGCTGAAATATAGGGATATTCAGGTAAAGTCCAAAATTGTCCCTACCCTCCCCCCCTTAGGCCGAAATTGTGGCACCCCTCCCAAAAACTGTTAGATGTTGCCTAAGGAACATTCATGTCTGATTTGGTAACTGTACAATCAAATTGCAATTAAAAGCGCATAGCATGTAAATTTCATCCATTACTCACCCCTCCCCCTTTTCAAATGTTTGTAGCACCCCATCTAGTCAAATATGAAGGGGACCATTCATGAATAATTACCGTGGATTTGTTTATTGATAACTCTTTAATACCACTGAAATATAGGGTAAATCAGGTGATGGACAAAATTTTCCCTACCCTCCCCCCATTGGGCCGAAATTGTGGCACCCCTTCCGAAAACTGTTAAATGTTACCTATGGAATATTTAGGTCGAATTTTGTGATTGTGCGATGAAATCATAATCTCTGAGGGTAGCACGAAAATGTGACCCGAAACTCCCCCTTCCCCCCCTTGCCGGACATTTGTTGCACCCCCACCTAGTCCAATGTGAAGGGCACCATACAGGAAGAATTGTCATGGTCTTGTTAATCTATAACCCTTTAATACCAAGGAAATATTGGGAAATTAGGAAATAGACAAAATTGCCCCTACCCTACCCCCCTTTGGTCGAAATGATGGCACCCCTCCCGAAAACTGATTTATTTCACCTAAGGAACATTTGGTCCAAATTTGACGCCTTTACGCACAAGTGCACGATCCGACCTATTTTTTCCCTTAACAGACTCTACTATAACCAGTCTCCCTCTAATAACTATGATTTTGATGAGAAAAGAAGCTTGCCACGAAATGGCTTGCTAGCTTTGCCTACTCTACCTACTCTTCGCCTAGTACGGCTGGTAGAAGACAGAACGGATGTCCTAAAATCGTTGCACTGGAAAATATTGAAATATAACCAACGTGTCGCTTTGTTTAGCTTCTTGCGCGGTACGACGATCAGACGGAAGATGAGGGAGCGAGCTCAGTGGAGCACAGTAGACACAAGAAAACCAGGTCGCTATTTTTCTACCTGGACATGGTCACTGTTAGTATGTTCCCGATAGAGACTCCTGTCCGTGCGCAACTAGGAGAGGTAAGATGCAATCCAAACAAGATACCTTATATTTTTATTGTCCATTCTCATGTTCTCACGAGGGTTAATTTGACTACCCCTTGTTTTTGTTAAGGTGGCTGTCGGGATATCTCACGTTGCCGTGGTGACGCTTGAGCGCTCAGCGTACACGTGGGGTGATAACAGTCGTGGGCAGCTCGGCCAGGGAGACTGGATCAACCGAGACAAGCCTATGTTGGTAGAGACTCTCAAGGGAAAGTCCATCACAAGGTATGTATGCCCTATTAGCTGGGAAGATGGGAATATTTGGGTCTTTCTTGTAATCATATTAATCTTATTAAATAGCTCTTTTGTTATCGACATGAGAAGACGAATTCCTTGTAGAAATCTCGAAATAACTATCTACAATCGAGGATTTAAACTTTATTTACCGAATTCAAGCGAGACTACTACAATGTCTAAATCAGCCGATGGAATAGGATGTTGTTCGGCTGACAAAATGGCAGCTAACTGAGGCTCGTCAAACAACAATTTGGAGTTGTTTGAAGAGCCTCAGTTAGCCGCCATTGCGAACACTGTGAACATTCGTTCGGACGTGTCAGCACTGTTGTGCTTCCGAGGGTGTGATGACAGTCGAATCCAGTACGTACTTAGCCTGATTCAAAGCCTCTACGGTAGAGTTCGTTGCCACGTCCTACCTTCGCGTCTGATCAACGTCACGGGGTCAGGTGTTCTGCCAGGGCTACTTGCCGAGGAACCTTGTCTTTCATTTGTTCAAATTGCTGAAGATGTACCTTTCCTTAGCCCAAACGACAAGGCGAAGACAATCATATCCACATTCTAACAGTTTGTCGAGTGAACAGAGAGATAAGACTTGTATTCCCCGTGTTTCAGGGTGTGTTGTGGTGACAAGTTCACCGTGTTCGTCACTGATAATGGGATCGTCATGACATGCGGCTCAAGTGACACGGGTTGCCTGGGGCATGGGGACTGGTCCAGTACCCCGCGGCCTAAGCTGATCGAGGGGTTACTAAGCGTGGACGTGACAGCCTTGTCATGCGGTCTTCATCACGTGGCCGTGGTTTGTAGTGATGGCTTGGTGTTCACCTGGGGTAAAGGAGCTGATGGTAGGCTGGGACTTGGCAATGAGGACGACCAGTAAGTATGCTTGGCCCGTAGTCTAGAGGTGCGGGTCATGTAGAAGCTTTCGGAAGATCTAACCCTATAGGATTGATGCACCTCGGTGAAAACAATGGAAACACAAAATAGAACGAGAATACAATAGAACGAGGTGAATGAAAATGAGGTGCTCCAAGCCAATAGCGTTAGATCTTACGATGAGCTGTTACATAACTGGGAGGTGCGGCGGGGGTAAAAAACACGATCGAGTCTAAAACACGATCGAGTGCATGCAAGTATGTACAAAATGAACAATGGTAACCTGTGTAATGAATCGTTAGGTGATCTGAATTGAGTGGCAACAAGATGTAAACACAGTTAGCGGATTTTGTCTATTTGTTTATTTCATTATGTTGCCAGTTTGACCTTGAACCTATTTTCCCAGATGTGTTCCGTGTCAGGTGACCATTGAAGACCCCTCTGTGTCTATACGTGACGTGCGTTGCGGCATTGACGGTACCATGTTCCTGACGGACACTGGATCACTTCTCGCCTGCGGCAAGTATGTACATAATTGTCGAAAATTTAGATGTATTGGCGTTTACTTTGCATTATCGTGGTCACTCTTTTCTATCAACCAATCATGATTTCAACAAAACGCAGCTGTGTATTTAGTGGCCACGTGCTCACCGCGTGATAGTTGTGGTACGTGGCTTGGCTTACAGAGAAGCAAGCCATGTGCTCAATGTGTGATAGTGGTTTTACTTGGCTTGTGATTTGCTGAAACTAAAAACCGTTCAGCTTCAACTTGTAATGTATTTAGTTTATGATTGGCTAGGTATATTTGGTCTACTGTAGCAATTTGAAATTTCCTCTGGAGGACAAAACTTCAAATTCCTTAACATGGGTGGCTGGGCAATTGTGGTGTATTGGTTTATTTAAACGCATCTGAGCTCAGTGTCTCTTCACGTAGAGCCATGCGCTTTCTTGATGTCAAGCTCACTCCTCCTTCCGGCAAAGCTTTGAAAGCCGACGAGACGCAAGCTTCTCGCTGCTCCCGCCCTAACCGTTTCGGGACGTGCGCATCGATTTCTGTTCACCCCCCAAACATTTAGCCATACATTTTGTTTTTGTTTGCCCTATTTTCCCATCTTTTCAATTTTTTCACTCAATGTTTGTTTTCAGTAATGGCTATAACAAGTTTTTCACTCAATGTTTGTTTTCAGTAATGCCTATAACAAGTTGGGTTTGAATACCAGACAAGGTTTCCTGATGCAGATGAAGAATTTGTTGAATAAGGTGAGGCCGTTTTATCGCAGGCGGATGACAATATTTTGGTCGTGGATCTCTTTTTTGCATCCACGAATTGACGCCATCAGTGGCATCTTTGGAAAATGAGGGGGAAGGTGGCGTGAATACTTCAGATTTGTAGGGAAAGGCAAGACTGGAATTCTCACTAGAACGTTTTTCTTTCCAAAGTTATCATATACACCTTTTTGCTTATTTCAATTGTTATTGCTTCGTGCAACCATGTATCGGAAACCTTCTACATCTGCACATTCTGGGGTTTCGTCCGACGCAGGACGATTTGAGCAAGTCCATGAGGAGAGAATGAAAATATTGAGCGATTCCGTGTGAGCTGCGCAGCCAGCGCATTATAGCAGCGCGCGCTATAATGATTGCACGCGCTGCACGTCGGTTGTTGTTTTACATGTCACGCAAGTGCCTTGTATGGCGCGTTACATCCTGTTAAATACGTCCATTGCTAGTCCGGTTTAAAATTGCGAAGAATGCCGCGTCAACGTAACGCCATCTCTTCATCTTCTCGTAGGCTCCAGTTGAGGTGAAGAACACGCCCACGGCCGTCAAGGCGTTATCGCGTTACCGCGTGATAGACATGGCCCTGGGGCCAACCCACAGTGCAGTGCTGGTTGAGCCAGGTCACTTACTCACGTTTGGAGCCAATCAGGACGGTCAGCTGGCAAGTGGTAACACTAAACCACGTGACGCGCCTGCTATTGTTAAGCAGCTTGAGGATCAAACTGTCACGGTAACACATTCTTCTGTATCGCAATCCTCGGTGTCGTGGACGTGTCAGTTGAACATTCAACATATTTAGCGATTGCACCCACTCCTGTCAAATGAAGCAATCACGACCGTGGTTCGATTAGAGGAAAACGCTAAACTTTCTGTTTATAAAGATACAGATAACGCGGGTATGAAACTTTTTCTGAGAACCGCGTTTATAAGAACGTTAAGGTCCGAAACTAGCAAACGAATAATGAGCAGAAAATTTTCCTATTTTTTGCTGTAAAGAAATGCCCCAATTTCGCCCCTTCCAGGCTGAAGTCGATCCTGATCAACAAAACGTGTAGTGAACAAATGATGATCATTGGCAACCTGTGAATCTTGCTAAAAATGTCCTCTCGAAAAAAAAAGAAACATTAAACCCTGTCCGCACGAACATGGGGCGACAAAGAAAGTCTATCTGTGAAACTATTCTTCCCCAAGTAGAGAATTGTCTAACTATGGTTGTACAAATGGTGATGTTTTCAGATGGTGTTCTGTGGCGATGGCTTTACTATGGCGGGTACTAATGACAACACCATTTACTTCTGGGGGTCGCGACCGAACCGTCGGACAAGGAAGAACAGTGAGATCGGAGACAAGGCGGATACCTCGGATACCGCGTCCATTAAGAAACACAAGCGGAACCCTAGCGGAAGCATGAGTATTGTAGCGGAGACAACCTGGACTCCTCTTCAGGGTGGGTTTAATAGTAGTTGAGCACTCTCTTGAAAACACTCCGCCATAAACCATCATGGAACGGCGTAAGCTGTAATCTTTATAATTTTCTGACATAAGATTGAGCCACATAGCCATCGTAGAAATGTAGTCGTTCATACCAGTTTCATTCTTTCTACAAATATTTAGGATAAATAGCGATACTTATCACCCTATTATTCCACAATACATTGCTCGCAAGAAATTGTGTACTGGATTAATACGAGACGTTCGTTCGGATACAGCAGACAGTTGAGACGGTGCAACCTTTTCTGAAATAGGTGTATAAATAGCGACGGCGCGTTTTTGCAAATCAGTCTGAAAATGGTTTTAAGCGAAACCAAAATATAGCTGTAACAATACACCTTAGTTTTATATCGGAACATTATCTCATTCTTGATGTAATACGTCATTAAACTGTGGTTTGATCATTTTTGTCTATTCCTAATCATGATTTCACGGTCTTTCCGACAGGGACGGTCTGTCTAACAGCCAATCTTCTAAAGACTCCAAGAAGCGTCGTGACGGGGTCTTAGAGTCGTCACAGGGTAAATGTGATCAGCGGGCCCGTAAAGAGGGGATGCAGGAGGGACTAGCCATGGCCGCCTCCCAGAAAAGAGGAAGGAAGGGGTACAAGAAGGGAGTAGCAGTCAACTAGACGTCATGGGTAGCTGTACTAGTGTGTTCGAGCAAGCAATGCTCAAACAGGACAGGTAGGCATCAGGGAGCGCCTTTCAGGGAGGATCAGGATCATAGAGAGGGGACGTCCTTGGTGACAATTTTCAAGATCTGCGAGTGACCCTCGTAAGGATCTTGCGAAGTAAATGCTAGGAGAAAGGGAATTTTGAAATTCGAGCTTTCGCTTCAGTCGAAGTCCTTTGTTCACTACCTTCGCTAAAAATGCAAAAAAAGCGTATTTGAATAAACGTGTTTTTGTACCTTCTCGGTCACCATAGGATCAACGTACAATACGTTTTTTTTTTTTTGCAGTAATTTATCTGACGTGGAAAAAAGCGAGGGAAACTCGAAACCCATCCCACGGAACTATATCCGCATGTCCTCGCGCAAGGTTCGACTAAACGGGCATGTAGGCATGGGCTCTCTCAGGATGCATGATAATGAACCTGTTACGACACCCGTAGTGGTCTTCCACTGGGACGCTATTAGTGGTATTGACGAGAATGAGAGCGAGTACCCTGTCTTCCTACAGGTTAGTAGCACACTACGGGGCTATCCCCAAGTCGACATGATAGAGATGCGCATATTTTCGAGGGTTTTCAGTGAGAATTTTTTTAACCCAAATACAGCCTCCGTCTTGATTCATTGTCGTTGCCAGTAGCAAGGAGTGTCAGTAGTGTATGCATAAATAGTGTTCTCGGATTAGTGCTGTCATCGCGTAATATAGCAATCAGTCGGAAAACACAAGACTCCTCTGCCATAGTACCAATGACATCTAATGCCTTGATGGTTACTCACATACAAAGAATATTTTCTCGACTCTAGACACCAGATTAATTGGTCACCGGCCCAACAGGTCCTTCCAAGGTTCGTACGATTTTCATTTCCTTCCTGGAAAGTCCTGGAATGTTAAGGAAAATCCTGGAAAACATCTTAAAAATGTTTCAACTCAAGTGTGGCTGAATGAGTGAGTGTCGTGAATCTGATTTTGGGCTGCAAATTATGACATCAGGCCCCGGTTGTTCAAAAGCCGATTAACTTTAACCCAGAGTTAGGATTTAATCCTGGGTTATCTTCTCTAATCCAGGATTAACTAACTCGGGGTTAAAATGCTGTTTCTCGAAAGAAGGTTAAGTCAAAATTAATCCTGGGTTACTAAACCAGAGTCAACTCAATTTAACTCAAGATTAACCCGGTAAATCCAGTTTTACTGCCAAAAAAAAACTAGAAAATTACACCTCGTGCTCGTGCTGAATAGTTCTAGAATAGTTTTAGTGTAATTACAAGTTTTTCGCAGTGATCATTTCATCTTAGTTTTTTCGAAAGCCTGGCAATAAGACTGGCGCTGAATGGAGAAGTATTCCTTTTCGAAACATGATAAATAATTTAGGAAGCCTAGCCTTTTCATTATTGTCGTTTAGATTTCCTAGCAAATGCCTTCTTTTCATTAGAGTTTTCTGTATCCTCTGTTTTTCAGAGGCCTCTGTGATTCAGTGACTGATCACATTAACATATTTTGAATGGAGCTAATTGGTGTAACAAGTAATTAAACTTCCAAGCGTTGAAATCATTATTCAATATGCGGCGGCGAGATAACAAAAAGACCCTAACACGCTTTTTCCATTGTTTGATACAAAAATTTAAATGTCACGTGACCATTTGGATCGATCAAAACAGCCAGACGAGCGAACCGAAACTGACAAACGATCGATCGAATTTTCGAGGGTGCCGGCAGTTTAGTTATTTCGGTAGTATAAGAGTAGATGTCGAGGCGCGCGTATGGGACCCACTGAATCCTAGAAGGCGTGAAAGACGCACAAGACTATATTCGCTTTGTTTTCATGATAGAGTTTTACTCTGCTTCTTTTGGCTAACGAATTGCAGCCAGCAATTTGGCATATTACTCAGTAATGTCAGCGATACGATCTACGCGATCATCCCTATTTGATACCAACATTATTTTCATCGGTACGTAGATGGATAGACGAAAATGGATGGGAAAGGCAGAGAAACGAATTTCAACAGTATCCCAATGCTGTCTGGACGGTCACAATTCAAATAAACGCCCCCTAACAGGGTGAGTTTAACAGGGATTGTTCTACAGGCGAGATAGAGGATTTTACCGGTCCTGAAATGTGAAAACAGGCAAAAGGCAAATAATTTTAATTCTAGAAAATCAAAGTAATTATGTTACGTTACATTAATTTTATCTGTAAATTGTCATCCAACGCTTTTGAAAAAAATTAAAATTGTCTTGTCACGGTGGCGGGTACATGTTTAGTCCGCGCCCTTCAAATAAACAGGAACATGACTTTCAATCATACGTTCAGCCTCCTGTCTTATCATGAGCCGTTCAGAATTTAAAAACAAAGGATGGCGTCGGATTTTCTCTAATTCGCTACGTACGGCGCATGATTAGACCCGTCAACTGGGTAAATAGAGTCTAGTGATGACGGAATCTCGGCGGGGGGCACTTGGGCCTGGTGGCTGGATATCGCATAATTCTTCCGAAGCTTCATTATTCATACGATCTGCGTTTTCTGTCTTCTTGGTCTCTCTGTTGTTCATGATCAACTCATAGTTCTTGCCCTTTCTTCCCTTCTTGTACCACTCCAATCTCCCCCTCTCTTTCTCAACTTCTCTATTCTCTTTCCTCCATCCTCTTTCTCTGTATATGGGTCTCTCACCTTCCTCTTGTTGTTTCTGCTTTCGGTCCCAACATTTCAGAGCCGACTTCATTACGTTGGTACGGTATTCCATCCCATACCCAGACTTCTTCATCTTAAGGCTAAATTCTTTTCTTTTGGCACGAAATTTTTTTCGCGTCCAGTTTTGCTGCCCGATTTTTTTTCCTAGAACGTGACTGTGCTCGATTTTTTTTCCTGTATTTGTCTTTTTGGGGTTTGAGAATTACTTAAATTTAATTTCGCCGACAAAACGACAGTTGATCACTTCAATAAAGTACGATTTCAAGCTCTCCAGCTATGTTAGCATGTCGCGAAATTGGTATGTTTATAGCATCCGGAACAGTTCGGTTTTTTGCTCACCGGACCGCTTTGTAAAGTTTTATTTTCCTTCTAACTAAACAAAGGCTTGGCTATATATTCAAGACGCCGTCAGGCAGGAAACTTTCCACGAAAACTTTCAATTATTCATCATAGTCCAGTACAATTTTAGTTTGTAAATACTACACCACAACCGATCGCCTTTTATGCGCGCGAAGCTGCTGCAATTTTGGACGTATCAGTTGAAAGTAAGTAAACCTTTATTTACCATTTCCTGACAGTAAATTTACTTCAATTTTGAACAGAATGCTAAGACACTTGGCAAGCGCGCCGACCAAAAAAACATTATATTTATAAAGTCATCAGGTTCCCTAAAAAATAGTAATCAGGAGAGAGTTTAAGAGTGAGCTTGCTCGATTCTTTTTCGCCACCAGCTTTGCTTGCGCGATATTTTTATTCTAGGTCAGAGGCTTGCTCAAATTTTTTTTGGGGGAATCTGAGAATCAAGACGTTATGCACGAGTGATCACAATAGTTCGCCACAATTAAGCGAACAAAAGATCGAGGCATTTGCATAATAGCACAGACCCTCTGTCTTTCACACTTTAGCACAGAGGATACAAAAAAACTCTATTAAGGCAAAGTCCAATCGACTGTTTCAGTGAAGAAAAAGAGACGAAAAGCTCACATTTTGTTTTGTTGCCGTATGCTGCCACAACACCTATCATATCGAAATCTCAACTTTGTTTGCAAAAAAATCGACTGATTTTATTCATAGAAAACTTATCAATGACATTCTCGACTGATTCTCGACTTACGATCTGCAAGAGGACCTCTGTTTTCGTGTAGCTTGCCTTGGCTTTCGAGTTTTCAACCCGCCAACTTGTTTTACAGAAGATCCTTCTTCGCCACTTTTTTGGTACGAGAAATGCTGGCAAAACATAGCTAAATATATATAGTTGTCACCACCAAATTGAAGCTACAGTTCCCCTCTTATCTTTTCTGCTGGGCGAAAGATAAACCAATAAAAAGAAAAGCTATAATGTGTGGTTTTCTTTAGAAACACTGCCAGTTTCCAAATTGCAATCGTTTTGTGAGAGAATCACGTGGTACTTTGGATTCATGCCATTCTAAAATTTGGAAGTGTCACGCAAGGGTATTATAATAGTTTGTTTTTGTTAATAGAGTAACGTTATAGATCTTGCGATCGGCTGCAGATGACTTCGAAAGACTAATTGTTTTTGAAAGTTTTTTTTCCCGGCCACAGTTATATAATTCTCCACGCACTCTTCAAGTTTAAATGATTTGCAAGCTTTCAAAACAAAACAACTTATTTTATTACACTCGATAGCCTGAGGTCAGACCCAAAAACCTCGGCAAACATGTATAAATACATTTTCAATAATAATTAATGACCCAATAGTCACGTTGTCCTCTTTTCTAGTGTCATTCTAGTGTTTTATTCTACCGCTGATAGCCCAGTTAAACCTGGATTAGCGATTTAAACCACCCCAAGAGGTGTGTTAAATTTAACCCTCGATTTGCCGTATTTTAAACCCGGATTAAAGTTAAACCACTTTCTAGCAACACCACTAGCGCGCGTGCTCAAATTTAATCCTGGATTAAACCGGATTAAATTTAATCGGCTTTTGAACAACCGGGGCCAGTACTGTTTTCATACTGCAGCAAGAGTGAATAGAAAAGAAAGCACGTTAATTGCCGTAGATCGATCCAATATAGTAAAATAGCTTTCTTTTGAAGGGCGTATGTTTTTTTTAGGGGTGGGGTTGGGGGGGGGGGGGGCATAAAAACTCCCGGAAAACTCATGGAAACTAACTAAAGGCCTCCTGGAAAATCCTGGATTTTTGTCATTCAGAAAGAGTACGGACCCTGTCCTTCAGTGTATATACATTATACACCTCCTCGTGCCTCTTTAAATGAGTTGGAACAGAGATTGAGTTATACGAGCTGCCGATCCCCTGCCTGTACATGTGCCCTCCCCGTCACCTTTGCACGTTCCCATGACTACGTCTGTATTTCTCACTCCTTTCCGCAGGATGTTAGTGGCTATGGCGAAAATGTGTTCATCCAAATAGAACCACAGCACCCCCGCCGCGCAAACGTTCTAAGAAGAGATCCTCCAAGAAAGAGAAGAAAACAATCACTAGGAATATGGAACGTACTTCCAGGTAAACATGGCTGGCTTTAAATACCTACCAGAATTATGGGAGGGTATTATGGGTGGACACAACACCTCGATCAGGAAGACAACGTTGGCCTTACAAAACAACTGTCTCTTCAACAGAACAACTAATATAAATTATTATATGAGATAGTTTCACCGTAAACTATGGGGAGTTATACTTACATTGTCGAATTTCCTAGCCAACGGCCAACCCTATTTCAGGGGGGGGGGGGGTTGGCTTCTTCTGAAATGCCAGACAGTTTGTCTTGTTTATTCAGTGCTCTTAGGGTATCCATAAGGTAAAAGTGATTTGAAAATTGTTGATACTAAGCATCACATCACGGAAACATTTCGCGTCGACTTGTACGGCTATGTGGTTCTTGTTTGGTCACCCTTTGGTCGAAGCTGATGGTAAATCAAAGAATGTCGCCAAACTGCGATTTCAAGAAACCATTATTTCTTTTCACGTGATCTGGCGACGCAAGCTGGCAAAAGAAACTGTGAAGACATAAAACATCTAAAATCCATGTTTTTTCTTGATTCACAGTTCTGTACGTGGCGTTCCTCTTGACTCATCTCTTGGGTCCAGCTCTTCAGAATTAGATACTCTCGGAGAGGTAAGGTCAGCTCGAATGCGTCTATTGCAACTGCACTGTACTTTCAGAATATCAGATGCTTTCCTGCACAAGAAAACTAAGATCTGACTCACAGGGCCCGAAATTCACGCTTTATCAAGTCGACAGTTGGCTGGTCGCCAAAGGAGTTGTCCTAGTGACGTTGTTGTACCAAATCATGTCGGCGATGGTAATTGGGGATGAAAATTAGTCGCCAGAGATAAATCAAAGCTATAAGCTATCGCCAACTCGTGGGTAATGAAGAGTGAAGAGGGCAGGGGAAGGCTCTCATATTGAATGGGTGTGGTTGCTCATTTAAAAAACACTGAAATTTCCCGGAAAAAATCCCGGGGGGAATGGGGGGGAACTTAAATATTTTTGGGGCTGGGGTGCTCGTCGTACCTTTTAGGGTTTAAAATTAGGCCTCTGGTGCCTTTTAGAAGTAAAATTTGAAACTTTAAATTTTTTAAAGATAGGTACCAGTTAGGGGCCCGTTCTAGCAAATCACGCTTGTCTGAAGCCTGAATTCAGACGTATTTTCGCTCTAATAAATACAAGAGAAAATTACGAGGCAAAAATCGTTTTGTTGGTACCTTTTTAGGGTAAAATCGAAGTTCCCGACGAGCACCCCAGCCCCAAAAATATGGGTACCCCCCCCCTCCCCCCCGGGAAAAAAATAACATTCTGTCTGTGGAAACGGACGGGTATAAGCCAGTTCCAACGTTTAAATTTTGAATCCAGCAGAGTTAAAATTAATTATTGCTGAATATTAAAATCGGGCGTTTTCAATCCACAGTGTAAGTGTATGAGCTAATTGGAGCTTCTGCCCCCAACTTTTGGCGCGATTTTGAAAGCTGGATTTTTCCTTGAAAGTGAAAAAAACCGGCCTCAAAGTATTTCAATATTGTTCTCGAGAACATCATTTTTACCTAAGGGTTTTAAAAAAGAAAAAGAAGAAATGTGTTGACCTCAAGGTTGAACTCCGCGGACGTCCGGCACTAGAGGTCGAAGAATAGGGACAATAACATGACTTTTGCAACTATATGCCCGACAAAAGTCATGTTATTATCACTACACAAGGCCAAATATACAAGTATGATAGTGTTCGTCCAACCGAATTGAATACTGTAAGCTTTAAGATATCGTTCACAATTATTTCGCCCGTTGAGATTACAAACTTAGGTTAATACATGAAACAAAAAGAATCACAACTTTTAAAAGCACATAAAAATCTACTCTGCTAGCAGGGTAATAAGAATGCCAAAAGGCAATACAATTGAAAACATGGCAAATGTTTTTAAACTGTTTTTTTGTAGGCTTACTTCTAGTCAGCTCTCGCCATCCCTCCCGTCCTCGACCCGCGAAACGAAAGCACACCAAAAATCAGATAAGAAATTCAACCAATATCTCCGGAGCCCTCCATTTTTCGTCGGTGTTCTGTCCGTGGCTGTCGAATTAAGTACTGTTTCCCAGACTGATAGCGAGTTTATGTTTCGGTTCCACAATATTTTCTTTTCTAGTAAACAACTTGTTCGCCTTCGCTTCGAACATGAGACTAAGCTTGTTGTTGTGAGGTTTCGGCTCACCGGTGTGATTTGGCGATGAATCGCTGCTTAATTCCTGTTAGAGTACTCGGCGTCAAGGCTTCCCTTTCTCTGTTTTAACTTCGGCGTAGAATTTCCGTAGAATTTCACTTATGACTTGTCTTGTTTTACGATGGTAAAATCGACAACACGTTTCGCTTGTGCCTGTGGCATCATTTCCTAAGTTCCTTATTCCCCACTCGGTCGCTTTCTTTGTGTTTTTTGCTTGTTCATTTAGCTAACTGATCAACGTTCAAGTCTGAGTGTTGGCTACTGAGAGTGAAATACGGGGTTTCTTCCAATTCCATTGCGATAAAGAAACGAGAGAAAGTTAGAAAAACTCGCCGAAAATTTTTCACCGAGTGAATTCCCGCTACAAACTCGCACTAAAATGGTATCCGCGTGAAAGTGGATGGGGACGGAAAAGAAAAGCGAATGTTTCGAGGGGAGGGGTAGGTAAAATGAACACATAACTTAACAAATGAACACATAACTTAATCAACATAATTATCCTAATTATGCTAATGTAGAAAAAGCTAACAATGAAAAGCTAACAATGGAGTGAGTGACATCGGGTCCCCACTACAACTCGGGGTTACCATAGTAACCCACGAGTTAAAAACTAGTCGCATGGTCAACTGTATAGGTCCCAATGTCGAGCCCTGAGTAATACGGTGTCTAAACTGTATTACGATGTCTAAAGGTGGTGTTACACGGGACAACTTGCTACAAAAACCTTTCACGATATGATGCGCGGAAAGTTGTTGACTTCGAGTCATTCGGCAACGGGCATGTTACACCAGACAACTTTTAGCGCAACAACAACTGGCAAACGACCGTTAAAACAACTTTTAGCGCGAGCTGCTGACGAATTTCACGATTGCCTCGCTTTCAGACAGAAACGCTGCGTGGATAGTTGTTACACATGTTAATCCTTAATTTCTTTTCGTAGATTAGTGTGTATATATTATAAATAGATCACTTCGATTGCATATTTTTATTGTATTGTATTTTAATCCTATTTTACTGCGGGTCACAACTTCATTAGTCGATTACGCTATTTAGTGCCACCCTCTTCAGATATTCGTCATTTTGTTGTTCCCAGGTGCACTGTTGCGCGGAAAGTTGTCTCGTGCCATATATTACACGGTAAACAACGTTTCGCGCAACAACTTATCGCGGAAAGATTTTGCTGCGAGAGTTGTCCCGTGTAACGTGATTAAAAGAGTCTCTGTTGACGGATGTTTGCTAAACATTTCAGGTTCCCACGTGGCTAAAGAACGAGCTAAAAGAGGGGATTATGGCGTCGATACCGATAGACGATGATGCCGATAGCGAGGAGGAATCGGACAGTGAGATAAATGAGAGTGAAATGGACGAGGATAGCACGGCGGAGGGACCGGAGAAGGCGAGCAAACAACTGCATAGGACGAATACAGGTAGATATGACATACTGAGAGCGGACAAATGTAGACACCGGCCAATCAAGATAGACACGGTCAGGGATTTTTCATGTAGTGAGAGGACCTAGAAAGAGCGGATTTCAGATGAATATCGAAAACTGAACGCAAATTAAATTCACATGGCCAATCAGAAACGAAACCCATTCAACATCTGGCCAATCAGGGAAGGGAGTATGCACGACTTTCGTTTATTCGTGATCCAAGAAAACAAGAGACACTTTGTGCTTGTTTTTTCTTCACGTTCTAATTGGCTAACTAAAGAAAGATACAAAGGGTCATTCCATCTTTAGCCGCACTTTTTTCTTTAGTAACCCCCTCGGAAATTCTTGCTCTACCCCCTCGGAAATATTATGAAAGGTCAATTTTTCGAAACGTCCTTGAAAAGGTCCTTAAAAGTCCTGGAATTTTAAAAACCGTAAAACGTGGGAACCCTGTATTATTGCACCCCCTCGGAAGAACCTACAGAAGAGCCTTTTTTCGATTTGACCCCCTCGGAAAAGGCCATTTTGCTATACGGGAAAAACTGTTCTGTAGGGGGTTGCAGATAAACAATGTAATGACCCAAAACTGTAGAAACGATATATTTTCGACAGTCATCTGAAATCCGCTCTTTTAGAACGGCAAAACAGTGAGGTTGATTGATTCGATCTGTTTGTTACCACCGGTACAGTACTTGTAGACATCTGCTATCGAGCAGATCAATAGTATATACTAATAATATTTATTATATGGATGCTAGTGTTTTACCGGAAACTAAAACACTCGTATTTCCATATCTTCACTAGTGAAAATCCTGTATATAAAATTTCTATAACGCCTATAAGTTATGTCCTAAGCGCTTTGCAACAATGGATAAGGAAAAGGATGACGAATAACAAAATAATGATAATAATAATAAAAAATAAAATAAAATAAAAAACATTAAAAATGTACAAGGAATAAATATATGACTAAAAATTAACAAAAAAATCCAAAAATTTATAGAAACTGGATTGAACAACCTTTGTGAAATTATAAGCCATATGCCGCTTTTAAAAGATGAGTCGACTTCAGACTAGATTTAAGGGTAGGTATTTGTTATACCGGACGGACGGACAAATAAAGCAAGCAGCACTAGAATATAGGTCGATATTTTAAACTCATTTTTGTAAAAATTTTTTGTAAATTGAGCTTGTAATTTTTTATTTTAGGTAGATATTTTGAACTCATTTTTATAAATAACTGTTTTAACTATTTAAGATTAGACTAACCTTCTGCTCAGGGTCGTGATTCTCTTGGTCTTCCCCAGACATTCAGAGCTATGCCAGCCGTGCCTTCACGCAAGACGAGAAAAAAGACACCCTACGCAAGTCCGTGTCCGAGACTATGATCGTGGGTGGCGTTGCTATAGCAACGACTATAGGCGCTGATATTTCTCTGAGTGTGAACGCGAGTGCGGCTTCGCTGAGTCACGAGTCCGAGCCCGGGAGTAAGGAGAATGTGAAAAAGGTAAGAGAAAAAGATTACGTAAAATATACTACTTATCGTAGGTATATCCTTTTCACAGTCAATGGCGAGCCATAGAATTTGTATGTATTTGGTTATTTATTCATGTGATCTGAAATGGGAAAACATTACTCCCACGCCAAATACGTCTATTAGCGAGAGCACGAAATTTGTTGTCATCAAATAGACCCCTTTACTTGGCGGTCATGTTTTTTTCGTAAACACCTAACCTATAATTTCTTCCCACATGAAACCGTTTTTATCAACCCTATACATTATGTTACCTTTCTCAACCCAGATCCTCTCCAGCTCCTCTTCCTCAGAACTGACTTCAAGAGACGCGTATTCCAACGACTTGAGCATCTCGCGCGTGTTCCCACGACCCGCGAGTAGTCCCGCAGGACACCGGCGTACCGCCTCCGAGGGTCAAATGATGGTTGACAAGGGCCTGGTTTCGCCTGATAGTGGCGTGGAGGTGACAGCACTCGAGAAATCGAACAGTTCCAGCGAGGGTACGGATCGCAGCGCAGTCAAAGTCACATCGCTAGAGTACGTACACATAAGAACCCTGCACTGAATCACTGAACCTGTACTCGCCTTGTCTTGCCTTTTTAGTACGTTTTAAACAGGCGAACGTAGAACTAAACGCCGTTATATAAAGGTTTTTCGGTTTTTACAATTGTAATAGCGGAGTCAAAGTCACATCACTAGAGTAAGTACACATAAACATGTATCATGCACTGAACGGAGGTACTCAGCAGTGGTGTGCGTTTGTCTTGCCATTTAAGTACGTTTAAAAGGCAAACGTAAAGCTTATCGCCGCTATATTAATTTTTTTACGAATGTAACTGTATATCAGTTATATGTGATCATTTATTGCCATTTACACATTGAGTCATTGAGTACGCCATATCAAATTATTGTCTCGAGGTTTTCTCTGTTTATCGCTATTCAGGTCTCCTTGTACATATTATTCAAGTTTCATTTTTCTTGAGTTACACTGTGTTGACTAATTGAGTTTGCCTCCATGTCAAGAACAACTCGAATTTCATAACCCGTTTTAGTCAAGCGTCTTAACTGTCATAGAAACGTTGTCTGCTTTGAATATTTTCTTCTATCTTGTTTTTTAACCATGCTATTTTTTTGTCCGCAGTGTCAAGCGAAGGGCTGGGTAAGTTAAACTAGTTGTAGCTCTCGCTAAAAGTGCCAACGAGCAATAGAACAGTGAGTCATATTTGCCCTTTTGAATAATATCAGTTCCCCTGACTCACTGCTAGCTGCGCCCTGATTTCATTTGGCCGACTATAAGCCACTTTAGAGACAAATATCTATCTCTAGATTTTATACATGTAAAGGATGCATTCCATGAGCACATGAACAAGCTAAATCACTGTCATAGCAATGATGTGTAATAATAACAGCGCGAGAAATATACACAAACATAGCATCGCGGCGTTGGCTACACGGGCGCACTTCAGAAGTAGACAGGGGTCAAATAGTAGATTTCTCTTCTGATACTTATAGTGCTATAAGCATTGGTTACCACTTGAAATCCTGGCACGTTGATTGGCTAGTGGTTACACCACTCTGAACTCGAGAATTTTCTCCTCGCACGGCTCTATAATGCTGCCGCCTCGCAGCCTCGCCTCTTGGCTCGGCTGCTCGTTGGCAACAAACGTTCTACTTCAGGAACAGAACTGATAATCCGCATACGAACGCTATGAAGTTGTTTGAGAGGTCGCGAGCTATGTGAAGGATATCACTTAACGTACTCGTGTTTCGCTTGCAGGCCACCATCCCCAGCCCCTCCACGCTCGCCCAAGGGTTCGGTAGGCACTCGGCCATCCGAGAGGCCACACGATCCTCGGAGACCAGTCGGACGCGCTCGGTTCAGTCACGCTGGTAGTCGTAATAGGTCGGGGTAAGTCAACTGGGATCATACAGTCTGGTCAATATTCAGCGTCTGGCGTGTCAGACTAGAGCTGTATTTTTTTATCCTGATGTGAAAACATTTATTCAGGTTGTTTGATGGTGGTTCTCCTTTTTATATTTTTTAAGTGAGCTTTACTTTATTAAAATATACACTTATTTTCGAAACTATTCACAGACACTCTTCTTTATTTCCTAAAGCTTCTTACCGCTTAGCTACGCTGAAATCTAGATGTTCTCGTTTTCTCTTTTTTTTTAAATTTATGTTTGATACATAATGGAGTTGTTCCGCCTAGGAACGTTAGAGATGCAAATGAGGCGAGCCTTTTGTTTCCTGTTGACCAGAATCAATTGGAAACAAAAGGCTCACTTCATTTGCATCTCTAACGTTCTTACGCGGAACAACTCCAACATTTACCACCCCAAACTGGAAACCAGCTTTTTTAACTTATCTTTGTGAAATTAGTTGTGTTTGGCCAGCGTGTCAAAATCAATGTATGTAAAACAAAAGAGACTATAAGGTGGTTTCGTTGAGAATTGCTGTAGAAATTCCTTTTGATTTCGTTAAACATTTTTGTTTAGAATTTCTAATTCTACAATTCTCCAGTCATTTTCAAAAAACTTGTAACAAGACTAATCAGTGGCATTTGAGATACTCCGATTGTTGTTTACGACTCTAGCTTATCAAGAGCTTATTTTAAGCGACAAAGTTTCTCCGAAACGGATTATTCAAAGAAAGCGCTCCTCTTATCTGCCCCCGTGCACCTGTTATATTTGTTCAAATTCATTTTTGGCAGAACCTGTTTCATATGATCATACTTTTGAAGACCTTAAGGTTGCCCATGGCTAATTTGCCAGAAACACAACCTAAAAGTAAATCGCCTCATTTGCTTAGAAAGACAAAATGTCAGATATTTTTTTGCGAACGTGATAAAGGGCTCTTCGTACAAAATACTTATTATGATATTTGCTAAGAATGTTGTATGTTCCATATGTACAGGAGAAGAAAAGCATATTTTAGGAGTTTTAAATACCGTTTCCGGGAAACGTCACCCCAAACCTATAAACTTGAAGCGCAAAGGATAATGGGGGCACCTAAACTGCTACTGTTTGATCTGAATTCAGACAGTTTTCGCAACCACAGGTAAAATCATTAAATTTCAGCACATTTCTAAACATGTTTGTTTCTAATATTTCACAGAAAGTCAAATAAATCTTTACCATACTCCCTAGCGCACCAAGCTTTGCTGCTTATTCCAGTGACAACGCATCCCGGAAACGGTATATGAAGACTGTGAATTTTGAATTTAAACGGGAAATTGGTACTTTGAGAGTGTGAATGTTGGTTTCAGCCATCTTTATTTTGAAAGAGAGGACATAATTTGTCCCTAAACATGCCATCTAATAGGCCATTTGCAGCTGAACAGTCATGTGCTTGTTATTTCGCTACGAGACAATGAAAAGACGCGTAGATTCCAGGGCAAATCAACCGAGCATGACTGGAGGGCAAACAAACTTTTAGTGGCTTGTTTACGAAATCGGAAATAAGTTTAACTGATAACGTCGCATATTCGAAGTTAATTGACCTCCTCGGCTTGGGCGTAATGTTTTGCCCATTCAGATCACGTGGCATTCCCATGAGTGTTCTCTCTCTTTGTTTGGAATGATGTCCATATTCATATATCCTTCGGTGCGTAGCAGAAAAAGAAAGAGAGAATACTCATGGGAATGCCACGTTATCTGAAATGGGCAAAACAAATGGGCAAGCCGCGGAGGTCTATTGACCAAGTTCTTTATGATCAAGTAAACAGATTATGATCAGATACGTTTCAATTTTTTTGCTCTCCGGTACAACCACGTGACAGACGATCCGCAATACTTTCCCTCCAGCAGTGGGCCTTTATTACACGCTCTCCAGGCTGTAGATTTTTATAAAGAACGAAGATTTATTGTATTCGTGTGGACGGTCGAAAACGCAGGTTTTCAAATACGATGACGTCAAAGGGTCCAGTGCACTTGCTTTTCGAAGGGCGCATGCGCTCGCATCCCGCGCAGGCTCATTCTCGAACCCAGAGCTCCCCGGCTCGTAACCTCGCGGGGGATGTTCTGGTGACAGCCACTGACGGATGCGCGAGATTTAATACAGAGCCGCTGAGAGAAAGACCTTTAAGCGCATGCTCCAACGCTCAAAAACAGCCAATCAGCGACGGCCCTCAAGTGGATGTACCCAGAGCCTCCCCTGCGAACAGACGAGCCGGGGAGCTCTGGGTACGAGAACGGTCTGTGTGCATACGGAGAAAACAAATATCCGAATACCTGTGGACTGGCCGCGCCGTGGAGCCTAAAGCTGGTGTTCTGTCCAATTTTAATGGTTTGAGAGTATGGCTTGTTGACGTACGACAGCACTAGATGTCCTGGTTCAAAGCCAAGTTGCTGTTTTGGAAATCCATCATCTTCAATCCGATTTTATCATTTTGTCATTTGTAATTTTTTACTTTTCTTAAGTTTTCATGGGAACATAATTTAAAAATTCCCTCGCACAGAAACTAGCTTCAAAAATGTAAATGTATGCGAATAAAAAATCAGGTTTTTGAGGTTGGGTAAATTTCGGCATAATTACTAGGTGTGGCGAATGGTGGTTCGGAAAATGAAGGATCTTGCGAAATTTTTCCCCAGAAAGTACCAAAACTGTAGAGATTACATGGCTAATGCTAGCTAATAAGAGACTCTTGCGATGAAATTCACTGTTAATAGAGATCATTTATACTCAGTACGAACTCTGGACCCTTACTGTATATGAGTACACTTGTTTCATTGCTAGTGTTTACTGTGCGACTACGTCAACCGGGCCATCCTGTAAAAAGTTTGTCATTCAGAGATTAAAACCATTTAATACCTGCAATGCGCTTGGCGATGAGTAAGCAAGTGTGTTGAAGTTAATTTCTGCTCATAGTTTCACAAATTTTAGAGAAAAGCGAATATTTCGATGTCTGAGATCTCGAGAAAGTCAAGATCCTTTGTTTTGTACTCGCTTTCTGATTGGCTAACTTCTTACAAAATTGCCAGGTTGACCTAGTCGCACAGTAAAATGCTGGATTTTCGACTGCGAGTTCCTTTAAATAATGACCAATCTTACATAATGTATCTAGAAACCTCCGTTGTGCGTCTTTTGCCGAAGGGGCTTTCACCATGAATACATCAATTTCAGCTGAAAGTCAAAATAAGCATTGTTGATTTCATACTTCGCGATTAGTTTGCACCAAATGTTACCGGGGCATAGGTGCGCGCCTTGCTAAGAAAGCATACACTATCTGCCGAAGAGCCTTAGGATTTTAGAAGCACTGCTTTACCCGATACTGGCTTATCGTTACTATAATATGAAATCATTTATCATCCAAATTCCATTAATGTTTTCCTATCGATTCTTTCGGCACTCTACCCTTGCAATATTACATCTGTTGATCTCGCCATTTCGCTATGTAGATTAAATATTCCATACTCTTGAAAAGTTGCAGATTCTCTCCCTGCTATTAATTCCTATGATGGGTGTTTTGATTACGCTTCGGATGTTTTCAACTTATATTTACGTGTTCGGAAGTCTCTAATGCTTTCGTATAAGATCAACCCACATCTTGTTAGCCCTCTGACTCGAATTCGCCGTCTAGATTAAACGCGTAATAAATATGGAAATGCAGAGTAACGAGAAAATTGTGTTATCCAGTTGCTATGTTTTAATCTACTTGTGTTGTTCTATATGCGCGCGACTGATAGCAAGAGGTTCTGTTTGCTCTCTTTGCCGATGAGCGCTGTCTCGTTGCATTTGCCAGAGATGTCTTGACAAGACGAAAGGTAGTTTTTATAATGCTACATTTATTAGAAACTATAACAATATTTAGTTGTTTCATATGCTTACATTCTCATTCATAGAAATTTGTCATGCAGTTTCTGTAATTTTCCATTGTCGCGGACATCCATTGTTGTCTTGCTCTATGTTTTTTCGCGTTTATTCGAGATGTTGGTCCTCAGTTTAGCTGATTTTGATTTTCCTGTATTTCACCGCGAATACTTGACAATGCCATAAATTATATTCGTCTATTGGCATACGAATGTCGTAACTGCATTTATGTATATTTAAGGTACACAAAAAATTCACTATTTATTTTAGGTTGAAATGCGGTCTTACAATATAGAAACAGTTTTTTTTCCAGTTTTGACGATGTTTTCTATGTTTTCTTGATTTTATCGAACATCAAGCCAGATTGTAAATCGACTGTAAACTAGAACAAGGAGGAAAATATCCTTACAGGGGCGTACATGTAGGTTGTTCTACTGTTTCAAATATCATTCACTGGATATTCAGGGACCTGACGGCTCGGCTCGGCCGACCATTAAACGTTTTCCTTAGATATCAGTGGCGACTAAATCAAGAATTCCAGTCGTCAATAGCAAATTGTGATCGCCAGATTAACATGAGTTATTTGATAATCACATTATTTCATGCCGACTTAACGAATACAGTAAAACCCGCGTGTAAGAACCTAGGAATTTAAGAACCTGCTGGCAGAAATTTGCCATTTTAATACTCCAAACTATAACAACCTGTTTAGCCAAGCAAATTCAAACATGTTCTTATATGCGAGATTGATCATTTTCATGTAGATGCGTGTATACAGCACATGCGTGTATACAGCACATGCGTGTATACAGTATGTAATGTACTCCGTTTTTCATATTTTATCTTTTCCATTCTAGTCTTTGTTATTTTATTTATTTAGTATTCATTTATCGTACAGCTCTTGTTGAAAAGATTCATTGCATATCCATTGTTTAGTAAGCGTTTCGTTTGACTTTGGCAATATTAATGTGAAAAGAATGCTTATAATAAAGGACAAACCACATGTTGGTAATCAACAACCATTCCTTTTCTTGTGAAAAAAAGATATCTTAGACACGAAAAACAAAAAAAAGCACCAGGATTGGAAAACATTAAGCACACAATCAGGACATTGAGAAAAACAATATTTAATAAAACCCCACTTTTCGGCGCATCCATTACGCCATTATCAAGAGAGGACAATATTTTTACAAACTTTTTACAAATTTTCCTACTGAGGAACCTGTCCTTCTTCATTCTGATTGGTCTATTGTCGTTGATATTAAATCATCTCAAGGAAGCCGAGAGCTATATCCTACCGATAGCCCCGGTGGTATATACTGCCTTCCTAGAGGCACAATCTAGTACAATGTAGTTCTTGTTTTATACCTCGAGAAAAGTATGTCGATACATACAGAATAGTTCTGGCTTTTTGCATCTCATCGTTCTTGCATCTAATGGACCTTGCAATCAACTAATTCCCTACCAAGGTACAAATAAAACGTCCAATGTGGGACCACAGATGGATTCCCATCTGAAAGTATGGGATCCCACGTGTTTTTTAAGACAGGTCATTTTAGAGATTCGAGCAATTCTTTGCCAAAAATATTGTTACTAAAAAGTTTGATACCTATTGCCTTTATTTTGATGTGATTATAAAGGTTCCCATGAAAGAAATAAGCAGTGGTAGTTCCGCCAACAAAATTCTCATGGAGACCCGTAGAAACTGAATTTCAAAGTTTTCTAAAATAATACAGGAATGTGTATAGGATCGCCATTGGCAAAGATTTTTTCATGCTTAATGCAACATTTCTGTCAACTTTGAATTTTATTTTCTCAGGTTCCCATGAGAATTGTATCAAACGATCACCTTTTTAACTTTTTAGTAACAGGATTTGTAACCGCTTCGTGTTCAAATTGCTCGAAGTTCTAAAACAATCTGTCTTAAAAAACATCCAGTGTGGTATCCTACGTATCCCATTTTTTCTGCCTTTACCCTTTGTACAAAGAGAGGTACCTGGAATTATTGGAATCCAGGCCACCTGGGCTTCCATGTGTAAGTTGGGATCCCAGCTGGACCCCAACTTTGGATCCCACATGGACGGGATAGATGGGATAGATCAGATACCTGGCTCTACCCCGGTGTATAGTATAGTTCACGAGTTGCGTCACAAAGCTTCTTTTGTTTAGTAGAGCGAGTCATGATGAAATAAGAACTAAACACAAAGGGATCTTCTGGGAATGGTTCTTATACCGAGGTAAACCGACAGAACCCAAAAATGGCAAGAATTCTACCCTAAGGTCAGGTAAAGTCAGATAAGCTCGATTCTTTGCATAGAGAATCCTTATACAATAAGAAACAAAACAGAAATGAGTATTTTTTCTAATTGATCCGTCTTTAAGATATCAGCTGCTAAACTTTGGTTACTGCATCGTTTTATGGCAAAATTTGTACAATTCTAACAAAAAATGTCAAAAAGTGCTGCAGCAACCAAAGTGTAGCTCCTCATATCTTAAAGACGGATCAATTAGAAAAAAATACTCAATTCTATTTTGTTTCTTATTGTATAAGGATACTCTATGCAATGAATCAAGCCTATCTGACTTTACCTGACCTTAGGGTAGAAATCTTGCCAGGTAAACCCAGATACCTGGGATGTCAGGTTTCTACCTTGGATCATAATTCCTGGGATTCCAGGTTAATTGTGTTTTACATGGGAAGGTTCCATATTTAAACCAGCATAGCTGAACTTGACTAGCCTGTATAAATATCGATAATACATACATATATATATTTCCCTTTTTTCAATACTTATCCTAGAAACGGCTAGCATATATTAGGTGCATTTTTTACATTTAATTCCCATTGTTATTGCCAGGCAATTGTGTCCTGTTTATCAAGTTTATACTGTCTATGTTCTTGTTAGGCCATCTCGTCCTGGGGATGATAAGAAAATGGGAACAGACTACAAGTCGCTCAAGTCCAGGCACGAGCAGGTCGTGATGGAGCTGCAACGAGAATCCCAGGAGGCTCAGGAGGCGCTTAAAGACCAAGTGCAGCAGCTACGAAAGGCGAAAGAGGAGGTAAGAGGCTCTCAGGTACATGTGAAATCAGACTTTACCATGCTGCTTGGAGTAACAAGTCTGGGAAGCCGACAAGAGGGCAAAGCGCGTACGTGTTAGGGAAACAGGAAATGCGACTGGGTTTGGGTATGATTTTGACCGCTTTGCCGTATGAATCCTGAGACCTGTGCGTGAAGATATACGGGGTGATGGGACAGATGAAATGTCAAATCACAATAAATCGTTGTTGACACTGGCAAGAAAATCGACCAAACTGCAATAGTCGCACACTGCTCAAAAACTATATAAATATACCTAAAGAAATGATAAGGATTGAACGAACTCATCTACTCACCTTCCTAGGTATAGGTGTTGAAGGCCGAGACATTATCTATACGCTAAGCTAAATCATGTTCTCACTAGCTCCTCTTAGCCCTGTCGTTGAGCCCCAATACACAAACCTGGTGGGCGGGTTTTGTTGGAAAATATTCACCTTGAGCTAAGTCTTGAGTGACAGAGCGGAAATGACCAAAATGGCACAGAAACCAAAGTTTAAAGCCTAATATCTCCAAGACGGATCCATAATAGAAAAAAGTTATTTTTGATATTTTGTCTTGTCATCAGATAAGGAGTCAAGCTTATCTGAGTAAACCCGACCTTACTATTTGAAATTTTGTGATTTTAGCAGGTCACTTCCGCTCTGTCGCCGGGAGTGCAAATGAGCTTGTAAACTAATGATGTCAATTTTATCTTTGACGGCATTCTACACGAGCCATGTTTTTTTATTTGTCAAACAAAAGCTAGACATGCTAGCTTTTCAACAAGGATACTTGTCAAAGAAAAACTGTCAATTTTGCCTCGTCTACACGAGCAAATAATAAAAATTGGAAAACATTACTGGCGCGTCTACACGGCCAAGTTTCCTTGTCAAGGACACATTGCTCGTGTAGACGGCGCTTTAATGTTCACGAGAGGGCGAGGCTCGGTGCTGTACCGTGATCTTACCATGTTCCATGCTTTTTGTCATACGAAATGTGCTCCATCGTGATCGTAACGCGTTGCCTTTGCTTGTCAGAGCGAGAGACGACTGACGGAATTCCACGAAGATGAGCGAAAACGAATGGAGTGTTGGAAGACTCAACAAGAACAAGAAACCAAAGTAAATAATGTGGAGTATGATGGATTTTGTTACCTTTCTAGCAAAACGACACTAAAACGTTATGTCAATCCAGCACCGAAATGAGGCTGGAACGAGTCTGAACATGTTTCCGCCCTAGTGTGGACGCACTAATAATGGCGGTTAGTGTAGTACACGTGAGAGACGGGACCTTTGCAGTTTTACATACTTATTGATATGTGCTGATGTTAGAGATGTTGGAGAAAACGCATCCGACACCTTGTCATCGATTGTTTAGAAACAAAATATCCGGTAGGACCGGGTGTTGGTTCCCCGACCTCCCACACAGCTCACTTAGAGGCTTTTCGTTAGAGCATGGGGAAACCCCTGCATAGTCTGCCTTTCATAGTCTGCCTGAGTGTATTTTTGATTTTGAACATTACAGCATTTTGAACATTTTCTTTTTGTATCTAGGAACGAGAGGAGAAACTACAAGAAGAAGTGCACAATCTCAAAGACGAATTACTCAAGGTACCATCCTAAGATAACCACTGCTTTCTATTAGACACAGCTGGTTATTGATCGTAAGTTATTGTTCTCTTTCCTCAGCAATGCGGCAAACTGCAGGATAATTACAACGTGGTGATATCTTTACAGGAGCAACTAGCGCGCATGCAACAGGTATAGATTTGTCTGGCCTACTCACCCTGTCCATAATGCACCAGCTTTATTTTCGTCAGTTTAGCGCATTTTACCGTACAAACAGAGCTGTGCATTAGGTCGGTATTTCTGATGCAGTAAATCATATAAACAACAAAGCAATGGATTATGGGAATGGCGAGTCGGCCCCTTTAAGCCTGGTTTCCATACAGCTTATCTGTCGTATCAGTCAACCGTTAAACAAAAGAATAATTCCAATTTCCATTGTTTCACGGTTGACTGATGCGACAGATAAGACTGTATGGAAACGACGACGTATCACTAAAATTCGTCTACTTGTTTGTTCATATGTAACAATAAGTCGCTGAAGGCGACGTGATAGTCACTGACACGATTTCGAGGTGACTATTTGCCAATAATCACGGACCCTGAGGCGACTAATTGTTTTAGTAAAATTGCTCAAAGTTGTTTTTGTTTGGATTTTTTCACGATCACAGAAAACTCGCGCGCGCACTCCCAATCATTTCAATGTCATAATCACCGGTAGCAAGAGAAAAACAAATCTCTCGACCAATCTGCGCGCGGAAATTCTTATAATCACTTGATTAATTATACTTCTTTGTATTTTAACTTGTGTAGCAGAAAATTCACATCCAACTGCAATTATATCAAACAAAAACATGACAAAATCGCCATCGGCGTCCGAACTCCTAATTCAGAGCAAACGATTGTAATGCATTTGATTTCATACATTTGCACGTACAGGCATTTAAGGATGTTTGAGTGCGAAGCAAAATATCCGGTGGCCGAGTGTGTTCGTCAATAAAACCTTATTAGCTGTGTTTTATCACTCGGTACAACCTATTGAATATTTGCGTTTATTCTTATTTTCTGTTCCACAGGAGCAAATTCGCCAGCAAGCAAAAGAGAAGGTTAGTTGCTTAGCAGTTACATTGTATGGCTAGTCAGTGGCGTATGTATCCATAGGATGTATCCTTATAAGCTGGGCTGCTCACTTCAATGGATGCGCGCGCGTTAATAGCGTTAAAACGCTCCTATTTTTGGCGACACGACTCCCCGCACTCGGATCCATGATTTCTTCCTCAATGGCCTGCATGCTTTTTTTAAAACAAAAACAAGCTACAAGTGCTGATGAAAATTTTTTTGGGAAAGCTAACAAAGGACCATTTCTGTATTCATTGTTTTTCTCCCTTCTTTCCTTTTGTATTTTCGGTTGTTAAGCAGCGAAGTAAAATGTCTCGATAAATTTCGAAAGCATGCTAGCCCGTGGAAAAATGGCCCGGCTATAGTCCGACAATAGTCCCCGGCTATAGTCCGACATGTAAGGAACACGAGAGGGCGTAAGTAGTAGAAGAACGGCTACTTCTGGGACGGCTAAGTCTGGGACACTCATCAGAAAGGGCATCGAGCTCTTTATAAAAGAGCACGGAACTACTGGGACACTATTGTATTAGGGATTTCGGCATTACGGGAAGTTACGCCCGCTCGTTAGCCAAGCAGAGCGCGCGAAATATCATTGCCATATAATATTTTATAATATAGCTACAATATAGCGCTCACTCTGACTGGTCCAAATCTATGCTCTTTTTCACCGATCAGGTAATAGTTCACTCCCGCTGCATCATAAAAGCATTAGAGCACAACTTTCAATGACTTTATCGGCGCAATAGAGCACTTGTGATGTTGGGAGGGACACTCGAAACATGTTGTTGTGTCTCTCCCAACATCACGCGTGCTATATTGTGTAAGGTGGGTTCTAATGCTTAAAGAGTGGAATGATTAGGAAGCCAGGCGTGGATGTTGAGGCTTCTCCATTTAAGCTATTTCTAATTTCTTCCAGCGCCAAAATAAGTCTCTACAGAAGCAAAATACCACAAAGAGCTCCATATGCTCCGTGATGTGACGATACTGGTACCGTGGCGTGAGTACATCATGTGGTTGTACCTCAGAAACCTCAGGCATGGAATGGTGCAACTGATGGGACGCCTCCAGATTCAAGATTAGCAGGGACACAGGACACAAGATAGTCCACAAGGCAGGACGTGCCGAACAATTCATGCAAAGCATTCTGGAAGATTTGCCAATCAAAAAACGACCAGAGCTCGTTCCTAAGGAACTCCACAGCTCAGAAATAGAACATCTTTTGGGATGGCTATGAAAAGAATCCGAACATCTTCGATGATATGAGAAAATAATGTAATATAAGGAGTTCAGACAAATCACTGGACATCCAAACGAATAATTAATCCAATTGCAGAATATATAGAATATTTATAAGACTACAAATTTTAGAGGTGTAAGTTCATGTACACCAATAAAGTACAGTAGTTGACTATTACTGAAAGACCTGAAACTCGGGGCAAATTTTCTATCAGGGCAGATTTTTGTGTAAAACAAGCCTCAAATCTGCTCACATATTTTACAATACACTTTGTGAAGTTATCCATATACGGCATACTTGTGTCAAACCACCAAATAATTGCTGCACAACGTATTAGGCGAAAACAGCCTACTGAAATCCAATTTTGGATTGCAAAAAAGACTATTCATATTTGTAAAATGTTCTTTTACTGCTATTTGCGTCTAAGCGTGGACACGGTATAATTTTGGGCGCTGCAAAGGTCTGTTCCGAAAGCCCGAGCCTGAATGATACGTTTCTAAGGGCCTGTTTACATGGAAAGAGGGTGCCTCGGGGGGCCAGGACTACCCTACCTAGTATGGTTGAAAATGCCGCAATATGCAAGGTAGGGACGCCCTCACCTCTAGGGCCAAGAGCTAAGTAAACAAGACGAACCGCACAAAACAAAAGGGAAACCCTACACTCTCGAACAATATAAGATACTAGAAACAATGAACTTTGACAAATGGTATGTAAAAATGGTCATTAGAAGAGTAGAATTGTTATCTCGTCCCCGCTCGTACTACCAAAATCAATGTCACTTGATACCTGACATCTTGACAAGGTGCTTTAAAGAATCACTTTCGGTGGTGGAACTTTCCACCAAAAACAGCTACGTGTACTTCAATTTTTGAGGCAGTATCTTTTAAATCGCAAAGGCAATTACAAACACCTCCACTCTCTATACAGTCCAGTCACAGGGAGTAGTGCTTTTTAGATTTATCACTACACACTTCTGTACAATATACCACAGAAATTAAATAAACACACCTTGACATAAGCATTGTGGTATACATTTCTTAAGTAATAACATGGCACCGAGGGAAATTAGGGATTAAATTTCCCCGAGACCCGAGGAAAAAAGAAGCCGCGAGGGCGCAGCCCGAGGGGCTTTTTAAAATTCTTCCGAGGGTTTAGGGGAAATTTAATCCTTAATTTCCCGAGTGTGCCATGGTATTACTTTGTAATACTATGATCGCCGAGGAAATAAACCCGTAGTTCGAGTGCAGCTTAGCCCTGGATAAAGAAACATGGTTCAGTGAACAAGCCTAGCCGCTATTGTAATTTGGTCTCCCAAGAGACCTTGCTTCGGGGAACTGTAATGTCTACATTTCTGATCGCAATATTCATGCAAGAACCATGTTTGCCTCACAGTTAAGACGGACTCCTTACACCACTGATACTCCGGGTTCGAATAACACATAATTTCTGATCTCCTTTTTTTCGTTGCTCTTCATGATCACTCGTGGCGCAGTGGTTGCGTTTTTGTGACATCGCGTTGTAACTCAGAGCTTGAAATATATTTTCTTACTTTATCGGACATCTGTCCATTAATTTTTTTTTCTTGGTTGTCTCTGCTGGGAAACTGGCCGAACATAACATAATTGTTCGGACACTTGGCGATTTGGTCGTACATTCTGCAGTAATTACCAGCTCTATAACTGAACAGGATTGAGCGAAAAGACAACCCCAAAAAAACAACACCAACTGCAGAGCATGAGAGAAGGCGAAAAAAAAAAAAAACGTTTTAAGAATTTCAGGTCAAAAAATAAAAAGTTGAACAGCAACCGTGACGTCATTAAAACCGAGCATGCGCGTTTCGAAAGCAGCCAACCCACATGGATCAGATAGATGCAAGTGGAGCTCATGACTTGTTGACTAGAGCTAGCGAGATTTTTTGTACTTGGGCGAGTCATCCGCGCGCCAAAAAAATCGAATATCCGAAAAAACCCACTGGAGAGCCGGCTAGCAGGCTAGCGCGGGCCTAGTCTAAACGTCGAGCCAGCGTCGTGCCGAACCGAATCTAATTTGGCTCGGCGCTGGCGCGGTAGCGGTTCTAAACGTCGAGCCAGAGTCGAGCCAGAGTCGAGCCGGAAATGAGAAGTTTTGGGGATTCCTGTGGCCACGTGACAGGCCTGGATTCTTAGCAAAACACTTTTTAAAATTTATTCTATAATTTATGCATCAGACTCGGCGCGACGATGGCACGGCGTTTAGAACCAAGTCGTGCTACAGTCGGGTAGCGCGACAGCGAATGTCGAGCCCAATAGCTTGGTCGAACCGAATTAAAAATTGGCTCTAAACGTCGTGCTAGAGTCGCACCAGCGTCGAGTTCAATCCAATATTTCGGTTCGGCACGACGCTGGCTCCACGTTTAGACTAGGCCGCAGTGTAACAACAGCGTTTGATTCGACTATGCCTAGAAGACAAGGGTATTTTCTGGAACCACACTGAGAAGCTATGGACTTTCTCTGACATTTTTGTCTGGGGGTAAGGTGAAACTTCTTAAAACATACAAATATTTATAAAAATAAATAAAATATTTATAACAAATATTTATAAAAATGTTTTCTATTTTAATACCTTGAAGATCTTTCACACACTGGAAGGACTAGATTTGGGAATGGGCAATTCCAGAAAATATATGTATGTACCTACACCATGGGCGGCAGTAGTTTTTTTACCCTCCCAAGCGTCCAGAATTTCATATTTTTTATAAAGCTTAAAATGTACGAAATGGGATTGGATAAAATCTCAGTAAAAAAAAAAAAAATGGTGAGAATTGAGGTAAAGGGCCACCACCACTGTTTGTGTCTATTACAGTTTACTCATTTTAAATAAACTGGACAAAACTTTTCAAAACATTTTAAAAGCAATGGCCTGAGATTAAAATTAACTATGTCCAGCATTTGCAACGATCTTGTCCCCAGACCATCCACCAGATATCTGCCACTGAAACTGGTCTCATTGCCAATATTATCTATACAAGACCCACATTATTGGACTATACAAAATCCCAAAGTTTGGTATTTGTCAGGTGAATAGTGATTGAGAAAGAGCTATTCAAAAAGTAAATAAAATAAAGTTCCAAATGGAGCCTTGAGCTACCGAGTTAGAGAGACTTGTTTATTTAGTCTGAGCTTTTGGCGTCCATGCCATCATTGGAGACTAAAACTTTGGGGGGGGGGGACTAAGGTTAAAATGCTTGAGGTGACCATCGGGAAACTCAAATTTTGACCCTGGAACTTTATTTGATTTGTGTGAAATCCAGACACTGAAACCATATAGAAAATGTACACAATCAACGGCGAACTTTGGTGAAAACGCCAAACTCCTCTCCAGGTGGTTCTTGTTTTAATAACATTAAGGGATTTGCCCCAGGCACCCTTGGCTTGAATCGCATGCCTCCATTTTGAGCATGGAAACAAGGCCACATTTTCTGGAAAGAATCGTCATATACTATATCTTGCATGTAACATGCATCCTGCTTGGCCTTGATTCATTCCAGTAAAAACAAGACAGCTCACATATGATAAAGGCGAATGGTACTGTAGTACAGAAGCTAATTTGTTTGGATCATGTGCTGATTGCAGTGAAGGAGTAAAAGTTTATTAAAATCTCTGCAGGGTAGTTGGTTGCCATAGCACCCATCACTATGCCCCCTTCAAAACATCAAGCCAAGGCACGTTTCAATGCAATTTGTGCAATACCCTCTATAGGTACATGTAATTGTTTGAATCGATGTTGGAGGCAAATTCCATTTTTCTTCAGGGTTTTATTTAATACTTTGTACAGGTAAGTGGGGTTTTGCCAGCTTGAGCAAGGAGAAAATATAAAAGGCATATAAAGGTGTAAATAAGTATGTTCAAACAATGTGCAATTATTATTTTACAGTACATTTTTCCAATGTTTTGTAACAGAAAACAGAGATCATTTGCCAGTTGATCCATAGCCACCAGCTCCCCTGTCTGTCTCATCCAAGTCCTAATAACAAAATTCAACACAGGTCCATTTTCTTTGACTAGCAAAAGAGACATAAAAAAGGTTTTTTATATGCCTATAGCAGAATTTTCAATTGCTACATCACATTGAGTTGACCAGGTACTCATGGAATGCAAATCAATCCTTTTATAATGCCAAAGAGTATCACTCCCACAACATAAAATGTTTCTTTGCCTCTCAATCACAGGAAAAATCCAAGAAACTACATGCATAGAACATTCAATTATAAATGCCAGGGACATGTGATTACATTTTTATCACTCAGCCATGTTTACTTGAACAGTTGAGGGACCACCCTATGTATGCTACAAGTTGGGTTTTATAGGACCTGTCAACAAGGGAATCAGCCATTGTTATTCAACATGGCTAATTCCCTGGTCCTTAAGCCTTGCTTGTTATGCACTCATACTTAAGAAAATGGTTTATTCTTAAAAAAGAAAACTAAAACTTGCATTTAAAAAAATCAGGCAAATTATCCCCCCACCCACACCCACACAGGATTTTTTTACTGGAATTACATATTATAGGATTATTCAAAGCTTCAGGAGGCTAGATTCTGCTAAGAAAATAGCACGAAAAAAGCGATATCCCACGAGTCGCGCAGCGTCGAGGGCGATATCAACTTTTTGAGTGCTATTTTCGGCGGAATCTACCGACTGAACGCTTAGAATAGACTTGAATCCTATGATATCTCGTCCTCATTTTACACAAAAAAGAGATATCATATGATTCTATTTAAAACTTACCTCAACCTCAACAAGAGTAGGGATCTTAATTCTCTCTATGATCAACTGTGCAATACGATCTCCTTGTCTGATTTCATACTCTGCGGGTCCCAAGTTGAAAAGTACCACCCCAACATTGCCACGGTAGTCTTGGTCAATCACTCCTGCCCTACATCAATCTGGTGTTTCCAAGCTAAGCTTGACCTGGAAAAAATGAAACTTTAAAAGTTAATTTGACTTGGCTTTAAAAGTTAATTTGATTTGCATGAAAGACAAGTGTAACCAACAGACCATGAGCTAGAGAAGCACAACCAACAGAGAACTTTGGAAGTTTTTTTTTGGGCATCTTAAAAAACTTCAATTGAGCAGGCGTTCGGATTGGCCTTTGCAAATGTCCCAAACTTCAATCCAACAGAAAGCGAGCAAAATTGATTGATAGGTTTTGAATTGCATATATGAAGTCTATAAAAATAATGCTAAAACCGTTACAACATATGATGGCTAGAACTGGAGAAGTAAGACATATTACAGTACAACTTATTTTTTGGAGAGCTGCCCTAAAATATAGGGAAAAACGCAATTAAATTCTGCAGTTCAGGCTCCCTGTGCTGGGATCACGGGCTGCATCCCTTGGGAATTGATTGTATGAATATCAGGATGAAGACAGCTCATTAAGTTCGAACTTTAGCATGAAAATATGCTATTTCCCTCTAAACCTCTAGCAAAACAAATGGAGTAGTGCTAAAGAACATGATGTCTGCTACTTGTGTGCTGAATTTGGTGGAATTTCACGCAAGTGGAAATAAGGTGCTAGTGGCACTTAAGGGTCAATTTATTGGCCACAAGCCAGTCACTAACATTGATTGGCTAGGCCAGGTATGCCATATCAATTGACATTTGGCAGTTGCAAATTATTCAACCAAAGAAAACTAGAATTATTAGCACAGGCAGACCAGACTTTAACATTATGAGAAATCTGTAAAACTGGCCTGTCTCTGTTAGTTTGTACTATCTGTGGGCCAGTTTGTACTATCTGTGGGCCAGTCTGTTTATTTAATACTATACAAATAAATGATGAGACTAATATCAGTGGATTGAGCAAACTTTGTGGTTGTAAATACAGTTCACTTACAGTATTTCCTCTTATGCCTCTTGTATATTGGTGGAGGAAATTACTTGGAATCCAATGGAAATTGCATGATTCTTCATATGATATGGTTTCCCCGTTACTAATTTTTCGTTTTCTGCTCACTTCCATCTACTATAGGTCATGTTAGTATAATGTCTCTTGTATATTCTATTTGGTAGAATAAATAACTTTAAATCCAACTCACATCAACAAAAATCACGGATTCCGTGGCAACTAATTGTTATAGTATAATTGCTCAGTGATTCATAAGATCTTTAGACCAAAAACTTTGGATTTTTTCATGATCATAACAAAACTCAAATGCACACTCGCAATACTTTCAATGTTATCAACAATGACAGCTCAGAATTTGCCTATAATCAGTTGAGTAATTTTAGTCCGGTCAAATTAGCCCGAAAAAAACACCGAACCTGTAAAAAATTGCAACATGAGAAATTTTTGGTACTAATTGTTAAAAACATATGTAGGAAGGACATATCCAAATTTCGTAGAAATCCGGCGGGGGAAGTTGGTTAAATTTTTGGTTTTACCGGCGACGTCAAGGGCTCCTTTTGTTTTCGGCGGCACTTAGACACTGAAAACACAGAAGCTGGGAGAATGTTTATAGACTGTACAGATGACACCGGGGAAGATTTAACAATGTTTTTAGGTTGAAAAAAATCATTTCTGAGCGATGAGTTACGGCTATGAACAGTTTATTTCTTTTATTCCTTTTAGCGTATAATATTCGAACTTTAGTGTATCACCACGCGGGAAATACAAGGATCATATGGGATTTGTCAAAACGCACGATTATTTAGTTATTATTTTGCAGAATTGGTTATAAACAAACACACAATTCACATCTATGCAATCACATTATGCAGTAGAAATAAATTGCTTGATATCTTGTTCAATATCACACCGAGTGACGGCCCTACAGTCTATAGCCCTCAAATCGAATTGTTCGCTTTCATTGTCTAAGTGCCACTGAAAACAACGGGCTTTCCTTCGTGCAGACGGAAAACCCCAAATTTAACCAGCTTCCCCCGAACGGATTTTCACAAAATTTGGACACATATTTCTCACATATGTGCCTGTAGAGAATTTGCTGTATAAAAATCCCATGTTGCAATTTTTTCCAGGTTAAACGCTAAATTGACCGGACTATTTGAACATAAGTGACAACCACCAATTTACTCAATCCACTGATATTTAGTCTGTACTGCCTGTGTTATCAGCAAATTCTCAGGGACAGGGACGGCAGAGCTGAGGGAGCTAGGGGGGCTTTAGTCCCCCCATATTTAATCAAGTTTTCATACATTTTCACTAAATTCAGCCCCCCCCCCCCCCGCCCATCTAACTAATGGGGGGACTCCCCCCAAGAAAGATCCACACAATTTCTGGAGGTAATATTTTAAGACCATTTTACCCCCTAGAAGTGCAAGAACAAAAATCACTTATTACTTAAGTTAAATTATTTATTTACTATTTACTGCACAGCAGTAAGGTAATAAATAATTTCATAAAAAAGTTATTGCCAAGTAAAAGTCTTAGAACGTTATTTCTTTAATTATCTGCAATCGAATTAATTGCTAGAAAGAAACATGACGTTTCAACACAATACAAATCTTCATTAACGACGCCTGTTAAGGGACTGTTCGTTAATTACGTCGCAGGGGGGGCTGGTGGTTTTTTCTGCTAATAGGTTTTGTGAAAACTTACCCCCGTACAAAAAAAGTAGTTTCAATTTCTACCCCCTTCGAAAAACGGCTATTTGAAATTTTACCCCCCTCCCCCTGCGCGCTAATTGACTAAGCTACAATGTAAGCATCAAAATGGCGTCTAAACTAAGTAAGATTGTTGAAGAGGATGTACCAGTAGAACAAGCTCTAACTGGCAAGAAAAGAGAGGAGAAGTTCGACAGAAACCTTTAGTAGGAAAGCTTTAGTTGGCTTAGGACACTCCGGATTTATACAGTGCTCTGCGTTTCACGCAATTGCACTCAATCTCAGTCCTAGTCTGTTGAAAATTTGCATGACACTGAAATGCACCCTCCAAAAGTTTCGCGTGTTCTAAAAATTTACCCCAAATTTTTCAACGTTCTGCAAAATTTACCCCCCCTATAAAACCACCAGCCCCCCCCTACGACGTAATTAACGAACAGTCCCTAAGACAGTATTCAGGAGGCCATGTGCTTTGCCCCAATTAAATTATGGCGTACAATTGTACAACTATTTCGGGTAGAAAAACAACCAAATAACGCCTTACCGAGGAGCCACTCTACCGTAGCAGCCATCGGGAATAGCTACAGCGATATCTGTCTTGACCAAGGCCTTTCCTTGTGCAGGAATAGCTACATCGTAAGCGCTGTAGAGATCGTAGCCGGCAGCGAGACTCGAACCTCGAGATGGAGGAAGAGCTAGATCCGTTAATTTCTTGAAATATAATACACTTTCCTGCTTTCCCGGACACGAATATACTCCTACGGCGCTTAGTACAGTTGAAATTATTTGCCCCATGGTTTCTGGAGGAAGATCAAGGCGATACTGGAGCAGTTTTGGTTCGAATTCCGATGGATGGTTCTTGCTCGAGTGTATATTTGTGTTCCCGCGCTTTTCTTCAAACGACAGCCAATCAGAGAACTTGGCAAGCTCAATTCACACAGGGATTCCAAGATCCCTGATTCAAAGTTGACCACTTCACAAATCATTTGTGAAGTAGGGGGGTACTACTTTTTAGGGGTTAAAATAAGCGATTCGGTATTTTTTAGTGGTTCTTTGGATGAAAGATTAAAACGTTCCATAAAAATCCCGTCATTTTTTAAGGTTTTTGCAACCAGGGGGGACTGCCATATTTTTTGTTCGGGATGATCGTCGTATCTTTTAGGGGCGGGCAGAAGCTCATAATGAATGGTAATAAAGTGTTACTACCCAACCGGTGCGAAAGGTGTAGGCACTGCATGATGGCACTCTCTGCGAATCGACAGGAAACAGCGAGCGTTTTCTAAAATTGTCGGCCAACGGAGCACTGCTTTGATTTCATGAAATACATCATGGCAGTCGAGGATGGCATCTGCTTCACAACCAGTCAGTCTGAGGGCAGAAGTTAGCTTATAAAGTTGTCGATGTTCCTCTTGTAGCCTACTGCTTTGGTCTTTTTATTTGCCTATTTGCTGTTCGCTAACAATCATAACAATTTTTAACACTTCGTGGATATTGTACCTGCAAGCTTGACACTTCATCGTGTGCTTTGCTATTTTTGCACACTGGATCTAAATCACTAGACTAGTAAAAATATTTGCTTCATTTTGGCAAAGGGATAAAGAAAAAGCCGTTCTTGTCGTGTCAGAGGAAGATTTCGTATTTCGTGCGCCTGCTGTTAATTAATTGTTCTGCTGTGAACTGAAGTATAAATTACAGCCGTGAATGCAGATTTGGAAAAATTTAGCGCTGCTGATCGAACTTGGAAGTCGGCTTGCTGGACTACACTCCACCAAGTGGTTGGATTTTGGTTGAGCTGATTGCAAGTTGCCAAGCTACGACAAAATGGTAAGTTTAAAAACAATTCTTTTATCGTCATTTTGCTCTTTTTTGTTTAGTTCTTTCATTTTTTTCGCGATGTCAAACCGAATTAACTTGGATTTGAAACAACAACAAAATATTAACAACTTGTAAACCATTCAAAACAAATCCCAGTCCCAATAGCCAAATCCCAGTTGTGCGTAAAGAGGCTCGCGCTTTCGACGAGCGCTAAGTGGCGTCGGCTTTCGCAGGCCCAAAAAAGGGCCGTGGGACACTTTTTCGAGCTAACCATTTTCTACACATCCAAGAATTCCAAAAATGTATGTCTCGTTATTAGTTCCGTGGGGTGTACGTGAACCCCCTCTAGCGACTAGACTACGTCCTTTTTGGTATCTTTTAGGAGTGAAACTGAACCCGACGATCAGACAGACGGATATTTTTATTTGGCATCGTATACATAAGTGTACATGGATGAACAGGTCCAAATAAAATTTATTTTAAAAGGATTAATTATAAGATCTAATGTTGTCTTTCCGGAGGAGGAAGCATTGAATTTTCTATTTCTTCTAGCTTCCGAATGAACTCATCCCCCCCCCCCCCCCCCCGGGAAAGCGTGGGGCAATCATCATATGATTTATATATTTATTGGGCACACGCCTATAGAGCGGATTTCACATGACTGTCAACACTTGTTATATAATTGCGATTGCTTTGCGTTCTCATTGGCTACTCGTTTTTCTCAGCCAATCAAATTCTTTAGTAAATACAATTGCATAATTACTTAGAAATTGGTTCGGCTTGTGATTGGCTGAGAGAAAAGCCATTTAGGAGCAAGTGGTGATTTCTCTCGATTCTGATTGGCTAGTGATTGCTCAATTGCAATTGTTTTCACGACAGTCATGTGAAATCCGCTCTATATGTACTTGACTTACATTGTACGGCTCCAATAAAATGTCTATATGTCTATGTCTGCACACCACTAGCTTCACTGGGATGGGAAATTTTCTTAGTTGACTTAGTTGCTTATACGCGGATAAAAAACATTTTTTGCAAATCGTGAAGGGAAAGAGCTGAGGCAACCAAACTTGGCAGTATCTTATTGGTGCCATCCTTAAATATGGATGGTACTGGTTGCCATTCCAACGCTAACTTTCTGGTTGCCATTCCAACGCTAAATTTGTTTTTGGACGTTCAAGTGAAAATAAGGAACATTGAAAATGTTACCATGATCTATTCACATATCTGCAATCAGTATACAAATGGACTTTCCGCGGTGCCGTGTGATACGTTGTCATAGTGTCGAGCGATTCCTGACTATCCAGTTATATTAAAAGGTGGCCTGCCACCCAGATCTGGTCATACGATAATACTTTATTTCGCATTTCCTTAATTAATATTTATTTTTTTACATTCCATTTTAATTATCTTAATTTTTCCTTTTTTTTTCCTTACGTCTTTTATTCAACGTCGCACGAGAAAGCACTGCATAGCTTACTTACTTTCTTTCTCAGTGGCATTACACTCATTCTCAGTCAACTGTGCGTTCGCGAATTTGTTTCACGTGCCGCGACTGGTTTTTAGTGGACGTCAATCAAACTCGGTTTGAAAGAAAATTATTTCGCAGACCGCCAAGAATAAAATTAAACAAATTTAGAGGTTTCTCTTATGTCTTCAGATGAAGAGCTATTTATCTGAGGGGAAGAGGCTGTTTACACAAAGAGTTAGCGAACATTTTAAGTGTTTGCAAGCCGACGATTCGTCTCTATGACTATGCAAACACCAAACAAATGAGCCTACGAAAATCGATTCAGCGAATAATAATTCAACGGTAAATCTTTTCTCACATTTCCTTTACTATGCAAACTTCCATAGTTACAGTTCTCACTTCAATTCGAAGTTTTCACCACGAAATACAGAGAAAAGAGGCCTCTGCCAGCAGGGTAAATGATTTGCAGAATAGTGGCTGTTGTTATTCTCTAACTCTCAGACACATAATTACTCCAGGATTCAGGTCGAAGGTTACGGGTTTCTCTAAGAATTTCTCAAGCTTCCACGCGGCGCAAGGGAAGACAAGTTTTCCTCCTCTTATTTGAATGAAAATGAATCTTTTCAAAAATTAGCCACCGTAGCAAGCCTTTCCCTTTCAAAGATCAGAGAACGTACGAGCGAAGTCAAATGGTTGACAAGATTTGTTTAGAATGTCATAGAAACGGAGTTTGATTGACGTCCACTAAAAACCAGTCGCGGCACGTGAAACAAATTCGCGAACGCACAGTTGACTGAGAATGAGGGCCATTCCATTTAATATCCGCACCCCCCCTACGGAAGAGGCCGTTTTGGCTTCTGACCCCCTCGGAAATTTTCGTTCGTGCCCCTCGGAAATACCTATTGAAGAGTATCTTTTTTGTTCTAACCCCCTCGGAAAGTACCCACGGAAGAGTGTGTTATTACCTTTTACCCCCTCGGAAAGAGAAAGACACTGCCCCCTCGGAAATACCCACGGAAGAGTTCCTCCTGATAGCAAGCCCCCTCGGAAATACTCTTCAAAAGCATATACCCCCCGGAAATAACCACGGAAGAGTTGCTTTTAAGAGCAACCCCCCCTCAGAAATACTATCGAAAAGCATTTACCCCCGGAAATGACCACGGAAGACTTGCTATTAAGAACGAACCCCCTCGGAAATACTAAAATAAATTCAGATATCCTCCCGGAAATACCCACGGAAGAATTGCTCTTGATAGCAACCCCCCTCGGAAATACTAAAAAAATCAGATACCCCCCGGAAATAACCACGGAAGAGGTGTTTCTCATACCAAACCCCCTCGGAAATACCCACGGAAGAGTGCTCCTGATAGCAAACCCCCTTAGAAATACTAACGAAAAGCACATACCCCCCGGAAATAACCAAGGAAGAGTTTCTTCTTGTAGCCAACCCCCTCGGAAAAAAATAACAAAAACCAGATACAAATATAAACCTTTAACCTTACCCAGTCAATGCAAAGCTAGGGTTGTTGTTATTAACCCTAAACCTAAGCCTAACATGTAGCCCTAAGCCTAACATGTAGCCCTAAGCCTAATGTAGCCCTAAGCCTAACATGTAGCCCTAACCCTAAACCTAACCCCAACCCTAATAACCCTAACCTAACCCTAACGCTAACCCTAACCTAACCCTAAGCCTAACAATGTAGCCCTAACCGAACCCTAAATATTCGCTGAGATTCACTCAGTCACGTGCAGGTTAGCGACAAAACTTCAAAGACAAAACTTCCGAGTTTTAAATAAACATGAATATTCGCTTAGAAGCTAGAACAGCGAAAGTGTTTGAGATGATCGTAGTTTGTCAGCCAACATTACTTTTTAGTGATCTGGCGAGCACTAAGAATCCGGTTTCCTTCGACAAACTGATTAAGGTCTCTGTAAACCCGTGAGTACCCTGGTGCCAGGGTGAAGTTTCCGTGTTTTCGAACCAAGTTTGAAGTCGTATTTAGGTTAAGTATTTCACTTGAAAGTTAAAATTCGCATTTTTCTTCCAATTTTCAAGATCGTTGACAAGCAACATTTAGAGGTACTCAATCTTTACTCAAACCAAGACTTCCGAGGTTTCTTTAGCCAAGTGAGTAATATGTATTCTCATTAAACTTCGTGGGAACTCTCCCTAAGCTAAGGTTAGAGTTTTTAATGAGCATAGATTATAACTCGGAAGCCATGTATGGCTTGAGAAAATATTTTTGAACTCGCTCTAAAATGTTGGCTGTAAAACTATCTGGCTAATTATACAGAAGATGTCGGAGGGCAGTTTGACTAGAAAACGTTTCTGTGCACTCTCAAATCAAAATGTTTGCTTAATAAACAAAATTTACCAAGAAAATCTGAGTGAGATTTCTACTCGTGAGAGCTCAAATATTTACGGACTAAAATAAGCATTTGGAGAAAAGATTTTTGTCCTCGATGCAGCTAAAAATATTCCCTGCTAGCAGACATTCTCTGTAGCGAAATGCAGAGAAAACAGGCCTCTGCTAGCAGGGAATTCAAAATATTGACTAATCTATATATTAATACCGTAAGGAAAATCGTGTCGACACCCGCTCCGCTCAGCCCTGAAGCTGTGCCGCCAAAAGAAGTTCGCAAACCCGAAGGGAAGGTGGAAATCTGGACCATGGGCGTGTTTTTGTTGGAAAAGATTCACCTCGGGCTAAGTTCTAATTTCAAGCGATTTCTTAAGCGAGGGACAAAGCCGCCATCGCCGCCATGTTGAATTCTCCCACAGAAACTAAAAAAGAACTCGGTTCGCGCAGCCGAAAGCACCATTGACATTCAAACCTAAATGGTTCTCTTACAGATTACATACAGGAATGTGCAGGGATAATTCTAACTTGAAAGATTTGAGCTGAGAAAAATTTTCATTCAAGTTTCAACAAACGTACACACTACATTGCTTCCCTCGGAGCACGCGCTAAAGGCCAGTTTTAGACGTCGAACTTAATTCTTGTCGCACTAAATGTCAATTTCCCATTGTTTAGTTAGTTAGAGATATTGTCTTGAGCTCATTTGCATTAGGAACGGCACTATCTGCCGTGCCAACGCCGCGCTACTGCCGTGCTAAATTAGAATTTTGAATCCTTCCAGCGCTCCTAAAATCAGGGCTGAGATCTTCTTCATTAGCCAGACAGATTATATTAACCTCATAAAATCACTCATATCGAAATAACTTGTTTTCACTGGCTAATAAACCCAGTCAAATTAGTGCGACTGAATTACGTTCGACGTCTAAAACTAGCCTCGAAATGACACATTTACAAAACAAAGTCCGTGAAAGTCATGAATAATATTCTCTAAGTATAAATATTGACGGCCCTATCGCAAAACGAAGGACACAATCCCGAAGAGAAAGAGGAAATCCCTCCAGTGGGTATGTTTTTGTTGGAAAAGATTCACTTTGGGCTATTTTTAAGCCAGGGATAAAGCCGAAAAAATATAAATAATATAAACTAAAAAAAATTATTAGTCCTTAGACCATTTTTACTTGACCTGTTTCTTCTCTCCCCTCGCTGAGATATGATAAACATACAAACAGTTCCGAAGTCAAATTGCGCTTTCGATTTTCAGGTTCTTTGGCCGATTTGAGAGACTGACACACGCGTGATTTTGTCAAACCAAGCAGGGAGACCAGTGCGAAAAAAAAAATTCCTTTTGGGCTCACTTCATTTATTTCGGCATGGTGGGACGGGGTACTCATGCTGATGGGAGGTAATGTAAATCCAGCAGTTTATGGAAGGGGGAAATCATGAACCCCTCCCCACATCCATATCGCCATTGTGATTTTTTCCCCGTTTCTTTTTAAACAGAGAACACTTTTAGTAAATTTCCCCCTTTACACTCCGTGAATTTTTCACGGGCATCAGCTAGTTATAATTAAAACAGAAATAAGTTTGTCGACGGAAACCGAAAGATTCTTTGTGCTCGCCAAATCACTAAAAAGTAATGTTGGCTGACAAACTACGATCATCTCATTAAATACTTTCGCTGTTCTAGCTTCTCAGCGAATATTCATGTTTATTTAAAACTCGGAAGTTTTGTCTTTGTAACGTTTTGTCGCTGACCTGCACGCGTGACGAGAATCTCAGCGAATATGTAGGGTTCGGTTAGGGCTACATTGTTAGGCTTAGGGTTAGAGTTTTTAATGAGAATAGATTTCAGATATAACTCGGAAGCCATATATGGCTTGAGAAAATATTTTTGAACTCGCTCTAAAATGTTGGCTGTAAAACTATCTAGAAAACGTTTGTGCACTCTCAAATCAAAATATTTGAGTAAATAAACCAAGAAAATCCGAGAGAGATTTCTACTCGTGAGATCGAGCTCAAAATATTTACGGACTAAAATAAGCAGTTTGAGAAAAGATTTTTGTCCTCGATGCAGCTCAAAATATTCCCTTCTAGCCCGCCTCTTTTCTCTGCAGCGAAATGCAGAGAAAACAGGCCTCTTCTAGCAGGGAACTCAAAATGTATTGACTCCGCAAAACCCTAATCAGTTTGACGATTATTTGTGCTCGCCAAATCACTCAAAAGTAATGTTGGCTGACAAACTACGATCATCTCATTAAATACTTTCGCTGTTCTAGCTTCTCAGCGAATATTCATGTTTATTTAAAACTCGGAAGTTTTGTCTTTGTAACGTTTTGTCGCTGACCTGCACGCGTGACGAGAATCTCAGCGAATATTTAGGGTTCGGTTAGGGCTACATGTTAGGCTTAGGGTTAGAGTTTTTAGTGAGAACTAGATTTCAGATATAACTCGCAAGCCATATATGGCTTGAGAAAATATTTTTGAACTCGCTCTAAAATGTTGGCTGTAAAACTATCTAGAAAACGTTTGTGCACTCTCAAATCAAATTATTTGAGTAAATAAACCAAGAAAATCCGAGAGAGATTTCTACTCGTGAGAGCTCAAAATATTTACGGACTAAAATAAGCAGTTGGAGAAAAGATTTTTGTCCTCGATGCAGCTCAAAATATTCCCTTCTAGCCGGCCTCTTTTCTATGCAGCGAAATGCAGAGAAAACAGGCCTCTTCTAGCAGGGAACTCAAAATGTATTGACTCCGCAAAACCCTAATTAGTTTGACGATTACTTGTGCTCGCCAAATCACTCAAAAGTAATGTTGGTTGACAAACTACGATCATCTCATTAAATACTTTCGCTGTTCTAGCTTCTCAGCGAATATTCATGTTTATTTAAAACTCGGAAGTTTTGTCTTTGTAACGTTTTGTCGCTGACCTGCACGCGTGAAGAGAATCTCAGCGAATATTTAGGGTTCGGTTAGGGCTACATTGTTAGGCTTAGGGTTAGAGTTTTTAATGAGAATAGATTTCAGATATAACTCGGAAGCCATGTATGGCTTGAGAAAATATTTTTGAACTCGCTCTAAAATGTTGGCTGTAAAACTATCTAGAAAACGTTTGTGCACTCTCAAATCAAAATATTTGAGTAAATAAACCAAGAAAATCCGAGAGAGATTTCTACTCGTGAGATCGAGCTCAAAATATTCCCTTCTAGCCGGCCTCTTTTCTCTGCAGCGAAATGCAGAGAAAACAGGCCTCTGCTAGCAGGGAACTCAAAATGTATTGACTCCGCAAAACCCTAATCAGTTTGACGATTATTTGTGCTCGCCAAATCACTAAAAAGTAATGTTGGCTGACAAACTACGATCATCTCATTAAATACTTTCGCTGTTCTAGCTTCTCAGCGAATATTTATGTTTATTTAAAACTCGGAAGTTTTGTCTTTGTAACGTTTTGTCGCTGACCTGCACGCGTGACGAGAATCTCAGCGAATATTTAGGGTTCGGTTAGGGCTACATTGTTAGGCTTAGGGTTAGAGTTTTTAATGAGAATAGATTTCAGATATAACTCGGAAGCCATATATGGCTTGAGAAAATATTTTTGAACTCGCTCTAAAATGTTGGCTGTAAAACTATCTAGAAAACGTTTGTGCACTCTCAGGCCCAGATTACATGGAGCGGGCTGGCTCGGATGGGCGGGCTGAAAACACAATCTCAGCCCGGTATTATATGAGCCGAGCTGGCCCGCTATGGTGAATCGTGGTTCGTTGGTGATAGTTACAAAATGGCGGACGCGCGAAACATTCGCAAGGCACTTATTGCTCTTCTACTACGACAACTTGTGATGTGGACGTTACTAAAACCAGGAATGGGGAATGGAGGTATGAGGAATGGGGAATGGGGAGGAATCAGCGGTTTTACCCATGGGATTCATTTTTCCCATGACGCTTTGGGAGGTTCGCTTAATGGCGGCTGCCAAAAAAATGCCGTCCCACGGCTCAACATGAAATATTTGCGGAACAAATTACTCATTTTTATTTGAATTAATACGATATCCAACTGGTGAGCGTTGTTTGGCGACATTTTGAGTTAAAATACGATGCATGTAACTTAACTTACAAGTCATGTAAAAACATTATCACTATATTCTCAGGGTCCAATTATGTAAGAGGCTGCTTTGCTAACCTGATTCCCGAGTTCTAACCGCATAATAACTCCATGACTGAACCAAAGCAATTCGTTTCTCGAGCAAAATTCCATTTTTAGCTTAGGCACTCCATTCTAACACATCCCACTCACGGCACGTTTTTATGAAGTTGCACCTTTCTACATTATTGGTGGTTCGTAAGATTCGCGGCCTGTAATCCAGCGCAATCATCTCTCCATCTTGATCTTTGTAAGCTTACTGGTGTACGAGGGACAGTTTACTTATAGTTTCGAGTCCAATCATCACTGAACCACGTTCTCCAAAAAAAACTTCGTTGTTTGCATCGTATTTTAACTCAAAATGTCGCCAAACAACGCTCACCAGTTGGATATCGTATTAATTCAAATAAAAATGAGTAATTTGTTCCGCAAATATTTCATGTTGAGCCGTGGGACGGCATTTTTTTGGCAGCCGCCATTAAGCGAACCTCCCAAAGCGTCATGGGAAAAAATGAATCCCATGGGTAAAACCGCTGATTCCTCCATTCCCCATTCCCCATTCCTCCATTCCCCATTCCTGGTTTTAGTAACGTCCCTTGCGATGTAGCGTATTCTCTTCCAACTTCATGGCATATAGGTGCTCTGGATCAAAGCGAGACCGGGCCAGCCCGGTTGAGCGATTACATGAGAATTTTTCAGCACGCTTTGCCGCGGGATCCCGGAGGGTGACTACCGAGATCTCGGCAGACTCGGCAAACCGGGCTGAAAATTTCCCATGTAATCGCGAGTCCATTTTTTACAGAGTTTCTGCAGACAGCCAAGATCTCGGTAGAAAAACTCAGCCCGTCCATCCGGGCCAGCCCGCTCCATGTAATCGGGGCCTCAAATCAAAATATTTGAGTAAATAAACCAAGAAAATCCGAGAGAGAGATTTCTACTCGTGAGAGCTCAAAATATTTACGGACTAAAATAAGCAGTTGGAGAAAAGATTTTTGTCTTCGATGCAGCTCAAAATATTCCCTGCTAGCCGGCCTCTTTTCTCTGCAGCGAAATGCAGAGAAAACAGGCCTCTTCTAGCAGGGACTTCAAAATGTACTGTATTGACTCCGCAAAACCCTAATCAGTTTGTCGAAGGAAACCGAACGATTCTTTGTGCTCGCCAAATCACTAAAAAGTAATATTGGCTGACAAACTACGATCATCTCAAATACTTTCGCTGTTCTAGCTTCTCAGCGAATATTCATGTTTATTTAAAACTCGGAAGTTTTGTCTTCGTAAAGTTTTGTCACTAATGTATCAGTCAATTCCAGCGGTGACCATGCCCCCCCCGGGCATTTGGTCATTTCTAAAAATAAAACTGAAAATTCCCCGCCCCGGGCTAGCAAAAATGCAGAATACCCCACGGCGGGGAACACAAAAAGCGGAAAAATGCCCCACCCCCGGGGCGAGAAAAAGACGGTAACTCTGCGTGACAAAGCTTCACAACAAAAACTTCAACTCCATTTATACTGTCCGAGCATTTGCAATTCGTTTTTTTTTTAATGTACTTTAGTTTTCTCGTCTTTGAACGAGTTCTCATTTCACTGAAAGTGAGACAAAATATAAATAAAGAAGTGACATTCCTAGGCCATTCGCGGTTGTAGCCATTTAGCTGCATCTCTCAATGCGAAATTTACCTTTATTCTATTTGCAGAGCAACTATTTCGCAGTTATGTTAATTGACTTTTTGCGGAATTGGAACTCTGTTTATAGTGTCAATTCATTTTTATGTTTTTCCACTGAGACGAAATTGCGAAATCTGTTTCTTCTCTATCCTTGGTGTTCAGATGACGTCATCAAAATCCTAACTTTGAAACTATGGACTCTGTGAAACTGTGCTTTTCAGACCAGTTACAGTTCCCCAATAGGAGTCTTCGCACCAAATTTAATCGGATTCCCGTTTTTAGCTCCTGATATATCGGTGCTGCAATTTCTGTCACGCAACACTAGTCACGCTTCTTTAGGCATTGATTTCGCGCCATATTTTAGGTAATTCTCCCGTTTCGAGCATTCGGTGAAAGCAAACATGCTAAATAAATGCAAATTAATCACATTTTGGACAGTGCTAGCTCATATTGTGGCCTTACGGCACATTTGGTAATTTGGCCGCCATGTTGGAGTCCTTCCGAGGGACTCCAACATAGCGGCGCCATACATTTTACAGTAAACAGTTTGCACATTCGTTCGCTTATATCTCGCTTGCAATATAAGATACCAGTCTAAAACTTGGTAAATCTATTAAAGATATAGTTCTCTTTCAGAATATTGACTTTTTGTTCGAAATGACCCGCTAAAACTCGAATGTCTCCGGAGGTGAACACCAAGAATAGAAGACGGCGCTAACTGTGAAATGTGCAAATGTGTCAGTCTACAAACGTGGTGTATACGGGGCATGCTCTGCATTATATTTTATGTGGCGTTATTTTCTGTAACTGGGTTGTAGTTCGCAAAACCCGACGCGCTTGAGATGAGAAAACCAAAATTCCCCACCCCCCTCCCCGGGGAAAAACAATTCCCGACCCCGGGGCCAGCAAAATTTTCAAAATTCCCCACCCCAGGGAAGGCACTGGTGTGCAAATGCCCCACGGTGTCCGGGGGGGGGGGGGGGGGATGGTCACCGCTGGAATTGACTGATACATAACCTGACTAAAACCTGCACGTGACTAAGTGATCTCAGCGAATATTTAGGGTTCGGTTAGGGCTACATGTTAGGCTAGGGTTAGAGTTTTTAATAAGAATATATTTTTGAAACAGGTTGGATGTTTATCGGGCTCGACAAAAAACGCTCGTCTCCAGACAAACACGTTGACGATGCATTCCTTCGCACGAAATCAATCATGCGTTGTCGCGCGCGCTGCCAAAGAAAAGCGTTAAAAATTGAGGAAATACTTACACACTGATTTGTATTTCTTACCTCATAAAATTAGTAGAAAACACGAGCAGATGGCCGTTCTTGTGTTTTTAGTTTGAAAATTTTCCAAATTAAAATAATATTTGAGTTGCACGCATCGCTGACCTCAGTAAAGGAATTCAAACCATATCGTGAATGTTTTTGTTTGGAGACAGTAGTGCTTTTTCTTGATCCGAATAAACGCTCTACCTGTTTCGGTAGTATATAACCAGGGAGTTCTGATATAACTCAGAAGCCACGTATGGCTTGAGAAAATATTTTTGAACTCGCTCTAAAATGTTGGCTGTAAAACTATCTGGCTAATTATACAGAAGATGTCGGAAGGCAGTTTGACTAGAAAACGTTTCTGCGCACTCTCAAATCAAATGTTTGCTAAATAAAGGCAAAATAAACCAAGAAAATCCGAGTGAGATTTCTACTCGTGAGAGCTAAATATACAGTAGATATTTGACAAGAAAACGTTTCTGCACTCTCAAATCAAAATGTTTGCCAAATAAACCAAGAAAATCCGAGAGAGATTTCTACTCGCGGTGAGAGCTCAGAATATTAGTATATAGTTGGGGAAAAGATTTATGTGATCGGTGCTCAAAAGGGAGTATTGGCTCAAAACCTAAATCAGTTTGTCGAGGGAAATCGAACGATTATTTGCCCGGCGTGTCGTCTCGAACATTCGGAGATCGAACCGAATCGAACCTCGGATCGTCCGATCTGGTTCGAGCCCGAGATTGAACCGGATCGTACTCACTCAAAAATCTGGGGATCAAACCAGATCGAAATCGGACAAAAAAATTAATTACCTATGTGACGTGACGTAATTGTTGTTGCTTACACGAATGGATTTTCTTTACAAAAAATCCAAATCCAACTCGAACTGAAATGCAACTCGAAAATGCAACTCGAAAATGCAACTCGAAATTCAACTCGAAATCCTAACTCGGGGTTTAGGTATCATCTGTCAGACAGACTCTTGATCATAGTCTCTTTCGTTCTTCTTGATAACAGAAAAAACTTTGTTCTTATTTCTGTCAAAGCTAAGGAAACGATCCGCCGTCAGAACTATTGACCTTTTTCCAAAATGGCCGCCGAAAATGCAATCGATTTTTGTTAAAAATGAACACCAGCACACATCATTACTTTAGTAAAACTACAACATTTCGCTGCATTATATCCAATATCTTCCGAGAAAACGAAAGTTAAAAATTTAAAATTTACTGATGTCTGTGGTATGACTGGGGGTATGCCAGTATTTGATTGTGCGGAATTACTGCTTCAGCGAATGACGTCGAGTGTCGTTCCACATTCGACTGATTGCTTTATGTTTGTCTTATACCCACTTCCTATAAAAAGTTGATAGTTATTAACGTATTTATTAATTTGTAAAATAGAATTTTACATTGTTACATTTGCAAATGACGATAAAGTATAGGGGTGATGACGTTTGTGAGATGATTTGTTGACATAGTCAGGACATAAACAGGAGTGAAGCTTGGAGACTCTGTTACCCAGGGTAGACATAAACTAGTTCACTGCAAGAACGTCGACATCACCCCTACAGTACCTAATCGTCATTTACAAATGACAAAATTCTATTTTACAAATTAATCAATACGTACATATCTATTCACTATTGATAGGAAGTGGATTTAAGAAAATAAAGGCAATCAGGAGTTTATGGCGGATGTCGAGTGTCGAACGCGACACTCGGCGTGGCGCTGAAGCAAATTCCGCATCCATTTGAAAATAGGTGTAAGAATGTGAATTTGCGGCGGCCATTTTGGAAAAAGGTCTATTAACATGCCACATGCGAAGGAAGTCTGAGAAAAGATTGTGCACGCAAAGCAATATTTACAGGGGTAATGTATGGAAACATTGTTCCCCTCTATGACTAAATCCGCCCATGTTTGGCTATTTGGCTCCCAAACCTAAAGGGACTTCAAACACTTAGTTCCTCTGTTCCTCCAATGAACTGTAAAATGCGTGAATCACAAAAAGAAATGCGGACTAGTATGGCAAAAAATACGTAAGACTTCCGCAAAATGCTGGATGTTTTAAAAGAAATCACATTGGCCGTAACAATGGAGACGGCTAAGGCGTCCTGGCGGCCTTAACATTTTTGAGGACATCTAGATGTGGTGTCCGACCAGCAGCTTTTTAAATATTTTATATGTGTTTTTATCGTTTTAATAGGTACACTTATTGTATACTCTTATATATTTCATCTTTTAAAACTATTTAGAAACTATACATTTATACTATTTAGATACTATACATGTTCTTTTTATATATAAAACTATTGTAAAGCGCTTTGGATCCGTAAGAGAAAAGCGCTATAAAAAATAACTTATTATTATTATTATTAAGCAAATCACTAACGCTGGCGAGGTCTTGATTTAAATTGGATTCGATATTATGGCTTTATCAAAATAAAGGAAAGAGTGAAATTCCCTTTAGTTGTGTCAGTTGTGAAGTTTGCGTGGATATTGGCTAAGGGTGGCTTCAAGGTTACCCTCGCGGTTCCAGTGTCTCCAAGCTTCACTCGTTTATAAAACGCTTGTTCAGTAAATTAGCTTTTGTAGATTTACGTTTGATTGAGCAAGCTGGCAAATACAAAATTCTATGGTTTACAATGGAACAAGATTAAGATGACCAAACTCTTCGATTGACTATAGTCGGACTCTTGCAGAAAATCTTCCACAAGAGGCACGTTTTAAACCACCCGCATTTAGCAATTTAACAATTTCAGTTCTGATTGTATGGTTTAGTTATTCTCAGTTTTGGTTAAGATTTCCGAAACAAATCATATTATTGTTGTTTTTGAATTTAACAAGTTTACGAGACTCTTGTTTGATAAAATTCACTCAACGAGTGCGATGCTTTATAAATCATGATCAATACTTTTCTCTCTCTCTTTCTGGGTTTCTTGAAATATCTCATTTTATACTCAAAACAATTTCGCCGAAAAAAATCCACAAGCGGCTTTGTCTTGTCAGGGGGGGACTCCCTTATGTTTTGATCGGGGATGATCGTCGGAAATTTTCAGTGTCACCCCTAAAAGATACCAAACATGGCGGGCCATAGCGTTGCTCAAATAATTTAAAAGATGAGGCCTTATGTGGAAAGTAGGCGCGAAGGAGACAGGTAACAGGTAAAAGATATCCATTCAAGAAATTTCCGGCTTTGTTTCTATTTATCGTCTTTCATCGAGTAATCTCTCTTTTTTACACGGTTTTTAAAAGCACCACCAAATCGCAAATCTAATACGCAATCCGGACCAATTGTCATGGTAACGGTCTGAGATGAGAAAATATTGGACCGGAAATGAGCCAATCAGAGCTCGCGTACTATCCTAGCCAAACAGTAAAGTATATAATATTCATCCATTATTCATAGGATGCTCATCCAATCTCTGCACTGGATTCGGATCAGGTGACACTACTTGTAATCCCCGATACCACATGGCTAGGTGTCTGATACAGAATACTAATTGATCTAATTATTATTCTGTATCGCGCTACGCGCTCGTGTTTGTATCTGCCGATATAACATAGCCGCTCATATTGTAAATAGTACAAGAGTAATGGACATGAAATGGTCCTCTGGGAGATGCGGGGCAGGAGAGAAATTTAGTACCCGAGAGAGAATCATTTACGAAGCACCTTTGAATAGGACTATACAAATAGGATTTTTAAAGCCATTCAATTCATTCATTAACTCCTATTCAATTCATTCATCTATTAATAAATGTATACCCACCGCGTTTTCCCTCCTCTCCACAAAACCCCGTCGGAAAAACTCTTCCGTGGGTTCTTTGGACTGTGCCCCCTTCGGAAAAACTCTTCCATGGGTTTTCGGCACTGTGCCCTTGAGAAAAACTCTTCCGTAGGTTTTCGGCACTGTACCCCTTCGGAAAATCTCTTCCATGGGTCTTCGACACTGTACCCCCTCGGAAAAACTGTACATGCGCACCCCCTCGGAAAACATCTTCCGTGGTTTTCGCTCCCAGTGTATCGTACCCCGCGATGCATCGTACCCTCTCGGAAAAAGTCTTCCGTGGTTTGGTTCGGGCTTGCACCCCCCTCGGAAAACGACTCTGGACCGTGCTCCCCTCGGAAAACCTCTTCCGTAGGGGGGGTGCGGATGAAAAATGGAATGGCCCTGAGTGTAAAGCATGGCTCAAAACCCATTTGCCTGAAAAAAGAGATTATTCTTCATAACTCGTGTTCTATACTATGGATGATCATCAAAATTGGTCACTACAATAATTTCCCTTTTATCAGGGTCCTGAAGGGGTAAAACGGGAGCCGGGATTCGCCTTTTTTTAGGCCGGGAAAACGGGATTTGGGTTACCGGGAACGGGATTTGTCTACCGGAATGGGAATCAAGATGCTTCAACGGGAACGAGATTTTTCAAATCTCTCCTTGTATATTCTGTGTATCCTAATAAAAAGTCGTCAATTTATACCATTTTTCGCATTTTAAGACTGTTTAGAGTATCCTAACATCAGGCTATCTGAAATTAGTATCACCCAACTAGTGAACTATTGCCAATGCTGCATTCTGATTGGCTACGCTACTAGGGAACTATTATTTACAGACCTCTAGTAGCAAAAGCGCCGATTTTGAACATGAAAACAATGGCGACCGCTACTCGTTTTGTCGAGGTTTCTGGTGATTTTTAACACAATTTTTCACTTCTTTTGTCCAACTAGTTGGGTGATACTAAAACAATTAGACCTCTCGCCCTCAAGGGCCACGGGTTGAGTCAATAGCCCATTCGGCCTCGTGGTCTATTGGCCCGTAGCCTTTCGGGCTCGAGGTCTAATTGTTAAATAGAATTACACTTCTCGCCCCTTCTAAATTAAGACCCTCGTTTTGCTTTTTGGTCCCTCGGAATCTGCGAGGTTTTGGTCAACGGTTTGATAACTTGGCATTAGGCATTTTCAAAACGGCGGAACCACTTTTTGAATAGAATCGTATGATATATCTCTTGTATCAAAATTGAGGACGAGATATCATACGGAGAGAGGATCATATCATTTTGGGGCGAGCGAAAGGGGGGAACTCTCGAAACCTGAAGCCCTGGAAGGGGGGATCACAAGAAATTTCCTGCGGAGTTATTCCAGCAATTTCTATATCATTTGCATTTTTGTAGTTCTCTTCTTTCAATACGTTAAAAATTTCGCATAAGGAAGAAACATGTAATATTGCGTTTGAGATCTCCCGCAAACGAAGGCAATATGCTCGTGCCGTTTAAAGTGGAATGCCCGTTACAAGAACATTTGTATCTTGCCGAGGAAAAACAAACTCCTCGCGAAAAGCCCTCCAGTGATCGGCCTGGCAGGCAATTACTATGTCCGAAACAAGCCCGTAAGCGTGAGATCGACGTTACGAACATAGAAATTCATCAGTAGGGCGGCAAATATGACGATTTCGTCATTTGCGTCGTGCACGAAGAATACAAACTACAGGCTTTATTTGCTACACACAAAAAAATGCAATGTTCATCTACCTTTTTTCTGAGGCTTGATGAAAGTCGTTTATCAATTAAAACAGGGCGCGCTTCACGCGCAACAAAAGAGAAATTCCTGTAAAATATATCTCATTAGTTCAAATAGGGGGATCACGAAAAGCCTTTATAGTGATAGGCCTGGCGGACAATCACTATGTTGGAAAGAAATCGACATTACAAGCATAGCAATTCGTCATTTGGGGTGCTTACCATTGGTCACGAAAAACCGGTAATTTCGGTTGGGATTCCAATGGTACAGTCGATGTTTCGGTCATTCCGGTTGGTACGAGCGGTTCAGCTTCAGAGGTTGTCTCGCCGTTCCAGTTGGAACGAACCGATCGGAATGGTTTGTACCATTGGCACTCCAACCGGTTTTATGACCAAATATGGTAGCCGATCCGAACCGAAATGCGAATAAGCGAATGGTAAGCGCCATTCCACTCGGTATTTCTTCCCAACCGAAATGTTCTGTACCATTGGACGCTGATCAAACCAATCGGTTTTCCATGACCAATGGTAAGCACCCTTGGTTGCAATAATAACAATTTCGTCATTTGCGGCGTGCATGAACAAACCTACAGGAGCAAGAAATAGTACCGATAAAAGCAGGAATCTCAATTTTAACATCACAGTTTTCGTGCGCCGGGATTTTACCGATTGGTCCTACCGGGAACGGGATTTTACCTAATGGGAACGGGATTTTGCGAAAAAAAACGGCCGGGAAACGGGATTGGGACCCCCCTTCAGGACCCTGTTTTATGTTTCTGCTATATGTTAACATATTTTGGTACCATGGAAACGCTTATCACGTGACTCAGTGGCGACCTAATCTCGTGACCTTGACTTTATATAACAGCATCAAAACATCCTTCGTATAGTCGTAATTTGTCCTTCACGTAGGCTTTTATGTAGTATCTTTTAACGTCATGAAGATTCCAACTGAGACGTTCATATTGGATTTTCTGATTGGATTTGCCAAAACGATTTCCTTGTGCTAGAAGTAGCTTCTTTATTTAACCCTGTATTGATACAACGTTTATTATCTCACCATAAATTGAGGTTGCACCAAAGAACAAGAAACTTACTCAATTTTTACCAAATTTTAGTCTAATTCATAATATTACTTTCAAATTGACCTTTACTGGTGGCTTTGACCTTGGCTGTCCGCGAATCAAGCGAATGGACATACTAAAATTAGTCGACTTCCACACTTGATATGTGTTAATATGTTATTACTTCCCAAATCATGTTTATTTTATTCAAAATGGCGGCCATCTTGGGATTGAGGAAAAGCGAGAATTTTCACGGCTGGAAATAAGGATGTCCCATCGTTGGATTTGGGTGGATTTTTATGTGTGTACTAGCATACCACCAACAAACACATTTCAAGTGAGAAACCTTTGTTACCATTTTTGTCCAACCTATCCCATTCATTTACTGGACTACAATGTAGACTCCGATTTATAGATGTTCATATTTTGCCCCTTAAAACTGTGTTGACTAAGAACTAAACAGACTATAGTAAACGACTTCCGAACGGAATAAACACCGGCCGCGGTTCCGATGAAATTCCGTCCAGGCAAACAATTTACTGCCGAGTTCAGAGTCCAGTAGTTAAGAAATCGGAAAAACATAAAGTATCGGCGTGAGGTTAGCAGTTGGTCTGTTACTAGGACCGGTGGTTTATCTACTGAGTAGGCGTGCTACGCATTGCGCGCACTTTTTTTACAGGGGCCTTGCAATTTTCGGATTTTTTAACGTATCCAGGTTTGAGTGAGCTAGACCTGTGAAAAATGCAAATGATATAGAAGTTGCAGGATCTGCTATCTCTAGTAATAGGGTGCCCAATCAAACAACTGTGCCCTTCAAATTAAGAAGTGGTATATTTTAGGGGTCAAAATCGCTTTTCTCAACGACCGAAGCTTTTTGGATTCCTTGTTCATATAAATAATCAAACGGATATCCTCTGACATATGCGTACTTTTGTGTAGAATGTATAAGAAGTTCTTTTCTCCCCAGCCAGTTCTTTTCTCCCCAGAGGCCGCTTTTCCTTGTTTTCCATTGCAGTTAATATGTGCTTTGTTTCTATTGTTTCTTTGTTTCTAATATAGGAATAACACTTAAAGTGCGGTGGCAATGGTTGAACGCATAACAAAAGCAACAGAAACTGTTTTCTTCATGCCTCCCAACAAATCGCGACATAGGCTGTTAACGACGTTACCAGAAAACAACCATGCCATTTTTAAAGACACCTTGAACTTTATTAATCATAATAATTAATTAATCTATTAATTATAATATTGCACTATAATCTTGCACACAGCATTTTTTTTTAAATTAAGAATCTGTTGCTAATTTTGCTGTCAGTTGTCTTTCAAGCTCTTGCTCTCGTTGTTTAGCTTCAAGCTTGTTCTTTTCCTCTTTTTCCTTTTGGGATTTCAATTTTTGGGCTCTTCTCTACAAATACAAACAAAAGTCAAACAATATCATTACCAAACAAATCAAGTTGAAGTTCACTTTTACCCAGGCTTGCACTTTTGCGAGATACAAGATACAAAGATACGATATTATAGACTCTAAGCAGAGCATGTCGGGTACTGAGAATTATCGTAGGTAGTAATTTACTGGTCCAACATTCATCTCGAAATCTGTTTTCACAGGTGTAATTTACAAATTTACGAATCTTATGAAAACATCGAAAACATATTTGCATCTGTTTGCGAACCGATGTACGCGATGTTCGCGAACCATTCTCACTTTGTTCGCTAACAGTGTGCATTATATTCGTGAACCGTTCTCATTTTGTTCGCGAAATGTCGCGAACAAGCTGCGAACATCTCTGACCAACTTATAAACATAATGTTCAGTGTTGATATGTAAATAAAGAAATTTGTTGTTAATTTGTTGTTGTTGTTGTTTGTTGTTAAACAAGATGAGACAATTTTTCAAAACTACAGTATCCAACACAAAACATGCTTACGTACGTTCTGTTTAAACTTTTAAGTTTAATATACACAGCTTAGGCCTAGAGCATACGTCGAATAAAGTCGCGTCGAATACATTTAAACCAATAGATAATTTGTTATTTGAAAGTATAATGAGTCGGTATCTTTTGAAAAAATGTAATCGGTGCGACCTTAATTCGACGTATGCCCTAGGTCTTAGCGAACACAAATGTTTGTTTTCGTTAGACATCTTTTTACGGGCGTTCTAAACGCAAACACCGATGAAGACGCCATATCTGCGGTTCATTTTGAGTTATTGAATAAAGTTGGAGTTGAATATTTCAATTACCTTCAGTCTTGCTACTCTTTCATTTATTGTAGACATTTCAGTTTTTATCTTATTCAATTTCAAGTGATAGGCTCTCACTTGAGAAACCTAGAAGAGAAAGTAAAACAGTAGCTTTAATTACTAAATGTCATGAAACAGCAGCATCACAGAATATTCATGTATAATCCAGACCGAGTTTCCCTAATGGTCGCGTGTCACCGGTTTGAAGTTGCGTGTCACCGGTTTGAAGTTACGTGTCACCGGTTTGAAGTCACGGTCACAGGTTTGAAGTCGCGTGTCGCGGGTTTGAAGTCGCGTGTTGCAAGTTTAAGTCACGGGTTTGAAAAGGCGCGGGTTTGTAGTCGCGGGTTTAAAAAAGTTGTAGATTTGAAGTCGCCCTCCCCTAAACATACATAGCATGGCTTGTAATCAGGTCGCGTTGGCACATAGATGGAGGTATCCATGTCAACTAATATATAGATTTAGGCAATGTCTAAAAGCGGAACTCCAATCATACACACCCCACGTCTTACTCACAGGGAGCTCACCTTTACAGTTTAATTCAAGAAAATTCATGTTACCATCATATGGCAATGATAGTATTAGCGCGTTCTGATATGCTAACAAGTCGCAGTTCACGACCGACAAAAGATAATCTCCTTGAAATAAAAATGAAAAATAAGATTTTCAGCGAAATCCACAACAAAGAATACTTGACATAGTATTTGTCTCATTGTACTAACTAAATCTAACATGTGACAAAGGAAAATCAAGGCTAGAATATCAGTAAAGATTACTCAAACTATAATTCGAGTTTAGCCGGAGAAAAAGAAACCTCGAGGGAGCCAACTAAAGCAGCAAAACGTAAAAGTTACGTGTAAAGTTAGAATTTTCTAATCAGGAATGCAATAACTTGGAAGCTAAAAATATAAATAGCATAAGAAGCAATTTCAAGCTTTGTGCTTACCGATAACTGATAGTGAAGTCGTTTCTTTCCTCCGAAAGTCTCCGTCGTGTTGAGTTGAATTCATTCTTACTTGGCAAGCTTTTGCACAAAGCCAATTTTCCTAAATATATTATTCGGCTAAAACCATTGCAATTTTCTGTTATTGTCAATCCTGTTCAATCCAGTTCTGGCTCCCTGTTCGTAGATATCATATGAGTATTCGAAGAACACGTCGTTTGCAGCCTTTACGAAAGAAACTGTTGTTTTTCTTCAGAAGAACGCCGAAGTCTTGCTTCGCCGTGGGCCGGGTATTCTGCAATCTAGCCTTTGAATCTTTTGCAACTCCCTCATAGTTTCTCCAACATGACTAAACAACATTATGAAATTTCGGCGAAGGAATCGAATCCGAAGTATTTTGACAATTATTAGAGAATTCTTTTGAGCAAATTTGGCGTGGTTCGCACCCACGAGTTTGTCTCAGTTTGACTCAACAAAAATTATGAACTCGAGTGAGCCGACGCGGGCGCGTGTTTGTGAGTTTTTTCGGCGGGAAAATGAAGAAGCGACTTCCGGTCCGTGTCCTCTGCCAAGCACCGCGGCGCTGTGCAGGAGGACAAAATAACGAGCGCGCTCAGTGATCCAAGACGGACTGTGATTGGCTGTGTACACGGGTCGCCAAAAACGCAAGTGCGCATGCGTAAATAAGAGCCCGCGATGTTTTCGTAAGCCGCTGAACGTATCGTTCTGGCTTGCTTTCTCATGTGACGTTGAATGATACGTATGGGGCTCCACTCCGTGCCTTTGGCACGGGGAGTTCCGCTATTATCTAATCGAACTTCAGTACTGCAATAAAACTGGGGGAGCTCACAGGCATAAGCGGTAAGTTGTGTCTAGCGACTTTCCCCGAGCGGTGTTGCTTACTAAATCGTTATGTATGGCTGTGATTGACTGACCGTGGTCACGTGTTACTGTAAACCTTGTCACGTTAGACTCGCTAATGTCGGACTTGCCTCCACAGTCCCCCCATGTTATCTTGCAAAACCGCATGTTGTTGTTGTTACCGTATGTTGTTATTACTGCAAAATAAGAAAAATCCCTGACATCCTTTTTCAAGCCATCTGTATAATTCACTTACAATTTCTCCCAGTGCTTTGGCCTCTTGACTCTCTGTGAACTTGGCGTTTTCCTGTTGCATAGTTTCTATGAGAACGCCTTGATTCTGCCTGCAAACAGGGCCAGGAGAGGGAAAATGTTAGGAGCCATGAGAAGAATCAGTTGTTCACTGAATACTCAGTCAAATTTGTCAAATTTTGGTAAAATACATTTATGTCCCTGTGACAGATTATTTTGTGTTTGCATTGTTTATTTAATAACTCTTTTGCAAGGATAATTGCCTTGTTGACATGCTGTTAGTTTTTAATTATGCTATAAGTATTAGAAGAATAGCTTGTAATCATTAGTGGTCAGTTTCTCCCGTAACGAGTGTTGGAGGGCAGGAACAAGTGTTGGAGGACAGGACTACCCTAACTATATATGGTTTTGAGAAGTATACTACAATGCCCAATTCATATCATTTTAATGCTAAAAAAAATATGCTCACAGGGTAGGTAGCCTTGACCATAATACACAGTATTCATCCTCTCACCCCAATCCTCCTCAACACTGATAAACATACAGGTATTGGTCTTTTGTGCTGTTTGAATTTAAATCAATCAAACTCTTGAAAAGTTTCCTCATTAATTTAAACCTTGTCAGGCTTTTTGCCATTAAGTATCCATACCAGTATCTGGTAAAACTGATATAAGTTTTGAATCCATTTCTGAGAGATGTCTTTGAAAAGTTGCAATAACGAGCTCATACAATGACGATTAAAATGTGCTTTTGAACTTTCTTTCTTTGTCAAAATTTGCCCTTTCTTTCACATGATATCTCCCTTTGGTTGTTTAAAATACAGTATTAAAAACCTCAGAATTCTAACCTCAGCACAGGTAAATGTAAAATGTAAAGAGCAAAAATGTTGCTTCTGCCAAAGAAAGATATTTTCGAATAAGAGTCCCCAGTCCCCCAGATGTGCATGTGTGCACACCAGATCACAGCAAAAGTAGCTACAGGGCATGGTAACGACATCACGTCACGTGAGCAAGGTCTTATTTGCCTCTGACTGTCTACGTATATAATTCTCTCCAAGAATGATCGTCTCATGATTTGTCTTAAACACAGGGTTCCCACATGTACATGGACGGATGGATGGCTTACGCTATAGGTTTTTATACAGAAAGAAAGAAAACAAATTAAGACAGATTATTTCAGAACTGAGTAATTTGAAAAAGAAGCAGTCAAAAATCTTGTTACTCAAAATTATTATTTTTTCATTTGGTTGTTTTTTTATCTTTTGAAAGGATGAATATAAGGCTGCACAGTGCCAGAGCATGGCACTTAAGTGAACACTCCAGTTTTGAGTTGAGTGCCCAATCCAAAATTGGGCACAGTACTGGTGCCCAAAGATCTAGAACCTTGTACTCAGATGCTAAAATGGGCTCTGTTTAAGATAATTTTCCTGTGTGCAGGGAATGTTGCCAGGGAAATTTACCCACAAACCAAGTGGATACCCACATCGTCACATGCTTGGTTTATTGAATGCACCAACTGCATATATTTGGAACCTAAGGTCTGCACACTGTACCATTTCATACTCGTGCCCAGGCACCAAGTGTGGATGCAGCCTAAGGGATGTTAGAAGAAACCCACTCACATACTATCATGAATCCTGCAATCTGATTGGCTCTGCTACTCACTATCTATCATGTAATAGATAGTGAGTAGCGAAATCACTAGCATAAAACTCTCTAAAACCATTACAATAAATGTTTAAGCAATATATTGAAGGTAGTATGCTAGTGGGTTTCTACTAAAACAATTATGGTAGACTATTCATTCTAGTTTTCTATGACTCTGACTATGCACCTCATTAACTATCTATTGACTCATAGAAAACTCGAACTCATAGACTCATTGTTAAAGAGTGATCGTCCTGCCGAAAAATTCTCATGGGCACCTGAGAAAATAAAATTCAAAGTTCACAAAAATGTTGCATTTAGTATAGGTAATCATACGACGTCGAGTTTAATTTGGGATTAGGGACCGTTCATTTTTTATCAGGGAGGGCATATGCATGCGCGCATGCAGAATTTAAAATATAATATGCACTGATAGGCCTGCCGGGCAGTCTCTATGTTTGAAAGAACACACCTTGTAAGCGTGAGTTTAAGGTTTAGTCATTTGGGCCGCGCTTCAAGCACATGAATAATAATAATTTCATCATTTGCAGAGCACATGAAAATATTACCTAAAGGCTCAGGAGCCCTTCACTAGGAGCTTTCATCTAACCTATATAATTAGTGTTATTTCCTGGGCTCCTGACAGGCTTGTTTACTATACACAAAAAACCATCTACCCTTTTTCTGAGGCTTGATGAAATGCGGTTATCAAAAGTTGGGCGCGCTTCGCGCGCAAAGAAAGAATTATGTGACCCCCTCTTTATGTAAAATGTCTTCTATTAGGTCAAATAGTGGACCTGAGGGGGTGTCACGAAAATGTTTTATAGTTCTGAGGGGGGATCGGTTCCTTAGCTTTGACAGAAGTAAGAAAAACGTTAAGAAGAATGAGACTGCATCACTTAGGCAAGAGTCTATCTTACAGGGCAAGCATTTATAAGAGGGGGGGGGGGGGGGGGGGGGGGGGGGCACAAGAAAAATACAGGGTCTCCCTCATTTCCACCAGCCCCCCCTCCCAGATAAAAAATGAACGTCCCTTAATTGCACGAGCGAGTTTTTCAAAAAAGTATCGAAATTGCACGAGCCCGTTAGGGGAGTGCAATTTGAGCTTTTTGAAAAACTCAGGAGTGTAATTAATCCCAAATTGAATGAGAATAGTTGTATGATTACTTATTTATAATATGGATGCAAAAATTTTCAGAGAAGACCTTATTTGCAGCGGCCACAAATGCACTGAACGCGTGCGAGACAAGCGAGCAAAGTTTACGAAACCTAACTTGACATAAATATACTTGACACAACAAATTTATTTTATGCTAGAAGCAGGTGGAATTCTGTTTTGACAATCATAAACTTTATTTCAGATTCCAAGGTAAAATAACATAAGAGAGGCTGTATTAATTAATTAATTGGTTGGTTTCTTTCAGTTTGAATTGCTTTTGAAGCTTAGTTGCTTGTGCATTTTCGGTCACCAAAAACGGGCAGAATATTGTCCAGAAAGGTGAACATAGCTAGGTAAACTTCCACAGAAGACATAGGTACCTGAAGTCTTCTCTTGTGTAAACTTTCTTGTAACAGCTAAACAACCAAGATTGACAGGAATTTGATCCGGAAAACTGTCCGTATCGCATGTGTTCTTGTAGACTTCTACTTCTAGTTCATTTTCATCGTTGGCATTTCCCGCTCCTAGATTCACAGTCAACGAAGATTTCCCTTCATATCCTTTTATAGCAAAGAATGAAAACTTAAACAAGTCTTGCTTAAATCCATAAGGAATTCACATTTTCATTTCCACAAGTTTCGTAAGATAATTTTCATGAAAAGGAACCGATTTTCTCCTTCCACATCCAGAGCCGATCTCCGATCTTGTTGACAAGGCTCAAACAGATCGAGTGGCATGACAGCTAGCGCGCATTTGATTGGCTCGTTCGCAAAATCCATTGTTTATTTAGCCAATCAGCTTCATGAAATACCTGCACTCATTTGAGTGCAATTACTTTTTTGGAGTGCAAATTACTTTTGTAATTGCACTGCTCTCGACCAATCAGAATCGAGAAATTTTTGCATCCATATTATTAGCAGGAAAATTGCAATTGCAATCCTACCGTATATACCGTAAGATGAATAGACCAAATCGGCTAGCAGTGTTTACATCTTGTTGCCACCCAATACAGATCATGTGATGATTCCTTTGGTGGTTAGAATTGTCATATTTTTCTCACTCGACTGTGCGCACGAGTGTTTGTGCAGAATTAACAAAAGTATCCACCCAAGGAATCATCACATGATCTGAATTTGGTGGCAACAAGATGTAAACAGTGTTAGCCGATTTGGTCTATTTCTTGTGTCCCAAAATGCAGCAGACTATACCATACTATTAAGACAAAGAACCTGAAAGATTCTGGACTACCCCAGACTGAGAAGTAGAATTCAAACACTCAATATTATTCATGACCTAATCAGCCAACCAGAGCTCTCATTTTGTACCTTGTGCAGTACCAGAAAGATACTGCTAGTGGGACCTCATAGTCAGCTTTTAATATTGGTTGTTCAAGGATACAATGAGTGTGCCCTCCTATGATCATGTCATATTGACTCACTTGCATCTTATTATTCTTTCATGCAACAACGTAGATGAGAACACAGGCTTCCAGGATCATTGAGCAAACTTTAGAGTTGATAGTTTGCAGTTTTATAGTGTCGCTGTGTGAAGTTTGACTGAGTTCGATAAGCGCTAAATATGAGTATCTACGAAAAATAAAAAAGTTTGAAAAATACCCTTATCTAGTCCTTTAGTACTTCAATAAATCACTACTTGCGTTTATTCGGTCAGAAATACACTTTTTTAGCCAATTTTATTGTCACCTCTCACACTACTAGATGTTGCGTGTTGCGCGCGAATGCGTGACCGACGAGATAGACTTGACTGATTCAAATCCAATGATCATGCGCAAAACATTTTACCGGGTCTAGGACGGGAAGTGACTAGAGCCTGAGACAATGTCTGGCCCACCCCTCGACTGGAGAAAAAATGTCTCAACGGTTTGTGTTTTGGTACGGACTTTACTGGCGGGGCCGCCATTGCTCTCAGGACGAATGGACGAGGCTGAAAAGATTCGCCATTTATATGAGCCAGAGAGGGTTTGATTTCCACGAGAAAGGTAAACAACAAAGCTGAATAGTTTTACTTTTATTATGCGAGGTTTGTTTGAGCAAGCGACAATGATTTTTGGGAAAAAATCGAGGGAAATTTTTGGATCGCTGAGCGTTCGGAATTTTGCAGTTTGCGGCCTTCCAGAACATATAGTAGTGTGAGAGGTGACAATAAAATTGGCTAAAACTCGCTTAAAAGTGTATTTCTGACCGAATAAACGCAAGTAGTGATTTATTGAAGTACTAAAGGACTAGATAAGGGTATTTATTATATAAACACCAATGAAATACCAGGTGATCTCCCGCGCGAAAACTTGATATCTTCACACGTGAAAATATCATGTTATTTTTACATGTGAAAATATCACACTTGCCTTTGCTGGATGCTCGATTTTTAAGCTTAACTCAAATAAAATTTGAATTTGGTATTTCATTGATGTTTATATAATAAACAGAACATTACATGACCGCTTGGAGATATGAATTTTATCTTCTCGTGTTAAAAATTTATCTCACTCGTTCGCTGCGCTCACTCGTGAGATAAATTTTCAACACTCGAAGATAAAATTCGTATCTCCGCGCGGCCATGTAATATCCTCTATTTTTCAAACTTTTTTATTTTTCGTAGATACTCATATTTTAGCGCCTTATCGAACTCAGTCAAACTTCACACAGCGACACTATAAAACTGCAAACTATCAACTCTAAAGTTCGCTCAATGATCCTGGGAAGCCTGTGATGAAAATGCAAAGGACAAGTCTCTGTTAGCAGGGTACCACGCATGTTTTTGAAGGTATGCTTGGAGTACTTGGTCACCTTATGAAACAGTAAATTTCTTTGGATATTCAGACTCGACTTATTTCTCTTTAGAGAAGGTGCTTTTGGTATTGAAATTTCTCCTGTAGCATCAATAAGAAAAAAAAAGTAGATAAAAATCGATATAATTATGGAAAATCGATAATCGCAATAAATCTAGAATCGATTATTATCGATTAAAATCGAAAAATGTCGATTTTATTGGGTTATCGATTTGTTACCCCCGGGTCTTAAGTAAGCTTTAAACTAACTATGAACTTAAACTTAGTTTAAAGTACATGAATTAAGCTTAAACTTTAAGCTTACATGTAAGCATAAGTATTTTTTGAAAAGAATTTTGCCAAGAATCAAATGTTCAACCTGGGTCCCTACCCGTTTGAAGACAAAGGATTATATATCCAGTTTATTAGAATGTAGTATGTAATACTCACGTTAACTCGTTAATCTTAGATTTTGCCTCCTCAAGTTCAGGAAGGAATGCCGATAATACACCGCTCGACAGAAGCTCTATGGCGGCCTCCATGTTTTGCAGGTTCAAGTTGTCCCGAGTTCCCTGTTCGAGCTCAGCGAGTTCTTGTGTTACTTTATCCAACGAGCAATCGGAAACAGCTTCCACTCTATCTGCCATAATTCTATAAAACTGTTACTGTAAAATTGCCTTACATGATTCTAAATAGAAAATCTCTGGACGAATCCCTCTGAACATTGTTTTTCTCCATTACAATGATGTTCGTGAATCGAACAACGAAGCTGTCACGTGTGGTCACGAGCGTTCGGTTCGCTATGCATCCTGGTTAATACCGGTGAAGTTTGTCACATTCTCATTGTGAAATTTTGATACACGCTTTTATTAGCTCTAAGCTCGACCATTGCAACTCACTTTTTCCGGCCTAAAACATGAACAACTAGACAAGTTACAACGCGTCCAGAATTCCGCTGCTCGCCTTCTGACTGGGACAAGGAAAGATGACCACATTTCCCCCATTCTTCGTGATCTCCACTGGCTTCCAGTGAAAGATCGAATTGACTTCAAGCAACTTCTCTTAGCCTTCAAAGTCATCAATGGTTTAGCCCCTGCCTATCTATCTGATCTGCTTGCTCTCCACAAACCAACTAGGACTCTACGCTCTGCAGGGAAGACTTTGTTGGTACAGCCTAGGTTTAACCTTGAGACCTATGGCGCTAGAGCCTTCTCAGTCCATGTCCCAAGGCTTTGGAATTCTTTGCCGCTTGAGATGCGCGTATGCAATGACCTTAGCGAATTCAAGACATTTCTTTTTAAGCGCGCATTCCATTTATAACTTTTTATCATCATTTATTGTATTTTTTAATATAAACAGAATAAAAATAATATATTGAGCTCAGTATAATATATGCAGTATATAGCGTATTTTTAAATTTTAGTTTTTTAATTCTTTTAGCATTAAATGTAATGTAAAAGGCACTATATCTTATTATTATTATTATTATTATTATTGGGTCAGTAACGTACTACAATGGATTCATTTTCAGAGTCATTAGCTGTATTCACACACTGGAGACGGAAAACTCTCGTCAGAAAAGTTCCAGGCTCAGGCCCGTAGCCAGGGGGGGTTCCGGGTTTTTTTTCTAGTAAATTTTGACTAGCGGCTACTAGCGGAATAAATTCATACTACGTTGGTCCGCTTTTTCTAGATTAGCACCCTCCCTCCCCCCCCCCCCCCCTAGATCTCGGCTTTTAATACTGGAAACGTTTGAAAGACAAAATATTGCACTTGAATTGTGAAAAATGTGCTTAAAATGTTGCCCGAAAAGCGGAAATATGCCATATTCTGCTCAAACGTCAATTAAGTGCTCAAGAGTGCTCGAAATGTAAAGTAGTGCCCAGCGCAATAGGGACGTGCCTACCTTCTTCAGGGGTGTTTACCATTATGCCAAAAATCCCGGGCCCCCCGGGTTGGACGTAAATGGTACAGTCACTTTCGGGGCCCCTGCTTGGGGCCCCCAGAAAAATCTGGGATTTCTAAAAGGTTGTCCTTCCATCCCAGGCGGGACGAACCCGCGTGGGATGGTTTGTACCATTTGCGAAAATTAAATAAAACCCCTAGATTGCAGTCCTTTTTTGCACGCGTTCATTTTCCTGCCATTTTAGGTGAGGGATAAACCGAGCCATTTCCCTGCAGAGTATTTCTGCAGTCGCTCTTGTAATTCTAAAATGAGAATGACTTTGGAACTCGCTAATCATATAACGTGGCAAGACGACCTCAAAGTGGGAAATATTCGCAAATCTATTCGACCTCTGTCTCATAAAGCAACTAATTGCTGAGTCACGTGACTATTTTTTGAGGACATGAGAATGAGGTTTGTGCTTTGTTTCTGAGCTAACCGCCATTTTGAAAAACGACCGAGAAGACCCTGGGGACGAGGTTGGGTTGTGTTTTTCCCGAGTTCCAACCGCGATCTTGAAAATTACCCACAAGACACCACAGGTCGCCCAAGCTCTTGTTTCATATTTTAAATAAATTTGAATGAATCTAGTATAGGGGGAGGTGAATAGGTTTGCGGATCGGCGGATTTGGGCCTAAATAACACACGGATTACGGATTTTAAGAAAAACTCGAGCGGATTTTCGGATTCTCAAAACGTACCGGATCGCGGATCTATTGAAAATTCGACTTCGGATTTCGGATTCTGATAATCGCAACTACGGATTGTTGACTGTAGGGTCTGTAGACAAATAGCCCTGGATGTTCGAATTGTAGACCGTTAATATGCTTTACTATTTCACATACTTAATTTCGCATACCTAAAAAAATTTTGGCGCGCTTCGCGCGCATAAACAATTGCATTTACTCTATGAGAACTCACACAACGAGACACTACCCCCCCGCGCCATTTATAGAACAAGTGTATCTTGACGAGGAAAAATTAACTCTCCCAAAAATGCCCTGCAGTGAAGTCACTATGATTGAAGAAGACCCCTTAGATACTACCATTTTCGTTTAACCCTGCAGCTTGACCATTTTTTTCGCGTAGGTTTCATTTCAACGTGCATGTTTTGTCGTGAAGTTGTCGCGTTTCTTGCTCGCTGATCGACTGAAAAATAACAGTCAAAACAGCAGCCAAACAGCAAGCGAGAAACGCGACAACTTCTCGACAAGTGTGCACGTTTGAAACGTAAACCTACGCGAAAAAAATCGCCACGCTTTAGGGTTTAACTAAATGGTAGTAAGCGTGAGTTCGACGTTACGAGTATAGAAAGTCGTCATTTAGGCCTCGTTTCACGCACATGAGAATAATAATAATTTCGTCATAAATAAATTTTCGGCGCGCATGAATTAATAACATAACCGATAGGCTCAGGAGCCCATCAATAGGAGCTTTCATACATAGTTGAGGTAGCGTATTTCAACGTTTATCTACCCTTTCTCTGAGGCTTGATGGAATGCGTTTATCAAAATGTGGGCGCACTTCGCGCGGAACGAAAGAAAAATGTAACCCCATCTTTCTGTAAAATGTCTTACTAGCTAGGTCAAATAGGGGACGGGGGATCACGAAAACCCCGCTAAATAATGACACGTCCCTCAGTGAGAGATGTTCGTGTATATAGCGATGCGGTGAAACGTACTTTTTTTTCTAATTATCAATTGTTTCCATAAGTCAACGTTGCGGATTCGGATTTAGGCGAAAATTTGTGCGGATCGGCGGATTTTCATGAAAAATTGAACGGATCGACTGATCGACTGAAAAATAACAGTCAAAACAGCAGCCAAACAGCAAGCGAGCGGATTTGAGGACGCCTATTCACCCCCCCCCCCCCCCCCGTATAGACTGTTTTAGCACTCTGCATAGCTTGCATTTTAGCTATGTTGCAGTCGAAATTTGTAACATAATGATGTACTTACTTGTTTATTAGCCCTTTGTGATTCATATCCTCTGCTGGGAAGGCCATTCGGATCACTTTTACGAGAGATATCATTCACAAACCTCCCCCAAAGAGAAAGAGCAAGAGAAGGTAGGAAACATGGCCGCGACATGTGGTCTTTGCTTTCGGCAATCAGATTTTGCAATTGGATCGGCTCACGATAAGAGCGGCGTATCATACAGTGATACAGTGTACTAGGCCTTACAGAAGTACGCGTACGTGTCAGGTGCTGGTATTTTATTTTTAAAACACATTAGCTCTAACCCCCCAAAAATCGCTCAAATTTGAGTTTCGGTCGTTTTGTTTCGGTCGTTTCGTTCCCGGTCCTTTCGATGGTTCCGGTGGTTTCGTTCCGGTGGTTTCGTTCCGGCGTTCCTGTTTTACCACATGCCCCACGGCCATCAAAAAAATTACCCAGAAGACCCTAGGAATCTGCTGGGAATGAGTTCAAAAACCGTTTCGATTCCTCCAGAATAGCCTGTTTTATTGGCGAAAACTTTCGTAGTCGCGAGCGCCATCTTGGATTTTTTGGCCGAGTGACATGGGACGAGTGACAAAACGTGGGGGGGGGGGGGGGGGGGGGGGGGGGGCATTAGGCCCCAATGTCACTCGGCCAAAAATCCAAGATGGCGCTCGCGACTACGAACTCCGGGTTTTCGCCGATAAAACAGCCTCCAACGCCTGCTAGCAGGCTACTTCCAGAAAAGCAAAATCTCGCATGGAGTCCGCATTGCAAACACAAAATCCTTTAGCCAGTGAACGTTCCACTCTTCCGTTCCGTCTACCCTGGCGCTGCTATTTTCTTCAAAGTGTCCTCGCGTTCGCGATAGGCGAGAGAGAAGATGGCATTGAAGGAGGTGGGTCCAGAAGGAAGAAGAAGAAGCACACAACACAGCTGAGCCTGAGTTCTAACACTAAAGGTAAGCATTAGAATTTGCGTTTTAGATATTAATATAAGCTTGTTTAGATATTTATTGACAAACGGCAGAAATGTGCAGAAATGTGCAGTTAAAGAATCTTTAACTGACAAGCATGCCATTGCTTTGTAGGCGGTTGTTTTATCTTTTATATCCCAAGGGGGTATTATTTTCTCAGATCTAATGCAAAGTTCAGGAGTTTGCAAAAGAAAAGATTTGATTTTTTAGCACTATTTTAGCGGAGCCCCATAGCTACATGCAGGAGGAAAAGAGACAACACAAAAGTGTATATGCATCGACCTGTTTTGTGATGGACTTCCGGTTTGTCCGTGGTTCCGTCATCGCACAGGTAGCCCACCAGTTTTGAGCGGGAAAATGAGCACGCTTGAATTTTAGTTGTCGATTTTTATTTGAAAAGGATTTTTTTCTTTAGATATTTTGTCATTTCGTGTTTGAATTGTTGACAAGTGAAGGAAATTTTTTTCCTGTTCTTCATCAAAAACTGAAACGTTTCTGAAACAAACTGTGAAATCAAGGTATTTTAGACTAAAAGTCAGATTTACCAGGATGAAGTCGAGACTGATATGTCGATGAACACGGGAGTTTCACAAGGGAAAAGAAGCAAAGTCAGTGGCACTAGAGACTAGAGTGAGGGAGAAAAACCAGCAGCGAGCGAGTGACAAAACGACCGCTCGATCAACAGAGAACGGGAAATTAATGTCTTCAGTAGGAGGATGGAGGTTACCCTGGCTAACATGTCGAAACCTTAAGATGTTTAAAAGGCAGAGACTATATAAATACAACGTTAAAAAGTGACCAGAACATTTTTCGTAGTCTCAGAGGAAAGGAAAGATAGACTAGAACAACAGCGCGGGATGACCGAAGGTTGAAACTCGAAGACTGTCGTCGTGCCGTGAAGTGACAAGGAAAAATATTCTCAAGGTAGGTCCTTGCCACGAAAAAGTTTAAGATTCAACCGCAGTTTAACTTTAAAAAGTTTTAACTTTTAACTTTAAAAAGTTTTAAATTTTCATTCAAGTTTTTTCGCGCCCCAGAGGCTCACCACGCTAGTTGGAAAATTATGAAAGTTCATTAAAAACGATCGTGGCTGCTCGGTAGATTTGCGTTAGTTGCCTGCTGTACGATCGTTCGCGATCCCTGGCCACCTGCGGCGACTATAGAACTCACGCCGCTCCCTAGACTTTAGCGAAAGCTACCTTAGGGTTAATTATTTAAGTATTTTAAGTATTAAGTAGTTGTTTATTTGAGGATTCCAAGTGGAATACCGTCGCATTTAAGTGATTTCAGTTTGACAGCGATTCTACTTCCGTTGCCATAGCTTTGAGTGATATTGTAGTTTGGGAGAATTTAAGTATATTTATTAGCTTGCCAAAAGCAGCCATCTTGAATGAATTGAACGTCGAACTTTACGTCGGTCAACAAAAAACTATGCAATGCAATCTCAAGACGCTTCCAGACTTCCGATTTAGGCAATGGTACAGTAATTCTTGAATTTACTAACCTGTCACTCTTAAAATTTTTGAATATTTTATCCATTTCGCTGAGGTTTGACTTCCCTAGCCAGCGTAAAATGCAGAGAAAAGAGGCCTCTGCTAGCAGGGAAAGGTTTGACTGAGGAAACAAGCTACTAAGCTAACTCTTGACTGCTTGATTTAATTTTGCAGTTTTCCAATATATTTTTCTGGCTCATAAATAGGGAGTACTTCACAGTGTTTTCCACATATAACAGGCAAGTGGAGATTTTAATCATATTAGATTATTTTGTTTCACTTTTTCAAGTATAATATCTTGGATACCAAATACCATTACGTCCTCAGTTGTAGCGCAAGTTTATTTGAGTTTATTTTTGTAGGCTCCCAAATCACTTTTAAGTTCTGAATCAGTTTTTAAATAAAAGTGTAACTATACTTTATAAAACCATATACTATGGAAACCACTCAAGTGAAACTACTCAACCACTATCATCAAGTGAAAATTTACAGGAAAAGAAACAAATAACGGAATTCAAAATAGCATGTTTTCTTAGAACAAAATATAATCTCCCTCATGATATTTGTCCTTTCAAGTTCAATAAAAACCTTGGATAATTCACAGATAATTCACCAGTCATTAAAATGAAAAAAGTGAAACTACAATCATTGTATCTGTGACTAGCTTCATGTAATTTTTTTCAAAGTCTTTTTTTCAAAATCTTGTGAGGATTTGCTAATTCCTGCAGTCATCACACTCAGTGGAATATCCTCAGTACTGACTGTAAGGCAAAAGCACATAAATTGTGTGGTTCCAGAAAGTATTCATCACATGAGGGCTTGGAAATTCTAGAGTGGTTGGGGGTCAATTTACCTGTTTGTTTTTTTTTCATGCAAATACTCAGCTATTTTCCTTTGGAAATTCCAGAGGGTGTGTCACTTTTCAACACCCTTCCGTGGAGTGAGGGGGAGGGGGGATATTTTCTGGAACCACAAACAACTGTTAATGCACCAGAAATCCTTGAATTAGTGCCTGCTGGCCGACACTATCAACATAAAACATTCCTAAGCATATTATTTAATCTATCGGAAGCAACTAATCCGAGAGGATACATTTGATATATATCAAATAAACGGCCAGAATAACATTTAATCTGTCAACATTGTTGATATTTTTTAGGGTATTTCCAGACTGCAGTCAATTTTTTAGGGTGGAAATTTTTTCCAACCAGGTATTTTTTAGGGTCAAAATTCGAGTTTCCCAACGTCCCTAGCATTTTTACCTTAGAGTCCCCCCTTTGGGTACAACCCTCTCCTTACATTGGTATATGTTATGTTCCAAGTCCTTCAAGAAAATTATGTATCATGAATTTAAGATGTAATATATGAGTATTGTTATAACAAAGGTAGTTTTAAATGGACAATTAATTCATGGAAAGCAACATGTACATGTAAAAGTGTGGTGAACCCCCCTCCCCCCCGAAATGCTCACAAATAAGAATGGCCCTCCCCTTATGGTGCTTTAGATCTAGGATGCCCCTCCCCTTTGAGGCCTCAACCCATCCCTCCCCCCCCCCCCCAAAAAAATGTTCTTTTTCAGTGGAATTTCAATAAATATACAAAGAAGGTATGAGTAGAAAGACCAAAATTTGCAGCCACCTATTCTCTGCTCATAACATGGTTGGTATCTGTATTTTCTGGAATGACACATTTTATTAAAAATACACTGCTCATGTAATAAAATGTACATATATTGTGATTTCAATTAAAATCAAAGGGCTCTATGAGCCAACTCATTCATGAATTTGGAATTAGTGAATGGATAATTTTTCAAATGTTGAAAATACTCCCTGGGGGAAGACTCCCCTATTTTGGGGCAGCCTCTGGTACCTTTTAGGGGGTAAAATTTAGCCCGGGTAGCCTTGAGGCCCGCGCTATTTCCAGTTTTCGCTCGCCCCGACTCCCTCCCTAGGTAAAATTTCGAAAACTTGCAATTTTTCCAGATAGGTACCTCGGCCCTTCTAGCAAATGAAGCAAATCACACTTGTTGGTAGCCTGAATTTCAGACATATTTTCCCTCGTAAAAAAAATAGGAAAGACATTAGGAGCACCCCTGCACCAAAAATAGGGAAATCTCCCCCCTTAGGAGAATACTGGGTACAGGCATGTGGTCTGTTCTCATCAGTAGCCACATGGAAGATATTGGCAATTCAAGAAAACGTCTCTGATTTTTTTACAAATGTTGTTGTATCCTGCCTTTGAAAGAGACCTCCAGTTGGTTTACCCCTAGCATGGGCATGACAAGCATACACATGACCTCAAATCCAATAGTGCTTGCAGATTGATTTTTCTTGAATTTTGCTGAGGTATCCAATTATCTTTAAATTGGATAGTGCCCCGAATATTTTGAAATTGAATAGTTTAAGTTTATGTATGAATGCTATATCATTGATAAATATCAGGACTCCATGTTTGTTCAATTAAGAAAAAATGAATGCAAAAAATTCCTAGTAGGAACAACAATGAAATTGTTCAGCGCTACAAGTAAATATTATGTGAAAACCATGATCCACAGTTTTTTTTGAAACCGTAAAATCACTATTGAAAGAATTAGGATAACACGAAACAATGCATTTTATCCATGAAAAAAGTTGATGCTTTTAAATACCAGTCTCTTGCAACCTGAATTTGTATACCTAAACAAAAACAGGGATGCTGAGTATTACTTTCCTCCTAGTGAGAATCAGAAGATGTTGATATTCTGCTCATGAGCAGTTGTCAAGTACTTTGAGCCTCCATTATAATGCTACAATAACTTATAAATTTTAACATTATAAGCCTTTAAAATGCAGCGAATTTATTTTAAAAGAAATCCGAATCAATTAGAAGAAAATGGTGTTGTATTGCAAGTAAAATGAAGCTTCTCTATTTCTCTTTCCAAATAATATTTTAAACAGATTTTACCTTAAATTCTCTGTGCTTCAAGAAGCAATAGCGAGCTTTTCCGTCCACCTTTATCACGTTAAAGATGTAGTGCATACTCTCATTTCTTCATTAGCTTTCTTCTTTCGACTTTTTGTAAATTCTTTGGTGTGAAATACATAATATATAGATTTAGGCACTGCCTAAAAGCGGAGCTCCCAATCACCAATCCCACTGATATCAATAATGGGTATTTCCAGAAAATATATGTGCCCTGGGGATGGGCAACACTAGTTGTTGACCCCATGCATCCAGTATTTCCAAAATGTGTTACCCCCATGCATACAGAATGTGTTACCCCCCATGCATATAGAATGCATAGAATGCCTGAGAGGTTAAACTAGCTTACAGCTTTGAACCCCCCCCCCCCCCCCCCCCCCCCCCCAGTTGGTACTAAGTTGTCAGGCCTGTTTGAGTCACCCGATTACAATTGGAGGCTCTTACCATGTAGGAATTATATTATTCTTCAATGGGTTGTGGGGGCATTCTTCCCAAGAAAAATTGTTGACATTTCAATTTTACAATATGACTGGAAATGTAACAGAACTTAGAACAAGTTAGTTGCATCCTCCTCATTCGTCGGAAAGATGTGTGTATCCCCTAAGAATTTCACCTGCCCACCCCCCCCCCCCTCCCCCACCACCCCATATAAATGGAATGTAGCCAATGCTAGTTTGTACTACAGATACAAGTCAAGCAATAGTGAAGACGGTAAAATTGTTATCTAAAGCATTGAAAATTATGTCAAACACAAATGGAAACCAATATACCACTGACAATGAAAGACACATTTTTCAATCCCCATGGGTTATGCCTAGACTTCCTCAAAGTCCTTCAAATTTTTGCTTGCTTGTATCCTATGAGAGGTTGACTTTGAGCAAGTCTAAGGTTTGCCTGATAAACACATAGGGGTAAATTTTAGACTGAAGTATACCATTTGGCAAAGCATAGAATATGTAAGATTTTACTACTTTGAGTAACTTTGTAATTCTCAATGTGTGTTCTTAAGTTAAAAATTATCAAAGAGAAATGGAAACCTTTCCAACATTCTCTAACGTTCTTCTTTCTGTGCCCATCGCTCTGAGTCCCCTCCATGGGTAGTCACTGCACTATGGGCCGGCTACACCATATTGAGTCAGCGGATTTCCATCAAGGGGCTCTATACTGTGTTATTTAGATGCTAGTTTGAACAATAGATCCAAGCCAAGCAATAGTGAAGTTGGATAATTCTTTATCAAAAGCACAATGGAAACCATTATACGACCAAGAGGTAAAAATACAAAATTTTCAATCCCCATGGATTATACACTGCCTGATAACCCATCATGGGCAATTCCAGAAAATATATGTACCCCCACCACGGGCGGCACTAGGTTTTGACCATCCCCCCCCCCTCCCCATGCATCCAGAATTTCCAAAATGGCTTACCCCCACCCCCATGCATATAGAATTCCTGAGAGGTTAACCTACAATAGCTTCCAGCTTCAAAAACCCCCATGCAGGCAGAATTCCGAGCTTGAAAACCCCCCTCCCATTCAGAATTTCCAAATGCTGGCCATCCCCGGGGTACATTTATTTTCTGGAATTGTCCAAAGGCACAAAAATTTTTAGACACAAAGTATGCCATATGGACCAAGAGGGAAAAATACAACATTTTCAATCCCCATGGATACACTGCCTGATAACCCATCATGGGCAATTCCAGAAAATATATGTACCCCCACCACAGGCGGCACTAGGTTTTGACCATCCCCCCCCCCCCGCCCTCCCTCCCCATGCATCCAGAATTTCCAAAATGGCTTACCCCCACCCCCATGCATATAGAATTCCTGAGAGGTTAACCTACAATAGCTTCCAGCTTCAAAAAAAAAAACATGCAGGCAGAATTCTGAGCTTGAAAACCCCCCTCCCATTCAGAATTTCCAAATGCTGGCCATCCCCAGGGTACATATATTTTCTGGTATTGTCCAAAGGCACAAAAATTTTTAGACACAAAGTATGCCATATGGACCAAGAGGGAAAAATACAAAATTTTCAATCCCCATGGATACACTGCCTGATAGCCCATCATGGGCAATTCCAGAAAATATATGTACCCCCACCACAGGCGGCACTAGGTTTTGACCATCCCCCCCGCCCTCCCTCCCCATGCATCCAGAATTTCCAAAATGGCTTACCCCCACCTCCATGCATATAGAATTCCTGAGAGGTTAACCTACAATAGCTTCCAGCTTCAAAAAAACCCCATGCAGGCAGAATTCCGAGCTTGAAAACCCCCCTCCCATTCAGAACTTCCAAATGCTGGCCATCCCCAGGGTACATATATTTTCTGGAATTGTCCAAAGGCACAAAAATTTTTAGACACAAAGTATGCCATATGGACCAAGAGGGAAAAATACAAAATTTTCAATCCCCATGGATACACTGCCTGATAACCCATCATGGGCAATTCCAGAAAATATATGTACCCCCACCACAGGCGGCACTAGGTTTTGACCATCCCGCCCCCCCGCCCTCCCTCCCCATGCATCCAGAATTTCCAAAATGGCTTACCCCCACCTCCATGCATATAGAATTCCTGAGAGGTTAACCTACAATAGCTTCCAGCTTCAAAAAAACCCCATGCAGGCAGAATTCCGAGCTTGAAAACCCCCCCTCCCATTCAGAATTTCCAAATGCTGGCCATCCCCGGGGTACATATATTTTCTGGAATTGTCCAAAGGCACAAAATTTTTAGACACAAAGTATGCCATATGGACCAAGAGGGAAAAATACAAAATTTTCAATCCCCATGGATACACTGCCTGATAACCCATCATGGGCAATTCCAGAAAATATATGTACCCCCACCACAGGCGGCACTAGGTTTTGACCATCCCCCCCCCCCCCTGCCCTCCCTCCCCATGCATCCAGAATTTCTGAGCTTGAAAACCCCCCTCCCATTCAGAATTTCCAAATGCTGGCCATCCCCGGGGTACATATATTTTCTGGAATTGTCCAAAGGTACAAAAAATTTTAGACACAAAGTATGTCATATGGAAAAATTCGGTGTTAAATTTTACTGTCTCAATGACCAATTGGTATTTTTAATCTAAATAAAACCCTGTTTGTACAGTGTATAACATAATTTTGTTTTCCACAGGGAATGGGCATACTTCTACTAATCACAATGACTTTGTAAATAGTGAATGAAATTCTAGCAAACAACATGTACTATACTAAATACATTAATTCATTTGTTTTCCTATTGTTACTACTGGCACTGCCATTTGGTAGTAAATTACACAGTCCATGCATGTTGAAAGTCAAGTGTTTAGAGCCAATTCAACAGAATTAAATTTACTGTAATACCATATTTTTTTGCTAGAAAATATTTTTTCAGTACCATAAGTCAATATCTTGCCGCTTGGAAGTCCAAGGTACTAAGGTGATCACCAAGACTCCAATACCATTAACCAGTTTCCGGTTGCAGCACTTTTGCCTTAGATTTTCCTTGTGTCGATTTTGGGAGTGTTTTTATATCTCGTTTGCAAAAAGCTGAGAAGGCTTAATTAGCCTTCGTTGTTAGAAAACACGACTAAGTCGTTCTTAAAGGACTAATAATAGAATTCTAGAGATCTTTAGTTAGGGTCGCATATAAGCTAAACACGTTGAGTTGTTACTAGGCTCGCGACCTATCACTCAGATTCAAGAAAAGTCGACATGCTCGAAAAAAGAAACAGCGAATTTTAGGAATTTTACCTTCATCCTGAGTAGCTTTTCCCCCGTGTAGGAATAACCTGAATGTAAATCTGTTCGGAACTTGTGAATGTCCTGCCATCTCCCTATAAACAGTGCTCTTATCCAGCAGTGACTTTGATCCACGAATCGAATTGTTTTAACGACTTGCCGCCATTGACTCTCCAAACAAATTAATTCTCAAAGTATGACCTTCTTGACTCACGCTACTGCCGTAATGTACAAATGTAGCGTCTCGCAGCAGTTACTTTTACCTTTCGACAAAATTCTGTACCATTATAACTTAAATTCCACTGTTTTGTGAAAGAAAGGGCGAATAAACAATCTCTGCCGCAATAGCAGGATTTGCGCTAAAAGTTTAAGCCTTCTTGTCAGATAACAGGAAATTCCTTCAGACACTCGTAGTCCCTGGCTTTTTGTAAACATACTTTTCAGTAGAATAGTTCTGCAGTCGCTTGGAAGAATGGTTTCGATCAAAAGACTCTTGATATATTTTCAAGCAGATTGCTCGAGAATAATTCACCAATATTGAGAAACTCCTATCCCCCCCGACCACGACAACTCACCCCTCCCTCCCCCCGTCACTCGACCGGCGGCGCCACCCCGACAAATCACCCCTCCCCCCGTCTAAAAAAAAAACGTCACTCGACCGGCGGCGCATGTTGTGACGTCACGCCTGTGACGTCAGGCTTCAGGAAGCACACACGCTCGCTCGACGTTCAAAATTCAGTCGTATCCCTTTGCGCCCGTTCCCGCCTGTGATACTTTGGGTACCCTGTGGATATCACGCCTGTGACGTCAGGCTTCAGGAAGCACACACGCGCGCTCGACGTTCAAAATTCAGTCGTATCCCTTTGCGCCCGTTCCCACCTGTGATACTTTGGGTACCCTGTGGATATCACGCCTGTGACGTCAGGCTTCAGGAAGCACACACGCGCGCTCGACGTTCAAAATTCAGTCGTATCCCTTTGCGCCCGTTCCCACCTGTGATACTTTGGGTACCCTGTGGATATCACGCCTGTGACGTCAGGCTTCAGGAAGCACACACGCGCGCTCGACGTTCAAAATTCAGTCGTATCCCTTTGCGCCCGTTCCCGCCTGTGATACTTTGGGTACCCTGTGGATATCAGGCCTGTGACGTCAGGCTTCAGGAAGCACACACGCGCGCTCGACGTTCAAAATTCAGTCGTATCCCTTTGCGCCCATTCCCGCCTGTGATACTTTGGGTACCCTGTGGATATCATACATGCGCTACATTTGCCATCGTTGGACGCTCTTTTCTTAGGTATGGTGCTCCGCTCTGCGGCCTTCGGCCGCTAAGGAGCTCCGCTATTACATGTAACCGGAAAGTTCTCGCTCGCTTCCGGCCTCCATTATTTAAAATACCCATGATGCTTTGTCGTCTAGATCGCTAGATTGACCCAGATAAATTGCAAAGCGTCGCTATCTTTCGCCGTCTGGCGCAATGTGTTGAGCGCCAGGTTGCAAATTGAAAGGTTACGGGTTCGACTACAGGCTGGGTCTGGCATTATGATTTCTTTTTCTTTTATTAGGAATCGTGCAAGTGATCAATCGCTAGATCTCTAGTGTCGCTAGAAGTCGACTGTTGAGTTGAATGCTAATCGAATCGAAATTGTGCTAACGCAGAATCGTGCTAACGCAGAAGTCCCACATCATAACCAATACTCCTTCATTTGCGCTGTGCGCGCATGAATGAGTAAAAACTCAGTAAGAGTTAAATACCGAGGGCTGAGGCAATATGGCATATAAATACCGAGGGCCATGGGCCCGAGGTATTTATATGCCATATTGCCGAAGACCGAGGTATTTAACTGACTTATTACATGATTGACACATTTTCTATTGTTATTCAAGACCCTTTATTTCACTTCAATCCCTATGAATTAATTACATTCTTAAAGAACGGGGAGGGTTTGATGTTTCAGCAGGGAAGATTGGGGCTATTATTGAATAATTAGTAATAAATGACCCGCATTATAAATGCGCGGGTCTTTATGGAACAATTGATTCTCATATATGACCTGGCGCATTTATAAAGAGAAACAATTATGACTAATTAGGCAAATAATGCCCCACCCTTTCGATGCTGAAACATGTTTATAGCTAAATGATAAATATTACGAAACTTGTCTGCTAGGTTATATTGAAAAATGTTGAACAAAAAAAAACTTATATTACTAGCTTTAGATGAAAAGTGTGTATCAAAATGGCAAATTGGTTGACTTTTTCTACTTTTCTACTAAATTAATTATAATTAATGTGGAATAAGCAGTTGTTATAGACAACTTTGCTGGTCTGCTCCGTTTCTGCTTCACGCTCAATCTTGCATTTCTTTGCTTTTGGCTCTACTTGTGGTTCTGCCTCTGGGCGTTCAACTTCTTGTTCAAAGTCAAAAGAGTTTGAAACTTTAACTTTCTCCACGATTCCCGGCCTTTGGTACCTTTGAAGTGACCTGACATCCCGATGACCCGTCCTCTGCATTACAAATTTCTCTGGGATACCTTTCTTGAGGGCGATGGTAGCGGTGGTGGCTCGAAGACTGTGGTTGGTATAGTGCCCCTCGATTTTACCTTTCTGGCACACTCTTTTAACTGTTGAACTAAGAAGATTGTGCCCAACGGGATTGTTTGTGAACCAAACTGTAAAAGAAATACAAATAAAAACAATTTAGCACATTAAGCTCATGACAATACATATGCACAACACATTTTTCTTTCTTCAATACATTTTACAACGTTGTCAATTTTTGGATTGGCCTCGTACGTCGCAGCATCGACGGCAAACCGGTCTAAGCTCTTATTTACTTCAAGTTACTCATGTAATTCACCAGACCTGTCTATTTCAACTTTTATAATAAAACGAATTACTGTAAATATAAACTTAGTTAAACTTACCATCATCATCCCTTTTCCATGACTTAAGAGGGGCAAGGTAGAAGGCCCTGTCGTTCTCAATCGCCAGCTTGGGACACTTTGAAATGTATCTCTTGAACAGCTTAACCACACATCGAGTGCCGAGTTCCTCGCGCGCATAATGTTCAACCTTTTTCTGACGCACCCTTTTAGTTTTCAGTCCTCCAGCGTTGTTTTTTTTCTCCGAAACTCGTGTAAACAAGTTTCTCGCCTTCCTTATCGTTTGCAGGGACAACTTTAAATTGGCTGAATCTTAGCTCTCTGTGCTCTTTCCCACTTCTCAAGGTGAACTTCTGTCCAATCAAGAATAGCAAATTATCAAGAAGTACTTGTGGCGAAGAGTCACTCAGTATGCCATTGTCCAAAAGGCTTTGTAACTGATCTTCTGAAAACGCTTCTGCCTCTTTCACCTCTAAACCGACTCCAAGGCTTGTCAATCTCTTTATCTCTGCATCAAGGCAGTCTTGAAAATGCTTGAATTTTGGCGAGCTGAAGATATCAATTTCCGGTCGTCCATTGTCTTTCAGAAAACGTTGCAGACCACAGCAAAGCTGGTACAACGTCAGGGGTGGGTAAACTTCTCCAGGCGTCTTTTTCTTGCGTATCTCCACAACCATTTTACTCAACCAGTAATTCAGCTCTTCGTCATTTACTTGCAGAATGTCTGAGTTCACTTGAGTATATTTATCTGTGCTACTTCCAACGGCTTCATTTCTTTCATTTGCCCATCCTCTCCAACAATTTATCGCCCATGCAGTGTTCGACTTTGTCGCCTTTGGTATTCTACTCTCTTTCCTCTCGTTTAGCTGTTCATCTGCAACCAGGACGATATTTCTCTTCGGTGACTGCTTTTCAAAGCTTTCTCCTACTTCTTGTTTCTGTTGTTCCAAGTCGTTATCCCTACCAAGAATTTCATCCAACAAACCTCCCCCAAAGTCGGGTATTTCGGGTTGCGAAAACGTATTTTGAGTTATAAAAATGTCATCAAAATCTTCACTTTCACTTTCCATTGTTCTGCGACTACTAGTTCAGCACTCAAGTACTGACTTCAACAAAATGACAGTGAAATGACAACCTAAAATCGCGCAAAAAAGGTGTTTTGATTTCTTTTGTTGTTTGTTAAAAAAGAAGTACTTCCATTGGTCGTTTAACAATGCGTGCAAGTAAAAAGCTAAAGAACAATGATGCTAAAGACAGTTTAAAAATAACTTCCATCCCAAACAACAATAGCTCCACACTAATCACCCTCACTAATCACACTAGTTTCCCCAACCACTCTCGGGATATTCTTTAATTCAATGAAACGGGGGCTTTAGAATGCAAACAAACGTATTGTGAAAGGCACCATTCTCTGCAGTGATAAAGCGTTAGCAACGAGTCCTTTGAATTTGAATAACTTTCAAAACACTTTTCATCCTTTTGTTCCGATCCATACTTAAACCTCTGGGGATATCCCTCTACTGGAAAAAAATAAGATCCCTGGTTGATTTATATGGTTAAAAATCGTTTATTTGACGAAGTATTTTCGATTTTTTAATTGCACGGCGCTCCACCTGATAGAAAAATCACCTTAGATCATGTAATAATGACAAATATTCCTTTTTTCTTTATATTGCACATGTTCTTTGTTAGAACCATTCCATTGGGAAAGGTTAGTACCCTATTTTTTTTCTGAAAGAGGTTCTTTATCTTACTTCTACAGGCCATGCCTATTATTATTTTTTTGGTTCATCAACACAGAAAAATATGTAACAGGGAGCTCCGCTTTTAGCCAGTGGCTAAATCTATATATTAGAAGATTTTCCCTCCCCCCCCACCCTGGGATATGTGGGGCTTTGGTGGGGATTTAGACAGGGGCGTAGCCAGGAGGGGGGGGGGGGGGTTCCAGGGGTTCCGGAACCCCCCCTCTCCCACAGGGAAACACCCCTCGCCTCTGTTCTGGACCGACTTACTACTAAAATTGTAATATTTAATAGACAACAAATAAAGCTCGACCAATAAAATGTAGCAAATTTCTTCAAACGCTAGTTTTTCCCCGAGATCAATATTTTTGGCTGGGTTTCCTGTGGCGAGAACCGAAAAACACGTCAGATCTATTGGAGTTTTTTATTTTTTGAATTTTGGAAACCCCCCTCTCATAAGTGCTGGCTACGCCCCTGTTAGAGCCTTTTTAGCGACTATCTTTGTTCCGTGTAGGTGGGGCATTAGCTCATTTTGCCATCCCTCACCAAGGATGTGGGGCTTTAGTTGGGGATTAGCTCAGAAAAACAAAATGGCGACCAGTTTTCTTGCTGGGAAGTCTAAAATGCAGACTAAAAAATGCATACGGAAAGTGCATACCTGGGTCTCTTCTCTCTGAGAACTTGAAATAAAAGAACAGTTTTATATCATCATGTGATAATTGCTAGGTACATCAATTTAATAATGTGCAGTTCAAGAATCTTGAACTGTCAAGCATGCCATTGCTTTGTAGGCAGTTGTTTTATCCTTTACATCTCAAGGGGGTATTATGTTCTCGATTTCTCAGATCTTAACGCAGGAATTTCCAAAAGAAGAGATTTGACTTTTTAGCGCTATTTTAGCTTAGATTTGCCCTTTGCAGAAGAAAGCTACAACTACGATCAATATGTTATAGGTGCTTCTGGTACAAAATATCAATATCTATCAGGAATACTGCAGGCTGTCAAAACAAGCCGGCGACCGCCGAATGTGAGAGTTTTTATTGATATTTTTGGGAAGCTTTTTAATGGTCTGTTATTTTCTTCTTCCGTTATGTCGCACCCGCATTGACATTCTTGGTTTTTTTCTTACTTTATTTTTCTGCCACGTGAGGGAGAATCTCAAATTTTTGATGAAGTTAGGTTGACATATTCTTGGGCTGCACCTGGGGGTGGGGGATTTCGTGCTATTTAGCCCATAAAACCTTTCCCCACAGGGTGGGGAAATTGGAAGTTTTAGCACCAATTTCATTCTAATGCCCCCACATATCCTGGGGTGGGGGGTCTCGGGGTTCACTTTGACTGGTGCATTATAGACAGAAGAAAGCTACAACTATATGATCAATATTATGTTATAGGTGTGCTTTTGAAAATAGCCGGTGACCGCCGGAGCTCCATTGGGTTTGCCGAATGTGAGAGTTTTCTATTGATATTTTTTAGCAAGCTATTTAATTGTCTGTTATTTCCTTCTGCCGTTAAGTCGCAGGTGTTTAGCCAGCTCTAGCCAGCCATTTATAGTGAACCAGAAAGCACATAGGAGTCCAGTTACACAGATTTTGATGAAAGTAGAATGGTGAAGAGAAGCCATCTCCCATATTGGTGGTTTTCACGTGACGTCATCAAAATGCTAACTTCTAAAGTAAAACCTCTACTGAGATGTACTTTCAATGTTGATTATAACTCTACTGAAGGAGTCATCACACCAAATCTCGGCACCTTCAGCCACGTAGTTCCGGAGATATCGCTGAAGTTATTTATGTCACGCAACACCAGTCAAAAATTTTGAGCATGCCGTATGTACTCAATTTGCTTAATTCTTACAATCTAGACAAAGTAGAATGTTATAAATCTTTATATCCTGCCATTCCGACAAGATTCTTGTTGATATGATGCATTAAATAGCCGTTTTGGAGAACTGGTAATTTGGCCGCCATGTTCGTGCTCATCTGCTTGGGCACCAACATGGCGGCTCCATACTTTTACTGTACAAAATGGCGGGCATTCATTTCCATATATTACACTCGGAAAACACTCAATAGGCCTCAAATTTACCAAGGAAACAAAATTTTGTGTTCTCTTTACAGTTGCGTAACAGCATTTCAAAGTATATTTGGGGAGATTTTAGTCACGTGACAAGTGAAAACCAAAAATATAACTGTGTGGGTTCCTCACTAGTACACAGGGACGTCAACCCTGCTGCTCGAAAAACCTTGAGACACCAAAATATTGGGCTTTTGATGCAGGAAAAGACCTAAATATGTCTAAAACATTTTGCTGTATTTAGCTTTTTTTAAGGTCCAGAAGCAAAAAAACCCGTTTTTTTTTTCAAAGAAAACCGGGAGATCTTAGATGAAAACCGGGAGATGAGGTAAAAAAGCGGGAGACTCCCAGCAAAACCAGGAGAGTTGACGATGAGGTAAGAAAGCGGGAGACTCCCAGCAAAACCAGGAGAGTTGACGTCCCTGAGTACAGTCTTTGGCTTTGAATGACAGATGAATAATAACATGCAGCATCTCTTGGGCTGCCCCAGGGGGTGGGGGATCTCCTGCTATTTAGCCCATAAAACCTGTTCCCACATGGTGGGGAATTTGGAAGTTTTAGTACCAATTTCAGTCTAATGCCCCCACATATCCAGGGGCGGATTTAGACCGGTGCAACCGAAGCATCTGCTACGGTCAGATTTGAGCGACTTTTTTCATTTGTCCTCCTTAAGTCGCTTTGATAGCTCATAATTTATTTTATTCTGGTCTTCTACATTTATTTATCCTATACGCTAAACAGAATTGTCTACGTTATATTTTTGCCGCTCTCAATTAGACTTTCCAAAGTAATCTGTCGTTTTGCGTATTCTCGTTGCGTATAGTGAGTCGAGCGCCTAATTTTATCGCTGATCTTCGACAAGTCAACGACGGTGTTCGTTGCCGCCGAGAGATGATGCTATTTTTAGCGACTTTCCTATGATACTATATTTAGCGACTGTGTGGCTCCTATTGCCTGCTAAAAATAGTAATTCCAGCGCCTGTTGCTGGGGGTCTTGTTACTATTTTTGGTGAAACGGCTCCTGCTCGCTCCTGTCAGGCGACTAAAAATAACTTTTTGCCAGACGTATTGAAACAGTTAACCAATCAGAATGGAGCATTAACTTGCCTAGCGATCGTGCCTGGCTAGCTACATTTTGCGTCACCTTTGCTTGAGAATGGATTCTTCCAGTATTCTAATGAAGAGAGTCACAGAACTTCGTCGGGAATCTTCTCTAGTGCTTGGTAATGATAAAGATCTCAACATTCTTAGTGAAAAAATTAAGAAATTAGGAATACAAACTCGTCGCACTGTGTGTAGTCACGCAGTACATTTGTGCGACGAGTTTGCGGAGTTGCAGTTGACAAGGCGACCAGAAAAGCATAGATAGATAGATAACTTTATGAAAGTGTCAAAAACCGTCTAGCGTGGGAGAAATCCCACACTAATATGGGGACACAACAAAAAGGAATAAACAAAAATAGAAAAAAGAAAGCTAAGTATACTTTGTTGATTTAAATTTAATTATATATTTTATTATATGATTTAAATTAAGTTATATAAATACTCTACTTTAAAAATTACTACTATGAATATAATTATACTGTAATGTTTAAAATTCAAAATGTATTAGAGAAATATCAAAAATATAAAGACCACATTTCTACAAACAGCATAAGACACAGGTCCTACAGCCATCATCCAGACGACAGGCGACATCTCTCTGCCGTATCTGGCGTTTAAGAGCAGCAAGGGAGGGGGCACTCCTTTCGGCTGGTGTTAGCTTTGCCCAGAGTTTAGGGCCGAGGTATCTTAAGGAGTGTTTCCCATATGTGGTGGTTTGAATTCTAGGCAGAGAGAAGTCAGCCTGTCTAAGATTGTGCGTCGAGTTGTGCTTTAGAAAGATGCCGGTGACGCCTGCAGGACAAATGTTGTGCTTTACTTTGTACATTAGGATGCAGATGTCCTGCAGACGCCTGTTGAGCAGGGTGGGGAGCTCAGCCCTTTGAAGTAGCTTGCCTGCTTGTCTTTAAAAACCGCCCTCAACCCTCTTTCTTGTATGCGTTCCAGCTTCCGTGTATCACTTGCCCGACAGAAATGCCAGACAAGATGACAGTAAGTAAGATGTGGCAGGATCGCAGCTTTAAAAAGTTCCAATTTTGCAGTAGTAGGGATCAGATTTCTGAGACGCATCAGCACCCCAACCCTTTGGCTAGCTTTCTTACAAATGGTGCTAATGTGCTCATTGAAGTTGAGTTTTGCGTCAATGTTTATCCCCAGAAGTTTAAGTGCGCTGACCTCTTCGGTTTTCTGTCCGTGAACAAAAATGGCACCATTAGTATCAATAGTGTTTTTGGTACCAATATTCATGACTTGGTATTTCTTTAGGTTGCCGGCCAAGAGGTTTGAGTCATACCATTGTGTGGCTTTATCGGCACTGTCCCTAAGCATAGATGAAACGACCACGGAATCCTTCCCAGTATGATGTATCTGGTGATCATCCGCATACATAGAGAGTTGACTGTCACCGACAAAGAGAGGGAGGTGATTCCACGACAAAGGGCCTAAAGCAGAGCTCTGTGGACAGCCTCTCCTGACCACTCTAGAAGAACTTGTATGGCCACCTACTCGAACCCTGTTACGTCTGTCATTTAGATAACTATTTAGCAACTTTATCATGTTCTCATGAAAACCGTACTCTTTTAGTTTGCCGAGAAGTAGTGGTGGATGAAGGGAGTCGAAAGCTTTGGACATGTCTGTGGACAGAATGCTTACCAGAAGACCATTGTCCCTGGCTTGCCTCCAACTTTCTACCAAATTTATGAGTGAAGTCTCACAGCTGTGTTTCTTCCTATATGCTGAAGAGTTAGCGTAAAAGTAACCTTCAAACCCTGTTGCGACCTGATTGCACACCAGTTTCTCGAAGACCTTATCAGCACATGGAAGGACCGTTACCGGCCTGTAGTTCTCCTTAGAGTTCCTGTCTTCTTTTTTAAATACATGGGTCCAGTCACCCATTTTCCATAAATCGGGCCAGTTTCCGACGTGTATACAATAGTTGTAGATTGCGGTAAGAGGACTCGCTAGTTCAGCTGCTCCTATTTTTAAGAGTTTGGGTGGAATGGCGTCACAACCTGCTGCCTTTGCGGGCTTCAATGAGTCAAGTAACTTATGTACTTGCCCTTCAGTGACTGGGTTAAGCTCCCGGTGTATCAAACGGTATCTTTCTGCGTGAGGTAAGTTAAAGCACAAAAAGCTCTTTCCCTAATATCAAATCCGGCTGAGCATGACTATGAAGTTTAATTTATTTTAGTTAAACTGTTTGAGCACAGCTTGAGATTTAAGTATTCATGCATTCTGGCCGTTTGCCTTCGAGTAACAGAAGCATGCAACCACGTTTATTCAATAGCTGAATTCACACCTAACGACGAGTTCCTGTTACAAGTTTCTCGTCAGAACAATTACCTGTCTTATGTGAATTATCGCCAAATCCTTCAAAAGTTTTTCGCGCGATCACAGAAGAACAAGGAACCACGTTCAAGACGAGAAGCTAGTCTCTAGCGTGAATTCGGCTATATCGTTGAAGATCAACTTTAGGCAGCATAATTAAAGTGTGTCCTTTCTGTATTCCAATAACAGCCGATTTAGCCGGATTGCCGAGATATTGCATGTCAGGGGCGTAGCTAGACATTTGTCATCTTTAAGCCTGCTGTCAAAATTTGTTGACATAAGGTAACGGAAAAAAAGTACCCTCGTCTTGTAAAAAGTAATTTTATGTGGACTCAATTCAATGCAACCGCCTTTAGAAACTGCCTCTCAGTCGCTACAAAACTTGAACTAGTGCCAGGCATGTAGTTATGGTGGTGATGATGATGATGTACAATTGACGATTCCCGTTATAAGCGCGCATTCTTTCCTTTGGACACGACTACGAGGATGCACGTGTGAATACAAGCGCTTGGTTCATAAGCACACTACCGCTAATGAAACATGCATTCAATTTAGTTGGAATCGTTGGTTCTCACTGGAACGAAAGCGGCGCAAGTGCAGGACGAAAGTTCAAACACAAGCCTAAAATAAACATAAACTAATTCACTTGCGCTTGTGTTTACTTGATTCATACTAGACACAAGCGCAAGGGAACGCAACGTCTCGTTTTCTTGCGTTTTTGTTGCAATGCCAACTAGTAACACAGTGCACTATCGGAAAATCACTTGAAAAGGCGCCGCGGGCAAACGTTTGTTGGAGGTATTTTTTAAAACTACAACTACAACGCTATTTGAATAGATTTGATAACTGAATAAATTTGATAACGTCTCTTACCCATAACTAACCTGTCTAGTGTATACTTCTGTCAACTGTATCCCCACCAATTTTTTTTTTTTTTCAAATTGTCAGCAATGATTGCGCTACGGTCAGATTTTTTCCTAAATCCGCTCCTGATATCCCAGGGTGGGGGGCTCTGGGTTTACTTTGACTGGGGCATTAAATTTGGTTGGGATATATATTGTTTTTAACCATAACAGTTTCTCGCGAAATGGCTGATTTTCCATAGGAAATAAGTAGTAGATAAAATATGAGCGGGAGATCTGTATGGCCATTGTAAAGCCCATACAGATTGGACGCGATGATTTTATCTTACTTGTGAAATGAAACAATAAGTGGAATGCACTATTCTATTACTTTTTTAGCCCTCAAACAATTCAGCACTATGAACAATTCACTGAACAATTGAATTCACTGAACAATTGAATTTTAATAACTGAGCTTAGTTTGCCCAATCAGATCGGACGTGATGTTTATTATGAAACGCGCTGGTCCCTTTTTTTTTGTAATTTAACATCTTTATTTTTTCTTTTTGAGAATGAATACATAAATACAATAAACTGCATTTAAGACACTATTCACTACTATACCGACACACTATTACTACACACTGTCTACAACTACTACTAAATCCTAGTCCTCTATGCCTCTAACGCGGATATTAATCTTTCCCTTTTTCTTAAATGTATTAGCACTTTATTTTTCTTTTTTGCAATTTTTAGTTCAATATATTGGTAATGAGCTAACAGATTTTTAAATAATTGTAACGATGGGATTTTACCGGTTTCCCTAGCCCTGTATAACATAAGCTTGAAAATTAAAATGACAAAATTTGTTGTCTGATCTTGTACGCCAAGAATTACATTGTGGACATTTAAATCAGGTAGAAAAACAAGATGTTTCTGGAGCCAATTCTTAATATTCAAATATAAATTTCTCGTATCAATACATTCAGTAAATAGGTGATCGATAGTTTCATTTTGAATGCCGCAGAACGAACATCCAGGATGGTTAATTAATTTAAATTTCCATAGGCTGTAATTTAGATAGAGACAGTTATTTAATATTTTATATTGGAAATATCTAAGATAAGAATCTACTGTTGTAGAATAAATACGAGAGTAGACTTTTGACCATTCAATTTCCTCCTCCCCGACCCTTGAAGAAATATGCTTTTGTGCAGTTGGGTCCTGGAATTTGGTCTCTATAATACACTCGCATAATTCCTTTGTACGTTGGATGTTTTCAATATCAAAAACCTTTTCTCCAAAGGAAATAAATCGTTGCTGCTGATTGAGCGCTTCAATGTGAAAATCGTTGCTCTTTAACAATTGTTTCCATTGTTTTTGAAAAGCATGCACTAGCCCAGCCCATTGTAAGAATTGCGCATCATCTAAGCCTTTTTCCTTAACATATAACCAATCAAAACTTTTTCTTTGCATATCAAATCTCCTACTGTTTTAATACCGCAATCCGCAAAGCGGGAATAATATATTGATTGTTGATTGATTTTTATAAGTTTATTATTCCATAAGGGCTGTTCTGAAACGGAAAATACATCTTTCGGGTTGAAATCTAATATACTTATTTCAGCCCATTGCTGCAATATCTTTCTATAAAAAACTGGAAGACATTTAGGAACTCTGTCCATATCAAAATTTTCTTTGATTGCTGCAATCCCTCCGATTTCTTTTAAGAAAGCGGATGGAACAACTTTCCATCTTTCTACCTTCGAATTTAGTAGAGCAGCAGCCCATTTTATCCGTTGGGCTTGAATTAACGAACTAAAATCCGGTGACTTAAGACCACCCTTAACATACTGTCCAATTAATGTTGAGTTCTTTATCTTTGGCTTTTTTCCATTCCATATGAAATTCTTAAGTTCGCCTTCAACTTCTTTTATAAAAGATTCAGACACATCCAATTTTGAGCACACATACATGCACTTTGGGAGCGCCAAAGAGCGAACAACTTGTATCCTACCGTATAATGTCAATGACCTCATTCGCCACATCGATAACACACTTTTTAAGCTCGTTAAAGAGCGTTGAAAATTACACTTGTTGAACAAGTTAATATTGTGGGAGTAAAATATTCCCAATATTTTTATTCCTGCATTATTAAGATCTACCCATTTAAAATCCCTAAATCTCCCTAGAGCATCGTTATTGTTACCTATATGCCCTATCTCTGACTTTTTAACAGTTCAGTTTCAACGAAGAAAAACTACTGAATATACACACCGTCTCCAGCACGTTATCTAAAGATTCTATATTCCTTAGAAAAAACGTTGCGTCATCTGCAAATATGACCATTCTTAACTCGTCATCACCTATCTGTATACCCTGAACATCTTTTCTCTCTCTAATCATTATCGCCATAATTTCTATAACTAAGATAAAAATATACGGAGAAATCGGGTCTCCCTGTTTAGTTCCTCTCTCAATACTAAAAAAACTCCGTTACATTGCCGTTATTTCCTACACATCCTTGGTTTCCCCCTAATAATACCCTAATCCATTTGATAAAATCATGTCCGAAACCATATCGCTTGAGGACAGCGAAAAGAAATGAATGTTCAATCGTGTCAAAGGCCTTTTCAAAATCAGCGGCAAACATTAACATCGGTATATCTTTATATTTTGTATAGTTTAGTACATCCTCTATAATTCTTATAGGCTCATCAATGTTGCGACCTTTTAAAAAGGCCGACTGATCTGAATGAATAACGCGCTGGTCCCATTGGGAGTAAATGACCTTCAGACTGAGTTTGTTGTGAGTTTTAGTTCTAAGCTGCGAATGGGCTCGGTAAGCATTCACTCGGTCCCGGTAGGGTGTGGGTGTACTATTAACAGCCATTTCAGTGAGACAGGAGGAGAGAACATTCTGGAAAAAACATGCTGACAAGAGGTAAGCTTAAATGATTATATCAAGCTTCAATTTAGGTCTACGTAATTTGTGTTTCCTAAATACTGAAAACAGTTTGACAGTAACCATGTTTTACCCTTTTTCAAAGATTTGTGGCTTTCCAAAAAGTTCTAGATGCCCAGAAAGATGCGACCAAATGTTGTGGCTCAAGCTTATATGCAGAGACGGCGAGTATACCTATGCCAGCTAATGCAGTTTTCTATAATTTGTCAGCAACATTAACCGTGCAAATTTCATAGTTCATTTCATGTATTGACGGCTTGATATTTACAAGGTTATACTGAAAATATCCAGACAATGTTAGACATATTGTCATAGCGTAAAGTTGACGGGTAAATCAAATTAAATTCTATGTATGATGAAAATTAGTCCATTGTGTTTTGCATTTTAATCAGTAGATATCTGTATCAAAAGTTAATGAATACTAATTAGTTGAGCAGGAGTCTGTATCAAAAGTTAATACTTCTGTTTAATAATTCATTAACCCCTACTTGAGATGTATTGGGGTTTATTACAGTGCATCCAGGTGACCCCCTATTCTGAGGTTCTGATTGGGTCGCACCCTCATGAATTAGTAATGAATTTTACAAGAGTCCATACCATTCTGCTTGCATCAGCTTGCGCATGCAGCTCAAAAACAAATGACCGAAATTGTTCGAATATGCATACTATTCGCAACGGAAAATGATCGTAATTATAACATTTGGAATTTGTCATGGTGTGATGTGGACTATTATTTACCACTCCTTACACCATCAAAATTCAAAATTTTGACCACGATGATGACGTAAAGCATGGTAAATAAGAGTCCACGCCACTCAAAATCTCTGAAAATTTGTTAATTTCCTAAGTGTCAAACATTGGTAACCAGGTCCCAGGGGAGGGGGGGATACAATGTAAGTTCAAGGAAATCAAGACCATTAAAGACCTTATAGCGGAGCTCCTGCGCGGGCCGAAGGCCCGCGCAAGCGGAGCACCATACCTAAGGGAAAAACGTATAGTATACTATCGAGTTGATTTTTGAACGTCACGGGCATTATGGATCATTTTGATGACGTCATTGATGACGTAAGGGCACGTGACTTTGGTGTAGAGTTCCTCTTATGGTCTTTGAAACTTTGTCCAAGTTTGGCTTCTATAGCTGCTACCCTTCGGGAGATATGATTTTTTCTTTCTTTTTCTGGTATTAAACCTATAGCGTACGCCGTCCGTCCGTCGTCCGTCCGTCCGTCCGTGTACACATGGGAACCCTGTGGTATGCAAAGAAAAAATTATATCTCCTCAAGGGAACATGCTAAGACAACCATACTTGGGATATTTTGTCTATGCCACAAGGGGGTGCTGTAACACGGACACGTGATGTGACGTCATCGATGACGTCATCTATGCTTGAAAAATCAATATCTCGTGAAGGGAAGACTCTAAAACAACCAAACTTGGGTAGTGTAGTCTAGGCCACCAGATGAGCAAAATGAGGTGGTCACGTGATATGACGTCATCGATGACGTCATCTATGCTTGAAAAATCAATATCTCGTGAAGGGAAGACTCTAGGACAACAAAACTTGGGTAGTGTAGTCTAGGCCACCAGATGAGCGAAATGAGGTGGTCACGTGATATGACGTCATCGATGACGTCATCTATGCTTGAAAAATAAATATCTCGTGAAGGGAAGACTCTAAGACAACAAAACTTGGGTAGTGTAGTCTAGGCCACCAGATGAGCGAAATGAGGTGGTCACGTGATATGACGTCATCGATGACGTCATCTATGCTTGAAAAATTTATATCTCGTGAAGGGAGGACTCTAAAACAACCAAACTTTGGTAGTGTAGTCTAGGTCACTAGATGTGCGAAATGAAGTGGTCACGTGATATGACGTCATCGATGACGTCATCTATGCTTGAAAAATTAATATCTCGTGAAGGGAAGACTCTAAAGCAACCATGTAAACCATGTACACATGGGAATCCCTTTCATTCACACAGAAAATTTTATAACCAGGAGCTCCGCTTTTTAGCCAGTGGCTAAATCTATATATTATCACTTGCACTTAAAAGCTACAAAACCTACCAGTACATCAAGCTTCCAAGCTAAATCCACATGAACTCTTCTTAAATTATATATTAACCGAGGCAGGGCTGCAAATTTAAAAAAAAGTCCAGTCAAATTTTTTCACAAGTTTCAAGTTTTAGTCGCTTTTTCTAAAATGTTTGTCACAAAAATTGAACTTGCGCCAGCGAGTTAGACAAGAAGTGAGTTGCAAAACTTCGACTGACTGACAAAGTACTTTAGTCGCAAAAAATGTCATGTCTTCGTGACTGACAAACCAAAACAACAACTAGACAAGATGGCGGAATGAACACACGTGTTTATTTTACATGCGCGCGCATCTTATACCACAGGAAGACCATAACATCTCCTCACTAAATGTAAAGTCCTAGTACAAAGAGTACAAATATTGCCTTGCGTGCGCAATAAACTAATGAAAACAAACAAGCAATGTCTCTAGTCTAGTTTCTGTAGTCTCTAGTTTCAGAGTTCAGAGCACTCCGAGGGTATCGCCGCTCGTCTCCTTGAGGGCTGACACTCGCTGGTTCCATACCTTTAGAACTCTCATGCATTGCGCGTAAGGCATGTTTAAAAGTTTGCACTGACCTTTCTGCCTGTCCGTTGGTTGATGGATGATAGGGAGTTCCAGTGATGTGTCGAACACCATTGCCTTTGTTAAAAGCATCAAACTCGTCAGATATAAACTGAGATCCATTATCACTTACGATCTGTTCAGGTACTCCAAACCATGCAAACAGGTCTCGTAGAATCTCAATGGTCTTGGGTGCTCATAGGTATCACCACTGGCCACTTAGTGTGTGCGTCTACTACTACCAGGAACATAGAGTCCTGAAATGGGCCCGCATAATCAATATGTATGCGTTGCCATGGTGATGTAGCCCACTCCCATGGATGCAGTGGTGCTTTGTTTGGCATCTTCTGATTCACTTGACAGCCACTACATGCCTTTGCCAACATTTCTAGCTGATGGTTTATGTTCGCCCACCACACATAACTTCATGATAATGCCTTTATCTTAACTATACCAAGATGACCATCATGCAACTCTTCTAGCACTTTGTCTTGCAGCTTACTGGGAATAACAACTCTCATACCCCACAAGATACAGCCTTGGTGTACTGTGAGCTCATTGCGACGCTCATAGAATGGCTTATCTCCGTCCACTCTGACTACTTGTGCGGTTAACTCCTTAACTTCACCTCTGAAGCTAACGTTACATTTCACCCTTCCCCGAGGGACGACTTCCTCTCCCGTGTAGGTTTTCAGGGTAACTTGGCTTGTTTCCAGTGTTAGATCACCGAAAAGTTCCTTATACTGTTTAAATGGAATAACCGAAACTGCCGATCCTGTGTCTAGTTCCATCTTGAGAACCTGTGTATCAGATTTCATTTTCTTACATGCCCTCTTAATATGCCTTAACTTATCTACACCCCTCACGGCTTCTTTCCCACCCTCCAGGGCTTCTACATCTTTATAAGACTGTTCAATGGCAATACATTTTGCAACTGCAACATCAAACGTGAGATCTTCTAGCTTCATTTTAAGCAATTCCGACATCATTTTCTTGTCTCGGATTCCAGAAACCAAACGGTCTCTAAGTCTTTCCACACGCACAGTCTCGTTAAATTTGCACCCGGTTGCAAGATGCTTTAACACTGCTACATATTGGCTTACCGTTTCTCAAGTGCTTCGCGCTCTATTGTCAAATGCATACCTCGCTACCAGAGCAGATTTCGGCGGTTTCAACTGCTTCAGAAGGCGTTCGACGATAGAATCATACGTGAGCGTATCCTCTTTGAGTGACGTTGGAGTGACCAAATCCTTCACCAGCTGGTAGGTATCAGTGGGAAGATTAGTTAACAGATCAGCCTTTTTTTGTTTTGAATCGCTGATGCCGTTTGCCATAAAGAAAAAGTCCAACTGTCCCGGCTACAAACTTCTGAACTTTCCCCACGTTTCGAACAGGTTCTGGCGCCACTTCTTGCTACTGCGATAGTCTGGCGCTGCTTCTTGGTCTGGCATCGTCCAAATTTCCGCTAGAGATCCGTTAGAGATTTGTCTTTACTGTTTCTGAGTTCAAAATATCAAAATCCCATCCTCGTCGCCAATTTTGCCATGTCTTCGTGACTGACAAACCAAAACAACAACTAGACAAGATGGCGGAATGAACACAGGAGTTTATTTTACATGCGCGCGCATCTTATACCACATGAAGACCATAACAAGAGAAAAACTTAGTCGCAAAAGGGACCCCCATGGGCACAATTTGCAGCCCTGTGAGATGAAATTTATCGATTTGAGGTGTAGTGCAGTCACCCAAATAGAAAAATCCTGTTGACATAGCCACAAAGACTGACACTCTGCATTGCCAGGCTGGTTCTTACTAGATGCTTTTTACTCCTTTTCTGCAATCGAATAAAAGTAGTAGAATGCGCGTGACGTCACAAACCGGAAGTCAGCCATCCCAAAAGTACTTAAGAATGGAGATAAAGTAGAGGAGTTCCTCTCGGCTGAACGTCGTAACAAGTGGTTGGCAAACATAGATTGAAAGGGGTTAACAGAAGCAAAAGCTGAGTACACCCGCGTGTGTAGCGATCACTTTATATCCGGTAAGATCAGAGGTAATCGCCGGAGATACTGCATGTTTTCAACATTTTTAAGATGAGCATTTCCTTACTTGAACACCGGCTTCTAATAGGAGAACCGGCCACGCTGCGTGACATCACAAACCCAGACTGGGCGCCAATGCTGAAATTGGGCCACAAAAAGATAAAGACGAATACTAACCTCGCAGTTTCCAGCGACGATAGGGCTAAGCACAGGCTTCCCAGGATCATTGAGCGAACTTTAGAGTTGATAGTTTGCAGTTTTATAGTGTCGCTGTGTGAAGTTTGACTGAGTTCGATAAGCGCTAAAATATGAGTATCTACGAAAAATAAAAAAGTTTGAAAAATACCCTTATCTAGTCCTTTAGTACTTCAATAAATCACTACTTGCGTTTATTCGGTCAGAAATACACTTTTAAGCGAGTTTTAGCCAATTTTATTGTCACCTCTCACACTACTATATGTTCTGGAAGGCTACAAACTGCAAAATTCCAAACGCTCAGCGATCCAAAAATTTCCCTCGATTTTTCCCCAAAAATCATCGTCGCTTGCTCAAACAAACCTCGCATAATAAAAGTAAAACTATTCAGCTTTGTTGTTTACCTTTCTCGTGGAAATCAAACCCTCTCTGGCTGATATAAATGGCGAATCTTTTCAGCCTCGTCCATTCGTCCTGAGAGCAATGGCGGCCCCGCCAGTAAAGTCCGTGCCAAAACACAAACCGTTGAGACATTTTTTCTCCCGTCGAGGGGTGGGCAAGACATTGTCTCGGGCTCTCTGCACTTCCCGTCCTAGACCCGGTAAAACTTTTGTTGCGCGCGAATGCGTGACACTCGGCGAGACAGCGGGGAAAAGTTCTCTTTCCTTTGATTCAAATCCAACGATCGGAAATGTCTAGTGGCAGGAATCACGACTTGAAAATTAACTCTCCGTCATCAAAATTATTAGGGACTGGTCGTAATTGAAAGAGATCGCCTAAAAGGATCATTTGTTTGCCCCCGAATGGCTTGTTATTTCCTTCTACTCGTTCTAAAAGGCAATTTACCAGCTCGAGCATTCTACTGCTGGACATACTTATCTCGTCCCAAATGACAACGTCTGCATCTTCAATTCTTTGCTTTACTGCTGCGTTATTTAAAGCCCTCTCTATGACAGCCTTCCATGGAAGCTCTGCGGTCTGCAAACCGCAGAATGAATGAACTGTGGATGCTTTCCCGGGCTCGTAAACTGTGCATGCCACACCGCTAGAACAAATAATCACAACTTTCCTTCCACTTTGCCCCAGCCGCTCAAATGCAGCTTTCACTACATAGCTTTTACCGGTCCCTGCTTTCCCAGATATTTGCAAATTGTGACCCTTTTCGCAAATGCTGAGTATTTCTCTTTGTTCTTCTGTTAACATTTGAACTTATTATTACAATTCTAAAGTGAAAACCATCGTTCACGCACGCATCCATCAGTAACGTTTTGAATGAGACAAGCGTTTGGTAATTTTTTATTTGATTGACATTTTTTCCCTAAAACCACCTATTTAATTGAATAAATAACACAGAACCAAAACCCCATCGAGAAAAGACTTTAATAGTTTCTTGCCCTTCTCAATCGGTTCTCTAAATGATGTCCCCTCCAACCAGAGAAGTTTGAAATCCCTGCTCTGCCATTTATAATAAATACAAGAAAACAGCCCGTCACTTCGTGACACTAGAAGACTCAACTTGAGTTTCCCCTTCCATAAACTGCTGCGATTTACATTACTAATGACCTCCCTTCAAGAAAGACCCCCTGCCGCATGCCGAAATAAATGAAGTGAGCCCCAGAGCCTTTTTTGTATGTTTTGCACTGGTCTCCCTGATTTTGGTGGACGAGGCTGAAAAGATTCGCCATTTATATCAGCCAGAGAGGGTTTGATTTCCACGAGAAAGGTAAACAACAAAGCTGAATAGTTTTACTTTTATTATGCGAGGTTTGTTTGAGCAAGCGACGATGATTTTTGGAAAAAATCGAGGGAAATTTTTGGATCGCTGAGCGTTTGGAATTTTGCAGTTTGTAGCCTTCCAGAACATATAGTAGTGTGAGAGGTGACAATAAAATTGGCTAAAACTCGCTTAAAAGTGTATTTCTGACCGAATAAACGCAAGTAGTGATTTATTGAAGTACTAAAGGACTAGATAAGGGTATTTTTCAAACTTTTTTATTTTTCGTAGATACTCATATTTTAGCGCTTATCGAACTCAGTCAAACTTCACACAGCGACACTATAAAACTGCAAACTATCAACTCTAAAGTTCGCTCAATGATCCTGGGAAGCCTGTGGGCTAAGAAGAGATCTTACAAGAAGGCAAGGCTAGAAGCCTCGCAAATTTTGGCCACAGCCACACACGAACATGATTCAACTCTGCCAGGTAAGATCAGAGGTCAAGGCATAAATGAGTGAGGCCAGTAATCATAATAAATTTACAAAAGTATTTTTCACAGCATCACAGCACACTTATTTCATTTTTTTGTGGAACAGAGGCAACAGAATCAAATGGCAACAGAATCAAGAGAAATTGGTGATCAGACAGAACGCCCCGGATTGCAAATATCTCAAATGGAGCAGTGCAACAGAGATATGACTTGCGAATTGGTAGAGCTAAAAAAGAAATTATTGGAAGCTGATTTAACAGAAGCCAGTTTTAAGAATAATGAGGAGAAAACCAAGTTCTATGCAGGACTTCCCAATTTCTTTACACTACAACAAATACTGTTGCTATGTAGTGGATTTGTTTATTCAGGATCTGTCAATTCACTCACAAGTTTCAAGAACTTCTACTGGTACTTATGCGTCTACGTCTGAATGTGCCCTTTGAAGATTTGAGTTATAGGTGTGGAATTTCCAGGTCTACTGCATGCAGGATTTTTGGCAAGTGGATTGACGTATTAAGCACTAGGTTAGATTTTCTCATTTTGTGGCCTGAACGAGAAATTCTACAAAAGACCATGCCAGCTGTGTTCAAACAGAATTTTGGTAATAGAGTATCAGTTATGATTGACTGCTTTGAAGTGTTCATTTAATAGACCATTCAGTCTTATAGCCAGTCTTGTAGCCAGAGCTATCACGTAGTCGAACTATAAACACCACAACACGGTGAAATTCTTAATTGGTATTACCCCACAAGGTGTAATTTCATTTATTTCCAAAGCCTGGGGAGGACGTGTTAGTGACAAACATTTAACTGAGAATTGTGGAATACTGGAAAAGTTAACTCCTGGGGATATAGTACTCGCTGACAGAGGATTCGACATTGCAGACAGTATAGGTCTTTATAGAGCAACCCTCAAAATCCCTGCATTTACACGAGAGGCACAACTTTCAGCTGTAGAAGTGGAACAGACCAGGCTTTGTCCACTTCTACAAAACAAAACCATCTGGTGAAGCACCTAGATATGGCCACTGTGGATTGATGTCTGACACAATAAAGTGCTCATGTTCTCCACACATTTTTCTTTCCTACGTATCCCTTGCTTCTTTTTCATGGGTACAGCCCCACCTAAAATCAAGTAAAATTGCCTTGACTCAGTATTTTTGCCTTGACTTAATATTTTTAAGGCTTCATTTTACCAAAATTTGGATCATTAAGTTGTTTTCAGAAATCAGCTTTTGGAGATAAATTATCTTCTTCTTTATCATGCAATGTTAACAAACCTGGTAGCTGATGTTGTGAACTTGTGAGCATCAGGATAACAAATGCCCTTGATCAGACTATTTGAGGGTTTAGCTGGGTCTGTGTGGCAGGCCGCTCTCAACTTTGATGCTGTGATTCTGCCAGCACGCTGGGTGAACCAAACTTTAGACTTCGCTTGTTTTCTGCTCTCCTTTTCTACAGCTTTACATTCTTCATCTGAGACCGAAAGCGAAACCTTTTCACATGCACTCAACAATTCAATATAATTCATGTTCATGAATTTTTCATCATGCAATTCTGTAAGAGGCTTGGGGAGGTTTCCATTTCCCTTGGGTACAAATCCCTCACTAAAAGGTTCAACAAGAGACAGTACTGCAGCTTTTGCACCAGGGGCTGAAGAAATGCCTGAATAAAACTGCATTATTTCTTCCTTAGATGCAGGCACTAATTTAGTTTCAGTTTTTCTCTTAGCCTGTCGTGCTGTTGTGTGGGTATTTTCCTCACTGGAAAGTGCTTTTTGCCTTTTTTTTTTTAGCAGAAGTGAAATCAATTTCACAAACTGGTAAGTAAGGCACTCTCTTCACATAGGCAGGCAGCCATTTGCATTTCTCTTCAGTGCAAGTCCTTGAATTTCCAATATTGTACCATGCCTCGGTCGCGAAAAGCAAAGCCATACAGTCACAATTAGCAAGAATCACGTCGCCAGTTTTCTCACTCACAAACCAAGGTTTCAGAGGAGTATCTCGTGCTCGTTGGGAATGGCTTACGCGAGAATAGACCAGAATCCTGTGGTCCTTTACTTTCTTGGTCAGAAGACTACCAACCCAACCAGACACGAAGAAATTGTAGGCATCAAGACTCTTGTATGCCTTCATTTGAGTGTTGGTTGCCCAACAGGTTTGCAAAACCAAGTACTTCACTATGTCCGGATATTCGATTGCTGGTAGAGCTGTCAAATCCTCTGAATAATCAGACGGCTTTAATGTATATGGATCTAGGCCGCAAATGTTAACTTTTTCTCTGAACCTTGACTTGGCAGAGGACTCCAGAGATTCATAATACTTTGAAAAAGTCGAAGTTATATCGCCGTTGTTGTTCGCACTAGACGCCATTTTGGATTTGCTTATCATCCAACATGGCGCCGGATACATACGTCACACCTTTTGACCACGTGGTTGCACACGAAGAACATGTTTGCAAGATGCTGAACTCTGCGGCATTGCTTAGCGCAGAGATCATCGGCATCAAAGCTTTCGTAAGCTGCTTTCAGTTGCTGTGGTTTCTGTGTGAGGAGGGTAGCAAGCATCAGAACCTGTGGAGATTCTGGATCCGAAGAGACGGGTACTGGCGGCCTAGCGTTAACGCTACCTCCGCCATCAGCGTGGTGAGTACTTCGTGTGTAAGGTACTTGGTTGGTATCTCGGACAACATCGGCTCTAATACTCTCCGAGCCACGCCTGTCATACGTTTCCATGCTCTGCCGGCGTGCGATGCGTGGGGTGGGTTGAAAACCCACTCGAAGCTTTGAGGAGCCGTTGGAGAGCGTCGACATCTTTAGACTTTGACTTTGCTTGAAGCTCGTTACGGGCTCCAATGAAGTTCGACCCGCAATCCGCGCGCAGTTGAACAGCAGGGCCTCGAATCGCGACAGAACCTCCTTAGGGCGTTGATAAAGCTAGCGTCCATCGTTTCAGTGGTGTCGATATGGATGCTGCAGGTTACCATGCAGGTAAATAACACTGCCAAGCGTTTGGCGTTCGCGAGTCCTCCTCTAGTGCGTCTCGCGCAAACTTGCCAGGGCCCGAATACGTATAGGCCGACATAGCTAAATGGCGGTGCAGGGGTGAGACGATCCGCCATCTTTTGAACTTCGTGTTTGCGTCGGATTTTCTTACAGGTCACGCATGCGTTCAATATGCGCTAAGCGCCTACATCCGAGGATCCAGTAGCCACAGGCTTGTATTCGACCATGTGTAAAGACGCGCCCTTGGTGTTGTACCTTAGCATGAAAGTGTCTCACGATCCGTGTGGATTTATGGTAAGAGCGCGGTGGGGTAATTGGGTGGCGCTCGTCGTCGTTGAGATCTGTTTCCTCTAAATCAAGCCCACTAGCTAAGCTAAGCCAGTCCTCGATAAAGATGACCTGCTCCGAGTTGGTGGTCGCTTAGAGGAAACAGATCTCAACGACGACGAGCGCCACCCAATTACCCCACCATAAATCCACACGGATCGTGAGACACTTTCATGCTAAGGTACAACACCAAGGGCGCGTCTTTACACATGGTCGAATACAAGCCTGTGGCTACTGGATCCTCGGATGTAGGCGACCACCAACTCGGAGCAGGTCATCTTTATCGAGGACTGGCTTAGCTTAGCTAGTGGGCTTGATTTAGAGACACAACCAGAGCGCTCGATGGTTTCGATCTCACTCGCAAATGCTTCTCGCTTTCAAAGTAGCCACAGGCTTTGTCTTTGAAGCAATCGTACGCTGCTACGTATCACAATAGCTTGGAAATTATTAGCCAAGATGGCGGAGGAAAGGCTAAGAAAGGAACGTAGAGGTTTCCAAACACAATACTAACTAAACCACAGGGTTGTGCAAACAAGTATATCAATAACAAAACGTCATTTCCGTTGCCGTTACATGGCTCCCCTAAATTGTAGCAGTCAATTTAAGGTATGAGTATACCTTTGCGCGAGGGATGTGAATTTTTCGCTAAAAAAATCACTGTCGCGTCATTATTTACCCTACAAGGGCCATTTATATATCGTTTTAAAGCTTATGGAACGGCCTTGCTTACTAAGTGGTATATTTTATGCAACGTTACTTTGATGGATCGTTTTCGTCTTTTTCTTCTTCAAAGGAAAAGTACATTTTTTTTAAGAGCTCCTGCCACTTCCAGTTAATGTCAAAAGCTCCAGATTTCAGCAAAAGGTATTACTTAGAGGGCAATCTGAAAAAAAGTGTGCGGGATTATTGATATTTTACGTATTTGCGGAAATATCACGTAAAACAGGTTGAAAATCGATGTTTTTGGCAATGCTAGCACAAAAATGAGCATAAAATATGTTTTGAAAGGAAAATCAAAACTCCCGCACACCTTTTTTAGATTGCCTTCTAAAGAATAGATTTTGCTTAAATTTGGAGTTGTGTGATTTAATTGGAAGAAGCTGGAACTTTTTTAAAAAAGTGGGTACTTTTTTCTTTAGAGCTAAAAAGATATATGTTCATGTACAATATAATGAAAACAAAATCATTCATCAGATAGACCAACCTTTTAGCTTTAAAATTATATATGAACGATGTTTCTGGTGTAAATTGTGACGCGAAACGAATTGTTTTCCCGCGACACCCCTCAAAGGTACACTCATACCTTAAATAACGATTCAACTTAAACATAATCATACTTTGAGATCAGTTCATAATCATATATTTACAGTTCCTTTGGCGCTCGTATCCGCCAGTTGCGTCATCTCGGGGGTTGTTACCCTCATAACGTAGTCATCGGAGGTCCTCAGGGCGGTGTTGGCTCCTCGTCGGGGACACCCGGTCTCTCATCGCAGTGGCTGTGAATCAGTACCAGCTTCTGCACTGGCCTTTCCAGTACCGTCAGTGGATCTCTCCTCTTGCCAGCTGTTGTCAGTTTAGGATTGCCGACTTCCAGCCTTGCCTTGCGAACATCATCGCTCTTGATGTCGTTTATCACATGTGCTAGACGCCAGTTGTTTCTGGGGGTATTCTCGTCACGTATGATCACGATGGCTCCTTCCGTTAGATTTCGTCGTGGGCGTGTCCACTTCTGTCGTTCTTGCAATGACTGTAAATACTCACGTTTCCAGCGATGCCAGAACTTGTCGTGAGGTGTGGTCGCCACCATTGCTTCGCATATTTGTCTTCTTCCTGGAATGATCCAGGCGGGGCTAGAACGATCTTGGACTTGCCTGTCAGTAGATGGTTTGGAGTCAGTGCTTCCACTGACTCAACTGAGGTGATGTTGCCAGTCGTTAGGAGTCTACTGTTAACGACTGCCTCGCACATGAACGTGCGTAAAGCTTCGTCATTGAGACGAAGTCGTTTCAATGCCGTATCCGTTCGCCAATAGGAGGGCCTGGAGGACGTTTCTCACTGTTCTAATCTGCCTCTCTCAGGCACCTCCCATGTGGCTTGCAGAGGGTACATTGAACTTTGTCTCGATCCAATCGCAGCCTAGCTTCAGCATTTCGGTCTTGACCTTGCCCTTGTCCATCTCGTCGAGAGCATTCCTTAAGTTCTCGCCTGGTCGCTCCTCATTTGGCGCACTGGGTCTCTTTTTCAGACGAACCGTCGCAATGCGTTAATGTATGAGTCCGTCTCTAAGGTGCGGGCGACTTCAAGGTGCACGGCTCTAGATGAGAGGCACGTAAAGAGTACACCATACCTCTTTGTTTCTTTTCTCTTCTCCGTCACGTAGAATGGGCCGAAGTAGTCAACTTCGCAGAAGGTGAACGGGTGTGAACAGGTGTTAGTCGATCTTCAGGGAGGTCGGCCATTCTCTGTTCTATGGTTCTAGCTCTTAGCTTCCTGCACGTTGCGCACGAACCAATCAGCTTGTAGACCAAGCTCGAGCATCCAATGATCCGGTACCCAGACGCGCGTACCTCGTTTAAGGTGAAGCTTCTGCGTTGATGATTTGTCGTCTCGTGGAGTGCTTTTGCTACTAGCCAGGATACGTGCGCGTCTCTGGGGAGTATCACCGGGTGCTTGACTTCATTGGAAATGCTTGCGCTACGTATTCGTCCGCCAACTCGAAGGACGCCATCGTTGTCTACGAAGGGATCCAATCGGTAGAGTGGACTCGTCTTCTTGACGTAAGAGGGCTTCGTCCTTGGTTCCCTGGGTGGAGCACCTTTCAGACCTTTTGCTGCATCTTTAAAGGCCTCGCCTTGGACTGCTCTTATTATCTCGAGCTCTGCCTCTCGCAGGCACGAAACGGTCAATTTATTCTTGATATCTTCATTGTTCTTGTGCTTTATTTCTTCCTGTCTTGTGTTTCCAGATTCTAGCATATCTCTTGCAGTTTGCCCATGCTCGTTTGGCGTGGTACCAGTTCGAAAACTTGCCGACTGCTTCTATCACGAAGGGGGTAGACTCCTGAGCTCGTTGAGAAGGTTACTGACCTGACTTCCTTGTCATCTGGTTGCAGGAGAGGAGGCTCATCACGGTTATCTTCCCAACTGTCGTGGTTTTCCCACAGGAAGGCTGTTCCTCGTAGCCATCTGGAACTGCGTGTAAGTTCTTTGGCCGAAAGGCCACGGGATGCGTCGTCAGCGGGGTTTATTCTCGCTCTCCACGTACTTCCACTGATGGGGTTTGGTGTGGTCTCTTATCTGTTGTGCGCGGTTTGCTACAAATGTGTGAAATCGGCGAGCTTCGTTATAGATGTAGCCTTGCACGACTCTACTGTCAGTCCAGAATACTTCATCGACCTCGTCGTATCTCAGCTCTAGGCGAAGCATGCTGCTCACTTTAACGGACACGAGTGCTGCGGCCAGCTCCAGTCTAGGTACCGTCACTGGTTTGAGGGGGGTTACACGTGCCTTTCCCATTACGAGAGAGCAGTTTATCTGATCTTCCTATTTCTGGTTCTGATCTTTTCAATTCTTTAGGCTTAAAGCATCTCTGAACTTCAATGTTCTCAAGAAGTGGGAGCACATTACGCCACTTGTCCCACTGCATGCGCAAGGTTTCCGGTATAGGGTTCGGCGTTAACGCTTAGACTATGGCTGTGATTTGCTTGTGGGCTGTTTGTTATTATCGCGGGCGTTGTGGGCATAACTGCGTTCTGTAGTGGCGTATCTGGGATGCTGAGTGCAGGCGTGTCTATTATATCCAGGCGAGTCGGGAGGGAAACTCTGTTCCTTGGTACGGGCGGTTCAGCTTTGGACAGGACAGCGGTTTCTTTCTGTGCTGGCAATCTCGGGAATCCTGTGTCTTCACTGTGGGAAATACTATCTCTTTCCGTTTCCGGTTTTTCTAGAATTCTTTGAACGGTCTTTGCTGTTAATAGTTTTCCGTGTAGTTGTCCCTGCTCGCTCATGCGCTCTAATTCTCGTTGCTGCATTTTTAATTCGTCCTGGCGCCTGTCGATCTCTTGTTGTCTCCTTAAACTCGTCATCATACCTTCCAATCTGGCCGTTTCAATAGCTGCGTTTTTTGTAGACGATGAGGAGGTCGAAGAGCGCGATTTTGCAGACCTTTTCGAACGGGACGATCTTTGAGAAATTAATTCTACGCGCTCAATTTCTAGGTCATCTATTCTTGTTTTTACGTGCGCCAAACATTATAGACTTATTTTGTTAAGCTCTGTGTACATTTCCGATTCAGCTTGTTGATCTTCGCTTAAGTCTAATCTCATTAATAAATCAAGCACATTCTGGTGAGTGGTTCTAAAGGTGTTTATTTCTGTTTCCATGCCAAATTTTGCGGCCGTTAGCTTTATGATATCTTCGTAATTTCGGAGGCTCTCATGAACGTCGCTCATTCTTTCTTTAAAGGTCTCTCGCACGGAATGCCCAGTTTGCCGAGTCATGCTACTGTCACGAAATCCAAAACACCACGCGAACTACGGATTTCTAGAGAGTTTTCGCATCAGAATATATAGTTTTTAGCCAAATCAATGGAGTTATGTCCCAGGGATTGTGAAAGATGGAAACAGCGATAACAAATTCCAGTGAGCTTTTTTAAACTATCCAAAACAAGCTCCGGAACTGACGCGTGGAACCGACGAGTGAGTTCGCACTTGCAAAATTGTAGTCACTGTTGCCTGAAACGTTGGATTGGGGTCGATTATATCAAATTATAACCGCAAATTTAAACACGACAACTTGAAAAAGAATGCATTGATAGTAAAGTCTTTATTGCATAATGTGTTGTTACTCACAAATACATCTAAAGCAAAATTCGTAACCTGATCAATCAGTTATTGCTTCGCACTCTTCGCAGAACAAAACACAAACAGCTACTGGTATCACAAGCCTTGTCGATTTATACAGTAAAAATTCAGAATATCATTTATACTAACTTTCCTGAGTATCTCTGAGTTGTTCTGATGCCATGTCTCTCAATAAGTAGAGGAAAATAGACTTGTCACAACGTTGCCGTATGAATTCCTGATCGTTATTTGCTTCGCACTCGCTGTTCACAAAACACAACGGCTAGTTCAACGGCTACTGGTATCACAAAGCCTTGCCGATTTTAACACAGTTATTCAGCTCTTCAAGCGACATCAATGTATGCTGTAGCTGGATTGCTAATAGACAGGCAAGAGTAAATGTTCCTTGGTGTTTGCCGGTTTATCGTCCAAAACCCCAAACGTGAAATCACAACAGTGAGGTCAACTCTCGGTGCCCTGAGCTCGATCAAGAAGGTTGCTGCTAATCTCAGTGACCTCCAGGTCTGAAGAACCGTCTCATGGAGGTATATCACGGGATTATCCAGCCGCCAAACCTTCATGTTTTTATGCTTATTCACTTTGGAAGACGGCAAAGATGGCGGCTCGTCGCTTTCCTTTTGCGCCGGTTCCATTGGAAGCTCGTAACAAGAATCTTGAAGCCCTTTCACATCAGATAACTCTTTCAATAGATTGAAATATTACTAGCCTTTGTAAACATGGTGAAATACGAACACGAAAAGGGAAAATAAACGCGATGGAAATGGATTTCTCACTAGCCTTAGTCGTTTCCCCCTCCGATTCACATTCAAAAACATGTCGGTCCACGGTGGACTTTTATTCTGAAGTGAGACCATGGGCAGTAGGAATATTCAGTGGCGAGAGCCCCTTTAAGGTCCCTCGGCGCTTGCCTTTTCTTTTTGCGTGCAATTTCAAGGTCAAACAATAAACCCTTCTCTGTTTTTTTTCGGTCCCGACATTCCGATCGTGCCTCAGCAACGACGTCGCTTCCTTGCAATTCAGCCAATTCAGTCACAAATTCATCTAAATTACCCGCCCCCGATCTATTTTTAAAGTTCTCTAATGGATCCAACTCTGATTGAGTTTCTAAGTCTCCAGTACTCATTCTTAGTATTGTTCTCAATGCACTCACTGCCCAATCGTTGTTGACTGTAAGTGTTCTCAAATTGCTAACTTAAATGTGACAATTCCCGGTTGTCATACGCATATGCCACATGGACCCAATAGACTAGACGAACTTTCGGAAAATCGTACTTCATGAGGCATTTTTTAGTAAAAGCTGGCAACAAGTGCTATCTTATGCGAAATTTTACGCTGAATCCGAATTTTTTTGTTGTCAACGCAGATTTTGCATTTTAAGAGGTGAAATGACGTCATGATTGACAGCTGTCACACAAACCTCTACAATGAATTTTTCGCCGATTTTTCTTTTCAAATTTTAACGGCCAGTGAAATTCAAATGTATAAGTGGCAGTGTGATATTCAAAAAAATGTATCTATATTATGGGATAGGGTGATTGATGGGCGTAGAACGTCATTCAAAATGGCGGATCCAAGATGGCCTCCGTGCCGCCATTTTGGATATCTGTTGATTGTTTGAGGCCATCACGTTCAAAGGCTAAACTTAAAAAAAATAAAAGACAAAACTTAAACGATTCTGCAATACATAAAAAGTAGCAACTGACGATTATGGTGGAAAGAGAATAATATATAGGCAAATATATGATTGTTGTTAGTGAATTTAGGTAGGAAGCGCAATCCACGAAATTATAGCAAGTTAGTCGCCCCTACTGTAAAAGTCATCACTATGAATATTGATTCCAAAGCCTATCACTGAGTCAAATACATCTACGACTATTGTTTTAAATGCATGCAGAATATTCCTCTTACACACACAGGAATAATAATTATAAGAAAAAGCAGGGATAAAGGTGGAAATCATTCTATGGCAATTTAGGCGTTGCTCCAGCCTTTTCCGATTTTTTTTTATAGGAAAGGGCTTTCAAGTTGGTAGCAACTTTGAACTTATAAGCAAAAGTAGCGAATGTGAGACTTTAATTTGTCCTCGGAGTAGCTTTCCTCTCTATGCTTGAAAGCCCTTTCCTATTCCAACCCCTTTCTTGTCTGAAGTTTCCTTTTGAGGTTTTCTGCTGGTCCTGAGGTTTCCGCTATTTTTCGATTATGCCACGGGGGCAGCAGATTGCATGATCGTTTTGAACGAGCTTTTGATATAAGGACTTCAAAGGCACAGTTTTGTTGCCGGGACTGAGGATGATTATCGAAAAATGGTGATATCGTTTAGATCGTAAAATCAAGCGGCGGTGAATCTGATTCACCTTTTCATATTCATTTGCCTTTTATATATTTAATATGGCTTCATTTGACCAGCAGCACTGCATTTCATACTGTGATACCTTGAATTCATTGTCAGGTATTTATTTCCATGTCTTTTTTGACTACCAGACTGATAGTTTCTAAAAGTCAATTTAACGATATGGCGGCCATCTTGGATCCGCCATTTTGAATATCACAGCAGCGCCATATCCGAATAATACGACAATTTTTCGTGTACAACATTCTAAACTATCCTGTTCAAGTTAAATATTCGTTCGAATTTGAAATATAGCGACAAAACTATTTTAAGGGGTTCGCGAACAGCTGTCAATCATGATGACGTCATTTTCACCCATTAAAATGCAAAATCAGGGATGGCAACAAGAAAATTCGGATTCAGCGTGAAAAATTACATAAGAAAACTCTTGTTGCCAGCTTTTACTAAAAAATGCCTCATGCGCCTTAAATATTGCAAATTTCTGATATTTCGGACTAGGTGTCTTGAGCTCTCTTCACAATGCTATGGTCAACTGAAATTACAAGATATAGTAGGTCTAACTAATCATGCAATAATTAACACGGAGTTCAAGGGATCATGGACTTCAACAAATATACCGATTGCAATACAGCAATTATTATCTGGTACTCTAGTGGCATGCAATACAATTACAAAGAGTGTTCACTTACCAACGTTAACGGTGTCTTGATCAATTTAGTAGCAATTCACAAGGTCTAGGGATATTCACTGTGTTCTCTCGGTTTCCAATTACAATACTAACTAAACCACAGGGGTTGTGCAAACAAGTATATCAATAATAAAACGTAATTTCCGTTGCCGTTACACTTTGTTTTCAAGGAACAATGTAAATTTACCCTGAGACAAATGTCGACATGGTTGCCAACAAAGCTGTGACTGTGGTAGGCCTGTCGCTTAATATTGATGCTCTGTTACACTGCTTTAATGGCTTTACATATTGGACCACAATGTTTAGTGTACGGACCTCAGAAAGACAGGCTTCTGCTTGAGCTCTCTGAAACTACAGAGAACACAAATATCAAAAAATAAATTATAATAGTGTTAATGCAATAGTCGGAATGTTGTTTATCTTATAAGTTGTAAAACGTGTGGGAAACAATATGTCGGCTCGACAACAACTAAGTTTCGTATGAGGTTCAACAACCACAAAAGCCGAATACGCGTCCACGAAAGAATGAGTGAAGAAGAGAGAAAGAATGATGATGCGATTTATAAGCACTTTTTTATGGAGGGTCACCATGGTTTGAAGGATGTGACTGTCGCAATTATAGATAAAGTAGGGCAGAGTTATAATATTAGGGATAGGGAAGGCCAATGGGCATACCGGCGTAAAACTCTTATTCCTGAGGGACTTAATGACAATGACTTTTTTTATAGTCAGAATCGTCGCGCAAGTAACACGTAATGTGTTTGTTTCTTGTTTATTAGCGCGCGCTAGTTAGCTCGTTAACTCTACTTGTAGCTCGCGCAGTTTCAACTATGTTTCATATTACCACGCGTAACGCGCATCAGCCATTCACCCTGATGAAGGCTGTCTTGTACAGTTGAAATATTGGTGGAGTCAAGATTTCAAAATTTCTCTTGTGGTGTTATTATTATTAATCGAGAAATAGTCTTTTGACGTTTAGGATACTTGTGAGTATTTTATATATATTCTTACATTGTTTAATTTGTGACTTAATTTGTGACTTTTTTTCTTTCATTTTCTCGATTTTAGATAAGTGAAAGAAAAACAAAAAAAGGGAAATAAAAAACGTACACTGTAAAGAAAAACAATACAAGGACATCACAAAGCACAAGGGCAACAATTAACGTAAATTACGGTCCCTACACATAATAAATGTTATTTTCGTTTACCCATGACATGATTCCATTCCATTTTTTTAAATTGGATCTGATTTGCTTGCCCTTCTATACCAACGCCTTTTAGGCTCACATCTATCCTAGATAGGATAGATGTGAGCAGACTGGAGAAGTATTTTCTGGAGCTTAACTATTCTGCTGACGATTTTGAGTTCTTGGGCAATCGGCAACAAATTGATGACCTCTCATTGGGTTGCGGCAGACAGCGCATCGGCTCACTTGTGTAGGGTTCTCTTGAGAAGCTTGTGGTCTTGCAGTATTTGGCTCGGGATTTCATCTGAAATGTAAGTTATCAAAGTTGGCAATCTTGGCAAAACATGGAAACATGGTGGCTTATAAGTGCACGATTACAGACTCTCTTTATCAGAGGTATTTGATACTACGAGAAAATACAGTATGTTGAAACTAAGGTTATAGTGTACTCATTGAAATATATGCCACAACCAGCATAAAGAGGTCTTTTTACAATATGTTATTATGATTGCGGCATCCTGTTAATAGCAAGGTGCAGTGCTTAAAAGGAATACAAGCAAAACAATTAATAACAATTAACTGGACCCCTGTAAGCAAAGAGGGAAAATGATGATGCAAATGCTAGATGTTCCTTTGAAGGGTTGGTATAGGAACTTCCATGCATATTTTCTCTCATAGAACAAAAATCTGTAGGATGTAAACACCGTACAGTAAATAGACCTAACTTTCTCCATTGCAACAATCACCATTAGCTGATCAATATGGGAATAAAATGATGGAAATGACATCGATACCTTTACAGAAATAAGTGAGTTCTGCCGAAGAAAAGTACGAGTGAAGGGCAATTTTGTTTCTCACCTTTGTTCGAGTCGTTACCTTAGTTGTAGGTTCCATGACCTGCTCTAGTACAGGCTGTCGAATAGTAGAGAGCTTGCGCTTTACATTTCAAAACCATCATCTCGGTTGATTTAACAAAATTAAAAACATAGCCGAAAAAAGTAGCTGAGTTTATTCTATGTTCTTTATTTTTTGCGTTTAGTGTTCGTAGATACTAGGAAACACGATAAGCAGATGCTCGTACCGATGTTTCTATTCATCCTCATCGTCGTCATGTTCTTGTAGTATAATGGGGGAATTTGTACAGCTAGATCCAGGCCGGCGAACATTCCAGGTTGTTCTTGCGGCATGAACACCGCATGGTGCTACAACCAGATTTGCAGTTGCATCTCACGATGTGCAGGAGGCTATCTGGTGCCGGTGGCAAGTCCGTCATTACAGGGACTACTTGTCCGTCTTTCATCCTCCAACCCCACTCTTCCACGTTTACTTCTTCCCCTCTCCATTGAAGGACTTGGCCGAGCACACGCAAGCTGTGGAACTTTGCCGCGGCTGATGTTGGAGGGAGGCTTTAAGCATCTATCTTGGCTGTGTTTGTTGACCATTTTTCTTGGTAGCGTTGATAGCGTAGAGCATCAAGGCTTTTTTGTTCACAGCTTTGTTGGGCCACACAAATTCATGTACAAACAGAAATTCACGTAACAAAAAAAAATAATCAGTCAACCCAAAAGGGGAGAGGCGAACGGGACAAGAGTCCCATGCGAGGCACCGCCCTTGAGTTAAAACTTACATAAAATCTTATATATAATACGTGATGTTTGGGGGGTCAAGGTCAAACTGTTAGCCCAGCAGCCTGGAAAAACGGCTGCACCACGGAACTGCAAAACCACGCCATTTTCTTGCATGCTTGGGGAACTGTGTTATAGGATACATTTGATTCGAAAACGATAAAGTGGACGGAATATCTAATTCAAGCGTTTTCGTAATCGAGAAGATCGAGTTCGCAAAGGCGCCATTTTGAGTCTTCCACAGAAACCAAAAAATAAATAATTTCTCGCAGCCGAAAGCAACAAATGCGTCCGAACCTACGCGATTCTCTCCCAAATAACATAGTAATGTTCAGGCAAAAGTCGTTTTTCCAAAAAGTTTTAGAGTGAACAATATATCCCATTCAAAGGTTTTGGCGCGTTGCACGAAGCCCCGGCGCGCCATTTATAAATAAACAAACACTTAGTTCACAAACAACAGTCCTTTGACAGCCTATTTATTTCGAAATCTATACCAAAAACAGAGAAGTTCGAGCCGAAAAAACGAAGCTCTCAAATCCGACCGGAAGGAGGAAATGTATGAAATCTTCGAAATCTATACTAAAAACGGACGGGAGATGTTCGAGCCGAAAAAACGAAGTTCACAAATCCGAGCGGTAGGAAATCTCTCCAATGTGCATGTTTTTGTTGGAAAAGGTTTTACTTGAGCTAAGGTCTAATTCATGCGATTTTCCCAAGTTTAACTGATAAGCTTAGATTGTTTAAGCTAAGTTTTTAAATCACACACACTTGAATTCGAATTGACCGAGTTGTACAAGGAAAGTCCAACATGATGAGCAGTGCAAAGCAACTTTCCATTGAAAACAGCAAGAATCTAAAAAGTTTTACCTTACCTTTCTGGCGCTTCCTAATCCTTCCTATTCACTAGACGAGGGACTTCTCTTGATATTATTTACATCTAAAACCAATAGTTGTTGAAGTTCGAGTGGTACAGCTCAGCCTTTTTCTTTGTTGACCGAAAATACGACCATATCGATCGACACACGCGCGATCTTTCGCGCCAAAACCACAGTGAAACCAATGCCTCAACACCTTTGTTAGGAAAAATTTAGGGGGTTATTGTGTGGCATTTGCCTCATTTCCATGTTTCCATTCACAAGGAACATTGTTTTCAAAGATCTAATTTAAAACGCCTTTCCTATCGTATGCTACGGTGCAAATATTTCACCTATCTATAAACTGATAACAAATATTTTAATACTTTAAAGTAAACAAGCGTAGTTACAAATTGTTTGAGCACATCTCTCTAAACGTAGCGGTATAACTGTTCATTCCACAACGGCAGACAATCCGATAATTTTCGTCATTCAATTAAAATTTAATTCGTGAATTTTTCACGGGTACTTACTAGTTAAAATTAAACTGTGATTATGTGGCGTCAGCGCGCAGATAACTTATGGCACGAGCACGAAATAACTAGAGTCCAAGTGCAGGGCTAGAGTCTTTGCCCGGCATTTTCACCCATTAAAATGCAAAATCAGGGATGGCAACAAGAAAATTCGGATTCAGCGTGAAAAATTACATAAGAAAACTCTTGTTGCCAGCTTTTACTAAAAATGCCTCATGCGCCTTAAATATTGCAAATTTCTGATATTTCGTCTAGTCTACAAAACGGTTAAATCGGACTAGGTGTCTTGAGCTCTCTTCACAATGCTATGGTCAACTGAAATTACAAGATATAGTAGGTCTAACTAATCATGCAATAATTAACACGGAGTTCAAGGGATCATGGACTTCAACAAATATACCGATTGCAATACAGCAATTATTATCTGGTACTTTAGTGGCATGCAATACAATTACAAAGAGTGTTCACTTACCAACGTTAACGGTGTCTTGATCAATTTAGTAGCAATTCACAAGGTCTAGGGATATTCACTGTGTTCTCTCGGTTTCCAATTACAATACTAACTAAACCACAGGGGTTGTGCAAACAAGTATATCAATAATAAAACGTAATTTCCGTTGCCGTTACACTTTGTTTTCAAGGAACAATGTAAATTTACCCTGAGACAAATGTCGACATGGTTGCCAACAAAGCTGTGACTGTGGTAGGCCTGTCGCTTAATATTGATGCTCTGTTACACTGCTTTAATGGCTTTACATATTGGACCACAATGTTTAGTGTACGGACCTCAGAAAGACAGGCTTCTGCTTGAGCTCTCTGAAACTACAGAGAACACAAATATCAAAAAATAAATTATAATAGTGTTAATGCAATAGTCGGAATGTTGTTTATCTTATAAGTTGTAAAACGTGTGGGAAACAATATGTCGGCTCGACAACAACTAAGTTTCGTATGAGGTTCAACAACCACAAAAGCCGAATACGCGTCCACGAAAGAATGAGTGAAGAAGAGAGAAAGAATGATGATGCGATTTATAAGCACTTTTTTATGGAGGGTCACCATGGTTTGAAGGATGTGACTGTCGCAATTATAGATAAAGTAGGGCAGAGTTATAATATTAGGGATAGGGAAGGCCAATGGGCATACCGGCGTAAAACTCTTATTCCTGAGGGACTTAATGACAATGACTTTTTTATAGTCAGAATCGTCGCGCAAGTAACACGTAATGTGTTTGTTTCTTGTTTATTAGCGCGCGCTAGTTAGCTCGTTAACTCTACTTGTAGCTCGCGCAGTTTCAACTATGTTTCATATTACCACGCGTAACGCGCATCAGCCATTCACCCTGATGAAGGCTGTCTTGTACAGTTGAAATATTGGTGGAGTCAAGATTTCAAAATTTCTCTTGTGGTGTTATTATTATTAATCGAGAAATAGTCTGTTGACGTTTAGGATACTTGTGAGTATTTTATATATATTCTTACATTGTTTAATTTGTGACTTAATTTGTGACTTTTTTTCTTTCATTTTCTCGATTTTAGATAAGTGAAAGAAAAACAAAAAAGGGAAATAAAAAACGTACACTGTAAAGAAAAACAATACAAGGACATCACAAAGCACAAGGGCAACAATTAACGTAAATTACGGTCCCTACACATAATAAATGTTATTTTCGTTTACCCATGACATGATTCCATTCCATTTTTTTAAATTGGATCTGATTTGCTTGCCCTTCTATACCAACGCCTTTTAGGCTCACATCTATCCTAGATAGGATAGATGTGAGCAGACTGGAGAAGTATTTTCTGGAGCTTAACTATTCTGCTGACGATTTTGAGTTCTTGGGCAATCGGCAACAAATTGATGACCTCTCATTGGGTTGCGGCAGACAGCGCATCGGCTCACTTGTGTAGGGTTCTCTTGAGAAGCTTGTGGTCTTGCAGTATTTGGCTCGGGATTTCATCTGAAATGTAAGTTATCAAAGTTGGCAATCTTGGCAAAACATGGAAACATGGTGGCTTATAAGTGCACGATTACAGACTCTCTTTATCAGAGGTATTTGATACTACGAGAAAATACAGTATGTTGAAACTAAGGTTATAGTGTACTCATTGAAATATATGCCACAACCAGCATAAAGAGGTCTTTTTACAATATGTTATTATGATTGCGGCATCCTGTTAATAGCAAGGTGCAGTGCTTAAAAGGGAATACAAGCAAAACAATTAATAACAATTAACTGGACCCCTGTAAGCAAAGAGGGAAAATGATGATGCAAATGCTAGATGTTCCTTTGAAGGGTTGGTATAGGAACTTCCATGCATATTTTCTCTCATAGAACAAAAATCTGTAGGATGTAAACACCGTACAGTAAATAGACCTAACTTTCTCCATTGCAACAATCACCATTAGCTGATCAATATGGGAATAAAATGATGGAAATGACATCGATACCTTTACAGAAATAAGTGAGTTCTGCCGAAGAAAAGTACGAATGAAGGGCAATTTTGTTTCTCACCTTTGTTCGAGTCGTTACCTTAGTTGTAGGTTCCATGACCTGCTCTAGTACAGGCTGTCGAATAGTAGAGAGCTTGCGCTTTACATTTCAAAACCATCATCTCGGTTGATTTAACAAAATTAAAAACATAGCCGAAAAAAGTAGCTGAGTTTATTCTATGTTCTTTATTTTTTTGCGTTTAGTGTTCGTAGATACTAGGAAACACGATAAGCAGATGCTCGTACCGATGTTTCTATTCATCCTCATCGTCGTCATGTTCTTGTAGTATAATGGGGGAATTTGTACAGCTAGATCCAGGCCGGCGAACATTCCAGGTTGTTCTTGCGGCATGAACACCGCATGGTGCTACAACCAGATTTGCAGTTGCATCTCACGATGTGCAGGAGGCTATCTGGTGCCGGTGGCAAGTCCGTCATTACAGGGACTACTTGTCCGTCTTTCATCCTCCAACCCCACTCTTCCACGTTTACTTCTTCCCCTCTCCATTGAAGGACTTGGCCGAGCACACGCAAGCTGTGGAACTTTGCCGCGGCTGATGTTGGAGGGAGGCTTTAAGCATCTATCTTGGCTGTGTTTGTTGACCATTTTTCTTGGTAGCGTTGATAGCGTAGAGCATCAAGGCTTTTTTGTTCACAGCTTTGTTGGGCCACACAAAATTCATGTACAAACAGAAATTCACGTAACAAAAAAAAATAATCAGTCAACCCAAAAGGGGAGAGGCGAACGGGACAAGAGTCCCATGCGAGGAACCGCCCTTGAGTTAAAACTTACATAAAATCTTATATATAATACGTGATGTTTGGGGGTCAAGGTCAAACTGTTAGCCCAGCAGCCTGGAAAAACGGCTGCACCACGGAACTGCAAAACCACGCCATTTTCTTGCATGCTTGGGGAACTGTGTTATAGGATACATTTGATTCGAAAACGATAAAGTGGACGGAATATCTAATTCAAGCGTTTTCGTAATCGAGAAGATCGAGTTCGCAAAGGCGCCATTTTGAGTCTTCCACAGAAACCAAAAAATAAATAATTTCTCGCAGCCGAAAGCAACAAATGCGTCCGAACCTACGCGATTCTCTCCCAAATAACATAGTAATGTTCAGGCAAAAGTCGTTTTTCCAAAAAGTTTAGAGTGAACAATATATCCCATTCAAAGGTTTTGGCGCGTTGCACGAAACCCCGGCGCGCCATTTATAAATAAACAAACACTTAGTTCACAAACAACAGTCCTTTGACAGCCTATTTATTTCGAAATCTATACTAAAAACAGAGAAGTTCGAGCCGAAAAAACGAAGCTCTCAAATCCGACCGGAAGGAGGAAATGTATGAAATCTTCGAAATCTATACTAAAAACGGACGGGAGATGTTCGAGCCGAAAAAACGAAGTTCACAAATCCGAGCGGTAGGAAATCTCTCCAATGTGCATGTTTTTGTTGGAAAAGGTTTTACTTGAGCTAAGGTCTAATTCATGCGATTTTCCCAAGTTTAACTGATAAGCTTAGATTGTTTAAGCTAAGTTTTTAAATCACACACACTTGAATTCGAATTGACCGAGTTGTACAAGGAAAGTCCAACATGATGAGCAGTGCAAAGCAACTTTCCATTGAAAACAGCAAGAATCTAAAAAGTTTTACCTTACCTTTCTGGCGCTTTCTAATCCTTCCTATTCACTAGACGAGGGACTTCTCTTGATATTATTTACATCTAAAACCAATAGTTGTTGAAGTTCGAGTGGTACAGCTCAGCCTTTTTCTTTGTTGACCGAAAATACGACCATATCGATCGACACACGCGATCTTTCGCGCCAAAACCACAGTGAAACCAATGCCTCAACACCTTTGTTAGGAAAAATTTAGGGGGTTATTGTGTGGCATTTGCCTCATTTCCATGTTTCCATTCACAAGGAACATTGTTTTCAAAGATCTAATTTAAAACGCCTTTCCTATCGTATGCTACGGTGCAAATATTTCACCTATCTATAAACTGATAACAAATATTTTAATACTTTAAAGTAAACAAGCGTAGTAACAAATTGTTTGAGCACATCTCTCTAAACGTAGCGGTATAACTGTTCATTCCACAACGGCAGACAATCCGATAATTTTCGTCATTCAATTAAATTTAATTCGTGAATTTTTCACGGGTACTTACTAGTTAAAATTAAACTGTGATTATGTGGCGTCAGCGCGCAGATAACTTATGGCACGAGCACGAAATAACTAGAGTCCAAGTGCAGGGCTAGAGTCTTTGCCCGGGCTTGCCGTTGAAAAGGAGCACAAGCGCATTTCCCCTGAAGTGATGACTTCTTCTCTCGTTGCAAGGCTTTGAAACACCATCGCTTGCTGACGGTATTCCGGTGACGTCATAAACTTCTTTAGTGATGTGCCCTTTCCAATCCAATGTACACGAGAAGTTGTATCGCATCCGAGAAATGCGCGAGTAAACAGAATGTTATTGCATATCTCCGTTCCTAGTTCGGCTTGTACCTTTTTTGTGTTCCATACTCGCCTTCTTAATGAGTTACTCTTGGGTTCCAGAATAAAGTTAAGATCAAGGGCGTTTGCGTCTGCGTGAAACAGGAGAAGGATGAGCAAATCCGTGTCGTCTCCGACTAGTATTGTGGTTTTGGATTTCGCGGACTGGACGGCGGTCTTTACTATAAGGAGGTAAGCATCGCCGTCTGCGTGGCGCGTTTCACACTGGTGTTAGCACAGCGTCTCGCTGAGCATAGCTAAAAAGCGCTCCTTGTTGTTGGCATTTGAAAGGAACACGTCCTTCTTCTGAGTGACCTTCATGTTCGGCGTAAAACGTGACGGTAGGACCCACCTTTCCATGACGATCTTCTGTGTTGTGTTATCTGTTTTGTCGACAAGGTGTTGCTGTATCCGTCAAACACGACCGTTGCTCTCTTGTACTTTTTAGTGACATATTCACAGTAACGCCCAAAAAGATCTCCGAATGTAACTTACCCAACAGAGGGCCAAACCACTCTGTGTAGCAACGCACCTCCGTCTAGCACATACTGAATATTTGGATCTCTAGGCGCGGCCTCACTTGTAACGTGTGGGTTTAGCTTCGACCAGATGGCGTCTGCTAGAGCTTGATTATTGGCTTGCCGGAGCATCAGTGGAGAATCAAACAGGGATGTAGGGTAACTGCTTAAATCGTAGCAAAATATTGATGGAAAGTCATCAGAATAGTTGGCTGCCAAATTAGACGCTGGAACAGAAGTTGAGGATCGACTTGAACCACATCGTTATCGATCTTGACTGCACATTTCTCCTCCAGGGTGATGGCTTGTTCGCTTTTCTTGAACGTGTGACGGTCTTTCCGGTCATGGATGTAAGAACTTTCTCTCCGATTTTGCGCGCCTCATCTACGTTCACTGAGCTATCCGCATGCACTCCGTTCATCACGTTCCTTAGCTGTGGATCTGGGTAAAAGGGACTCCGGTCTCCGGCGATTATTGTTAGGCTGTCCTTGACATCGCGCACTCTCCTGGTTTTTGCCATGTTTTCCTTGTTCTGCTCACCAGATGTATAGTTCACTCCATTTAGCTCCTGCATCACGCAATGGCTTCTCCTGTTAGTATATGTTCAACAGCATTGGGCCCGTACACAAGCTCCAAAAGTTCTTTAAGACCGGTCTCTGCCATCAGATGGCCAATAGCACTATTAAAACTAATTTCTGTATGAAGCCCTCCGATCCTTACAGTAACATTGCGAATGGCGCTACCAATGGGCTCTGTCTGAATCAAATTGTACGCCTTCCACCAGTGGACGTTATGCTTCTGCGCATGCTCTGAGAGGAACTTAAGGGTGGAGTAGATGCATATATTGTTACTAGATTTCATGTCGATCATTGGGAGGAAAAAAACAGAAGACTTTCCTGGTTGTTTACCTTGAAGAACTAATTGCAACGTACCAGCCCAACCAGCTCGCCTTTCGCTGTCGAACAGCAGGGATATGTACCAGAGAAGGTCAATATTCCTAGACGGATCAGTGACTTTGCTGATAAGCACGTCATTGTACCTGATCTCTACTGAAACCCTTGGTCGACCGGTTGGACAATCTTGATTTCTCCCCCTGACACGATTTGTTCTTGATAAACTCGGCCTCGCGGAACGCATTGTACGTGCTCCGTCCCTGGCGTCACGGCCTATATCACCCCCATACCGTGAAATGTATTTCTCCCATCTAGAGTTCTAATATTGTGATCGACATTGTCTGCCGAGTATTGGACAAATTGTCCGTTAAAAGAGGGGATGTCAGTTGATTGATGAACTGCAGCATTTCTGCTGTACCGCTGAACCTCATTATATGATGAACAAAACCCGTGACTGTTCAAAGCGTCAACTAAAAAGCGAGATGCAAACCCATTGTGAATTTGGACCGCTAATCCAATCTGTAATGGTACAATAAGTGCGCGTGGTCGTGCTGCCTGCATAACAGCTTGCCCGATGGAGGCTAATTTAAAGCGGTGCTTTCCAGCCACTAAGTTCTCGAGAAAAACTCGAAGAGAATTGGGCAAGTACTGCATATGCTTCTCTAAATCCTCGTCCAACTTCGGATAAGAAGCGTCAGTTGCTGTAATAGCTTTAATATCTTGCTTGATCAGCTTCGCCGCTGTCCGTATGATGTTTATTTTCTCTTCTCTTGGTCTTTGTTAGAGGACTTAGCATGGAGCTCTTGGAGTATTGCGTCTGCGGTTGTTTTCTGGGTAACCACTTTCGCCCTTCCATTTAACTCCGTTATGACTATACGGTCCCCGAAATGCCTGTTTAGCATGTCCTTCATGTGAGTGTGCCCGTAAGCTGAGTTCTCGGAATCTTCAAGGTATTCTTCCATTTTCGTACATAGATCCCCAATAGTGATCTGTTCTTCGTCGTTTTCTTGTAAGTATGTTACAACAGCGGCAAAAGCATCGTGTTTTTCCATGTTCTGCGGCCGGCCTGTTTTTCGTTTCTTGTTAGCGGTTTCACCTTGGACGTAGTCCTTTGAGATTTGCCTTCCGGTTCGAAATTGACATTGCAGCTTTGGTGGTAGACAGCGTCCGCAGCAGGAAGATCGTGAACGTGTAACACTCTCGCTTTGACAACTTCTGCCCCCGTGTCCTGTCCTTCTACACAAATTCGCAGTATGTGGTCTTTCGTCTCTATGGTAGTCACGGGATGAGCCTCTCTCTGTCGTTTTTTCTCCTCGCCAAAGTCTACTTTCGTTCCACAGTAGAGACAGTCACTTTTAAATGTAAATGACTATTCAACGGATCGCAACAGGCAACTGCGGCGCGCGGAAGGCTGTTCACGCTGTTCTTTTTCGGTGCAACAACAACAAAAGGTTGAGATTTATGTTAAACGCCGTGGAAAAATGTTGTTTTGCTGACGTTTCGAGCGTTAGCCCTTCGTCGGAGCAAAGAGAGAAAACAGAGGGAGTGGGGCTGTATATAAAGTAAATGTAGAGCCGTTGCTAGGCAAAAGATAAACATTCGGAATGACTAAAGGTGATAATTGGTGAAGAATAACAAAGGATGCCATGGGCCATTGAAATCGCAAACTAGTGATAAAAGTAAAGAAAGAGGAAATATGACGAGATGTAGAAAACTAGATATAAGAGAAAAATTCATTGATGCCGTGGGGTGATCGGCAACCGAGTGAAAGAATAAGTCTATTCTCTTTCTGGAAGCGAGAATGATTAGACCCGTTGTGAAGGGAAACACCGCAAACAGTCATATGATCTACAGTGTGACCGGGAAGACTCATCATCATCATCATGTTTTCCCGCGTGACCGCGTCGCAGCCTTGGGGCGATCTTTCAAGAGAAAGTATCCTCGAGAAATTTCAGGAAGCCGTCTTTGTCCATCATCTGGCGTCTCGCTTGTATTTTATCAATGTCAAGGAGACGCTCTACTTTGTTCCATATCCTTCAATTTCCCGTACTAAAAAGAACTTGCTTTTGGAGGGAGTCATTGCTCAACCTACATACATGGTCCAGATATTTCAGATGTTGTTTTGTGCAAAAGTCACGAATCGGGAGAGTTCCGGTGATATTTCGCAGTTCTACATTTGAGATTTCCAACCTCCAGTCAAATTCACCTGATTCAAGGTCATCATTCCGATTTATCCTTTTCCGATCAGGGGCATTTCTACGTTTGTAGCCACCTCGTACCATCTTCCTCAAAAAACCATGCCACACCACTTCCACCTTCCTCAGTTCCTCTTCTGAGAGCTCACAGGCTTGGACACTATACAGCAATCGTGATTTTACACATGCGTTCAGGAATTTAACTCTGGTCGCTAGTTGAATTCGTTTGTCTGTTAGCACGTGTTTCAGCTCCTCCCATTTCTGGAAAGCAGCACCTATTCTCGTATACAATAATTGCGAGATTTTAGCAGAGTTGGTGATTGTGTATCCAAGATACTTGAAATTCCTGACGTTCTTCAGTTTCTTTGAGCCAATTGTGACCAAACTTTCTTTTTCCATCAACATCTCATCTACATTAAAGATCATTGTTTTCGTTTTGTCGTATGACATTTGCAGACCAAACCACTTGAAGCTCTTATCATAAATCTCCAGCATCTCTTGCAGCTCTTCGGCAGACTTCGCGAAGATAACCTGATCGTCGGCATAGAGGAGCTCAGTGATTTGTTGATGACCGGATAGTGGGGCCTTCTTTCGATATTCTCTTGGTGAGACTTCATTGGGAATGACGAAGTTCACATTGAAACCTGCATTTGGGATGCGCTGTAGTATCTCATTTCGCGCCACTCTTACAACAAAGTCCATGTATATATTGAAGATAGGAGGCGATTCTAATGCTCCTTGTCGACAGCCTACTAGTGTTTCGAAGTAGCTGGTTGACCCTTTAATGCATGCCTTGGTACCAGTGTATAATGCCCGCAGGATTGCTATCAAGTGTGAGCATCTTAACCGTACTTCGAGGCATCTAAATAGAGCCTCTCTTGAGATCCAGTCGTATGCAGCTTTAAGATCTATGAAAGCCACATACAAGGGCGTTTTGGATTTTTGCGACAATTGCAAAATATGACGCAGAATGAATATAGCTTCACATGTAGACCTGTTTCCGCGGAATCCAAATTGAGATGGTAGTAGGATCAGCTCGTACGCGTCTCTGAGTCTTTCGATAATTATCCCTGATAACACTTTAGAGATCGTTGCAATTATACTTAAACCACGATAATTTTCTGGAAGAGATTTAAGACCCCTCTTGTAAAGGCACGTAATGGATGCTTTAAGCCATGTCTCTCTGGAGGCTACCTGTACAGACTTAGTCAGCAGCTCTTCAACATGATCAATAGTCAGTGGTTCTGGGGCATTTGCGAGCAACAGATCTAGTTTAGCGCTATACGCTGCTTGAATGGATTGGTCATCGCGAAGCTGTCGCATGTCTGGGTGGTTCTTGGGGACCTGCTTTCTGTTCTTAGAGAACATCTTCTTCACCATTTTTCTAGTAGGGAAACTTGCATCCATAACGACAACACAGTGGTCGGATTCAAACGGTAGGCTCTGCATAGGGTAGGACCTGCAGTTACTAGTCGATCTCTTTACAAACCATTCAGCCAATATATAGTCAAGTCGCCGTTTGTATCCTAAGTTGGAATGGAACGTCCATAGATTTAGTTCTTGTTGCAAAGGTTCATTAGTTCTTGTTGCAAAGGTGGTGTTGAGGATGCACAGAGCATTACTTTCCGCTGTTTCTATTAATTTCATCCCATTGAAGCTGGTATTGTCCTGAACATGATAGGGGCCTACACCTTTCCAGCTAGCGGAGTCGCAGTCAAATCCAATTGTAGCATTAAAGTCGCCAGCGACTATGGTCTTATATGACGGATGGTCTTTCTTCGTCTTTTGTATGGATTTATTCAGTTGTAGGTAAAACGCCTCTTTGGTGCTATCAGCATACTCTTCAGTTGGACAGTAGCAGCTGTATATTGCAAGTTTGATGCCATTCACCTTGATCCTTGCTACTGTCAGTCTCCCTTCAATCACATGTTGGACATCCACCAGTATGACATGTGGAGCCAGCACCACGGCCACTCCTGCTCTAGCTGTCTTCATTCCATTATACAATATTCGCCAGCCATTCAAAACATTGTCCTTAAAACAAATATCACCATTTCCCCTCTGACGGACTTCTTGCATGCATGTTAGGTCATGCCCTAGCCGTTTGCCCTAGCAGTTAAGAGTGAGGACTAACTCAGCTAGTCTGAGTCTTCCCGGTCACACTGTAGATCATATGACTGTTTGCGGTGTTTCGCTTCACAACGGGTCTAATCATTCTCGCTTCCAGAAAGAGAATAGACTTATTCTTTCACTCGGTAACCGATCACCCCACGGCATCAATGAATTTTTCTCTTATATCTAGTTTTCTACATCTCGTCATATTTCCTCTTTCTTTACTTTTATCACTAGTTTGCGATTTCAATGGCCCATGGCATCCTTTATTATTCTTCACCAATTGTCACCTTTAGTCATTCCGAATGTTTATCTGTTGCCTAGCAACGGCTCTACATTTACTTTATATACAGCCCCACTCCCTCTGTTTTCTCTCTTTGCTCCGACGAAGGGCTAACGCCCTTGTTCATGTTCACGTCTCCGCCGACACAGACCACCTAGTTTTCCCGTAAAACTAGTCATACCATCTTTTTCGGTGCGTTCTATATTCTGTGGGAGGCAGTAAACACGGCGACACTCTTTTTTACTAGCAAGGTTTATTCCTTCGCTGCCCCTGTCCGCTATTGTGACCACAACCGGGGAGTCCCCACTGAATTGTTTCTTGCAAATGACGGAAACATTTATTGATTGTCACGTCTTGGGAATAAAATGATATGAAAAAAGATTTTCTAAAGTTTCAAGTTGAATATTTCGCCACATTTGTTTTCACTTTACAGATTGCCTCTACTAACTTTTCCTTAGCTAGTCTGAGTCTTCCCGGTCACACTGTAGATCATATGACTGTTTGCGGTGTTTCCCTTCACAACGGGTCTAATCATTCTCGCTTCCAGAAAGAGAATAGACTTATTCTTTCACTCGGTTGCCGATCACCCCACGGCATCAATGAATTTTTCTCTTATATCTAGTTTTCTACATCTCGTCATATTTCCTCTTTCTTTACTTTTATCACTAGTTTGCGATTTCAATGGCCCATGGCATCCTTTGTTATTCTTCACCAATTATCACCTTTAGTCATTCCGAATGTTTATCTGTTGCCTAGCAACGGCTCTACATTTACTTTATATACAGCCCCACTCCCTCTGTTTTCTCTCTTTGCTCCGACGAAGGGCTAACGCCCTTGTTCATGTTCACGTCTCCGCCGACGCAGACCACCTAGTTTTCCCGTAAAACTAGTCATACCATCTTTTTCGGTGCGTTCTATATTCTGTGGGAGGCAGTAAACACGGCGACACTCTTTTTTACTAGCAAGGTTTATTCCTTCGCAGCCCCTGTCCGCTATTGTGACCACAACCGGGGAGTCCCCACTGAATTGTTTCTTGCAAATGACGGAAACATTTATTGATTGTCACGTCTTGGGAATAAAATGATATGAAAAAAGATTTTCTAAAGTTTCAAGTTGAATATTTCGCCACATTTGTTTTCACTTTACAGATTGCCTCTACTAACTTTTCCGTGCGGAGAAGTAAATATAAAATGCTTTATTCCCATTTGTAAAGGCGCTAATTGATGTCTAAGAGTTTGGACGGCTGTACTATAAAGATGGAAATTCAATTGGAAGATAGAAACAACAAAAATAAGAAATCAGTTGAAGCTATAAGCGAAACGTTTGTTTGTGTATTCACTTATTGAAATCCCAATACTAATCCCTTGTAAAATAAGCAAATTGTTCGGCTTTACGTGCCTATCTCTTTGCTGAGTTTTGTGCTTAACCTTACGCAAATCGACGAAACCCATTATTTAATTTGCGTCCGCCTAAAGTTCGAGCCAAAGTATTAAGATTACAGGAATGTCAACTATTTAATAAATCGGGATATTTCGAAATACAAATGTATTATGAAAATATAACAAATTTGCAGGGAAACTTTTCCCGGGAGACAAAGTCAAATGAATCTCGATCGATAATTTAATTCTTACCTGTGAAGCACTGAACAAGAAGGTTCCGGAATGGGGAAGCTATCAGGACTGGAAACTGCTTTCGATCATTGAACAGTACGTGAAATCTAATGTCAATATTTACCTGTGATTCATCGATCGAATTTGCCACGTTTCCCCTCATCAGAAATGCAATTTCAGTTTTCCAAACATGAAGGCAAATATAATTTAATTCTTACCTGTAAAGCTACGTTGAAGATCCAGGAAACTCCAGGAAAATGAAGGTAATAACTCAAGTTCTTGATACTGCATCCGATGTTAGTTCACAATCGTGTGACGGCGGGAAAAGTAAAGTAGACTCAGGCAACAAACCATTGTTTACCACATTTTCTCTTTTTTCTTTGTTAAAATCAAGTCCAAATGCATCCCAGTTATGACTGTCTTTGCGTAGCCTCCTTTTCATGCAGGACGATTTTGCTCTGCAACGGCACATATAAGAACTCCTACATTTCAGCACTTTCCCATAATAAGATTTTTTAGGACATTTCATATGTTTTAGAAGATGACTTTCTGGACCTGGATACACACAATTGAAATTATTCTTCTACTAAGGTATTACAAGTAGACACACAAAAGTCTCCACTAATTTCTCGCATGGTTGTAGCCATTTAGCTACAAATTCAACTATTCATTTGTCGTCCCCGGCATCTCTCAATCTCAACACTAGAGTGGTGTATACCGGCGATGCTCGGCATTTTATGTTCTTTTGTCGTTATGTTCTTTAACTGGGACATCGTAACTTCCAATTGTAACTGTCAACTGGTCAGGGAAGTGGAACTGGTGTTGTAGATATGCAAAAGATTGTGAAAGAGAACCAAAATTCCCCACCCCCCTCCCCTGGAGAAAAACAAATCCCAACCCCAGGGCCAGCAAAATTTTCAAAATTCCCCACCCCAGGGAAGCCGGTGGTGTGCAAATGCCCCAGGGTGTCCCGGGAGGGACATGATCACCGCTGGAAATGAGTGATACATTAGTCTCATTCAAGGTTATACATTTTTTTGTTATTATCACTTTTTATGAATGGAAATATACAGATGACTTGAATGTACTAAAAAAATTAAATTGAAGATACGTGTAATGATGTATGTTATTTTTTATTATTTATAAATAAATATTATTCATTCAATATATTTTCAAGCCTCTGATTGGTTGATCACCACCCGGCAAATCTTAATGGCAAACTACCTGCTCTCTCAATGAATTAAAGCTGGGGAATTAATTTTGAATGGACAATAAAACAATTAAAAGTTTGAATGAATAATAAAACAATCAATGAATTCAGCTTTGTATGATGCAGGCAGAATATCGAGATTGAAACCCCCCTCCCATCCACAATTTCCAAATCTGTTTGTATTTTCTGTATGTTATATGTTTTGTACTACAATAGCAAGAAATGTATGAAGAAAAATTTGTATTGTTAGTAAAGTCAATTCAATAAAAACAAAAACAAATTTCCAAATATTCCCTGCCCCGGGTACATATATTTTCTGGAATTGCCCAATACTTATCAATTCACTCTACAACCTTGAATAAGACTAATATTCAGGGAAAATTTCATTTAGTTTTATTTTGGTTCCCAGAGCATGCTAGGGACTCACAAAGAGGCCTTCTATTGGTAGGCAAGTGGGGGGTAGATAAACCCCATTATTATTGAAAAAATAAATAATGATAGGAATGCCTGATACAGGCATAAGATAATTGTGCCTGATATAGGACATAACGGGGGGGGGGGGGGGGGCAATACTGTTGAAGTTTTATTTTTCATCTTTCCTTCTATGCTTTGTTACGAAATGTTTCATACAATACATTCCTTAACTAATATCTGTTGTGCCAAAAAATGAAATTGAAAAAGATGAAATTAACCAATTAGATGATAAAAAAGAAATACTTTAATTAACACTTGATTTGATGAACTCATTATTTTTGTGTCTAAAACAATGGTACATGTACTTCAGTATGTTCAGCTACTAAAGTGTCCGCGTAGCCATGTATGGTTTAAATAAGACTGGTAAATAAAAGATCTGTCTTCAAGGCTCATCAGACTTACCGATGTTATCATCTTTCACTTTCAGTGACACAACAGCAGCCAGAGGTGGCTTTTGGATAGACCATACCATGACACAAGTAAAACATGGTTAGAGCAGTTTTCACATGACTGTCGTGAGTAATTACAAATTACTTGGTAATTGCGATTGGTTTGGGTTGTGAGTTGATGAGAGCATGATCTTTTATCCTTCAACCAATCAGATCAAGCATAGAAAATAATTACCCAATTACTTGTAATTACGTTTCGCTCGCAAAAAGGAGAGATTGCGAATGAACCTCGCTTGAACCTCGATTGGTTTGTTGTCTAATTTCTTGGTTTGTTGTCTAATTTCTTTTGCATTTGATTGGATAGTGAATTACTCATTTGCTTCAACGACAGTCATGTGAAAACCGCTATACAGTGTACTTTTACTATAAATTCTTGTCGATAGAATCAGTTAGAGAGCATATGATGCTCAATCAATTTTTGGTACTCTTAAATATTATGATCAGAGAAATTGGGTATGATCCAATTAAAAAACTGTGAAGTTATGGCATTGAGAACATTCTGTTTTGCATGCTGAAAATGACCTTCTGAGTCTCTTTCTCAGCGTGTGTCAGATGTCTGATTTGCATGAAATATCAAGAAATATAAACTCCTTGGTTATTCAATGTATAGTAGGTTTGGTTAAGTATGTGCTACACAGTCGTGCATTCCCTGGGAAAATGATACCCCCCTCCCCGGGCGTCCATTGTGAGGGCCCCCTGGGCGTGCATTGTAAGGGGGTAGTCACCAGGGTGATCCAGTTGGTTGCAATCAAAGCAGAATTTTGTTACCGGTAATCATGTTACGGTTCTAAAATAAACTGTCTTTATCATAAAGGGTGGGTAGCCATAATGAAATTAATAACCATATAAACAAATTATACCTTACGGCAGACCTCAGGAGCCCCGAAAACATATCCTATAGGGCAGCATACCTGTCTACCATATATGAGGGAGTGCCCCATCCCAAGCCTATTCTTTCATATCCGAGAAATATATTTCTTTTGGACTGTTCAAGTTTTAATTCACGCAATCCTGCTATAAATTAAGTTTTGAGCTTGTAATCTAATTGTTAAAAAAACGAATTAACTTAGTATCTCTGGATATGGGAAACAAAGAACTTACTTAGCCCGGGGGGGGGGGGGGGGGGGGGGGGGGTGATATACCTGTGTGGTGCTTTGGCTCTATTGTGTTGATATGTTGTGAGACAACTGACCCTTTTAGAACTAGCCCAGCGATGTTGGTCTTCCCGCGCCTTTGAAGACTGTCCTGATTCCCCCACATAGTCGTTCTCACAATCTTGACATCGTATGTGATAGACTGGAAACACAATGCACTGTTTATCAACCTGATCTTTAGGTCCAACCAGAAGTTGTCGGAGGGTATTGTGAGCTAAAATACGCCGAAACCCCATACGATTTGTTAATCTAATTGTTAAGTATTGGAGGATCGTATGATCCTAGAAAATATCAATACTCATTCCTCCATGGTGTGTTTTATGCAATGACACTAACATTTTCAATAAATTTGGTGATTTTAGAATGACACATTTGAGTAAAAATGGTTTCAGTAAAAATATGTCAAATAACGTTTTTTCTCCTGATTGTTGTTGTTACAGACAACCTCCGACAAATGCATTCGTTTAAATTGTGCGTATACATACACAAAGAGATCAGTATCATTCCATTGGAAAGGGTTTGTACCTAATGGGAACCCTTTTCCATTCACATGGAAAAATATGCAACCGGGAGCTCCGCTTTTAGCCAGTGGCTAAATCTATATTTTACCACCTCAAGGGCAATTACGCATGCCATCAAGGGAGGCAGATCGGGCTTATTCTTGGCAAAAGATCTACGTAGCTCTTTGCACTTATCGGTATTTAATTGAAACCTATTTGACCATGACCAATCTGCTACTTGGTCCACTACCAGTTGAGCGTGACTTATTCCTCCCTTGGGAAGGACTTCTGATACAGTTGTATTGTCAACATATTAGGCCTTTCACTCTCACCTCTCGCCTTTCACTCTAACTTTGCTCCGGTGGTGCAATCCCAGAAGCTCTCTGTTCAAGATTGTTCTTGCTTTTTTGCCTGTCAACAAGTGTCTGCACATGCTCTCTCACTCCACGAACATCCACAGTGAAACAGGGCTCCTTCAGACTGTTCAATCTTTGGGCAATCTCCCCATATATTTTCGTTCTTTCTGTGGACCTCTTTTTGAATTGAAAGGGTTTGAAAGCACAACTTCTCTGAGGAACACTATGTCATGTGTCTTGGTCCAGTGCATGACAGGCCTGTAAAAGAAACACAAGAATAAACATTAGGAAAAATAGGTACTGCTAAAAGGTTCAAATACGGTGAATACGGCGCACAATATTTCTGAAAATTTGATTTTCTGAAAAATCAAACACTTTTGCTCCGGTGGTGCAATCCCAGAAGCTCTCTGTTCAAGATTGTTCTTGCTTTTTTGCCTGTCAACAAGTGTCTGCACATGCTCTCTCACTCCACGAACATCCACAGTGAAACAGGGCTCCTTCAGACTGTTCAATCTTTGGGCAATCTCCCCATATATTTTCGTTCTTTCTGTGGACCTCTTTTTGAATTGAAAGGGTTTGAAAGCACAACTTCTCTGAGGAACACTATGTCATGTGTCTTGGTCCAGTGCATGACAGGCCTGTAAAAGAAACACGAGAATAAACATTAGGAAAATAGGTACTGCTAAAAGGTTCAAATACGGTGAATACGGCGCACAATATTTCTGAAAATTTGATTTTCTGAAAAATCAAACACTATCTTAAGTAACTTAAGTTGAGTAATTACAAATATTTGGAAGCAGGGGGTTACCTGTCATCAGTTCCTATTCGCTTTGGGTTTTTCATTTCATAAAGGACTTGAAGGAAAAGAAAAAGGGTAAAAGTAGAGAAAATTCGCGAAAAAGACACTGTTTACAAGAATTAGTAAACTTAAAACAGTAAGATATTTTCTCTGACTTTAGGAAAAGCATGTGTTCCTTCCTGCTTCGTCTGGCATGTGCTAAAATAATTATGTTTGTTATGGTTCTAGATATTAAGTTTAACAAAAGTAAATACGTTGGTCTATCTTGATTAGGTCTGTCACAAAAAAGGTTGTTAAACCCTTCATTGCCAAATATATTGGTTTGAAATGTTTATATATCGAAAGAAAGACTAATTGAATTTCATTTGCCAATCAAAATGTGAATGAATTTGGATCTTTCCGGGAAAAATACAGACAAAATACTCACGTTTTCCTCGCAACAGCAAAAAGGAGTTTTCCACGTTTTCGCGAAAAGCGCATACGCTTTTCGTCTCTGCAGTTGGATCTTAAGGTCTCGGTCAGGGAAAAAGACGTGCTTACGGAAAGTCGCATTTTTCCCATTTGCTGCCGCAAAATTTATCATGAAAACTTTTTTAAGTAAAAAATAAAAATTTCCTCACACAGTTTTTTTTAGGTGTTATCATCTTCTAACAGCACAGAAATTTGACGCCGATATCTTAAATCGTGCGAGGTCAGGAGCTTCGCGAAGGTGAAAATTTGACTTAAATTGTAAGTGCTAGGAAAAGCGTGTTAATTAAAATACAGAAAATGAGTGGCGTGCAATACAAACGAATGGGCTATTGAAATCAAGAAAAACAGCTGACGCGTCATTTGGGGATTTAGAGATGTACTTTAGGACTCTATCAACTGAATTCCAGGAAAAGAGTCGTATTTTTGATTTTTAATTATTTATCGTGACCGAGACCTTAAAGTCTCTATTGTCATGACAAGCCGCACGCTCCTAGTTACGGATTTTTTGGCTCTGCCCCCTACTGAGATCGATCTCTGCGGGATACGTTTCTTGTCCAGTATTTATTTACATTTTCTGCCTCCTGTAATACAAACTCACCTGCTGCCTTTAACGTTTTTTGGTATTATAATATCTGAAACTTCATTGAGATAACCATCCGTGTTCCGTTATTAGCAACTTGGAAATCAGCTTTCGAGGGAGAACACCAACCAGAGGCCATGTTTGCAGTGAATATTACATGTAATAACACAGTTGTAATTCTATACTGGTTGTTTACAAGTCGTGGGGCTATCAGTATTTCCGGTGGAATGTAGAACATCCTTGGCTTTTACTAGACAAAGCACTCCAAATAGCCGAGCCTTTAACTGGTACGAGGAGCGTACTTCTACAGCTCACATATTTACATACAACCAGTTTATCACTAAACTCCGCATGCATTTTCTGCGCTACGACATACAGCCGTACGCACGATTTGCTTTTTACTTTGCTCGAGAATTCGTGCCGACGTTGCATGTGGATAGATTTCTTGCGAGTTTTTAAAGAGAAGAGACCTAAGAGCGCTCAGATTGTTTAGCTGATGGTGTAGATAGCGTACAACCAATTGAGCATAATTGCTAACCGGTATCAAGCGCGTGAAAAGATCTCCTATGAATCAAAACAGCCGATAACAATAGACATTTTAGAGCGCTTGCATTCAAACTCGTATCCTCAATGCATCTTTCTGGGCTATTTGCTTGTTTTTTTTTCGGAATGTTTTGTACATCGCATTTACTGCCAAGCAGTGAGCGACTCGCTTCACCTCGGCACATTGAAGAGTTCTAGTTACAATCAGATGGACTAAGATGATCCAATTTCGCGAGCGGGAAAGGCGGGTTGTGGCATATTTTGAACAGCAAACTCTGCCCACTTACGGCCATAACACAAGCTTTTCAATTTAGTATACAAAGCACTCCAAATAGCCAAGTCTTTAATTGAGAGGAGCAGATTACGCTACTTCTACACTTCACATGTGTATATACAACACTAAACTCCGCACGCACTTGGCGCGCTGCGATATAAAGCCGGATCGCTACGCGAGTATCTTTTTTCGCAGAGGTTTTTTGCTTATCAGCCGAGCGTCCCGCTCGAGTTGGCGCTCGTACACAATCATTATCTACCTTACGCGATGCCACTGACGATATTAAATGTAAAGAATTCAACAAGCTTTGACATTCTATTACAGATAAAACCGTAACAAATCAAGTGTATCTGCTTTCTTCTTGCGACTTTTCTTGTTATTGCCACAACCGACACAAATTCATTTCGACACAGGAACTATGCCTTTTTCTAAAAACGGACGTCTGATTTTGGATGCAGAATATTAATATAAAATATTATAAAAAAATATTCAGTTTAATTAATGTAAACCTCGACTGGTTTATTACAGGTCGTTTTTATTTTTACCAGCGGAAATTTAAATTGGGTTTCACGCTCAAAAAGGACTCTAAATCCCCGGAAAAGTAGACTAAATAATAATAGTGCTGCAATTTCTTAGAGTTCACAGCAAAGTCATGGACCTAAAATAACGGAAAGACTGATCTTTCATACCTAGAAGAAGATATCTTAGAGCATTTCCAACTATTGCAGTGGAGCATTTCAAGTCATGAAATGCTTGGAGTCTTATCAATTGATCTTTGCTGACTTTGTAAAAATATACGTTTTCCATGAAGCAATGCATTACAAATGAGAGAGGAAAGTCCTTCTCAAGCAAGAGTAGACTAACGAATGAAAACAGACTGAGTTGCGTTGAAAACCATAGAGGAACTGGCCATGATGGAACAATATTTAGCGATATGCATATCAGGACTTTTCTTTTCACATTTTTAAATGGAAAGTATTTAAAAGAAGTTGAAATGAATTATCCATTTTTTTAAAAAGTAATATTTTTGCAAACCAGTGGAAGAGATTAAATCTAATAACGTTCTCCTTCCTTTTGACCTTTTTGCACGCACTTGTAGACCTGAAGAGAAGCCCGAGTTCACGCATTTCATGCGTCTAGTTAAAACCTTTCGTTACAGATGACAACATATTGCTGACAAAGAAACCGGGAAACAGCGTGATAACCTTACTGTCTTTTGTTATTTAGAACAAGTCCGGATAGACCAGCTAATACGCCATAAACACCGAAAACATGTTTCAAGTTTCTTACTGCGATAAACTCTTACAGCTAAATGATCACTTAAGTAACATAACAGTGTTTAGGGTATTCACTTGTGTCCTTGGAGCCGTATCAAAATAATGTCTGTGAGCTTTGACTTTTCGTTTTATTTCCCAAATCTAGTTGTGTATCCCAAGGCATTCAGACACGCAAGCATGAAAGAGCCTTTGCCCAGATAAACCAGCTAAGATACAGAACAGAACATAACGAAACGAAATAATGTCCGAACGTTGATGTAATTTGTCGTTTTTTCAATCTAGTTTCTGTATCCCAATGCGTTCAGACATGCAAACATGAAAGAGCCTTTGCCCGGATAAACCAGCTAAGATACAAAACATAACGAAACAAGCATGAAAGAGCCTTTGCCCGGATGATACACAACATAACGAAGCAAAAATAATTCTGCCGTTTGACAAGTTATTATAGAGCTTCCATTCTGCACTTCACAGTTCGTCACGAGATCCCCCATGGCTTCAACCTCGATTTTGCAGCCACATTTGCTCCATCGTTGATTTTCGCGCCATTTTGTATCTCTATTGCTTCCTTCAGATCACTCGAATTTTAAGCCTTTCATAGCTAATATCATTCGGGATTTCTGTATGCAAACGTCCTCGACTCTCTTTGTCTCTTCTTCTGTGTTTGCTGTTCCTGTATCAGCTTTATGGATCAGATCTCCGTGACTTTCAATGTAGAAGCTGCGTTGGTCCTATCGTTTGCGGACGTGGTCTCGACATCTTGTTCTTGTTTATTGCCGCTGTCGAGGGTCAGCTCGTCAGCTAAATTCAGCGATGAGCCAGCTCGTCGTGTTTCGAATATTCAACGTTATTTCGCCTTATTATAGCAAAAACAACGCCGATGGATGATTCAATTGTTACATTACCATTGGGGCAAGTTCGTCTGTCTACAGCTACATCACAGCCATTAGCAAAAACCAAATCTCTCGCAGGAAGTAAATATCTCGATGCAAATTTACCGACGCTCAAGCCAAAGACCTCATTTGTAAGTAGATACCACTTTCTCGAGGGCAAAGAAAATGAATTGTTTCGCCGGCATCTCACGACCCACAACAATGTGGTTGCCGCGAGATCGCTCCCTCGTATTAGTACTAATCTTTCCGTATTTGGCGCGTATGTCAAAGTGAACCCTAAGTCCATCCCACAAATAAAACATGACCCTGAGAAGAATAAAAATAGAATCCCATGCTATGACTCTATCTCGCGTGCTGATTGGCTGAAATGGAGGAGATTTTTTGTGGAATTACATGGCTGCAAAAGTAGAATTCAATGAAAACACAGGACACCCACGAAATTAAATTTCTACACGACAAATTTACAATTTATCAAGCGAGAAAGCGAGAACAATTACTTTCTAAAGTCTGTGAAACACTGTATGAAGCGTGTTTTCGTCAACAAAGACATTTCGCTAACAAGATTTTTAAGTTGCATTTTCCTGAAATTGAAACAGTTTGGCAATGGCTTCCTTGGCGCGCGCAAAGCCTTATTTGTAAATTATTAAATCAATAAAACCTCCGGCATGGGATTCAAAGAAAATCCATTACCCGACTCCAGGAATTCCACACTAAATCTCACTTGAAAAATCGATATCGCCCTCGGGCGATATCGATTTTTCGCTTGAGATTTAGTGTGGAATTCCCTCGTCGGGTAATGGATTTACCTATAGTATTTGATTATCACAGCGAGCGTCGTCTGATCTCCCACTTATTGAAACCGCAAATCTTGTAGTCCAGTCGGAAATCTCAGAGGGCTCAAAATAAGGAAGTTCGTTGCACACCCTCCACACAAAAGGTTTCTCGCCGGAATTCAATCGGCTAATACCCATAGATCATTGCTAGAAAGGTAATACTGACGAATTGTGGGCGCATAGTCATGCCACGGTACGATCTTTGAGGGGGTGGGGTGCTATTTGGGGTGTTGATTTGCGGCATTTCTGGGGTGATACCAAACTTAAAATAATCATATCTGTCTATCTTCGTGTTTAAATGATTTGAAATTGGGAGATAGTGTGTATCTCGATGGGTGCATCTTTGGGAGATGTTTTTGTTTGTTTCCCGTTACCATGGCAACGTGTGTAAAGAGAAACGTGATTTCCGCTATTTTACGCATAACCGCCTTAAGAACGATTTTGTGAGGTCTAGTGCGCTAGATTCACTAACACAAACTGACCTAAATGATTTATAATCAATTCTACATATGTGCCTGCTGTGTCTCATACAAATAAATTCACTTTAGAACGCTATTCCGCTTTCTCTGGAGTGTCGTTATGCACATCAAAATTGTAATGACACCATATCTTTTGTTCTAGTTATTCAATTCATTTTGTAATATGGAGGTAGCGTGTATCTCAATGAGTACATCAATTAGAGCTATCATTGTTTGCTACTGTTGCCATGGCAACGCATATCAAGAGAAATCTCATGTTCTGCGCATAACCGCCTCAATAACGGCTTTGTAAGGTGTAATTGCACATGGTTCACTAACTAATGGTTTACTGAATTTGATAGCATTGAAAAGATGTCATTGCTCGCCGTGATCAGAATTACTCACAATACTGATTACACCACACGTCTTTATTTTGCGATATCTGAAAGTCAGACATTATCTACCTCCGCAGGTATTTAACCTTATGTCTTTTTAGTTGCCTTGAGAACGTATGCTAAGAAATTTGTTCTCATATATCTCTTTTTATAACGAGGTCGTCTCAACGGTCGCCGTGAAGTTGAAGAAATCTTATTCTTCATGTGAAATACAAACTATTTTAACTGTTCAAGGGATTAACCCCTTGCGTTTCTCTTAGTACAACCTTTCCAAGTGCTGATCGAGACAGGTATCTGAACGCTTACCACCAGAGGCTTATGGGGAATATAAATGACTGTTCTTTCCCAAATGAATACTACGTTTCCACTTCACAAATCGAAGCCCTGTTGTAGCTTCACTTTGTTACTAGAATCTATATTGGCAGATATTAAGTTACTTGAAAATGGTGTTAACCATTGGTTAACGTTAGTCTTATTCTTGTTCGTCGCTGTCCTGATCCTGCACTTGACTGTAAGGGTTTTGGCAACCCTCGTCCCCCGTGCATCCAGATGTTTCAGTGCACGGCATTTCAGTTACATGGCAGACACATAAATCAGGCAGACGTTTGGCATTCGGAAACAATCAGCTCGACCAGCCCTTCGGGTGCAGCTTCTTGGGACATCAGGACCGGTTTCATTCCCATCTCCTCAGACTCTTCCCAGCCGTTACCTGAAGATGCATGCATAAATATTGCCGCTGCCCGCCCGCTACGCTAAAGTCCATAAGAAAACTGCAGAAAGCCTCAGATTTTACCAGGGATTTTAGCTCTGACTAAAAAGTCTTTAAGCGATTTCTCCCGTTTGTAAGCGACCAAAGGCGGATTCGGAAAAATGTCGGCTGTGTAGGGCTGGTCCGTGATTATGTGCCAGTATTTCATAAGAATCCTTTTCAGATTCGGATTTGCCGGGTTGTACTTGGTGACAAATGGTAGGATTTTTTGTTGGATGTTATGATACGCTTTTTAAGAGCCAGGTTTCTCTCAGAAAAACAAACCTCCGATATGTTGCGGTCAATGAAATCGGCGGGATAGCCTCGCTCTATAAGGCGGGCTTTGAAGTTATTGATTTCTTTCGCAAAGTTTTCGGGGTCAGAATTAGTTCTGAGTAGTCGCAATGCTTCTCCTTTGATAAAACCCTTCTTACAGCTTGGAGGGTGGCTTGATGAGAAGTGTGTATACTGAAAAGTTTCAGTAGGCTTGAAATGCGTTCTGATATCCAAGATATTAGAGTCCATGAATCTATCGCCTTTATAAACTTCTGTGTCGAGGAAAGTGACGGTATCGTTTGACATTTCGCAGGTGAACTTGATAGTTTGGTGGAAGTTATTAGCAAAATCAACAAAATTGAGGATTTCGGCTTCCGGTATAGTCCATACGTAAAAAACGTCATCGATAAACCGTTTCCAGATCAGAGGTTTGTAGGGGCTGTCTCGGAGTAAGGACTCCTCTATGTGTGCCATAAAAATGACAGAGAAAGCGACAGCCATTTTTGTGCCCATAGCGATACCATGTGTTTGGAGAAAGTGTTTGTTATTGAATTTGAAGGAGTTTTCCCGTAGGATAAGGCCCATTAATTCCCTAAGATAGAATGTAGGGATCGGTAATTGGGGCTTGCAATGCTCCTCGTATTTAGAACAAACAATGTCTATGCCCTCGTCCTGGGGAATGTTTGTGTATAATGAACACACGTCCATGGTGGCTATGATAGCAGAGTCTGGAATGGGGGATTCCTCTATAAAGTTTATAAAGTGCGTAGTGTCCTTCAAATACGATCGCTGAATTTGCGCGATGGGTTGTAGAAGTGAATCTACAAAACACGATATGCGTTCAGTCGGGCCTCCACTCCCTGAGACGATTGGTCTACCCACGGGAATCTTTTTGTGAATTTTAGTCAGAGTATAAAATTCAGGGATTCTAGTGGGTTTTTGACCGTCATTTAACCATTTGTGGGTCATTGCGTCAATGAAATCTTCATCGTAAAGTTTAGAAACTAGTTTCTTAATTTTTTTGGCGGTTTCATCTACCATAGGTTTGGAGAGCGGTTTATAAAACTTCGCATCGTGAAGTTGATTTGTGCCCTCTTTGATTTTGGTAGAAATATCTGTTATGACCGTGGTTGTTCCTTTGTCAGCTTTTTTCACGTTAATATCCCGATTCATTCGGAGATTATTAAGCGCGTGCCTTTCTTTGCCAGATAGGTTGTCTGTGCAGGGTTCAAAGTTCGCTGCGACTAAAACCGACTTAGTAACATCAATGTAAGTCTCCAGGGCCACTGATGGTTGCGGTGGCGGGTTCCAATTAGACTTAACATAGAACTTATGCGGTTGTTTGTGCTTAGAGTTGGCGAACATATATCGTAGACGCATAGTGCGGGCAAAGGCATCAAAGTCCTTGATCAAGGGCTTATGAGTAGCTGGCATTGGAGGCGTGGGAATAAATTTTAGGCCTCTAGATATTAGGTGGGATTCGTGTTGGGACAAAGTGTAGTTTGACATATTCTTTATATGTCCAGTGTTTGTTGTCCCGGCAGGCTTATGGCGCCTAAAAGATCGCTTCGTGTTGGCATATTTACGCGCATGCCTATTTTTATAGGAGACATTAAAAGTGAGACGTGTATACTGTTGATCTCTTGCTTTATTTGATGAATTTGGCAAATTACATGTGTCTGTTAGAGATCGCATAAGTGTCTCAAGCTCCTTAAATTTGGACTGTACAGCGGCAATGTTCGTTTTAGCTGGCTGTTTATACGGACGTCTGGTCCTGCTGGCTGCTCTGCGGGATGCTGCCTGGGTTCTGTTCTGGGCCTTGGTGAACTGGTCAGCCTCTGGATACATCTCTTTCAGGGATTTGTTCAGGGCGGCAAGGCTCTGTTCATCCTCGGTGATGTTTTTCTGTAGCTGGTTAGTCATCAAGGCTAGAAGCCTCTGTTCAGCATTGGTGCAGATCTCTTTCAGTGCATCCTGGAAGGCCTGGTCGGCCCGTAAGTGTGGCTTCGGTCTGAACTGGAGGCCAATAGGACAGGTGCGTTTACTGCGGGACTCAGTAAGATACGCTAATAATTTCGAGGACTTAGCTTTCCTCGTCTGGAGTAGCGTAATTCGGTTTCTCAAGGACTTGAACTGTTGGCTGTCTGTGGGTCGGGATCGCTTAGCGGGTGGTGGCTCGGGACATGAGTCGGCGGGCCGTTTTGCGGGCGATTTCACAGGTGACAGAGTTGGCAAGAAGTCCGATGACATAGGGAGTTCGTCAAGCATGGCGGCAAGGGCTTCGTCGTCTTGATCAAAGTTGCTGGCCATGAGTAGGTAGTTCTAAGGAGAACTGTTTATAGCTAGTGGTGCAAGACCGGTTTCGGGACTCTAATGAGAGAACCTTCTTCAGTTGCTTTTAGCTAGTTGCTCGAGGGATTGCGAGCGGCAATGTGAACTCTGCTAGAGAATTTTGCGTTTTTATAGGCGTATTCGGATCAAAATGTAGCTGCTAGCTGGAATCCTATTGGTCAGTTAAAAAAGCTATCTCTGCGTGTTGATTGGTGGAAATTTCGATCCGCTTGGGTTTAAGGTCGCGTGCCGGCATCTTTTGTTTACTCTTTGTTTCCCCGAAACAAAGGCGGCCGGATTGATAGACCTCAAATGCAAATTAGCGGAAAATTATGTCTCACCTACACGCTGGTGTTTATGAAAAACACTCTGTAGGAAAGCTTAAAATCTGTGGTATGAGCAGTTGTAAAAATGGTTATGTGGATCGTAAAAGCATCCGGATTAACCTAGACTTTGAGCGTAGAAATTCCCGTGAACGAGAATTTGAGCTTACGGTGGCTAGCGGATAAAAGACCGAAGTCAAGTACAAGAACATGCATAAATATTGCCGCTGCCCGCCCGCTATGCTAAAGTCCATAAGAAAACTGCAGAAAACTGCAGATTTTACCAGGGATTTTAGCTCTGACTAAAAAGTCTTTAAGCGATTTCTCCCGTTTGTAAGCGACCAAAGGCGGATTCGGAAAAATGTCGGCTGTGTAGGGCTGGTCCGTGATTATGTGCCAGTATTTCATAAGAATCCTTTTCAGATTCGGATTTGCCGGGTTGTACTTGGTGACAAATGGTAGGATTTTTTGTTGGATGTTATGATACGCTTTTTAAGAGCCAGGTTTCTCTCAGAAAAACAAACCTCCGATATGTTGCGGTCAATGAAATCGGCGGGATAGCCTCGCTCTATAAGGCGGGCTTTGAAGTTATTGATTTCTTTCGCAAAGTTTTCGGGGTCAGAATTAGTTCTGAGTAGTCGCAATGCTTCTCCTTTGATAAAACCCTTCTTACAGCTTGGAGGGTGGCTTGATGAGAAGTGTGTATACTGAAAAGTTTCAGTAGGCTTGAAATGCGTTCTGATATCCAAGATATTAGAATCCATGAATCTATCGCCTTTATATACTTCTGTGTCGAGGAAAGTGACGGTATCGTTTGACATTTCGCAGGTGAACTTGATAGTTTGGTGGAAGTTATTAGCAAAATCAACAAAATTGAGGATTTCGGCTTCCGGTATAGTCCATACGCAAAAAACGTCATCGATAAACCGTTTCCAGATCAGAGGTTTGTAGGGGCTGTCTCGGAGTAAGGACTCCTCTATGTGTGCCATAAAAATGACAGAGAAAGCGACAGCCATTTTTGTGCCCATAGCGATACCATGTGTTTGGAGAAAGTGTTTGTTATTGAATTTGAAGGAGTTTTCCCGTAGGATAAGGCCCATTAATTCCCTAAGATAGAATGTAGGGATCGGTAATTGGAGCTTGTAATGCTCCTCGTATTTAGAACAAACAATGTCTATTCCCTCGTCCTGGGGAATGTTTGTGTATAATGAAGGCAGTTGTTGGATTGGCTTCCGGCATCATCTCCATACCAGCGTCTGGTAGTTTGCACGTATGATGTGATGATGGAGACTATTGGACTATTGTCGGTGGGAGCCCTTCATTCTTCTGCCTTCGCTGGCAAAACATCCAATAACTGTCAAAAAGAAAGGTGTTTTCTCTAAGGTCTTTTTCTTTCCTATCTTATATGGACCGCTTGTCGTGTCACACCCCGTTAACGAATGAAATGCCGGTAGCAAGCTACAGAGATCGGACCCTCACTTCTGGGAAACTGCATGGAGGGGTATATGCCTCAACGTGTCCCTCACGCCAGTCTTCGTCTATAATTCCTCGCAGGATAGAGATGTGGATACGAAAATTGCAAGAACCGCTACGTCTGTGTCGGGTGACTGAACCACAACTCTCGCGTGCAGGTGCGCACAGTCTGCCACATGAAGCATCATTCTTGTGTCGGCCTCCTCGCGATCTGATTTCAAAAGGGTGAGGGCAAAAAAACAAACAAACAACCAGCTAGAACAAGTTGATGGCCCGGTCGTAGCATCCTCTTTCCGATATCTGTCCACATTTGTGCCAGAAAATGCTGCAAACTTGTCTTATTAGGTTGATCAGCAATGTAGGAGCTCTATTTCTTTGGAACTGGCGTGCTTTCGTTGGCAATTGCAACTTCATAGCCAGTGGACGAGCCTCTTCTTTTTCGTTCGCTCTGCTTAATCGAGTCTTGCTTGTCGGTCAAATACGACATCTACACGGTCACAGTTCCTACCGAGGGGAGCAGCAACGGTCTCGTAGTAGCGGCTTGCCATGTCTCCGAATGTGCGTGCTCCAGCGAACTTGAGCGCTTGTACCACTGCCATGCCATCGAAGACGTCTTGGCAGTACTTCCACGGTGTCTTCGAGGACAGTCATTAGGACGCTCTTTGTGCTCTATTGTACCATCGGGGTGTGCAAGAGCACAAGGAACTGGAGACAGATCGTTCTTGAGCACTTCACGTAAATCGATATCTCGTGATCTCGACGCTATAAGAAGACGCGCAAACAGTGTGCTGTCTGCATTTACGGCGAACATCTTGTCGTCACATGCTTTCAGGTGTAACTTCTTTATCTTGCTTTCAAATGTCTTGATATTTATTATTGGAAGTGGTTACCAAAACCCAACCGCGTTAGTATTGACGCATTTGACAACGAAGTTCTTCGTGTGTGTTCTTCCCAACGCTTCGGCATTGAGCAACCTGGTAGCAATTTCACTTAGCATCACTACACCGCTGGCCAGATTCGATAATGGGGTGAGGAAATGAAAGGATTGACCATAACTGATTCCAAAGTAGAAACAAGTTTTTTTACATCTTCCTCGTCCCTGTTGATCCTAAACTTTACTCCGTTCTTGTGTCTTTCGCTTCCCCATCACTCAGCATTCCGCCCATCTGTTTGGTTGCTGTTGTTACGGCGGCTCTCTCGTGTGCTGTGATAAACCATCGCTCTAACGCACCCTCTTTCTTAGAAATGCCAACGATTCCTCCTTTCGCCTTAGAACCGAGGTTAATACTCTGTTCGAGAGCCATATCTGTCCAGACTTGGCTGAACGGCTGCGACGATCTTTTAACCGCGTGATTACCCTTCATAAACTCTAAATGGACCTCTGGCGCAGTCTCCTCGAGAAGACGCATCTCAGCGAGGTATATCGGTAGCTATCTCGAGTAGCTGGTTTTATCCATAGAGAAAAAGTGCGGTAGCATATCAGCTGTACACTGCAGATGAGCTTGCCAGTTACCCTCCCGTTCGGCCTTGATGAATCTCAAGAGGAGCAGCACCATACCCATGTAGGCGTTCCAGAACATACAGAGTTGTGACGTACGCTCTTGGCAAAAGTTATGAAATACGGATTGGAAGCCTCCGAGCTTCTCTTATAGCTGCCCGTCTGCCATTGCCTCCGCCTGCATTCTTTGATTTTCGCTAGAATCTCATTCACTGGAAGAGCATCGCGCGTTTGGGCGTTGTCTGGTTTTGCGATCCAGCCAGAACCAGATCCAACCATGCTTCCAATATTAACTTATTGGCCCGGACGCCTCTGTTATATGACTTATATGACCTTCAGGATAGCATTTGTGGTAGCATTTCCATACAAACCCGACTCAATGAGTAATTCTTCTAAGCCACCTTTCTTGAACTTTTTACCGATGACAGATAAGAAATTCAGAGCTATATGGAAGCCACCTATGCGTATAACTAGATTCTTGAACTCACTGGGATGACGCCGTTAGATTTCCTTAACCTTTGAGTAGATGGCCAAGTCAAATGTGACGACACTGCTAGCCTGCCCTAAGCCGCTGCATATAGCTTGGACAGTGTAAATGTGCTGAATTCGGTTGATGATCCTGGAATCATTGGACAATAGCCGATATTGATACACGGCGGGGCATCTGCGGCGACCAAGGCGTTAAAGGCGCTCCAGCTTGGTGTATCTTGCTGTGCCGCTTCGGCGTTCTCATTTGTCGATAGAAGTGCTTGACCTTTGTTCAGTCTGAGAAGAAACCAAGCGAAATCATTTCTGTCCATATTCGGACGTTCTCGGCGCTATACTTATTCTCCGGAATTTTTCCGATATAGCTTTTAAATTGTGGCCTTCTACCGCGCACGCCAAAATCTTGTATGGTCTGAGAAGGAAAGGAGGAATCGAGGGATCACCGTAGTAGAATGATCGGCTTGTGGCTTGGGCTGGACCTTAGGGCCAACTGCTTCTCTCTGATAGACGACAAGGGTAGTTGCGTGGGTAGTCTGCTTTCCGTCCAGCGTCTCTTCATTTAGATCATTGTTATCTGCAGCACGTTGCACAAAGACCCCGGGAAATATGGGACAACGCCGCTATATCGCTCTGACCTTGAGTTTATTTCTCCAGCCAAGCTGGTAGTAATAATTTCGACGTCATCATATGAGCAACAGTGGCCCACTTCGTTAAGCAGTGAAGCTGCTTTGATCCTGTCAAGTGGTGGAGTGTCAAGGCAAGTCCGACATGCTTTGGAGTTTTCACGCGGCTGTGAGATGAAGCATAAACTATATCTTGACCAATCAGAGTCATTATCTTGTTTTGCAGTGAGCCAGTCAAGGAAATTGTATAGGCTATCAGGGATAAGTTGTTTGCCCCCGTCTAAACCCTGAAAAACATCGTCTACTGAAAGTGGCTGTTCCGTTACTCCCTTACGTTCTTTGACATCTGCCTTTAAAATATGGGCTGCTCAGTAAAGCGTCTTCATTTTACAGGAAGCGGTATTTTCAGCTTTTCACTCCTGTAGTGCACTGCGCACACTCAAGGCATCTTCGGGTACATCTTCAGCACCGTCCGCTACAAGAGAGGCCAAAGAGTTCTCAATTTCTAAGCGTAATGTCAAGACATTTTTAATGATAAAGCTAAAAATGAGATTAACTTACAGTGAACCGCCACCAATTTGTTCATTATCACTTATCAGTAGTTTTATTAGTAGTAAGAAATAGTATCTTTATCACTCTAGCTTAAGTAGTATAGCGACTATAGTTCATTTAGTATAGATCATTAGCATAGAAGAGCCTATTTTGTTGGAATGCTAATAAACAATTATTATTATATTATTATTATTAGTTTTCAGCTAAAGTCGCCATGCCATTGGAAGTGAGGTTTTGTTGGAAGATCTTTCGAAGATAACTCATGTCGTCTGCCTTACCGGCGATTATTCCTGGCTGGATGTCATTAATGAAATCCTGGAAAGACTTTTCATATGCACATTCTTCATTATCCTATTCAATAGCATGATGTTTCAGATTTGCTTTGCTAACATAGTTTGGATGATATCTTGCTCCTGTCGCAATAAAATCAACCCCGGCGAGGTTAGCTAACATGGTTTGATGTAAGTGTGTAAGTCCTCCAGGTCCCCAAGCACAATAAATCTACACAACGTTTTGACCACAAGGACTCGTTTTTATATCTTCTCTTCAACTCTACACACGCAATCTCTAGTTACAAAACCAGGGTCATATCTAGTTTCATATTAAAGCATAGTCACGTAATACTAGCATACTCGAGGGTCTCATACTCTCCCCCTCTAAATAAAATGCCTTGCTAGACATTATTATTATTTTTTCATTATTATTATTTTTTTTACAAAAGAGTGGATATCCATTGATAACCAATCACTATTTTGTGAACAGGTTTACATCTTAATCACTAATTAATGCTTTAACAGACAGGTTGATTAGGCCCTCTGCAACTCTTTACTATAACTATAAACATGTCCTGAGGTGTGTCACCTTTAAAATAAAAGATCGTATTCGATTTACTGTCCTTGTTTTCATTTTTCTTTTACCCGGGGTTATAATAAGGTAAATGTTCATGCTAATTGTTATAAGTTGATACTTCTACGTCTACGGCACTGCTGTTGCCTGTGTGATGGCCATTGCATTCAATACTGTTGCGGCTGGACTGTTGGATATGCGCTGGTATGGCCGCGGAGAATACTGCACAGGATGCTGATGGAACTGTGGTGATGTATGATACTGTAGGGTACTGATGGAACTGTAGGGTGGTGTAGGGTACTGATGGAACTGTGCTTGTGTAGGGTACTGATGAAACTGTGGTGCCGTAGGGTACTGATGGAACTGTGGTGGTGTAAGGTACTGCCGGAACTGTGGTGGTGTAAGGTACTGACGGAACTGTGGTGGTGAGGGGTTGCCCCACTGAGCCATAACTTGGTGACATGTAGTACTGTTTGGCTCCACTGTTGTACTGCTACAGTTGGTTGGGTTCCAACCAACTGGATAGGTCAATCTCTCTGGTGGCTGTCTTAGTCGACTTGAAAATCTTGCCTGAGGCTCCTCGTTCTCCCCTGCCTCACCAAGATAGCTCTCCTTATCACTAGTCTCGTCAGGTAGATAATCCCCTGGACGAGAATCTTGGCGATGTCTGCTCTCTTCGTAAGTAACGTCGCTCCCCTCATCCAACTGTGGTGGCTCTTGCGTATTTTGAACCCTTCGAATTCACCTCAGCCTCTCGTTTTCTTGAGTGTTGGTACTTCCACTTGGAGATGGTCACAAGGCAGGAGAAGGTTTCGATGGAGTGTTCTGTCTCTGCCCTTCCCGCATTCGGGTTTCGGGTCATATCTGGCATATCTCCGTAACGCTTAGTGACGATGTGGACGCTGTCTTCCCAGTAATTTCTCAACTTCCCTTGCCCACCTCTCTGCAACAGATTACGTATAAGAACCCTTGCTCCCTCCTCTAGTTCGACCCCACGAAGTTTCTTGTTATACTGTTGTCTGTTTTGTTGATTGCTGAGCTCCGATCGCTTCGATGCCACCTGTTGCGCATCTGACATCGCTTTCTTCCATTGTTGCACATAGTGTTGTCGACTTGCGTGATCAGCGTCACTCTTGACTTTGGCCCTCGAGAATATGATATCGACGGGCAATCTCGGTGATCAAGAGGAAGTATGGAGTGTATCCAGTTGAGTCGTTTTTGGTGCAGTTGTATGCAAACACCATTTTGTTGATGTGGTCCTTCCAACTCGACTTGTATCGCTCTGGTAGTGTCCTCAGCATACCTAGCAGAGTACGGTTTAACCTTTCGACTTTCCCGTTACCTTGTGGGTGGTAGGGTGTGGTTCGGGAATGTCTCACACCACAATGTGTCTCCAGCTCTTTCAGCAGTTCATTCTCGAATTCGCCCCCTTGGTCGTGGTGGAATGTCGACGGAAATCCGAAGCGAAGCACAAAGTCATTGTAAAGGCGGGCCGCTACCGTGCGTGCCGACTTATCTTTGGTGGCTTGCGCGAGAGCGGGTAAAACGGTCGACAATCACCAAGATATATTTATACCCTCCAACGCTCTTTTCCAGGCGAACGAAGTCAAAGGAAACGATTTCGGCGCCCTGGTCTTAAATGTTGGTACGCGACTCTTCAGACAGGAGCAGACTTGACTAACGTAGTGCTCTATGTGTCGTTGCATGAAGGGCCAATAAAATCTCTCTCTATTCAATGCCACTACTCGATCAGCGCCAATGTGACCCATTTCTTCGTGCAGTTCTTTGTAGACAAGACGATGATATTTCTGAGGGAGAAGCAACTGCTCGTTCCCGCCACTTACTCGTCTGAGAAGTTGGTCTTCCCCTAGCTCGAGTTTCTTCAAATCACTCAGCAGCAGCTGTACTTCTCTTGATTCTTTCTCCTTTTCCTCTAGACTTGGACGCTCTCAACGTTTCCAATACTCTAGGATTCTTCCAATGACTATATCTTCACGCTGTGCTTTCTATAACTCTACAGTGGTCAGTGGTTGTGGATTCTGAGCTTCTTCCATTTCAGTGCTTTCTTTCACCAGGCGATCATCTACTGTCAGCGAGTTAATAAGGACAACCTCTCCACGGTGTTGAGCTTGTACTGCTGATAGCGTGCATGCGATTACTTCTTTCGTTGCAGTGCCGGATGTCCTTTGGAAAGCGCGACAAGCTATCTGCGTCGATGTTTCTTTTCCCGGGGCGGTACTTGATGGTAAAATTATAGTCGACAAGCTCGGCTACCCAGCGGTGTCCTATCGAGTTCAACTTAGCTGTAGTCAGTACATATGTCAGCGGGTTGTTGTCCGTATATACTGTGAAGGAAGGTGCGAGACACCCCCGACGAAGCAATACTTGTCACCACAGGCAGCCCTAGTGTTTTTTTTTCTTGAGAAGCTCCTTAGAACCACAATTTTCATAATATTTTAAAGTGCAACTGAAGGGGAAAAAGCCACCATTTTAACCAAAATAAACATCGTTGGAGGCTCACTTTCGCGAAAAAAAAAATCGATTTCCTTCAATCCTGAATATTTTACGGATTTTTTAAAATACACGATCTCGCCGCCATCTTGAAACACCTACGTCGCTGATCAGTGAAATGTATCGCGGGCGCATGGCGCGAAAGTTGTTGTTGCATTATTTATGCGCTTTTCTGTCCCGAAGCTTTGTTTGTCTAGCTTGTGTTGCGTTAGCCTTGAGTGAAAATGAGCGCTGCGGATTTGTCTGACATCGCGGAATCCGAGGAAAGCTCAATATCCCAATCAGAAAGTGATTTTAGCGACGTTGAGAACGAACCCGATTCGGTGGAATTGTCGGGAAGAGCGGCCACCATTTGACACGAAGACGACGAAGAGGAGAACGAATTTCTTCCATATCAAGACGAGCCGATTGCCGACGAAGAGTGGCTAGCAAATTACAACGCAAGACAGGCAGCAAAACGCGAAATAGAAGAGGAACTGACAAAGCGTCTCGATGGCTTGACTATAGATGTCCGGGAATGGTGAGTAAGCTGCACTTCTTGCTTTTTATCGGTGCAAAAGTTGGATATGTGTGGTTGTTTAGAGGTGTGACTTTTGAGTTTCGAATCAGTTAGGATATTCAGTGAGTAAGTAATTATATCGTTGAACTGATGGTTGGGCATGAAAAGGCTATCATTCGAGATCGATTGAAAATAATTCGAGTCGATGCAGTGTTTCATTGAGAAGTTTTTAACTGGAAAAATTTTTAAAACAAAAAATTGGTCAATAAGGAGAGAAAAGAAGGGCATTTACTTTAAGTTTTGTAACATTTATTGAGGCCCCAACACTATTTTTCAAAATTTTGAGTTTCATGTCATGGCAAGAACATTCATTCAGGGCAAAACAAAAAATTGGTCAATAAGGAGAGAAAAGAAGGGCATTTACTTTAAGTTTTGTAACATTTTATTGAGGCCCCAACACTATTTTTCAAAATTTTGAGTTTCATGTCATGGCAAGAACATTCATTTTCCGATATTTTTTGTCATAAACAAGCTTCTCCAATTAGCGATTTCTCTGTCATACACATGGTCACAGTGTGCTCTATGACACATGCACATCAGACACCTTCTTCGCCCCTAGTAATTGTAAGTTAGTAAATCCAGTTAGAAAAAGGTTTCTCTTAACATGATGCCCCCTGTATGAAATGGAAACGCCAGCTTACACTGGTTAACAGTCTTACCTGTACAAGTGCGAAATGAATGATGGAGGGTACAGTACAACAAAAAATTGTGTAGGCACAGTACTTGGCACAATGGCCCATGCTGTCATGCCTCCCGTCACCAGCAAGAATGATACCAGTTCCAAGGTCTTTTAGTTTCTACAGAATGTTGGCCTGGTATTGTTTCCAATAGAGGTGTATTGTTGGGAAGAGCTTGGTCTGACAAAAGCAAAAAAAGTGTGCAAAGACGAGACAGGAACACTATGTGCTTGGGCTCAGTCCTGAGGTTTCCGTCACTGCTTGAAAGTGAGAGGCTGCAACAGGAAAGATTCATTACTGAATTTCAAATAGAGTACATCTAAAATGATGTATCAGAAGACATAAAATACTAAATTCACCCAGATATAAAAATTATTTTCAAGGAGGAAAACCAATTACCAATATTCTTATTAATGCTTATTTTGGGCTGAAAATGTTATTTTTAATTCAAAACTACTTGCCAGTTATTTATTCTGAGTCAAATCTCTTATTCAGAGTTTGAATTGCTAACTATGGTTTGTATCTGAGTGACATTAGTACAAAAAAGTGGTATAAATTAATAGTGTACTCTATTTTGAATATTTTGACCAAAGAATTTATGGAAATACAGGCCAACAAATTTCGTGTCTTACATACCAGGCCAATAACAATAGCTACCAAGTACACAACAGGAACAATAGAATAAGCCAACAAAAGGACTGAATAGCAGGACTTGTAGTGTGTAATTCATGAAGTCGTAGCCAAAATACATATTGTGCTTACATCTTATATGGCATGCTTCCCTCCTCAATTTCCTCTTCCTCTGTGTCTTCAGTGCTTGGAGCATAGTCAGAATCTGATGGTTCCTTTTCAGTAGTTTCATCTACATCACTTTATGTCTCACTTTCAGAATCTGCTGCACATGGATCACTAGTCTCCTCAGGATTAGGGGTTCGCTCTGTTTGTTGTTGCTGTTCATGGAAAACCAGTGTTTTCTCCAGCTGGTCAACTACACAACATATTTGATAATTTGGTTGAATGTTTTGTCAAAAAATAAGTTTAATCAAAACTGAGAAAATAGCTGTAGATTTTCAGGCAAGCCTGTGGCCGCGTAGCACTAAGTTCAACAGAGTGGAGATAAGGAATTAACCTTGTGTGAAAGCTAACGTGCTAATGAAATGGTCCCATGTGTGCTTATGAGCGTTAGCCCTAGTAAGCGGAGAAAGAGAAAAATCTCTGACCCCGAGAGGGGTTGTTGGCCTGAGAAAATAGCTATTCCATGTCTGGAAATTATAGAAAGCATTGCAGTGTAAATAATTCATGAATATAATATTAGTTTGATACCAACCTTTCTTCTGGAGTTTAAATCGAGCAGATTTCTGAGCTGCCAGGGCCTCTCTAACTACAATGAGTTTCTTGGTCAGACCTTCATTTTTAAAAGTGAGATCAGCGACCCTCAAGTCAGCAAGATTCTGGACAGATTGCTCCTAAAAAATATTGAGAAATAAAACAAATCACCTCAATTCATTTAGGACAGAGTCATTCGAGGTATGGAGAAGAGTTTTTTAAAATGATTTATGAGGTTACAAAATTTAAACCCAAAGTTTAGTGAGAACCCCATTTCTGCCTGAATCACAACCGCATGTGCCCCATGATTTGTTCACTTCCTGCTTTGTGATTTGTAGTTATACCGGTATTTGATATATTAAATGAAAATCTGTTGTAACTTACCTTTACTTTTGGTGGTGTGGTTTATGATGATGCTAGATGCTCTAGCTGCGACATGTCTGGTGGTGTGATTTGTGATGATGGTACATGCTCTGGCTGTGACATGTCCGATGTTGTGGTTTGTGTTGATGGTACATGATCAAGCTGCAACATGTCTGGTGTCGTGGTGTATGATGATGGCAGTTGCTCTGGCTGTGGCATGTTGGGTACTGGTAGCAGATGTTCAGGCTGTGGTGGGGTTTGTGTTTATTGCGGGTGATCTGGATGTGATATGTCCGGTGTTGTGGTTTGTGTTGATGGTACATGATCAAGCTGCAACATGTCTGGTGTCGTGGTGTATGATGATGGCAGTTGCTCTGGCTGTGGCATGTTGGGTACTGGTAGTAGATGTTCTGGCTCTGGTGTATATATTCTTGAGGCAGTGCTGGTAGCAGAAGTTCTGGTTGGATTGGCTCTGACTGGGTCATCTACCAGCAGAAAATTTTTATCAGCACAATGACATTAATAATACAGTCATGGGCCACTCATAGAGAATGTATGAAAATTTTGACAATAAGTGCGGCTTTCCTAACTTATTGGCCAGGAGTGGGGATATATGGTGATATATGCTTGACTATCAGAATTATAGGAATTGGATCTATAAAAAAAAATGTCAAACCTGGTCGAAGACACCGCACTGGTAATATTCTGCTGCTTTCCTAGGGGTCTCGAACTCCCATTTCAAGAACACAGTCACATGTTGACGAACGGATACCCCTACATATTAGAAAGCACAAGAAAACAGCCCGTCACTTCGTGACGCTAGAAGACCCAACCTAAGTTCCCCCTTCCATAAACTGCTGATTTACATTACTAATGACCTCCCTTTTTGTGTGTTTGTTTTGCACCGGTCTCCCTGATTTTGGTGGAGAAAATGACGCACGTGTGTGTGCCTTGGTGAGTCAGTCCGGTTCTCAAATCTGTCTAAGAACCCGCTAAAATTGAAAACGCAGCCTATTACAGAAAAACATTTGACTTCGGAATTGTTTGTATAATGCTTATCAGTAAGGCACGCGAGAAGAAACAGGTAAAGTTAAACTGTTCTAAGAAATTTCTTAGTTTATCATAGGAATATTTAGAGAATATCATTCATGACTTAGCGCGCGCTCTGTAGGCAGTGCCAGGTGTAAGTTTGTTCAAACTTGAATGAAATTTTTCTCAGCTCAAATCTTTCTCGAATTAAAATTAATCCCTACACACAAATGTAAGTAATCTGTAACAAAACCATTTAGGTTTGAATGTCTATGGTGCTATCGGCTAAGGGAACTGTGTTCTTTTTTAGTTTATGTGGGAGATTTCAACATGGCCGCGATGGCAGCTTTGTCCCTCGCTGAAAAAATCGCTTGAATTAGAACTTAGCCAAAGGTGAATCTTTTCCAACAAAAACACGCCCACTGGAGAGATTTCCTCCTTCTCTTCTGGTTTGTGTCCTTCGTTTTGCGATACAGCGTCAGGATTTATACTTAGAAAATATTATTCATGGCTTTGTGGCATTTCGCCTTAGCGTGCTTCCAAAGCAAGGCGGTGTACGGCGGTGTCGGCGGTGTACGTTTGTTCAAACTTGAATGAAAATTTTTCTCAGCTTAAAGCTTTCGAATAATAATTATCCCTGCACATTCCTGCAAGTAATCTGTGACAGAACCATCTAGGTTTAGATGACTATGGTGATTTCGGCTGTGCGAACTGAGTTCTTTTTTAGTTTCTGTGGGAGATTTCAAAATAGCGGCGATGGCAGCTTTGTCCCTCGCTTAAGAAATCGCTTGAATTAGAACTTAGCCCAAAACACGCCACTGTGGAGATATCCACTTTCTCTTCAGGTTTGTGAACTTTGTTTGGCGACACAGCTTCAGGGCCAAGCGGAGTGAGTGCGGACGATTTAGCCAATCAGAAACGTTTGCGCAGACAACCCGATTATAATAGTATAGAAAAAGGCAGCGTCAGTTCTGGTTAACAAATTAATTTTCAGCATATCAATGTTCAACTGCAATACCTGTCCTCCTATAGCTTGTCCCTGCTGTTTCCTGGACATGAGCAGCGGCATCAGACCAGAATTGGGAGCGAGAGAAGACAAAAATCAAGGAGAGCTCCATCTTCTTCGTCAAACCATGATATCTTTTCTCTTCTTTTGGGGGTTGACAGTCTCTGTGGATACTCGTCCTCCTAACATAAAAACAAAGGAAATATTTGAGCTTCGAATAGTCAACGAAACGCAGAACAAAATGTATTTTGCTCCACACACTTTCGTCTTATAATACTTACTGATTCTGGCCGATCGCTACCGCTTAGGTTTATGCTTCTCCTGCTACCGCTCCTCGTACTTCTTACACTCTTCTTCGCCGCTGGTTTGTGCAGAGTATCCCCGCTTTCTTCGTGGGATCTTTTACTTTTTTCACCTTCCATGATTCATTCTGAAACGAGCCCAACAACGTAAACATTGGCCATGATGATCGAACACAACGACGATCAAGTAGCCGTTACGGCCATTTTTCGACACCGCCGTATTTGTTGAAACGTGGGTCCATTAGCATTTAGTCGACTTTTTGAGTATTGCATGACATTCAAATCAATTATTATCTATTTAAAACCCAAATGGACCCAATCATGAGCGAGACAGACTCAATTTTATGCAAGGTTAAACTGCTATGACTCGCGACAATGGCGTCATGTTGAGTCACGCACTACGAATTAAAGGCTAAAAATATCTACTCAAGCATCCCGATTGCCAGTTTAGAGTAATCACAAATGCAGAAAACATACTTCATAACACATTTTGATAATAATACTCACGTTTTAAGCAGTTTGATGAGAGAGAAAGCACTGTAAAGACGATGCTTTTTATCGTGTAGAGACGTTTCCACGACGAAGTGTGGAAAAACATTTCCTCCCCCGCAGAGCTCCATATATGGTGACCCTATCGCGCCATGTCGGAACTTTACCGAGCGGGGACTGGGAAACTTGGTGTTTCAAGATGGCGGCGAGATCGTGTATTTTAAAAAATCCGTAAAATATTCAGGATTGAAGGAACTCAAATTTCTTTTTTCGCGAAAGTGAGCCTCCAACGATGTATATTTTGCTGGTGGCTTTTTCCCCTTCAGTTGCACTTTAAATCTCGGAGTAAGTATTCTATCGTCGTGATAAAACCTTTCATTTCAAAACAGAAAAACACGGTAAACCAACGAAAAACCACGGAAACCACGAAAAACCAGGGAAAATCCGTGCCATAAAGAAGAGACAAAACATCAATATTTTACTTGATTTTGTTGGTTGATCGAGATTTTTCCTTGGTTGACCTTTTTTTTTCTCGCCAAAATGTAGGAAACAGTTTGTTAACCGTGGTTTACAGAAATTTCTAAGACAATGCATGAAAATATACGGCATTTTGCCGGCATTGAGATTATAGAAGTCAACAGATTTCCAGAAGCAGCAATCTGACGTCACAAATTGCACTATAATTAGCTAATTGAAAATGGTAGCGTTTTACGCTCATTGAAAAAATCAGAGAAATACGTCGAAACATTGCCGTATAAATTCGAATTATGACACTCTTACGACCGTAGACGAAAAGGTAGAGAAAATGTGAATACCACTTATCTTTTGAGTTTTCGACCTAACTTAAGGCCCCGTTTATCCACCCCCCCTCCCCCCTAAATCAATGTTGGTTACGAAGGGCGTCCATCCCTCGACACGAAGATGGGGGAGGTGAAATGACAGGAGTAAAGCGAAAAAAGAAGTGATTTCAGCAATTTTCTCTACAGGTTTTGTCCAAGATTGTAGATTGGTGGACGTGATTTTGTCTTTTTGTCCATTTTCTTCAATCTGTCTTACTATCTTGAAGTCACGGGGGAATACGGCTTGAGTTTCATAATATGAGGCTCGAATTTTGACACTAGTGAGTGAGACCGCTGACCAAAAGTTGGCTTCTTTTTGCGGTACGGAGTATTGGAAAAGTGAGCCATACTTTGGCTTTCTGGAAACTTAGGCGTGTTTTTATTGTCGCTACACGAATGCTCATTAAAATGTGGGTCATGTACAGTGGAGGTATCAGCGTGCTTTACGTCTGGTGTTGTGTCAATCGGGACTATCGTTTCAACGGCTTGGTACGACGATTTTGTTTTTCTGTAGGGACTTTTTGAACAGCTTGACTTTCTGATTTTGTTTTCCTTTTCCCCTTGTTCCGCTATGTTGTCCTTCTAATATAGAGGCTTGTAATTGTTCTAGAAACTCGACCCCCGCACTTCTGCTTTCAAACCTACTGTACATGTCTTTCTCTGAAGACTTTTGCATTAAACCCTTGTCATAGAACTTGCCTGGTATAGATTACTTATTAATAATATAGATGCAAAAGTCTTCAGAGAAAGACATGTACAGTAGGTTTGCAGCGGCCACACATGCAACGAACACGTGCCCAAACTCTGTTTTATACCAGGCAAGTTCTATGACAAGGGTTTTCTAAACTACGATCGTAGTAGCGTAGGGAGCGTAGGGGCATTCCGTGCATAGCTTAGAAAAAGCTACAGCGATATAAAATGGTAGCTTTCAACCGTTGCCCTTGAAATTCCATTCAAAATGGGAGTATTCAACCATCGCCCTCCAAATAGCGTAGGAAACGTGGGGAGCGTAGAGAGTGCTGAAACACATTTGTTAGTTCACTGAATAGTCACACGAAATTGAATATACATGTAACTGCATTCACTTCACTCGAATAATATTTCTCAGCCTAATTTACCTGTTGATGTCAATAGAGCTGAAGTCACATTGAGTTTTATGCCATGGAATCCAGTTATCTAACATCATGTTTAGCATAGCATAGCATGGTTCTTGCGACATCTTTCTAGCTCTGCCAGACCTCTCTTATTTGCTGCTTCATGCCATCCTGCAACTACTTCAACATATGCAGCTTCTCTCAGGTAACCACGATCACGAAGAAACTTTGCTACGTGGTAGGAAAGCAACCTGTCTGCGTCCTGTACAGACTGCTTCCTCTCCCCGTGAGAGCAGCCTTTGTTAAGCCAGTGCGAGGGTGAAGCATGGCGTGGCATCATTCAACCCACTCAAGTCCATCCCAGGTGGACCTCCTGCTCGTGTGTGCTTCCCAACACGTTTAAGAATGTAGCAGTGATCCTCACGTTCATGGAAAGCTTCTCCAGTTAAAGGATCTGTTTCTGGCACATACAGATGTTTTTTGTCAAGTCAATCACTTGTGCATGATATTCATCAATAATTCCTTAAAATATATATTCATACACATGAAATGTCATAATTAAAAATAATAGAGCGCAGTTACATAATAATAGAGGGAATTGGTAATCCCAGGTCAAACAGGAGTTGAGACACCTCTTATTCCCAGTCTCGTACCCAGACGTTATTTTTGCCGTCTCTTGAGGTGATTTATCTGTGAAAATTGTTTTGGACGCGTAGGGACTGGGAATGAGTATCACACGGCGAATACATAACGTCTGGCAACAAACGAGATCAACATGGCGGTGGATGATGTTGTACTAGGTTTACAAATCAGTAAAGAAAGGCCTTTTCATCGGGCATTTATGTCCCTGGCGATTGTATTCCCCAACGAGAGATGCAGAGGTAAAATTGCAATGTACACGAGCGACAGTTTGGACAACCGCTACAGAGTAGTTCATAAAAGACCAACGAGCGGTCAGGATTTAGCGAAGGCTAAATGCCTGGAATTCCAGCTGAGATGCCTGGAATTGATTGGAACGGTTAAAATCAAATATATTTTGAATGTTTAATATGATTCTCTTGGAATTTGAATTCGTTTCGTACATATTATTTTAGTTAGTTTGTCTAGTTCGACGAGTTTCGCTTCGAAATTTGATCTAAATAAGGAAATATTTTATTTATTTGGAGGTGGAAAGGTTTGATAGGCTCTTTTTGGTGACTGAGGATAGAAAACTTACAGAAATTCCAAGAAATGGGGTCGCTTGCAACTTTTTCCCTGTTCTTGCAAGATTCTGGAGAGTTGTTACCAGACGCTAGCGAAATTTTCTCCGCATATCCCATAACACTCTGCGCGCACTGTTAAAAGTATCCCACAACTCCCTGCGCGCCCTGCTAAAACTATCCCACAAGCCTTTGCGCGCCCTAAAAACCCGGAAAGCGTCTGGCTACGAGACTGTCTTATTCCCCATAAAAGCAGTTGGATGTATGCGAGGAGGAGGCAGGGGAGGCACAAAAATTGGCGACGATGAAAAACTTCTTTATATGCTTAAACAGAAATAATATATAGATTTAGCCACTGGCTAAAAGCGGAGCTCATGGTTATAAAACTTTCTGTGTTTATATACTATAGGCTTTTTAAGAAAAAATGTCTCTTGACATGTATACAACAGTGCTTTCTTCGGTATGTTGCTGTATTGACACAATACAAATACAGGGACGAAAATAAGCATCCTGTCAAGTGAGATAAAAACCTCCATCTGAAAAATTAAGGTATTAATCCCTCCAAATGGAATGATTCAAAAGTGAAATAAAGAGAAAAATTTTCCAAGCATAGATGGCGTCATATCACCTGACCACTTCATTTCGCTCACCTGGTGACCTTACAACACTACCAAAGTTTGGTTGCTTTAGAGTCTTCCCTTCACGAGATATTCATTTTCAAGCATGATAACGTCATCGATGACGTCATATCACGTGACCAATTTATTTCGCTCACCTGGTGACCTAGACAACACCACCCAAGTTTGGTTGTTTTTGAGTCTTCCCTTCACGAGATATTAATTTTTCAGGCATAGATGACGTCATCGCTGATGTCATATCACGTGACGAACTCATTTCACCCATCGGGTGACCTAGACTACACTACCCAAGTTTGGTTGTTTTAGAGTCTTCCCTTCACGAGATATTAATTTTTAAAGCATAGATGACGTCATCGATGACGTCACATCACGTGACCACTTCATTTCGCTCATCTGATGACCTAGACTACACTATCAAAGTTTGGTGTTTTAGAGTCTTCCCTTCACGAGATATTAATTTTTCAAGCATATATGACGTCATCGATGACGTCACATCACTTGACCACTTCATTTCGCTCATCTGGTGACCTAGACTACACTACCCATGTTTGGTTGTTTTAGAGTCTTCCCTTCACGAGATATTAATTTTTCAAGCATAGATGACGTCATCGATGACGTCACATCACGTGACCACTTTATTTCGCTCATGTGGTGATCTAGACTACACTACCAAATTTGGTTGTTTTAGAGTCTTCCCTTCACGAGATATTATTTTTTGAAGCATAGATGACATCATCGATGACGTCACACACGTGATCACTTTATTTCGCTCATCGGATGACCTACACTACCAAAGTTTGGTTGTTTTAGAGTCTTCCCTTCGCGAGATATTAATTTTTCAATCATTGATGACGTCATCGATGGCGTCACATCACCTGATCGTGTTACAGACCATCTCTTGTAACATAGACAAAATATCCCAAGTATGGTTGTCTTAGCATGTTCCCTTGAAGAGATATGATTTTTTTCTTTGTATACCACAGGGTTCCCATGTGTACACGGACGGACGGACACCACCGGACGGCGTACGCTATAGGTTTAATACCAGAAAAATAAAGAAAAAATCATATCTCCCGAAGGGAAGCTTATATAGAAGCCAAACTTGGACAAACTTTCAAAGACCATCAGAGGAACTCTACACCAAAGTCACGTTCCATCAATGACGTCATCAAAATGATCCATAATGCCCGTGACGTTCAAGAATCAACTCGATTGTATACGTTTTTTCCTTAGGTATGGTGCTCCGCATATAAAATGAAAGTGTAAAAGCAAAAGCTACAACTGGTTTGTAATCCCAAATCAAGATAATATCTTTTAGTATATACTACACGGGAACCTCCATAGATCGCGCGTTTTCATTGGTTCGCTATCTCGGGATAATGCCACAATATTCCGAGATCGAAAGCATTATTCCGAGATTGGGGAGCCCAGGAGTGCAAGTGGTTCGGATATTTTTACTTTCTAAAGGAACTATCTGATTCGAAATGCAACGGAAAAATCTTTCTCAATTAACTTATGTTGTCTCTTTAGTTTTTCAAGGTGAATCAGAGAGAGAATGTATTTCTTGAACTTCGAAAATGTGCTGTTCTTGTTTTTCAGTTCTTCGGAACTGAGGTCGATGATTCGTTCACGGCACTTTTGAGAGACGAATTACATTCACAACAACATATTAATTAAGGCAATTTTGTCGAAAACATATCTACTTTGCCGAACATTTACATGTACCTGTAGGTTGGAAGGGACAGTAAATCGTAGAAGCCAGTCATTGAGTGCAGTTTAAGAGAGAATTTCAGTTAAGCTTACCGTCGCCATGTTGATTCGCTTGATCACGAGCCATCGGACATCAAACGCATTTAAAGTGGTCTCTCTTTTATGAACAGGGTCTTCCTCGTTGTCCCAGAGTTTAAGAGGTTAATTTCCCAAATTTCTGTTTGAATATTCCAAAATCTTGAATTTCTCTGCCAGCAGGTTGAAAAATATAGTAATCCATCGGTGGTGAAAATATGGCGACCAAAGGCAAAGTGTTTTCAGCGAAGCAACTCTGCAGTTTCACAATCCATAATCCAAGGCACAAAATGCGAATTTATCCCTTGAATCCATCCTTGCAACCTTCTAAAAACTTAAATCGTTTATCGTAGTCGATATTAAGGTTTTAAAACAAGTGTTTTCTAGCGTTTTTGCTTCTCTAAAACAGCAGCAAGTTTCCACCATGTGTTCAGTAGCCGAATGCTTGTAGTGAAGTCTGACGTAATGTCACGTGCGTGACAAACGTCACGCATACAGAAAGAGGCTACAAAATGTCGGCAAACGCCACATTTAGTGTCGTTCGGATATTTTTTGGAGTGTTCCCGTGTAGTATATACTAAAACAATTATTCTCCTCAGGCTCAGTGAATAGTGGCGAATAGTCCCCTCGACCTCCGGTCTCGGGGACTATTCGCCACTATTCACTTCGCCTTCGGCGAATAATTGTTAATTATTTTCTTAGATGAAACCAGCCTATTGTCTGGGTCACGAGACCAGGTAGGACTATTTGCTGTTCTATTTACTTAATCAAGGCTCAACAATCACTGTTCGGAAATTGAAATTGGGCATTATAAAAGGCCATACAAACCACCCAGCAAAATAATTTGTCTTAAAGTGACTGTAAACCTTCGCTAAACAAAGTTCAATACAATCAGTTATTCAATAGAATCAGGTATGTACCATTTTAAAGCTCAGTAGCTTTAGTTTCCAAATAGACTATTTTTATTTCGACAAGATTCCAGAGCTGGACGGTTGGAGTTCGAATTCGCTGAGGTTGTGTTGAACCACACAAGGAGTATTGCTCCAGGAATTATCAAGGGAGAAATACGGGAGGTGAGTGTGACAAATTAATCTTTTAAGCAAACATATCAACACAAATCAAACATTCGAGGAATAAATACTGTATTTAAAAGCATGGTAATTTACTACAGTCGTGATTTTTTACTTTTTATCGTAACACTTATCTGATAATTTATTTTACCGTCGTATTGAAACTGATTTGTTCTTTTTTCCTTAAATTGAATGTCTATTTAGTATAGACATCGCAATTCAACAGCTTCTTGTGTTTTTTTTTTCAGGATGCCTTTCAAGTTTCGCTTGATGTTTTTTGTTCCTTGCTAGCAGAGGCCTCTTTTCTCTGCATTTCGCTGGCTGAGAGTCGCGAGGAAAAGAGACCTCTGCCCTGGGTCGAAACTCGCTTTGTTTTGTCGCCGTCCACAACCTTGGACGGTTAGCTGACCGTTTCTAGAGCCCACTATATGCGCACGCATATCTACAGACGTTCCCGCTGGGGGGCTGAAATAATATCAGCGGAAAACGTCTGTAGACGTATGGCTTAGCTAGTACCATTTTGTGCTACCTCATCTTGTCAAAGGCATTCACTTTATTTCAGTTTATTAATTTTGTTTGTCAGGAAATACACATATATAAATGTCAAAATATTTAAAATAAAAATAATAATATAATAATTTCCAGGCGAGGAAGCTCATAAGAAACATTTGGGGCTTAAACCATGAGCTTAAATAATTGAACATAATCTTACAAACAGACTGCACATAATGTAACGATAAATGAATTTATAATAAAAACATTTGGCTCAAATGAGTCTCAATTTGGCTGTGAAAGCGCTAACACAGCGATTCTAGACCCCATCTGCTAGGCCATCGACCTTTGCGAGCGTATGTCATACGCTCGCACGGTATGACAGGCTCAAGTTTCTCTGTGGACTAATAACTTCGCAAAATACTGCAAAATAAATTTACAACTTCAGTACCTGGTACGCTGATCCCTCTCTCGGATTTCATAACCCGGTCGAATTAGATATGTTTAGCCATCTCTTACGCAAACCCAAGGACTGTTCTTGACTGTTTTAAGATCAGATGGGACTTCACCAAGCGATACTAAACATGTATACTAAGCAAGTCCACCGTACGGCCACATTAGGGCTATTCATTGAGTAAAAATCACTTCATCCTCTGGTCAGTTCCTTCTGTTTGCTTCGTACGTGAGATTTGGTTGACTTTCAGAGAAGTTGCCGTTCCAATTCAACAGAAATAGCTCTTTTTTAACAGTAACAGAGACAGATCCCGTGAATCCCACGCTATCCCAGTACCGGATCCCTTGGCTAAATTTCGAATATTTAAGAGACATTTTGTGAAATTAATCGAGTTTTATGTCAAAAGAAAGCCTACAATCCAGAGTTTCCTGTTATGCTATTTTAATTAGCTGATTTGCATTGCGCGCATGTACTTTACAAAAGAAACCACTGAATACGTAATTTTACGGGCTATTTCGGGGATCCCGTTTGGGAGAAGTGTATCAGTTTTCACTCAACCTCTTGTGTCACGAAATCGCCGTGTAAAATGCTTTAGTTGGGGCTCTGAGTGCTAGAATGTTACTCTAACTGGATCTCAGATGATACACAGGAAGCCCATGTAGGTCTAAGGGAGTTTTGCAGTTTGGAAGGGTTGGCCCTTATTCCGGACAAGGCTTAAGCGGGGTGCCCTAATTCAGGACAAGGGCCTACCGGTAAGTCAGAGAAGCAAATGATGGCAGCTATCTTGCTGTGGCTTGCACAGAACAACATCTCATAATAGCAAGAGGGCCTCACCTTATAGACCACAAGCCCCGGGTGAATGTGAATAGACAAGAATCACACCCCAGATCAGCTCCCTTGACAGCAATCTAGCTTGCCACTTGGATCCTGGCAAAGCGAAAAATCAAAAGATCATACAAGATGAGGCCAGTTAACTCAAAAGGTGGCTTAGCTAGTACCATTTTGTGCTAACTGGCCTCATATATATATATTGGCTCCTGGCTCTTGGCTCTTGGCCAATTGATCTTGCATTTTGTAGAACTGTGTTGCAATATACTAAATATTGTAAAACGGCAACTTATATAAAAAGATGTTTATCTGAATAAAAATTGAAAATATGGTCCAGTCTTGTTACACTATTACAATATTTGAAAAGCAGTGGAAAATTATATTTGTTGCTTGATCTTGGTGCTTTGTGAGGGTTCTGCAATTGTTAGTAAAAATTCTAGCATTCAATTCTCTTAGATTTTATGTCAAACACGAGAAAAATCCCTGGTAATTTTTCTCAGCTATCAACCCAGGGCTTAGCCCCTCGCCCTGCGCAAAACTTCCAGAGACATTGTACATAAATTAATTGAAATCAATAAAATGTTCCAGAACTATATGTTACTCCTTCCTGGTGCACAAATCCATTGTGTTTCTTGGATTTCTCTCTTTTCCTTTGCTTGCTCCTCTTCTTAACTTTCTCACTGGCTTTCTGTCTGAATTTGCTACTCTATATCAATCTGTTTCAAGGCACTCATCATTCCAGGGTACACTGGTAATCCAACTCTAGGTAACAATTTGGTAAGGTGCTTCCTTCGGTGCAAAACCCCAGACAACGGAATGAAGGCATTGATTTGCGTTTTAGGTATAACAATTCTTGCACCCAACCAGGAAGTTTTTATTGCCTAGGCGGTCGAACAGTGGCCGCATTACTTTAGGTGGCAGGGCGTCTTTGATAGGGCTGTGATACTTTTTCCCAGTGGCTTATGTGGCTCTATGTATTAAGAACACCAAGATGATTTTCCCTCTGGGCAGTCTTCGTGCTGGGGTATCTCCGGGGTACTAGAATAGTGCTTTATTATAGTATGGACCGCATTTGACATTCCTGCAGTGTCGCCTTTGTTCTTTCCTATGGCTTGCCCATAAAAGTTAAGAATAGAATAATATTCAAATTGCTTTTAAAAACATTCAAATCCAATTATGATCTCTTATCGATCAGAGACGTTGCTAGTAGTAGGTATAGTCTACGCTCAAACCACGGATTAATGCTAAACTACACCAGTTTTAAATCCTACAAGACACTAGGGGATCGTGCATATTCTGTAGCCGCCCCTAAGCTGTGGAACGAGCTTCCCAGAACAATTAGAGAGCATTGTAAATTAAGACTGCTCTTAAGACTTATTTATTTAGAGAAGCCTTTTCACTGTAACTTTATTCTCGATAGTATCATAATTTTGTTTCATTAAGATATTGTAATATTTGAAAAATGTGATTTTTATATTTTTATCAGTGATCGTTTTTTATGTAATCATTAATTTTTCTTACCTTTTATTGGTAGTTTAGCTATTGTAATGCGCAACTGAAAATTTATATTGATAGTTCCGCAATATAAATTAATACAATTATTAGTATTATTTAACATAGAGTTTACTATAAGCTTGAAAAAAGTCATCGAAAAGGGAAGGTACAAGACTTGCATTAAATTTATACATGAATATAGAATTACAATAGGAAACTATACCACAGAATTTGAGAATATTTAGTTTTTGAAAATAGGAGAGGATTGTTCAGTATATGAAGAAAATGTAATATTTCTCATAGGTTTCTTTTGAAGTACAGTAAGCGGTTTCAAGGTTGTCGGATAGGTATTCCACCAGACATAGTGGCGGATTTTAGATAAGATTCCAACACCCCTAGATATTTTCTTTGACAACTGGGAATCTAATATTACTCCAAAGTATTTGATGTTAGATTTTTGTTTGATTGCCTTCTGGTTTATTGTAATAGATAGAGAGCTTGATAACTTCTTTTGAGGTGGATGAAAAATTACCTACGAAAAATTTGTCTATACTTAATGACAATTTGTTTGCGTACAGCCAGAGATTGACCTTCTTCAGTTCAATTGTAAAGAGTCCAAGGAAGAGTCTGTGAAGAGCAGATTATCATCATCTGCAAACAAATGGATGTCAAACAGCTTTGAGCAATTACTAAAATCATTTATGTATAAGAGAAAGAGAAGGGGGCCTAAGACGAAGCCTTGTTGTACACCACATGACACAGGTTGAGATCCTGATGAAACATTACCAAGAAACACAAATCGCTGCCTATGAGACAAGTATAAAATGAACCAATTATGTACAATACCACGAATACCATATGAGTATATTTAGCAAGCAAAATTGTATGATCAAAGGTATCGAATGCTTAGAAAAATACCACAAGAGAAGAAGAGAGAAGAGGCCACCTTCAATTGTTCTTTGGATTTTGTCTGTAATTAGTAAGAGTGAATGCTCTGTTGAGTGACCAGCACGAAAGCCAAATTGGCCAGAATATTAAATATCAAACTTATCCAAGTGTTTAACAAGTCCATTATACATGAGACATGGTTAGATTTGATTGATACGGCCATAAAACTCCAATATCTGTGTTAGGCATGACGTATCTGTATGCTCTCAATTTGCTTAATAACAATAACATTATCCTACTCGATTTTGCAAACATTGTAATAATAATAATTTAATAATAGTTATTTTCAGATAGCGCAAAATACATTGAAATATATGATCTGATGCGCTTTAAAACTCTCGAAATATAAAAACCGTAAGTAATATAAATTTAAAAACTATGTATAATAATAAGTAAATTAAAAAAAAATACTCTCTATATAATAATAAAATATCTATAGAAAAAATTATAACAGTTTGTCTAATTTCGTATAGTAAGTATCAGGGAATTTTCTGTTTAATCTCCCAAGATAATGGCATGAACTGCATATTATAATGACCATGATTTAAACATATAAAAGCAATGAAAAGCTATTAGATACATTTTGTAGGCAAGGCCAGTATTTTGTAATTGCTTTTGTTGCCATTCCTGTTTTCCTATTGTATCAAGGAGTGTTGTTCTGCAGTACAGTTACATTATGTATACCCTGTGCAATGAAGTAGCAGACCAGATTTTGATTACATCAATTATTACTAATAACCTCCCATCAGCATGAGTACCCAGTCTCACCATGCCGAAATAAATGAAGTGAGCCCAAAAGGATTTTTTTGCACTGGTCTCCCTGATTTGGTGCGACAAAATCACGCGCGTGAGTCCGTCTCTCGAATCGGCCAAAGAACCCGTGAAAATCGAAAACGCAATTAAGCCTAATTGCCGGAATTGTTATCGATTGGTATGTTTATCATATTTCAGTGAGGGGAGAGAAGAAAGTAAAAATGTTCTAAGGACTAATAATTTTTAAGTTGATGATTTATATTTTTCGGCTTTGTCCCTCGCTTAAAAAATGAAATCTTGAATTAGAACTTAGCCCAAAGTGAATATTTTCCAACAAAAACATGCCCACTGGAGGGATTTCCTCCTCTTCGGGATTGTGTCATTTCGACTTAATAGTATGACTTAGCGCGCGCTCTGAGGGAAGCAAGGTAGTGTGTACGTTTGTTCAAACTGAATGAAAATTTCCAGCTGAAATCTTTCGAGTTAGAATTATCCCTGCACATCCTTTATGTAATCTGTAAGAGAACCATTTAGGTTTGAATGTTTGTGGTGCTTTCGGCTGCAAGAACTGTTCTATTTTAGTTTATGTGGGAGATTTCAACATGGCAGCGATGGCGGCCCTTGCTTAAGAAATCGCTTGAATTAGAACTTAGCCCAAGATGAATCTTTTCCAACAGAAACACGCCCACTGTCAAGATTTCCACCTTCTCATCAGGTCTGTGAGCTTCTTTTGGACACGACACGTGCAGACACGATTTCTCTTACGGTATTAATATATAGATTAGTATTATATTTGAAAATCTTTCACAAATGGCTGAAAAACACAGAGTTGGTACTATCAAAATGTTTACCAACTGGAAATAGTGTCTTGTTGGGACTCAATCAGGTGCATAATACAGTAGAAAGGGAAAAGAGTCTAATGATATCTTGTCAATCAAAAAGGAAATCCATGGCTGTTCCAGAGGAATGAGGTGGAGGACAAACTTGGTCTGTATGCGGCTGGAACGCCGTTGATATCTCCCTTGGACGTTGGAAAAAGGACTTCCAATTCAGGATTCAGATGTTTTAGGTAGTTTTCTACGGTTTTAACCGGGCAGCGCAGGGATTGTGGCACCTCGAACATCTTGCCATCAGACTCCTAGTTGGTGTTTTTTTACTCCGGAGAAGATTTTGGAGCTCGAAGCATTTACGGCCTTGAGGGGTAGAGCATGGGTATGTATATATGTATGTAGCGGAGAACAAGCATTTCTTTGGTAAGTTTTCTTTGATTTTCCCGCCCTCTTTGACCAGAATAGAAATTTATATAGAACCAGGCGGTCTTCAAAAGTTGCCTCGGATTTGTCGAGTCGAAATCACCGAACTACCTGGTGAAGAAAAGATGCTCCACTTGCTCTTTGATAGGCTGCTTGTGTACTATTGGGCTGGCTCTTCCCTCTTGAGCATTTCTTTTGCAAATTGCATTTAATACTTTGTTGGCCTTTTCAAAGGCTGGGTCTCCAACGATGGGCCATAGCTTGCCAGATTCTTTTAAATGACAATCAATTGCTGCCCTGATTGCACGGAGTGAGGAAATTTTAAAATGATTCTCGTCTTTTTGCTTCACGACAGCATAAACAACTTGAAGACACTCATTCAGCTCTTCTTTAGGCATATATACGATTGTAGTGGCGAACTTTGTTTGGCTTGAAAACCATTCTGTAATTAATAAACGTGAATTTACTTCACGCTAAACATGAAACAAATTTAGCAACAATTTCAACAATTTTTCGCTGCGCTAGTCAAAAATTCTCCGAAAAATGTTATGTCGACTTCGTGTTCATGTTTTCTTATCATTAAAGATCTTCTTTCCATATTTAGTTTACTTTTTTGTTGCCTTGGGTACTTTTTCCAATAAAGAATTTTCCAATAAAGAGCTCAAAAACTCATCTAAAACCTCCGCGAATCGCGATTCAGCCGCCATTGTTTTTGTTTTCAAATCTGGCGATTAATAGCCTTCGAGTAGCTAAACTAATCAAAAGGGAGCATTGATGATAGACCAGTAGTATGATTTTACTAAAATACAATAGAGAGAAGAGTCTAATTATATCTTGTCAATCAAAAAAGAAAATCCATGGCTTTTCCAGTGGAATGAGGTGTAGGGAGTACTTTTCTTGCTGCTGCTAATGGAACATTCTTTATATAAATAGGAAGACCCATTTTACTTACAAACAGACTTCATTTCACACTCCACCATAGCACTTTTCACCTTTTTGGAGACATCTCGCACAAATTGATCTCTTGTGGACTTGCAAGGAATGTACCAGATTGGCAGGGAATAGGGTTTACAAACATCTATTTTTCTTAGATACCAGTATAACTAAGACATGGGTAGCTGCTTGTTGCCTCTTTTTGATGTAGATGCTGCGTAGGTATTTCAAATAATCTGGCTTGAGGTTTCTCAGACTTCTCAGCACATCTACAACTCGATGGTGGTTAGGATCGAGACGAGGAAGGATGCTTTCCAGAGTGCTTTTCATGCACTGTACCTGAAGGAGGAGAGTGTTGAATTCTACCCTTTCCCTGCAGATAAACTTAGTAGCTCTTTCTTCGAGGGTAGGTGGTACAGCAGCAGTTGGAGGGTCAACAGACACAGGAGTAGGTGGAGAGCGAGGAGAAACAGTAACAGGAGGGTCAGTCTATATTTTCTTCTCCACACCAGTTTCATTAGGGCGGCTGGAAGGTGCAGTTATCTGTAGTTCCTCTAGGTACGATGCCGGAGATAAGGCCATAAAATTCTTCAGCCTCATCTAATGTCTTGTACTTGGTTCAAAGGCAGCTTACCAAACGCGAACGTACACGAGTATCTGAGTTAACAACAAAAAGTGTAACGCATTTACCAAACTAAATGAATGACACTTTTTCAATGAAGGAATGTTGTAAACAGTGGCTGCAAAAGGAGTTGATGATTTCCCCTTCCATAAACTGCTGGATTTACATTACTAATAACCTCCCAATAATAACCCCGTCCCACCATGCCGAAATAAATGTGTGAGCCCAAAGTGAGCCCAAAAGGATTTTTTTTGAACTGGTCTCCCTGATTGGTGCGACAAAATCACGCGTGATTGTCATATAGAAAATATCTCAGTGAGGGGAGAGAAGAAACAGGTCAAGTAAAATTGGTCTAAGGACTAAGAATTTTTTTAGTTTATATTATTTATATTTTTTCGGCTTCATCCCTCGCTTAAAAAATAGCTTGAATTAGAACTTAGCCCAAAGTGAATCTTTTCCAACAAAAACATGCCCACTGGAGGGATTTCCTCCTTCATTTCGGGATTGTGTCCTTCGTTTTGCGATAGAGCCGTCAGGTTTTATACTTAAAGAATATTATTCATAACTTTCACGGACTTTGTTTTGTAAATGTGTCATTTCGACTTAGCATGACTTAGCGCGTGCTCCGAGGGAAGCGAGGTAGTGTGTACGTTTGTTGAAACTTGAATGAAAATGTTTCTCAGCTCAAATCTTTCAAGTTAGAATTATCCCTGCACATTCCTGTATGTAATCTGTAAGAGAACCATTTAGGTTTGAATGTCTTTGGTGCTTTCGGCTGCGCGAACTGAGTTCTTGTTTAGTTTCTGTGGGAGATTTTCAACATGGCGGCGATGGCGGCTTTGTCTCTCGCTTAAGAAATCGCTTGAACGCTTGAATTAGAACTTTGCCCAGGGTGAATCTTTTCAAACAAAATCACGCCCAGGGTCCAGATTTCCAGCTTCTCTTCAGGTTTGTGAACTTCTTTTATCGGCACAGCTTCAGGGCTAAGCGGAGCGAGTGCGGACACGATTTCCCTTACGGTATTTTGTACCAGTCAATTCCAGCGGTGACCATGCCCCCCCCGGGGGCAACCCCCGGGTTTTGGGTCATTTCAAATAGCAAAAGTTAAAAAATTTCCGCCCCGGGACTAGCAAAAATGCAATAATGCAAAATACCCCACGGCGGGGAAGGGAAAAATGCCCCTCCCCGGGACCAGTAAAGTGGACTACAGCCATGTAAATAAGCAGTCAATACAAATTTAATGGATTTCAAGGTTATAATCCAGTCATCAATCAATCCAGGTTTTTTTTCGCTGTTGGCGCGTGATTTGCCTTCTCTGTGCCTTGTTTCCTGTTTTCGGCGACTTGCTTCAGGTGGCACAAATGGAGTTCTTCTTCATCGGCTGGGAGAAGGCATTTTTTTGAGAGAGCTATGATGTCTTTCTTTTGTTGCCACTTCGCTACAAATTGAAATGGCTGTCCGCAGAAACTGTTCATCTTGTAACTCTCCATATTTCTTTTGCCGGAAATTGTAAATCTCGACGCGCCAAAGATTGTGATAAGGAACCAAAACACCCCACCTCCCCTCCCCTGGGAAGAAAAACAATTCCCGACCCCGGACAAGCAAAATTTTGAAAATTCCCCACCCAGGGAAGCCGGTAATGTGCAAATGACCCACAGTGTCCCGGGGGGGGGGGGGGGGGGGGGACCGCTGGGTGACCGCTGGAATTGACTGATACATTAATATATAGAGATATGTCTGTCTGTCATTTTCTGTAAATTGAACTTCGCATCACGCGCTTACAATACAAGATATCGACTTCAGCTTTTCCAGCTGTTTAATTTGTCTCCCTTTATAGATATTCAGACCGTATCATTTTGTAGCCTTGCCGAAAAGTGTAAAGTGAAGAATATGTAAACAATGACATCAGTTGGAATCGGCCTATTCACTTCCTCTTTCAGTTCTCCATTGAGAAATGCTGTGTTCACATCCATCTGATGTAGTTTCAGTCCCTCTTGACAGGACAGAGCAATAACAGTCCTCACAGATTCAAACCGAACAACAGGGCTGAAAGTTTCATCATAGTCCTCGCAATACTTTTAAGGGAAACCCTGAGCGACGAGCCTGGCATTGCTCATCTGCATTATGCTTAGTGCGAAAGACCCACTGACTGCCTTGCGACAATGCGGCAACACATAACACGGGTTTTATTATTAGTCAAAGTCATTTTTTTCCCATAGCTGGTACATTCGCATTTTGCTTCCAGCGCTGTAACTAGCATCATACAATTCCGGTAAATCTGCAAGAAGTGTGACAAATTTGTCTCATCATCAATTGGCGCGCCAATCAGAGCACGTTCATTGAATATTTCGGTCATGGCCTTCGCGTGTTCCTTTACAGAACCGTTATCTTGGAGAAGTAAAAGAAATATACCATGGGATACTGTACAATAATTAGCAGTCGCAGATCTCGTCTCACAGAAGTAATAGTCCATTTCACGTTTCTCAACTAAAATGGTCAAATTTCGTTTCTTGAGATAACTCTTTACCACCCTGCAGAGGAGGATGTACTAGTATCCCACAATTCCCTGCGCGCTTCTGCTAGTTTAGATTTCGCAGTTATATGCCGTCCTCGGGTCTATTCAACACTGCCTGACTTTGTTTTCCTCTGAAGCAGTAGAAGCGCGAATTTAAAAGGTAAGAAACGTGAATTTCTTATGTTTGCTTATAAACCTTCCCTTCTGTCAGAAAAAATATTCGATTTTGTACATTATTGCCTGATATCATGATTCTTTGATCGAACGTCTGTTTACATCTTCGCCGACGGGTCGGAATTAAATAGACACACAAAACTGAATTGTGTAGCCTAGTAATTAAGTACTTTTAAGGTTTGACTTCACTGGACTATTGAACAGATATCTATAAAACTAAAAACCAAAAAAGTCCCCACGATTTATAGGTTTTTGACGACTTTGAAGTTGCCGTGATTATTTACTCGCAAGACGCAAAGTGCGAGAATTTGGTGACCACACGCACAAAACTGATGCCACAAATTTACCACTAAATGTTTAGAAAAACTCTTGATTTTTATGTTTCAAGTACCAACGATGTTCACATTACCTCTGATTTTCAGGCTATAAACGAAGCTACAGTACATGCCGGTAGCATCAAAACATGCAGGATAACGACTCCGGTAGCGAGAACACCGAAATGACCCCGGGTCAAATATTGTGAAAATCAGTTCAGGCGCAAACAACAAACATTTGTAACAGTGTTGCTTGCGAAATAAAGCAATTCAAGAAAGAATATAGAATTTGTTATTGTCTGAGCCAGGCCGAAAATAATATAGATATTGTAATATCGTTAGTTGCCCCTGTTTATTCAGTCATTCGGATTTATCGAGTTTACATTTTGTGTGTTAAAGTTTTGCGTTTGCATGGATAAACGATATTAGTGCTTCCTATCTTCAGGGATATCTTTAGAAACACATAATTTAGAAAACAAAAGAGCTAAATAGAGGAAAGGAAATGCCTTTTCACGGACTTTATAGTTTGATTGTCCGAGACTAGCGAGAACATGTTGACTGCTCGGCTGCTAGTACAGACTGATTAGCATGGAGTGAAACGCGGTAATATAATCTGATCGAGTCTAAGCCGCAATGCATGTAGGGATACTAGTACTTCCTCCTCTGACCACCCTGTAACCATCAGTTATTCGATCGTTAGAACATAGGCCGCATCTCGCTTGTTGTAAACTAAGAAATAAACAAGGTATTATTAAAGTTACAGATACATTTCTTGTTGCCAACTATGCAACCTGTTCGGGGGGTATAACACGCAGCTTTCAGAGCGGAGATTTAGTTATGGTTGAGCCCGCAGTTACATAGCCCCGCACCCTTCCGAGAAGCCCGTTACTCATACAACACAGCGAGCTGCCTTTGTTGTCCCTCAGGGGAAAATAGGCCTTGTTTTAGAACCAATGAAAATCCCTCGTAACGTCACACATTGGTACAAGAAAGGCATCAGACATGGCGGACATGAGTCGAACAGTTCAATCGAGCAGAAAACGGGACAGAAAACGATGAAATATTCGATTTTGCGGCTTCGAAATCGAGTGAAAAATTTGAAGGGACGTTCGTGCTCCTACTGACGGCATTTAGAATCCTGCCAAAAGCGCGCGCTTCGCATCATCTTTCCCGAGAAGTGTTATTCACAGGCCTAGAGGACACAGGTCTCCCCACCCTGCAGGACAGGCGTGAGGCAATTACAATCAAGCTCTTCCAGGAGATAACTGAACCAAGCCACAAACTTCACAATCTTTTGCCTCCAAAGAACGAGTGTAACACCAATCTAAGAAGGAGGCGGGCCTTTGCAGTTCCTAAGGCCAAAACAAGCAGGTTTCGGAATAGTTTCATAGCTTTTAATGCTTTAAATCAATTTTTAGAGTAAGTAATAGTTTTATCCAATTTCAGCTGCTACCTTTTCAATATTTAGAGTTTTAGATATGTACATACAATCTTCATAATTTATAGTTATTAGTTTTTTTATTATCAATGTATTATTATTAGTTTTTATTATTGTAAATTAGCGTAATTCAATCCTAATGGTTGCAATGCTTTTTAATAAACCTATCTATCTATCTATCTATCTATCTATCTATCAATGGAATGTACGATTTTAAAATCGGAGTTTTTCCAGCTTAATGGACAGCAAGGAACTACGAGGACAAGATAGTAGAAACAGTATCTGCGGTAAGTATGTTACTACGTTTGTGTTTTGCTCCGCAATAACTACATTCATAACATATGATTTTTGGCTGATTTCTCTAACTTCGTGAGTGTTACAATCCTAGAACGGTTTAGTTTAAAACGCTGTAAATTTGGTACATGTACGAGCCAATACTACAAACTGATAGCTAGCTAAGTTCAAGATTGATTATTATTCTCGATGTTTCTCTTTAGATTTCGCTTTTTCTTCTCCGGGATGACTCTCTTGTTCTCTGGCTCGACCATTACGTAGTGCATCTCAAGCATTTCCTTCAGTCGCTCTGTAGCAGGATGAACAGCACTGAAATTCCTACTCAAGGAGAGCAGTTCATGGTGAATATATTCGCCTCCCTGCTCCCCGAAGAAACCCAACGGAAAATGCCATTTACGAACAAAGGGTACAATATGATCTTCCAGCATATGTAGTTTCGGTGGGAAGGTAGCATCAGGGAATTTGGATCTGAAGTAAGCCACGAAGCGCTTGATATCTGCATCTGAAAATTACAGGTATTTAACATAAAGCTTATAATATATTGATTATCCAAGCAAAGTAACTAGCTTATAATAATTACCAAGAACATCAATCTCCTCGTCAGTCATAGGCTGGCTGCTATTATATTTATTGTGGCAAATATATTTATTGTGGCAAATTGAGAATAACTGCAGTAGTCCACTGTATTTGTTTTCGATGGCCAAGGCTTTATCTGCTAGGTCCGGGCATGTCTTTGGGTAACTGACACCATTGTCTGGCCTAATTTGGGAATGTTTTCCTCCTGTTTTCAAAGAATAAGCAAAAGTAGTTTAACAGATAGAAACCTCAGTATAGTGAATGCCTTTGTAGTGTACCTGAAGGCAGGTGTTAACATGATTGCCAACAAATGTCTGACTGTGGTAGACCTGTCGCTGGACTGCAGTGTTTCATTAAGACCAGTGTGGATAAGCCCAATATCTCTAGGGAAAGCACTCTTCTTCAATTCTCCAGCAAGAGACTCCTTAAAAGAACACAAATATGAACATGCTTACTAGGTTTGTTATGTGAAATGAAAAGGAAGAACAATAAAATCAAAGTACTTTTTCATTTGCTTCATTTTCCAGCAGGCTAGCAACATTCAGGAGCTGAGAGATAGTAGGGTTCGGATTTTCTTCTGTGTGGGACTGGTCACCAGATGTGATAAGGTGTGTAGCATACTCCTGCATCTCCTTGCTTTGCTTTCGTAGCCCTTCTGCCCTCTCCAACATCTTTCTCCCTTCCCGTAGCTGTGACACATGCTGCCCAAACTCACTTTCTCCCATCTCGCAATCAGTTTTGGAAAGTGCTTGAGCTATCTGAAGATCAAGATCTTCACAGTCAGCCAGCAACAGCTCATAAAACTTCAAGAACATTCCAAGACTGGTATGCAAACCTGGGACACAGATCTGGAGTAGAAGGTTGAGAGTGTTGTTATTTAATTATCACATATTTTCATAGGGGAAAACTAATGATAGTAACACCTACATGATCAATGGGGATATCCAGAAGGGGTTTATGAATAACGTTGTAGAACTCCTTTGCCTTTTTCAGGTCAGCTCCATGGTCAATAAACTTTTGTAGAACTTCCTTCATTCTTGCTGATGTTCGCTCAGCTGTTTGCTTCTGGAGTCTCTTTCCTTTACCATTTCTACTGCAAGTACCTCACACCAAAGGCATGGATGGCGCCCTGTAAAAGCACAACAACTGTATACTGCACTGTTGTGAGTGCTACTCTATAGACAGAATTTCAGAGATGAGAATATTTTTATGCATGGAAATATACAACCTGTAAAAATATAATGATATAAAAATAGGCATACCACTTGCACCTGAAATTCCCATCACTTTGCAAAGTAACTCATAGTCTCCAAACAGAAATAATATCACATCTCTCTCACTCCAACAAAAGAACAAGTGACAGATTTAATAATACACAGTCAGAGTATTTCTATCTTTGTAATATAATTTTTTCTTACTGCAGCTTGACTTGTCTAAGAAGTGACTTTCAGCGAACTGACAGCGCGCGAAAAGAAGGCTGATCGAAACCAAGAAGGACAAGAAATGCAGAACAAAGAGATAGAAGGACGAACTTTCACTGAAGTGAGGTACGCATCCATCTTGTCTATGCTTTCTTGTAGATGCTTAAATCTTATTTTCAGATTGCAGAAACAGACGAAGGAAACTCTGATATCGATGTCGAAGATGAGCATCGCGAAATACCTAGCCGAGCGGCCCCTGTACCCGAAACGACATCCCAACCAACAGTTACTCGAACATGTTTTTGCAATTGTAAATCGGCTTGCAAAACAAAACAGAAAGAGGGGAAAGGCCGTGGCTGCCCGTGTAGAACCGCTAATTTAGAGTGCTGCCCGAATTGCAAATGCGGGAAGACAAAACCATGTGAAAACAAGGTAGAACTCGACAGTTTATTATTCACCTGTCCATTCTTAGCTTCTGAATTATTTCAACTAGTTTTGTCACTGACGAATTCCAGTAATTATCCGTTATTTCATTGTAGGCACTTGGAATAATTCGACCTGGTGTTTTGCCAGGGAATTCACTCGATAGACAAAGGAATGATATCGAAGCTAAAAAGAAAGAAATACAGGTAAATCCATTCAGTTTTTCTATAAATTGTCCAGAAAACTAGTTGCCAATACATTCCATGTTTCCAATCTGGATTTATCTCCATTAAAAGGACAGTGGTTCTCGAACGTTAGTTTACTTTGTGATTAGCAGCGACACGGACAATGTTTCCCAAATGAATCATTGAAATTGAGGACTCTCAAGGGTATTCGTTTCCTTCCTGCCATACCTTTGTTATTGAAAAATTAGAACAGTGCAAAAGCCTTAGTTTAGGATGTAACCTGATATATATCAGTTTCCACTATCTTACCAATAATTTGCCAGATACCTATGCCACTGGGAAAGATAAAGCTGACATCAGGGCAGTTTTCCCTGTTATATAGTATTTCATTACTATTAATTTTTTTTTGTAAATCAAGCACAAATGACCCTAGATTTGCTGCGAATTCTCCGATCTTTGCAATCTTTTTCATCTAAGTAACAATTCTTAAATACAAAGACGACCCCATAGTTTTTAATGCCCTCTCATGAAAGCAGATATTTTCGGCTTAAATCTTGGCGATGCTCATTAGAAGACTTGAACTTTCATCTGGCCAAGTTTCAGAAAATTCGTAGGCCAGAAATGTATTAGCGAGGTCGATGTCGAAGACGCACCACAAATTAAGCCTTTCACTAAGGCATGAATGTAAAATTTTCCTGCGCACTAATAAAAGCATTTCAACCTATCAATTTTTGGGAGAAGTTACCTAGATGCATGTCAAACTATATGTTAAGAGCAATTGCTATAAATCCAAACCACTTAACTTTAGTGTGATTTGCTTGATTTGCTAGAACGGACCTCTAACAGGTACCTATTTGGAGGGGGATCTTCAGAGAGTATGTATGGCAATGTGTGTGTGTGTGTGTGGGTGTGAGGGGGGGATCGTTTAGAGAAAACATGAACCATTGCTGATAAGTGAAGGATACACCCCCCTTCCCCCACCACCACCACCACCGCGAGCTCTTCCATCCAGAATCACTTTAATGCATTTACTACCATGTGATCCATCTATGAAGTGTGACATTTTTTCAAGAAGGTTTACTTTTCAAGTGTGCATGTGTCATATTTCTCCTTCACTGATGGCTGCAGTTTTGACCGTTATTTTTCAGACAATCAGAGAGCGAAAAGTGTGACTACTTTTGACAAAATTTGCAGCTTTGAAAAGTAAATCTTTCTGAAAAACCATCACACTTCATGGATGGATGAAAGTGGTAGTACATTGCCCGGAGGGGGGGGGGGGGGGGGGGGGGGGGACTCCCATATTTTTGGGGCGGGGGTGCTCGTCGGGAACTTTCGTTTTTACCCCTAAAAGGTACCAAACATGGCGTCGCTTAGTTGATTTTGACCCCTAAAAGGTACCAAACATGGCGTCGCTAGTTGATTTTCCCTAGTAATTTTCTCGCGTATCTTTTTACAGGGAAAATCCGTCTGAAATTCAGGCTACCAACAAGTGTGACTTGCTTGATTTGCTAGAACGGACCTCTAACAGGTACCGAATTTTACCCCCTAAAAGGTACCAGAGGCCTGAATTTAAACCTAAAAGGTTTACCCCCCCCCTTCCCCCCCCCCCCCCCCGGGCTGTTATAATTTTAAGGATGTAATGCATCAACCAGTTTTGTCTAAAATTAGTCTAAACCATGATGAGGGTGCAATAGCTGAGGATTGTAAAATGATACACAAAGCAATTAGCATAGCATGCGCTAGACCCTGTCTCAGTCTTGTGTTTTTGATTAGAGTATTTATCCAATATTATTGGTTCATCTGGTTGGTGAACACTAAAACAATAAATTACTTGCTCTAGATTTCCATAATCTGAAAGACTCCTCATTCACACTATGATCTTATAATAATGTAAATCCAGCCCAAATGGACCTCTAGCTTGTTATAATTTTATTGTTACATAAATTGTGTAATATCAGAATAACAATGCTCTTTTCTCCATGGTGGGATTTTGCACATAGGATAGGTAGTTTTCTTAGGGGGAGGGAGGAGAGGAATGGGGAAAAATCAGCAATTGTTTTCAAGAATGTGTTGACCCTCCCATGCATATTTAGGGAAAACATATTACTCCCTATCTGCATGGGACTAGGAAAGGTACAACTGGTTCAAGCCCTCCCGAGTAAACTATGCATCATCAAATTTAAATTGAGTGTATATCTTAAGTAGTATTAGTAGTTCTAAGGTAGTCTATTTAAAATATTGACCAATTGAATGGAAAGCACATAAAGAATGCTGTGACCCTCCCCTGAAATGCTCGCACATAGGAATGGCCCTCCCCTTATGACACCCCCCCCTTACCATTGGAATTTCCAATAAATGCAAAGGAGGATGAATAGAAAATAAAGACGGCAAGTGACTATTCTTACTTTCTCTGCTGATGCCATGATGGGTTATTTCTTGAATGACACAAAGCTCAAATAATAGCTTTTCTCTTAACTGCAGTTCTGTGCTTTGTTAGAGTCACTGGAGAGTTTATAGTCTCCCGTATACCTGTATTCCTGTATACATCTCAAGATAATTTTGTCAATATATTTTTATGGTCACATGGGCAACCCTGTTTCACTCATACTCGGAAAAACTAGGAGCTCCGCTTTAGCCAGTGGCTAAATCTATATATTATGTGCCCCGCCTTTTAGGAATGCTTACTCTCTGCTGTTTAGGACTGTTAGGACTGTTACGTTTGTTGGCTGTTAGAGTTGTCAGGCCAGCCAGGGCTGTAAAGGCTGTTAGGGCTGTAGGTGTTGATATGTGCCATAATATGTGTGCCATATGTGTCATAATATGTGCCCCGCCTTTTAGACGTGGGAGTAAGGAATGCTTCCTCCCAGCTGTTTGTCCCTAACAGCAGCCCTGTGCTGTTAGGGCTGTTAGGCCTTACAGCAGCCCCTAACAAGAATTGCCCTGTCTTATTTCTTGACCCTGAGATAGACAGTTTTATGCTGTCCCTACACAAATACCATATCTCTCAGCCCAGAGTTGTCTCGGTCACAAGTGAATTGTTTGATTTCAACACAGAGGGATTGTATAGATTGTTTAGAGGCAAGCCTGGGGACCAAAATATCCCCTAATCCCAATATCTTGCCTCATTTCGTGCCTCAGCTGTATCCCTGCAAAATACCCGAAAAATATCCCCTAAAATATTTGGTATCTTTTCAACCTTGGCTTGATTATTTTATTGCTTGGCACATGTCCCATGGCTTACAGTCAGAATTAGCATGCTCCCTGCTCTTTTCCATACAAATACTGTAATTTTTTTTAGAAATTCCATAGGGGTGGGGGTCACTTTTCAATGCCCTTCTGGACAGGGGGAGACTTTACTTTTTTACTTTTCCAATACAGACTACCCCTCTCAAGAAGGATTACTGGCTGGGGGTCTGCTGTAGGACGCAATAACCAGGGGACACAAAAACGTTCATGATTTATTCAGGACAATATTTATTCCTCAGTGGAAAAAACTGCATTATCTGACAGAATAGTAAGTAGAATAATTTCACAAGATAATATTGATAGATACACCAGAGAAATTAATCTGAGACATTTTACCAGGATTCCGGGCAATTTTGGCAAAGTGGCCAAAAATCCGGTTACTGAAACACTTAGAATCACTTCCTTGATTCTGGTCTATTTTGGAAACTAAATGTATGCCATGAACAACAAAATGAAAAACGGTGAAATATAATGTCAAAGTTCTCCACCCTGGAGTACTACAATTAACTCTATGTCGACCCAATTCTATAAAAACCCTCAGCTGTATATTGAAACAGGTTGCCATCTAGATTTCATAATGGAAATAACACAAGTTACTATACTTGCGTGCAGACCCTTCAAAAGATATTGGACCAGACACTACTCCTGGCCATACGGGTGTTAAGCAGAAGGCCGCAAAGTCCAAAGTGTTCCAAATACATAACTCCATATTATGGGTGGAGCAATTTTGTAAAAGGGTCTGAAATTCATGAAGTTTCAGGTTTACAAGATGTCCAGAAAAGGAAATAAAAAAAGTTACTCGAATTTCACCTAATTGCACTTAAAATGATGAAAAATGGGTTTTTTTTTGGGGGGGGGGGGGGAGAGAAAATAGAAATGAGACAGAAAAACCAAAAAATTTCTGTTTGAGGGGGCATGCTCCCCCTGAGAAAAGTTTGAAAAACTTGGATTCTATTGGGTTTTAGAAAGAGGTGAAAACAATAAAACTACGGCAGAAACATACAACAGAGGCTCTCTTTATTCTGATCCAACAGAAATGGGAAAACGTTCTGTGCACTCTGCTGACTTTCCTTTGAGCAAGGAAAATATTATTGATGCATAACATTTAACTTATATTTGGCTGGGGACAAACCGGTTATACACTAGTCAATTGAAACCCCCACCCTAGGGACCCGGGGAAGGGTTGGGGATTTGATTTTACCCCTGAACAAAAGCCGTTTAAGTCCCCACTCCATCGGGAGGAAATTCATGTGAAATACCCCTACCCTTGGGGCCTCCGAAGTCACCTTTTACTTGCAAGCATTAAGAAAGAACACACCTTTCTATGATCGTCAAAGGGGAGTGGGCCTCAGCTAGTGTGGTGTCCTATATGAAACAAGGGATGCAAGTACAGAAAAATGCATTAAAATCGAATGATTCCAATGAATTGCATCGTAGAACATGTACATTTGCATGGCCAAAATCAAAGTGAAAGATTGACCGAAATAACTTATTTGAAAGCAAATAAACATTCCCCGGGGGTGGGGACAGGTTCCAGAATCAAAACCAGTCAAATCCACCACCCCCTTGGAACAGACTCTTGTTTTAAAATGCTTTAAACCCCCACGATAACCCCACCCTACCCGGGTCGCTAGGGGTGGGGGTTTCAATTGACTAGTGCATTACTCACGAAGAATCCAAAACAAATTGAAACACAGGTGACAGTTTTCAAGAAATAACTTATAATAGATAGCTATCAATCGGCAAGTCCAAAATGCATACCAGAAAATGCAGACAGGAAAATGCAGACCAGAAAATGCAAATATGAGTCACTGGCCCGAAAAGGCCCGATAGATTTTTACATCCCCGATAGATTTCCATATCCCGATATAATATGTTTTGAAGTAGGCGGCTGCTCAAAAAGATTAGCAGGCTGCAAAGAAAAACTGATGGCCGACATGATGCAAATTTCGTAGCTTCAAGGCAACATGTTTAGTTTCCTCGCCAAGCCAATTCTGACTCAGAGTAAAGGATTCCAGTTTTATTTTATTTTAGATATGAGGTGAGCTTTCAGGCTGCACTTAACAAAATTCTGTGGTTCGAACTTTTCTCACATTCGGCAAAACGTAGCGCGGTCGCCGGCTTATACAGCTCTGCTGTATCCCCGATAGATATTTTGTATCAAAAGCACACCTAAAACATATTGATCGTAGTTGTAATTTTCTCTTACTTAGCGAAGGGCAAATGTAAGCTAAAATAGCGCTAAAAGTATCAAATTGTTTCAGGAAAATTCCTGAAATTTGCGTGTAAGATCGGAGATGAAAATGAAAGTGAGATGTAAAAGATAAAACAACCATCTTCATAGTAACGGCATCCTGACAGTTCAAAATTATTTTACTGCATATTTCTACCTTTTACCGCAGTTTGTCCGTGTTGTAATATTTTATGTACTAGCCATTCCGTCACACGATGAAATAAAACTGTTCTTTTGAGTTTTCAGAGAGAAGAGACCTGGTATGCATTTCCCGTTCCGGTATACATTCAGTCTGCATTTTGGACCTGCCGAGCTATCAATAGATAGAATAAAGTAATCAATTCTATAATTCAATGAATGGCCAAAACACAGTTGAAAGTCTATGAACATCTTTCCTAAATCGTACGGCCGAGGAATAAAATTCCCTGAGGAGAACGTCTTTCTCATATTTCTCATAAACAAAAAAACATTCTTACCAAAGAGCTTGCAGTTTAATCCACTTCATACTGAATGTTTGTCCAACTCCAGCGAACAGTGAGTTTCCAATCCACACCGCACCCATTATATCCGTGACTTTCAAAGCTATTCCATTTCTTTAGGGAGCTGAAGAACCCACAAAACACGGCAAAACACGAAAACTCCCGCGCTAGATTTGGGCGCCATTGTTGTTGTACTGTAACTCGCGACAAACGTTTTCAGTTCCTGTGAATTCAGCTATAGTCCTGACACTTTCGCATTCCGTGGAGAAGTAGAACATATGTCTAATTAAATAGAATTGCAGCCTGTAATTTTTCCTCGTGAAAACGACTCCTCTCGAAAACAAACAGAACAGGCTATCGTGTGTAGGAACTTGACTAGAATACTGATACAACTACAACTTTACTATCACTAGTCTTGCCGCTTCGGGTCACGTGGTGGTCATGAACAAAGACGTTTGTCAATAGAAACTTTGAAACTTGTTTCCAGTTATTTCCGCTTCCTGTAAAGTGAAGTGATTTGAGATCCAGAACAGAGATCCAATTATACCACGCTCGGTGTCGGCGCTCGTCAGGCGTTGTGTCGTTCAAGGACCTCAAGGTACCGAAAGTTTCTGTTTCAAAAAAATAGTGCTAGTCCATCAGCTGTCGAGGAGAGCCGAAAATAGGGGAACAAACGAAACCGTTTCCATGTTAATCCTCGTCTATCGAGTAGTCTCAAAAAGATATGATGGAAAAGAACAGGATGCCTCTCTTTGGTGGTTTACTTTCTGCTCTGATCTCATGCTTTGCCCGGCTTCTTCCCCCTTCTTCCCCTTTCTTCCCTAGCGCAATTTCCGTCGAGGTCTCTCTGAGAGTCTCTGGTGCTTCCATTTCTTTCTGCTTTCTGCTCTTCTACTAGAGATAATTTTAACCAAATGTATCATTCCTCGATCCCTTCCTCATCCCTCGACCCAATGTTTGTATTCTATGGCTTCCCCTAATGCGTGATAGCACGGTTCTGCAGTTAGCTGTCATTTCTCGGCCTTGAATCTCCGACTGGAAGAATTCCAGGAGCAAGCCGGCAAAGAAAATACTCCAACTTGATTATTATTCCCCATTCTACCAAATCTTTGGATTCCATGGCTTCTTTTCGGGCATTTCTCCTTTGAGTAATTATTGTAGGTCGTTTTTTCAGCCGCTAGCAGCCCTGTAGTCTTTTTTGGATGTTGCCAAAACATGCTGGTATTTGTGCCTGCGATTTTACCTTTCACGTGAGCATCAGCATCCCCTCCTCCCTCCTGACAACGCGCCCTTCCCCCAGTTAGTTGAGCATGCTTGACGTCACAATAGGGCTATTGTGACGTCAGGCTTCAGGAACACGTACAACATCCGGGACTTGCTGAGACGTCCAAAAATCGGATCGACCCCTAGCAATTTCCACAGGTTACTCAATAAATTCACACAGGGTACCCAATACTATATTTGCAGTTTTTGACGCTGTTTTCTTAGGTATGGTGCTCCGCTTTGCGGCGGCCTTCGGATGACCGCGAATTATTTCTGCTTTATCTATCGTCAGTCTTACATAGCCATTTACGCTGTTTAGCTTGAACGTCGCTAAGTAAAGAGCTATAAAGCTCATGGATCTTGGTGGGGCTAGTTCTGTTAATCTTGGGCAAAGACATAATGCTCTTGACGTACCCATTAACGATTGCATTTGTACGCCCATATTTGACAATGTTCTTAGCTCGTTTGTACCCTTCAGTGTTGAAAGGGGTCCCTCAATTCAGCTCCCTACGCTAGACTCCACTAGTTCTTATTAATAATGGAATTATTAATTCATTCCCACCAAAGCCATCATCCCTAGAAGGGGCATAAAAATATGGCTGGTTATTTGGCTGTGGAGCCTGAAAAGAATTTCCCATCAACATCTGAAACATCATCATTTCGTGTTGTCTTTCTTGTTTTCTCCTCTCGTTTTCTAGCTCTACTTGTTTAAGCCTGAAGTCCATTTCCCTTTTGTGGCGTTCCTCTTCCATTTTCATGAACCTATTTTAATAAAAGAAAGAACAAAGTGCGAAGGTGAATAAAATTGGAGCACAATGCATGACAAAACCCCTAATTTTATTCATCTATATAGCAGAATATTGCGAACGTCTCTTCCAATCAGCGCGAGGAATCGCTTGAATAATTATACTGAAACGTAATATACCAGTGTAGGTGAGCACACCACAGCAACCCAACTTGCAGTTTCACAATAATGGACGGTGTACAATAAATATTTTCTCTGCCGCTTGCCGTTTTGCTTTTAATTCTACCTATTTAGCTAACTCGGTTACCAGGAGCATTTTACCAACAAAGCATTGTTTGGACCCTACAGTATATTATGTTTATTATGTTCTAAGTAATGGAGTAAAATGTTGGTCCTACCATCCCATCTCTTTGTTGGAGCTGCTATCAAATTTAGCACACATTGCTTCTACCCCTTTCTCAAAACTTGATTTCTTTTGCTTTCAACGCTTTTTTCTGATGCTGTAGGCCCTATACAATATAGCAATACTACCATTAAGAAAGAACTGTTGATTGTGTGTAATTCCATAAACGTTCATCCCCACCACGGACAGAATGTGAAATTTGGTTGGAGTGGACAGAGTGGAAATGACCTGCTAAAATCACTAAATTGCTAATAGTAAGGTCGAGTTAACTCAGATAAGCTTGATTTTTGCCTACAGACTCATTATAATGGATCTGTTTATGCTTTAAAATGTGGTTCTGTGCCATTTGATGGGAGAATTAGTACTTGATTATGTATTAGCAAACTTTGTTCGATCGTATCTAAAAGTCTTATTCTTCCTAAAAAATTGGAATTCAGCTTTGTTAGACATTTCATTTTGGTCATTTCCTCTCTGTCATCAGAATGAGGGTCTAAGTTTGTTTAGGGGAGAATCCCCTTGGTGGGGGTGCTTGTCGGATAAATGAAATTTAGTCCCTAAAACATGCCAATCTGGGCATGGTCAATAATTATTTTGACGGGAACGAAAGATAGTTGGGCAATGGCTAGTAAATACCTCCCTTTTGGCCAAACATTTCGCCCCGTTGTTTGGCCCTGGCTATGCATGGTCTCCCTGTGGTGCGCGAAAATTACGCACGCGCGCGAATCAGTCGTCGTATGTGCTTGAACAAAGCCCCAAAAATGCCACATTGAATAACTTTGAACCTCATCAAAAATCAAATCGATAGAGTTCACAAATAGAATGTAGCAGTGTGGTTAAATGCAAACAACACTGCAGTTTTTTTATTTCTTTTCAATGGCAAAGTCGAACGGGGAACTCGAGAAGTGAAAGAAAACTACAAAATCTAGAGAAGAAAAACAAAATCTAGCGGAGACTTGGGCAAAATGAGAAAGTCAACAATGTTCGAATCGTCTTCATGCGTCTCACATATGTCAGCATGTCAATCTGAGCTACATCAGAGCACAAACAACCCGTGTAGCGTGGAATCTTTGTCATGGCAGATAACAAAGCGATGTAAGTTATAGAAACTGAGAAATGCTACAAAAGTACTTCGAGACCCACCAAAACACATTTATCCGAGAGACCGGGAAGTAAAAAATATTGAGACTCCCGGCAAAACCGGGAGAGTTGACAATAGTATTGTGATGAAATGCCTCAGTTTCACGAAACAAAACTCTTATTTTAACTGCCGGTATTTTAAAGGCAAGAGCAACTCTTTACAAATAATTCAGAGAACTCACGGCCTTAAAAATCCAACAAACTTAAACAAAAACTCAAAGAAAACCCTTTCCAGCAAACAGATTGGTGTTTAGACTAACGCTATTTCAAAATGCAGCGATTACATTTAGAGAAAAATTCATGGCTTTGCATTTTCCTGTGTGCGCTATGAGACGAGAGGTTTGTTTTAAACTTGAATGAAATTATTTCTCAGCTCAAAGCTTTCGAATTAAAATTATCCCAGCACATGCCTGCAAGTAATTTGTAACAGAACTATTTAGGTTTGGATGTCTATGGTGTTTTCGACTATGCGAACTCAGTTCTTTCTTAGTTTCCGTGGAAGAATTCAACGTGGCGGCTTTGTCCCTCGCATAAGAAATCGCATGAATTGGAACTTCGCTGCAAATTAATTTTTTCCAACAAAAACACGCCTACAGGTAAGATTTCTCTTCAATGGACTGTGAAATGTTTTGAGTTTGAAAACGGCGTTTATTTTTTATGGCCCTTTATTTTACCTTTGCCTGCCCGTAGAAACGCGCTAAAATGCTGCGCTCTGATTGGCGGGGGGTGACCCGAACACTGACAATGCGATTTTAGTAGTATAGATGTTGTCATAGATTACAACATCAAACAATCAAAGTCGGTTTCTACCTTCAAAACTAATTTCAAGGAAAACCTTTTTATGAACGAAGTATAATGTAGCTTCTTTCACCGCCATCCGTTCGCTGAAAACGCCTTACTCAATACTCAAATTTACTTTTTTCCCCGTAAGCAGTGTCCAACTCGAAAGCAATTCGCTCCTCTGGACACTGCTCACACATAAAAAAAAATATTCACAAGTTCTCTTCTCCCTATTCCTTTTTGTCGTGTTCTACAGCCTTTGAAAAATGCATTCTGCAAATATTAGTGTGAGAAATAAAATTGAATTGAATTGAATTGAATATATCCTTGGGGCATAGCAGAAAAAGAAAGAGAGAATACTCATGGGATTGCCATGTGATCTGAAATGGGAAAAGAATTACGCCCAAGCCGAGGAGGTCTATTATTTAGCCAGCTCGAAATCCCATTGTGCCGGCAGATTGATTTTTCTTGAATTTTCCAATTCTTTTTAAATTGGATCGCGCGCACTCTAATTTGACAGTTCGCACGTTAAAATTGGACAGTTTGGATTTAGCATTGGATGCTATATAATTAATCAATAACAGGACTCCATGCTTGTCCAATTAAGAAAAAAATGGATGAGAAAATTCCTCGGAACTCCAAATTGGTTCTCGGCCTGTTGCCTCGTCTAATTTTGGAGTTTCTCTGAATTTTCTCATCCAATGTTTTCTTAATTGGACAGCATGGAGTCCTATTATATTCTATACTAATTATGTTTTAATGTATGAAATGTCTGTCTGTATGGGATATGGAACTTTTTTTCTTCCAATTATCATAACCCTTTTACTCCTGTGAAGCAATAATGGCCAGAACATTATTCTTGTCTTGCTTTCTAGTTTCTTATAACAAATCCTTGCTCCTGCTCAAGTCCTGCTCAAGTAGTTGCTTACAGTCAAACAACCTTAAGTGATTCAGTGTTAGGATATGATCCAAATAGGATCCAATTCAAAAATAATTACTCACCTAAATAAATTAAATTTTTCTCAAGCCTCTTCACTTTCTTCGATGTCTGTTGTCTTTGTTTCCTGGCATTCCCTATTCGTTCTTTCTTCTCTTCCTCTGTCAAGTTCTTCCATGGACAGTGGCTGCTGGTGCTTGTTTTTGACATACTGTTACCATTATTCAGGTTTTCCTTTTGATGATAAGACTTTGGTTTGTAAAACCATCTTAAACGCTTTACAAGGTTTGCATATTGCATCCTCTGTCAAGCCACAACATTTCACCAGACCAATTCTATCATTGTGTAATTGTACTCTGACATTTCAATGTAAATCTTTGAAAACTCCATTTCGTCCTCCCATTTTGGCGAGCTCAATCAACTTATATATCTCTGATCCCTGGACACACAGTAGATTGATCGACTCCATGCAACAATTGGATAAAGCTGCTTGTTGATGTTATCTTATCAGGAATGTTAGGCAATGATGTGACGCAGATATTTAACCATTATCCTGCGAGATTGCGCAGAATATCGTCTGATACTTAGCCGACGAGGGACGAAGTCCCGAGTTGGCTAAAATCAGACGATATTCTGCAAAATCGAGCAGGATAATGGTTTTATTATTCAGCACATCGATAGCACAAAAAAAAACGAAAAAAAAATACTTTTGTGTATTTTTTACGAGCTCAAAACATCATATTTCCCTCAGAGACGGATATCGCAGGATAGCTGTCATGTACAGAAGACAGCTATTGGCGTTCCAATGACCATATTTGGGCAGTGCATCGATGTGCTGAATAATAATACTAGATATAACTTTCCATGTGAAGTCAGTGTTCACAATGATAGATCTCCCTGTGACAGGAGTGTTACCAGGGTTGTCGTTAATGAAGGTGCACAGCATTAGAAAGAGTTCTGAATGTTTTATCAGGGTCCATTTATTTAGAAGAACAGAATCATCAGCCAGAACTAAGAATACACTGGTGTAGTTGTAAACGGACACTTGGCGAAGGACAGCTGAGGGTACATTATGGAGGGAGAACTGATACTGGGCTGGAAGATCACAATCCACTGACGGTGGGGAAGAATTGGCGTTTGAAGGGCAGTTATATTTACGGTGTGAATATTTCCTTGCTCTGTCAAGCTTTTCCCTTGCCATGTTGAGAGAAATCTACAGAAACATAGCAAAATATAATAATTATTATTTTAATATATATTTTCAATCATGGGGATTTACCTAGGGTTCAACTAAAAATAAAGAAAAAAAATAAAAAAGTGCACGGTAATAAAGTAAAATCTCGTGTCAATCTCTCCTAAAGGCGAGGTCCAAAATGGTCAGCTTTTCCCTTTATGGAATCAGGTCAAAAAAAAGCGAGAAGAAACTTATTAGGTAACAGTTCATGTTAACGTCTAACACAAAGGCAAGGTCAAGATTGGTTAGCATTCATTTAATAAAAAAAACAGATAAAAATAACAAGAAGAATCAGTGAAATGGGTCCTACGCCACAATTTCAACATAGAACTTTGAAATAATCGCTTCAAAACAACTCCGGTCTTATGTTTTCACAAACAAAACTGCGTCCCAAAAACACCTACTTTATGGGTAAATGCTGCGTAATTTGTACGCGATTTTCTTAAACGTTGAAGCAAATTCATGTAAACAAACACAACACGAACATACCTTGATGTCGGCCCCGTGGCGTAGGCGTGTTGTTTTTGCAAGAAAACAAAACAAAAGTATAGTTTAACAACTTAGAAGTCTACACATTGATAAAATTGAACAAAAGTGTCAGAAATCAAAGGAAAAAAGCACTCTTTTCCCCTATACTAACGCCATCTTTCACGTCACTATTTTCAACTAGGATGCTGCCATCTTGAAACCTGAAACAGCTAATCAGCGCGCCCTAAACATCCCACGTGACCTATGGTTTCCTATCCAGTCTTTTTTACGATCCATGGTAGAATCAAGAATCAGCTAGCTGATTTTGAAGGTCCTCAAATTGCGTGATTCCCAAAGTAAAGCGCCGCGCTCTTAGCAAATAAGAATGGAGAAAGTAATTTCAATGTATAATAATACTAGTAGTCTAATGTAGCCTACAAACGTCTGCATGACTTGAAATATGAATCATCATCATCATGATCCATTATTTCCGGTGACTTTCCTGTGTCACCGATATTTGGAAGTGTTTTTTACCTTTGTGGTACGTTGGCTTTTTGCCCCATACGTAACGTCACTGCAGCGCTTGCTTAGGGCCCTCCGAACACTTCCAAGAGTAGGTTGGCCTTCGCTTGTTTTTCCTTTGGCAAATTAGCGACCAATGCAAAATCTGAAAACATAAATTTTATCCAAAAGTCTGAAGTACAGCTAGAAATGAACACGGGCGTGTTCTCACAGACAGCCGACAGAAAAGAGAAAGCAATTATTTTATTGACACCGTGCATTGAACTTTTATACATTCTTAAAAAATGAAGCACGAACTTTCTTGGTTAAAACACTGGAAAATTCGAGGCAGCATTATAGTTATATCTATCTAAAGTGTGTGTGACCGTTGTCACTGAAGCTCTTAGACAGAAACGTGGCTCCTATGAAAAGGAGGAAAAGGCCGCAGCAGCCTAGTCAACGTATGCTCAAAAATACTTTATATTGACATAGAAAGCTTTACTTCTCACATCGTTTGATTGACGCAAATAAGTCGAAATTTCAAAGCGGGAAATTTTCAGAAAAGCCAAAGGATGAATTTCATTACTGGGAAAGCTCATGTATTCCCCATCGCAAGACAACTGTGAATTAAAGCCTTTCAAAATTTGGGCCAAATTACTATTGGGCGAAATACATTTTGCGCAAAAACAACTAATTTACTTAAAGTTTTTTGGCTTATACATATTTCATAATGCTGCTCAAGGAATGTTTTGGTTAAGCTCATATAGTTGGTGCTTGGAAAACGAAAAACCTTTCCCTTTCATTCTGAGGTTTAATGAGTATTAAGCAAAAAATAATAAAAAATACCAAATTTCAACCTCTTCCCCATCGCAATTTCTTAGGACTTTAATTATGTTAATGGTTTTGACATTTGTGTCGCTGTTGACGCGTACTGCGGTCACTGAATGACAATCTCACCAACAATGGCTTCTATGATATCCTTGTCAAGCTCATCGAGCTTCTTGCCGATAAATTCCTGTTTCTTATAGAACTTGGCAAATAGCGCTAGAGCTAGAGCATTTGCGATTTGGCAAACTTGACACAGGCATTTAGGGCAACCTTACAGATGAAAATGCCTCCGCCAAGCCTCGACCACTGAAACAACAATAATAATATAACAATAAAGAAATCAGAAGCGGCGCCGTGCTTCCGATCGTGCATTTTATTGTACAGTCACCACAAAGCATAAAATTGTCAAATATTCTGCGGAGGACAATTACTAACCACCAAACTCTGCTTTGAACTTGTGCACGGCTAAAGGAGTTTTTAGGAGGAAGAGAATCGCTTATAGGGGATATTCGAGATAACGATGATCAAAAAACATTGTCATCCAAAGTGGAATTGGCAATACTTCATTTTGCCGAGATAAGCGAATCTATTTCGCAAATGAATGCTTAATTTAAAAAAAATTGAAGTGTTTTTTTTTGTAACTCGTTTGGTTAAAGCGATAAACCCTTCACCCTTTCCCTCATGGGCTGTTGACTCTTTCATTCTAGACATTACATGCAAAGCGCATAGCTTTATTATTTACCCCTAATTCAATCTTGACCTTGGCACCTTCCATATCTGGGAGTGCTGTCGCTGCTTGTTCAACTGCTTTTGAAACTTCTTGATCTTCATAATATGCGACCAGCGCGCGAAAACATACTTAAACGATATAGTTTAACGATATGAACGTTCACCAAACGTTCACTGGCCTGAACGTTCAAACGATCTAGCAGAGCGTTTGTTTTTCCAATCCGATCGTTCAAACGATTTGGCAAAGCGTTCAGACGTTTAGGGTAAACGTTCAAACGTTGTCAACGTTCGGACGAGCGTTAGTCGGAACGTACAACTTTCATTTGAATTTAAGCAGAGAAAATGTTTAATCTTTCATAAAAGTACGAATAGAATTGACTCATACATTTAATACAGTAATCAAGCGAATGTGTCACACTTGATTTGTAGGATCACTGTGCAGCAAAAACTAATATAATATTTATTCTACAAACAAACTAGTAAAACTCTACGAAGCGATGTTCATGCGGTGAATATTTTTTTATTGCATCATGAATGCCCGGAAAAAGGCGGCTAGCCTTTTAAAATCATCTCGTGTCTTTTCGTCTTGTTTCTCTCCTTCTCCATGTAAAAAAATTATCAAAAAGTAGATTATCGCGTCGCAAGCTTGCTCTGGCTTTTCGATTGTTCGCCTATTTTAGTAGATCGTGCAGAAAACGTCGCACTGCTTAAGCGCGAAAAAATATTGTCGCCGCTGATAAGTCTACTCGTGAAGAATTTACTTTAACTCTACAGTTCCGTTTTGTCATCCTGCTGTAGAAAACTATTAGAGTAATTCTAAACAAAGGTTTCCCGGGAATACGAAAGAAACAACAAAAGAACAAAACAATGGAAGGTGAGAGGTTTTCCATTCTAAATTTGTAATTAGCGTGACATTTCACTCGTTCGCAATCATGTTCCACGTGGAAACGAAGCGGGCCTCGAAACGTCTGATTGTTTTGAAGTAGTTCATTCCAGCAAACCAGGCATGTATAACTAAGGTCTCTGAGCTGGCTTTAGAGCTCCCGACACTGCAATCCAAGAACTTTTAGATTCCCTGATTGCTGTGTGTGGCATCAGATGTTGGGGAGGTAGTTCTTGCTGCCTCTGCAATGGGCTCGGCATCTTGTGTTGTTACCTGGTGCTCTGTAACAAGGTTAGGATAAGAGGAGTGGGAGGAACAGAATAGGTATTGCCCAGGACATCAGAGTCGAAGTTGAAGTGAGGATTCTCTTGGTATGGTCGCGGAAGAGAGTGCCAGCCTACATTAGGCTGAGTGTGGAAAACTGCAAGCAGATGTTTACATGGCCAGTGATTTTTCTGTCAATCTTCACATTCGCAGGAAGGCATGGGTCCACCATCTCCCAAGGACACCATGTACTTTCTCTTCCCATCCGTCTCGCTGCGGACACTGTATATAAGACTCCCTGTACCAAGGCTACAAACATCGCTTATGCTGTGAGCAGCAGTTAGCCTGTTCTTACAGTGGCTCACAAACTGTTTTGGTCTGTCTTGCAACCACACAGGGGCATCTATGTTGTATAGCCTGTAGTTGCTTGTTGACTTGGCATTTAGTTCAATGTACCTTAGGAAACAAAACAACAGATTGGGGTGAGGTGGCTGGAGTGGTTTTATCTCAATGAACTGCCCTCTGTTGAGAAAGAATAAAAACTTGAATGGTTGATTAACAGCTTATAATTTTCATTTACACGATATTTCGGTCAGCCAGTACCGACCTTCTTCAGGTAATGGTGAATATTTACATTGGTAACTACTATAAATAAAATAACCGTCAAAATTCAAACGTGAAATAGATACATACAAGTGGAGTGTCACGTGATAAAACGTAACAGGAAGACACAAAAAGATACATAGATACATAAAGATCTAACAGCTGAAATTGTTAAAATTTTCGTCTCTAGTATTGAGACCTTTGGGGGATAAAGTTTGACCTCTGTTGATAAAAAAAGCCTCCCTAGCTTTCCTAACAGAATCTCTTTTGTTAGTCAGTCGTTCTAAAGGGATAAGTAGCATGTCTGCGGATGTATGGTTAGGGGTGTTATGAAAATGGAGAGCGGCGGTAGTGGGTGTAGATTGGCTGTCAGAGTCAAGTGTGCGTCTGTGCTCGTTGAAACGTTCCCGTAATTGTCGTTTGGTTTCACCTATGTATTGTAGTTTGCAGCGCTTGCAGTGAATCATGTATACAACATTAGAAGTTTTGCATGTGATTTTAGAAGTTATCCTACGTGTTTCATTAGTTGACGAAAAAGTGTAATGTGTTAGTCCATCAGCAATATAATTACAAGTGTAACAGTTATCACCACAACGGTACGAGCCTGAAGTTTGGTTAATTACATTAGGGCTTTTTAACTGCGCTTTAACTAAAAGGTCGCGGAGGTTAGGGCTACGTCAAAGTTTATTCCTCTGTTGAGAAAAGGTTCCCAATAAACAGAAGGAAAGCAACGGTCCACTTCCTTAACTTACTTCTTTAATGACTGTGGAAGAAACTGAGATATTATGATCCTCAAGACACCACTCAGTTTGGTATTCCTGTTCCTTACTAGGAATTCATATTTGAGCGACTTGTTTTGTCGCTCAATGCCGTTGTTGGTGTTTATTCTTACATCCACTCTGTCTTTACGATAGAGCCACACCCAACGCTGTTGACACAACAGACAATTTGATTTTAAAATCTCAGTAAACATGGCAATTTAACATACAGGATAAAGTTTATTAGTACACCTTCTAAACACGAATCTTTGAGTAAAGTCTATATATTGTGTAAGTGTGTGTAGATTATTCCAGCGATCAAGTGGCAGTAGACTAATTTCGAAATTTTAATCCAAGCAAAGCTTCTGTCCAACGTAAGGATTTATTTGTATATCGCTATTGGTAAAATACATTCAGTGTATCCCATGTATGGAAAAAGCGTTTGTAAGAATTTCGGCGTGATCCAGATACTTTGTTCGATGCTAACCTTTACTTTCAGGCATCCATTTTTTTAGAAACCATGTCTTTAATTTTGGGCTCTGTTGCCAGACATGACTGGACTTTAGACTTTCAACTGCCTCTTTCAAAGCTTCTTGAGACGAGGCCGACGCTATTCGTCGCAAACGCGACAGAACTTCCTCTTTGACCAATGAAACCCCATTGTCAAGCTTGGTTACCCAGCGGAGCCACACTTGCTCCCGGTGAAAGTCGCAGAGGAGAACCATGTTACCTGATAAAAAGATAAATATAGTTGGGTGGGTAAACAACTATTCCAAACTGGAATTTCATGGTGTATAGGGATTACGAGGCCGACACTATTCGTCGATCGCGTAAACGCGACAGAACTTCCTCTTTAACCAATAAAACCCCATTTTCAAGCTCAGTTACCCAGCCCTGTACATTATCAAGCTTAGCAGCAGGTTGGGTAGCTCCGCTCCTTAGTGAGTGCGATTTCAGTATATTCTGCGACTGTACAAGTTTACGTACTTCTATAACTCTCATTAGTTCGCGGAATGTTTTTAATGTTACGTTAACAAATTTTCATTAGGGGTTTGTAGTGCAGTGCAATGTAGGAAAGAAGTATATTTAAAAGTTATGGTGTAATTCAATTATATTTTCAATCAGGGGCGGATCTAGGGTAGGGGTTGTGGGGATTACCCCCCTCCCCCCATGAGAGTGATAGATTAGTAGTTATTTGGACTCAGTACAGATTATAACAAGTCCAAGTTTAATGCTGCAACCCTACCTCCCCCCACCCCCTCTCTGAAATATCCTAGATCCGCCACTGTCAATGCACACCTTTAAATGTATTCTCAATTGCTATTTCTCGGCTTCACAGAAGTCAACCATAATAGTTCAAAGTAGAACTCAGGTATACGATCGACTTCATTTTTCATGGTTCAGCAGAATTCCCATTGGGGTATCGCAGGCGCGTCCGTGCGTGTCTGCCTGCCCCACCACACGTAGACCAAGACCTTTTTCAGTTAAATATTATTCATATCTCAGGAATCTACTACCATTTGCGACCAAGCGTGCTCTTTTTTCCCTGTTTTTTCAAGTTTGTAACGCGACGTTTTCTCGGGAGGCGGGGACGTTTCAACCGTATTGTCTAGACTTTAGCGCGTGACATGTCAATGTTTGACAGGCCCTTTGATATGAGTTGTAGCAAACACAACTTCATGTTTCCCGCCTTCGCGAAGAAGTTTGTCGTCCGTAATAAGTTTTTTGAAATAGATCGCCTAAAGGTTAGCAATGTAGGACGTTCCTTCAAACCAGGAGTTGCTCTTTCCGATGACTTGAGGTCACTGATTATAGACGAAATAATTCGTATTGGAGGAGATGGAAGCACGCATTACAGACCCAACTGAAGGTCTCACCTAATACAGTGAAAAAAGTTTGGAACCAGTTTTGCGGGGAATATACCCAGAACCGGTTACCGATGGGAGGCGATCGTGTAAGCAAACTTCAGTCGGATGATTTAGAATTAATCGAAATTATAAACAAACATCAAGGTTCCACGACGCTCAAGGAAATATACGCCATGCTTGAGGAATTTGGTGACGTTGGAGACATTTCGATTTCAGCCATTTCACGCGCCTTAAAAACTAGAATGCCGTCAGGGAAAAGATATACTCGCAAAAAGATAACTCACGTTAGTCAACAGCGCTTCACTTTTCAGAATTTGTTATATACCCAACTTTTCATTGATTATCTCAGTGCTAAAGATCCAAGGCGTCTAAAGTTCTTTGATGAAGCTGGAGTGAAATTTCCAAGCGAACACGGCTCTATGGCCATGCACCGATCGGAGAGCGCTGCATAGAGGTTGTTAGAAAAATCGAGTCCCCAAACTCGACAATTAATTTCCTTGCATCTCTAAATGGACCAGAATATTATGATGTTATTGATGGCGCCACGAATACCCTAGAGTTTCTAGATTTTTTCGATAGAGCAGCCAGTGCTGTAAACATGGAAACAATGCGTCCTGCTCTTGAAACTGGGGACATTATGATTATGGATAACCTCGCTGTTCATCACTATGAAGGGGGCGAAGCTCTTGAAGAATTCCTCGGTGATATGGGCATTGAGTTGATTTACATGCCAGTGTACTCTCCAGACCTGAGCCCAGTCGAAATGTGTTTTAATAAAATAAAAACTATGCTGAACTATGAGTATAAGGACGTCACCAATTACAACATCGAGCTTGCTGTTATGCTTGCAATTGAATCTATCACGCATCACGACATGGTTGGATTTTTTGAACATACTTCTTATCTATTTGCTTAAATGAACGAATTAGTACACGCACTGGAAGCATCAGTTTGTTGATATCTATCAATATTTGTGAATATATAATAAAAAATATATATATCAATATCTGCAACGCTGTTTACTGTCGAGTTTCATTTGCGTTTGTGCAACGGAACAAGCATGAAGTGTTAAAAGACCACAGATGAAAACGTATACTGTAAAAAGTATGGGTTAATATATCCATATATAACAAGGAAATTATTGGCAGTACACCTTGCTGTCTGACTAAAGGCTACTAGACTAAAGGCTCAGTATAAAAATGCTGAACAGCAAATGTCAAAACTCTAGTAAATTCCCGGGTAAATTGAACCTCGATTCTGAGACCGGGTCAAAACTCGTCTTTAACTCTGAACTGAACCTCTATTCTTTATAGTGTGTTCGTGCTGCTATTACACTATATCAATTTACTGTAAGACCGTAGAATAGCCACAAGCTTGATATGCGAAATCAAATTTGCAGTCTTATTCACTGTGAATATTTAGACAAAGACATCAGTACATTTGCTGCCTCATTTTCGGTCTCCACAGTTGGCGGCACAGTTGAAGTTGAAGTACAAGTACTAGTACCATGAGAAATTATTCTTGACCCCATATACCAGAATACAGGGAAGCGGCAAAGCGTATTAGAGTCAATGGCCCATGAAAACTACAACACGCTGGAATGTAGTTCGCTTCACTGATTACAGGGAAAACCACGTGAAAGCTACAACAGGAGAAAACAAAGTACAATGACAAAAACTGGCTCGAGCAATTTTTTCTGCCCTCAACACCCAATCTTTGTATGCCTGCTGTTCAGGCTCAACAACCTGTACCAGTCTGAACTTTCACATGGTTACCCTGGAGGGTTTGAACTTTATTGTAGTGTGCATTTTGTTGCGATCGGAGTTGCTATAGCAACGTTATAACCACGCCCTTGTTTATAATTAGCAGTCATCAGACGCGTTGCGCGACCTAAACTTTTAAAATGACACCCCTCGCACTAATCCCTGAGTAGCTAACATTAATCACAGCAAGTTTGGAGAGAATTCATTGGGCCGATTTTATGTTACTCGAACGGACTTTTTCAGCCTCCAAACACAGTCACGTCGGCAGTGACATTTAGTTTATCTGCGCCCGCGGTATGATGAGTTGCGTTCAGCGCCATTTATGAAAGGTTACCCTAGCAACAAATTAGCCAAAAATTCGCCTAGCAAGCGTGCATTGTCTTCCAACCAATCATATTGCCACGTTTTAATAAAAGGAAGCCGACCAAACAGCCAAAATGGCGGCCAAGGGATTGAAGAAACCGTATGTGGCAAGAATTTGCAAAGAAAACGCTTTGAACCGTCGTTTTTACGAGCTTAAATATGGGCATGGGAACTTCAGGATGCGCTCTAGCAATTCTGATGGCCTCTTTTTAAGAGTGAATTGAAGAAATCGCAAGGTTTTCCCAAGGAAATGGAGACGTTTCTACGAAAGTCTGATGCTTTCTGGACTACATGGAATGGTAAGAGTTCTAGTCCCATTTGCTTTGAGAGCTTGAGGCCGCTTCGCGTAAAGCTATCATTCGCTACACCGACGCCATTTTTAAAGGGCCGAACATGTACTCGAACCGTTGGGATTGCAATGAATTCATCCCAGGCGAGGAAAGGAACAAGTTTGAACTATTTAATACAGTGGTTTTACATGGACGGATATTGCGAATTGGCTATATAAAACTGCTGGCGGCTTGGCAGTGAGCCCTTTCTAGTCCAGTCAAGTACTATTATCGTCAGTCTCCTGAGGACGATTTCTTTTCAAATTTCTCTTTTTCACCTCCGGGATCATTGCTCTATTTGTAGGATTCACCACCAAGTAGTGACGAAGGAGCATTTGTTTCAGTCTTGCTGTAGCAGGTTTCACTCCAGAGAAGTCTTGTTCCAGCCTGGCGAGCTCGTGATGAATAGACTCTCCCCCTTGCTCCCCAAAAAAGCCAAGAGGGAACTTCCACCTCCTGATAAATGGAACAATGTGCTCCTCGAGCATGTGCATTTTGGGTGGGCATGATGAGTCTGGAAATTGCTCACGGTAATAGGCCATAAAGTCTCTGATGTTTGTCTCTACAAGAAATAAATATAAATTAATGGAATATAAGTATTCAAACCGTTTAAAAAAAATTATTGCAATAGTGTGAGCTGTTTTTGTAAACCTTCTTGTGAGTGATAGAGATATTTTTGTTCTTAGGTCCAGGTACAATACATGTGTTTCCTTTAATCAACATACCTAGCTGGTCAAGATCCTTTTCATCTTGCACTGTAGCACTATTGAATCTCTTGTGGCAGCAAGCATATAGGCTGAATAGCTTGGAGAACTTGTGGCTTGTCTCCCGGGCCTCACTCAGCAACTCGGTTTTACTCACTAGGTTCTCAGTAGTGTCAGTAACTGCACTGCCTATGACTAGGATGTTTTTGTCCTGCAGGGTATTTTGAGAGAAAAGCATAGCAACTTTAATTTGTTTAAGGTTTCCTTATATTACTTTGTGAAGTTTTAGATTCATTAATGAATGAAGCCCTTTTCTGTTTAATGAATATACCTTAAGGCATGTATCAACATGGTTCCCCACAAAACTGTGGCTGTGGTAGGCCTGCCGTTTGACATTGATACTCTGTAAAACAGCCTCGATGGCTTTGCAGATAGGTCCAGAGTGTCTAGCATGGGCTGTGGCTGTCAGACAAGCCTCGCTTAAGGTCCGCTGTAGATGAATCCAAACAAACAAAAGTTACTGCATTTATTTTAAATTATGTGAAGTCAAGTGAAAAAAATGTTTAGGGGAATATGAAGTTTCAGTCATTTGACATTTGAAGGTTGGGGCTGAGTGAATATGTTTTTGTTTTTGTTGGGGCTGAGTGATTTGAGATTTTATATCATATTAGCTGTACATGATTTTCATAACACTGATTTACCTCCTTTTCTGCCTTTTCTCTGGATGGATTCCATCATCCCTGCTATCAGTGCTTCAGATATCTGCATGCTGTTGTTAGCATCTAACGACATCAGATTTGTCATGTATCCCTCAATTGTGGAAGCTTCATCCTCGAGGCCTTGTGCTGTTCTGTTGTGCTCGGCAGCGTTTTTTAGATTTGTGACATGCTCATTGAGATCACTGTCTATGTTCTGCTCAGTGGCACTGCTGTTTGACAGCTCCCAAGCAATTTTCTCATCAAGCACAGCACACTCCTCTATCATCATGTCGAAAAACTTAAGAAATAGCCCAAGGCTTATATGTAGGCCAGGGGTGCAAATCTAAAAAAAAAGCATGCGTATATAGAGGATATTACACGGTGGCACAAAGATATGAGTTTTATTTTCGAGTGGCAAGAACAATATTTTACGAATGAGGGCAGCAAGAAAATAAAACTCATATATTTGTGCCACCGTGTAATTTTCTTTTTATATAGACAAACCAGTACTTTTGTTTCGACCGATATCCTCACTAGTGAGGATGTGGAAAATATGTCACTCAGATCCTGGATGTAGCTTCATATGAGATCTATGAGTGGCATATTTCCCAGTAAAACACTCAAGTATAATAAAAGCTGATATTGCTTCAAGATACAATTATTTTATTGAAAATGCCATACCTGTTCAATGGGAATATTAACAATTGGCTCTTGGATAACATTGAAGAACTTCTTGGCTTTCTTGATGTCCCCTCCCCCTTCCACTTGGAAAGCACGAAGAGACTCCTTCAGGTTGTCCAGTGATCTTGTGATGACTTCTCCTCTCTGTTCCTTTGGGAGTTTCATATCCTGTGCTGTTACCGTGCACCAAAGGCATGGGTGTCGGCCTGACAAAAACAGAATTGAATGTTATTTGAATTTTAAAACACTGTATACATTTTCCAACTAACATATTTCTGATCAGTTATAAAAGCATGCATGTACCTGAAGCTCCACTGATCCCTAGTAACTTGCACAGCAATTCATAGTCACCAAACAAGAAAAGAACAATCTTTTTTCCACTGCAAAGAGATGCATATGAATAGGTATTTTAGATTGAAGATGAAAGCTCAAGTCCTATTTTGTGTATATATGTGTATATTCTACTAGTGATAGTCACTAACACCTAAGAATACCTCCATGTTGCTTTGGTCAGTTCTTCAAGATCAGCAGCATGCTGTCCAAGTACTAACTTCAGGTTGTTTCGGGTGTCTTTTCCCTCAAAGATGGAGAACACAACAGTCTTTTTGCTAGAATTGGGCTTGATCACATTGGCAAGCTGAAACTCCATTTTCATTGAACCTTTGCCATGATCCCCACCAATTTTAATAAAAAGACTATCTTCTGGAATGTTTCCATCATGCCAAGTCAAAGCACCAACCCTGTATGGATTAAAGTATTACAACTTATAGAAATGTATTTGAATTGTTAACTAATGGGCTTAAAATGCTCCTGGACTTAATTGACTTTGACACTAACCTTTCATTTTCATCTATAAATTTCAGGATTTTGTCTTTGAGATCTTTCACAAAGACACATGGGGTTTCTTTTATATAGGTGATGGTCTGGTGTCCACGCCTGTCGCTGTGTTCTAGGGGCAACATTTCTCCATCAAGCTCATCACCAAAGGTCTCTTTGATTGACAGTCGCTGCTTTTTTTCACTCTCCAATTTAACATTCCATTCTCTGAACCATCTAGAAATCAAATTAAAAGATTATGCTGCAAATATGGAATTTGGGAGTTACATGTCTATGATTTGTACATTCCACAGTCGTTACCTCCTGAGCTTGTTTAGTTTGTTCCATGTAAGGCCCAAGTCCCCCATCATGGCATTTGCTTCACCCTCCGGGATTTGCAGCACCAACTCCTTCCCTATTGCTTGACGGAGAAGTTCCTCCCTTTCTGCCTTGTTTTTCTTTTTTAGGCTAGCCACTAAGTGTAGGTCTTTCTGGCCACTGCTGACAGCATCGCCAACTGACTCTATAATTGCAGTTCGTCTTAGGCGATGGCGCGTACTGACTTGGTCGGAAGATTTACCAGCAATGGGGACATGAACAACACCTAAGGGCTAACATTCAAAATGCAGAAATTTTATTACAAGCATCATTTAATAGCTGAAACAAACAACAACAATAACAAACCTTTCCCCCAGTCTTCAAGAGCACCGTTTTTCCATCGGGAGAGGTCTTCATTTTTTCGCGTACGAAAGCACTGCACAGTTTCTCAACTGCAGGATCAAGCTTCCCACCTTTTACTTCCTCTATTATTTTTCGTATTGTCAGATCTGCTTCAGTGGGCGTTTGGGGTTCTTGTTTTTTTCCTCTTTTCGAGCATGTGTGTGTAACTGTGTCTTCGTACTTCAGTTCTTCGCTGCACTGCTTACATATCACATTTTGTTCCGCCAGGAGCCGCAGTACCATTCTAGTGGGAATTTTCAATTTCCCAACACAGCGCTTACAAAGGGGCAATCCTTACTCTGGCTAGCCTCGAAGACGCCCTTGATGCATTCCGCACAAAAATAATGTTCACATTCAGTTTCAATTGGTCTGTCTAATATCTGAATACAAATTGGACATTTAAAATCAGCTCGAGGTTCAGTCTCAAATATGAACCTGGTTGCGAAGTCATCCAATCTATATGACTTTAGGTCGGACACCAATTCATCGACTGTGATAGGCATTGTTTCAACGCCAGCTTCTTTCTTTGTTGCTGAACCCGCCGCAAGAGTTTTGCCAGGCTTTCGTCCGCGTGCTCCTTTTTTCGGTCGCCCTCCTTTTTTGCGCTCGGCAACCCTCTCACAAATTTCGCAGTTTATGTCTGAATGTGCTGGCCATATAACTGTTGATACTCCTCGACGGTTTGGATGCACATAGCATGCATGGCAAAGTGATTCTGGGTGAATGTCGAGTGAGTCTTTAGCGATGTCTATCGAAAACTTTTCCAGAAGAAACTCACTTTTATTAGAACACTTAAATGATGACGAAGTAGGTCCTGAGGATTTCCTTAACTTTTCACCGCAAACTCGGCAAAGCCCCTTTAAGGCTTCGCTGTGCGAAGTCATATCTCAGACGGCATGGGATGAACAACACTCGATAAATTCAGTTGCAATTTCTGTGCCAACGCGGGTTCAAGTAATACAGTAAGACAAGTTTAACTGGACTTAAGACAGTTCAGTTTCGTGGATATTTTATTTATTGCTACAAAAGAGCTGATGACTTAATCTAGAAATAACATTTTAGAACTGTAATTTTACACCTATCAGTAGAGATCTAATACATCGGTGCCATGCAGCGGAAGATCAAGTCAGTGACGCAAATTTCTCCCACGAAATAAGCTCTCATAAAGTCAATACCTAGAAGGATTTATAGTCCAAAATTACATATACAATGTCATTTGTCTATTTCTTCACAAATAAACTTGATATTTTGAAGTTAATATCACAAATTACTTCATTTTAGAGCGATGGGCATTTTCACCCGGTACTCAGGTCGTGTTTCATTGTCAAAGCGGTGCGCGCTGCATGAGTTAATAAAGTGTCGCAATTTTGGTGAAAACTAAATGGGACTAGAACTCTGGAAATGGATCTTGGCTAATAAAAGGTCCATAAGTATAAAACAGCTTTTCCTTTAATCCAGAAAACCTCAGGAGTTTTGTAACGTCGCTCTAAATTTCATGTATAGTGTTAACACAATGATGGACGTCAAATCCCAATCACCAAGCATTGTGACTCCTTGTAGCACGTTTATTACAATTCTGTCACGTAAACCTCAGTTTATCAATGACGTGGGTGAGTAAGCATTCGAAATATGGCAATTGCGCATATATTTCTTTCAACGCTAGGTACTGGGCAATACTATTCCCCAGAGGAACTGTGTGCGGCAAGCGAACCTGACGCGCCTCAGTTAGTAATTAACTAGGGCCCTTGACCCTCGAGCCAAAAAGCGCGGTTACCCAGCAAATGTCCGCAACAGGCCTACTGGAAAGAGCCGTGCAAAATGTCAAAGTTAATTATGCCGCAAAGTATTTCCTTGAAAAATAATGGCTAATATCTGCGGAATTAAGAAATCCTTGCCGCCCGAATAATCTACAAACCCAAGGCAATGTACCAGCCAAATTTTACTTCTTAGAATGCTTCGGATTTTGTTTGGCATGTGTTCAAGGAAACTGCAAAATTTGAGAAATTATATTATAAATCTTACGTTTGTTATAACATTTACACTTTTCGCCTCTGACAAAAATCTCATATGTTCCTGTTTTGATACTTCCGTAAATTAATCTTGAATATATACCAAAAATAACCCTCCAAGTCTCGAGTTCATTGAAGTATTTTAAGGCACCCAGAAAAAATGCTAAACTTCACCACTCTTTCGGTTTGTAGGCAGCCTCCTTAAGGCCGCGTCTAGTTTAAAGGATAATAAGTTCAAAGGAAAGTCTATTGGTATAAGTGAGGACTTTGCTAAAGAAACCCTGAACAAGTGGAAAGCACTAGTGCCTTACAAAAAGTACCTACAAGCAAAGTTTGGTAGCGACACGAGTTATTATAGCGTATCCAGCCATTCTGAAATACAAAGAATGTTTAACCAGCGGATGGAAAATAGCTACGACCCAATATCTACAGCAATTACAGCAGGAGTTGGACAAGGAGTTAAAGTGAACTTTATTCGCCTCTACAGCTTCACATTTAATGTGTTTGCAACGACTCAGCAAGATGGTTTGGGGGTTAGCTCACGCGGGAGTTTCGAAATCTCATGGCGAGTCATCATTTAGAACTGGATTTGGACTTCGCACGGCCACACCGATTAGTATTATGTTTAGGAGGTAAATATAATCAGTGTTTGTTTTGTGTACAAGGTTCTCTCAGTAATAATGATAAAAACGCTCAGACAAGTATAAAAGGCGATCCGCTCTCGGTTTACGCTTGAATCACCAGTAGAGTGATGAGTAATTTGTCCTTTCTACCTTTAATGCTAATGGGGTAAGTACAACTAGGAATCGTAGAGCTGTATTTAGACAGCTATATAATAAAAGATTTTCAGTAATTTTCCTTCAAGAAACCCATAGTTCACCGGAACGTGAATTTCAATGGAATAACGAATGGGGACGGAAAATTTATTTCTGCCACGGAACTACGCGAAGTAAAGGTACCGCGATTCTTTAGCACCCAAAACTAAATGCAACAGTAGAAAATGAATTTAGAAGCGAAAATGGTAGAATTATAGGTGTAGAGATAAACGTCGATGAGACCAAATATGTTTGCGTTAACGTGTATGCTCCGAATGATATTAGCGCACAAGTAAAATTCTTTAACACATTGCACGATGTGTTACAGAAATTTTCAGGCAAAAATATTCTCATCGGTGGTGACCTAAATTGCGTTTTAATGCCAATAGACAAGGAGGGAGGTAAAGATATTTCTTGTAAGAAAATAGATTTTCGACTAGTTGATACATGGAGGTTTTTACGCCAAAGTGAAAAGCAGTTTACATGGCGATCAGCGGACCATAAAATTAAATGCAGATTAGATTACTGGTTGATATCTAAAGATTTTGTGAACAAATCTCTCGTAGATCAATGCGAAATAATATATATGCCATACTCCGACCATTCTCTAGTTAATTTAGAAATTGCGCCGTATATTAAGTAATCATCCATGCAAGAAGGAACCGAAACTCCATTGTTCTACGGCATTCAGGGTTCCCCACATAGGATGTGTTCCATTCTTTTACCAAAGAAAGTTGTCATGACTAGTAACATAATACAAGTGAAACAATTATTGATTTCGATTTGCTTGAGAAAATATGGCGATAATGGCCGTTTTCACACTAGAGACGGATAATTCGTTGGGTCGTATTATCCGTCTTCAAATTAATTCGTCTAGTACAAAGACGGGACGAAGTAAGTCAGTCTTAGCTTCGCGGTAAATTTAAAACTCCTCAATATCGATTAGATACATTCAAGGGGATTCCTTCTGCTGCGAACATGTTGTCGGCGATCAAATGTTTAGCGCGAAAAAGACAAATAAGGGAAGAAGTAGGTCTGAGCTTGAACAGAAGAGATGCTGTTATGAGCTGCTTACTTCTGAACTAGAGGTCGCTGCAAGTGTTTCAGCAACAGTTCTCGTGTTAACCAAACTGACAAGAATAGATCGAGGCCCAAACGAAGAGCGACAAACATTGGTGGACCAATGGATATAGCAATTTGGAAGAGAAGGCCTTCAAGAAACGTCTGAGAGTCACGAAAGGAACTTTTGAGTATATTCTCAATGAAATCAGAGATGAAATCATTAAACAACCAACCCCAATGAAGCCAAATCCAACACCGCCACAAACTCAGCTGGCCATGTGTCTATGCCGTCTGGCCCATGGATGTACATTTCTAACAGTTGGCGATTTATTTGGAGTTGCGGAATCTACCGCCCATACTATATTTCAAGATGTTTGTAAAGCGATTGTAAGAAAGTTGTACGACAAATACGTCTGTTTACCTAGTAATCAAGCACAATGGAGCCATGAGCTGCGAAAGTTCCTTGAGGACTGGGAATTCCCTTGTGTCGGGGCCTGGGATGGTTTCCACGTATACGTCACAACAAAACTGGAAAACTTTTACAGTTTCAAGAAGAGATACTCTGTAACAAACATGGGTTTTATCGGCTGTAATAAGCGTTTCATGTTTGCTGGTGTCGGGGTACCAGGATCTGTACACGATTCAAGGCTGCTGAAAAGTTGTGACATCTATTCTGATATTGAGAATGGTCACGTTCTTCCAAATAAAGTTCTGAACCTTTCTCCACATGGTGAAATTACATTTGCTACTGTTGGAGACTCCGCATTTCCAAACCCTCCATTGCTTGTAAAACCCTATAAAGATGGGACCAGGGTACCGTAGGAACGATACTTCAATAAAAGGCTTTGTTATGCCAGAGTGGTGTCTGAGCATGCATATGGCATGCTCAAGGGTAGGTGGCGATTTCTCTACAAGAAAACTGAATGTAGTTTAGACAACATATCTGTTATTATTATGGCCTGTATTTCCCTGCACAATCTATGTATAGACAGAAATGATCCCTGTGACCCGAGATGGAGACTACAAGTCAAAAAGCTAAATCTGATTAGAGACAACACCAATCAGCAACAGACTGCAGACTCTGGCACTGTTAGAAGTACTATTGCTAACTGGCTGTGGGACATACGAGCGGCAAGGGGAAGATAAAGCTCCACGTCCTTTGTGAATCATTGAAGCTCACCCTAAAAAGCCGACCCTATACACATATCATCACAAATCTCCTTTATTTGTCTTTTTTTAACAAAGTATAGCTAAATCTTAAGAATTTTGCATCTATATGCCATGTGGCCACACCCAGTTGATTGCAAAGTCCAAACGACCTGATATAAGAAGGGTCTCAGTCTGACCCTCCAGCTAAATGGACTTGAAAACTGCTGGCTGCCAAGGAGCTGATGGTGCATATTTTCCGAAAGGTTATTGAAAATGGTAACAATGTTGAAGTATGGAAGTCTCCATGCTTGTTGAATGTAATTAGCCTAGTTGGAGTTTAAATTTCGTGTTTAGTGTGCATGCGATTTTAGTCCGAATTTTTTTTTTTCTTTAACAAGAACAAAGAAAACTTGTTCTGACTAAAATTGTATGGACTAAAATTGCATGCGCATTGAACAAGAAATTCAAACTCCAACTAGGCTTATTAGAACAAACTGAGAAATGTTATAACAGTTGTAAAATGTCATAAGGTTTGCAATTAGAAATATTATAAAAGTTAAAATTTGATAAGTTTGCAATTTTTTGCTTAGAGCGGTTTTCACATGACTGTCATGAAAACAATTGCAATTGAGCAATCACTAGCCAATCAGAATCGAGAGAAATCACAACGTGCTCCTAAATGGCTTTTTTCTCAGCCAATTGCAAGCCGAGCCAATTACTAAGTAACTACACAATTGTATTTACTACAGAATTTGATTGGCTGAGAAAAACGAGTAGCCAATGAGAATTGACAGTCATGTGAAATCCGCTCTAACATGTAATACATGTAATGTCAATCTAAACAATGAAACATGGGATCTGTTTTAGGGATGTGTCATCATTTCCTGAACGGGGGGAGTGGGTACTATTTAACAATTTTAGAAAAATATCTGCAGGACAAAATTGTGCCCCTAGCTGAATTGGAAATATTATGGCTCTCCTTGAAAGACAAGATCCCCATCTCCTCAAAAAGGAACTGTTGATAGATGTTCAACGTTTGTTCTTAGTGTGAAAGTCATGAACAACAAAACAAAACCTCAGAAATGATTTTTGAAGTAATAAAGTTTGGTTAGTGAAAAATTAGTAAGCCAGTAAGCAACTGAAATGAAGACCCTTAATGACACAAAAAACTGATTTTGCTATGTATGCAGTTTTGAAGCTGGACAGAAAACAAAAGTCAGAGACTTTGGGATTCAATGAAGTAAACCCTGAAAATATACCCTTAGAGAATAAAATATAAAAGAAGGGCAAATAAGACAGGGCCTCTACTAAAACACAGCCCTGAATGGCATTTGTTGTACATAATGAAGCACAAGCCAGAATAAAAACTAAGAAATCTGGATTCCATGAATGGATTTTTCAATAACAAATCATGACCCTCCAACCTATTTTGGAAAAATTGACCCTTCCCCAAATAAGCCTGAAAAAATTATATGACCCTGTCCAAAAAGTAGTAGCTCTTCCACCCCCTCTACTAAATATGACACATCCCTTAGACATTAAATGATCCCCCTCACCCTGCCCATGGTGCATTGCTTTGTTACTACAGTCTTCTTTACTAACCATTGGTAGGTGTATTCACAGTGTGTGATGCATTTAACCATGTAAACAGAAACAAAGCAATGCATCATGGGGTTCCTCCAATCCCAAAAGGGGGCCCATTCTTGATTTGTAAGGCCAACAAGATGTTGATTTATGAAGTCAACTAATTTTAATACAGAGTTGAGTTTTGAGAAAATAGTATGGCAATTTTGTATCATTTTATGGACATAAATAACAAACCTGCTTAAGCAATGTCTCAATAAATTGTCTTTGAAAATGTAAGGAGAAAACCCATATTAAGTAGATTTGAAAACTCTGAAGCTGCTCACCACCAACTCATTGGGTGGTTTAAAAAAAGTTAAAAACCACTAAAATGAGGGTTTTGTCCCTAATGAAATATTATACACTTTTGTCATTTACTTCTTGGTAGAATTGGTTTAAGTTTCAATTATGTTTTCATTTCTCTTGAGAAAAACTACTAGTAATACAAATTCTAGCTTATTAATATTCAAGTTGTCTGACTTCAAAAATCAGCATCCTGTTGGCCCCACAAATGAGATTTTATGTGAACTGTAACGTGTAAAACTAATGAGACTGTTCAAGGTCATCACTTTGAAAATAACACTCTCTACATCAGTACCATGGCTGCTGTTTGTCCATGTGAAGAAGATGTTCAGCTTGACTTACATGTCTTGATGCCGTGTGCCTATGTACTACACCATCATGAGGATCTTCGGGGGTATGTAAGAAACCTCTGTATGAAAAATTTGGCGTTCCGGGTTGAACTACAGGTGCAGTATGAATTACAGGTGCAGGCGCTTGAAGCTGCTGGTACTTCATGACTATTTCAAGCATTTTCAGCTCATGATTTCTGTTCAACTCTGCTTGCTCCCTCTGGAATTGCAGAAACTCATCTTGACGCTGCTTCTCAGCCCTTAACATCTCGCTCTTGCTGTGAATCACCAAGTGCATTGAAACCCTTAGCTACTTCATGTATGGCTTGTGTTTGGCTTTTCACTCTCTTTTTTTTTGCTAAAGGATGTGGATTTAACATCAATGCTCTTTCTCTTCACACTAGTTGTGCTAGTTGATGCACTGCTTTCACTTTGTGTTTTGTCATCATCATCCCAATCATAGTTATCATCAGGGTCTTCGCCTGGGGGCACTGGAGTGGTATCTTCTCTATCTGATTCTGAGTCAGATGATATACCGTTTTCATTAAGTACATCACTTGTTTCTGTGCACGGCTCTACTGGGCAGTTGGTATCTGCAAATACCGGGTTAATCACCGAGTACCACGTTGGTTCATCGATAGCTCCCTTTCCGCTCTTTTTACTGACTCTATAAGTGAACATTCTCCATTTCTCCTTCAGCCACTTAATTTCGTGCGAAGTTTTTCAGGTGAAATATCCAGAGGTACGTTTCTTTTTGATTGCCTTCATTTTGCTGTTTTCTTTTTCCAGTTCTTTCTGGAACTCTTGGGACTGCGTCGTAGTCTGGAGCGCCTGGTTAACGTCTTCAGATAGCTTCAAATTAGATGACTTTTTCAATGCCAACGTATCGAGCTGTCGAGCAAAATCACCCTCCACGAGAACCTGGCAGTAAGCTTTCAACTCGGTGTCAGTCCAGTTTCTTCCTCTTTTGCTAATATTCTTGTCTTTTTTGTTGTCTTTACCCGTGGTCGTTGATGCCGCCATATTTGTTTTAAACCTTGTAACCGCTGACCACATCGGCCGCACCTTCGAAATTTTCGGTTACTTCGTCCGTTGCCCGTTTTCATACAGCGGACGCATGATTCGTCTAGACGAGTTAAATGATTTAGTTCGTCGGTTCGGACGCATTAAGCCACTTAATTCGTCTGGGCGTTTTATCCGTCTCTTGCCCGTATTCACACAAGACGAAGCAACTGACGAAGTAAGGGACGCACTAAAAATCATTGCCCTAAGTCGTCTGGACGAATCATCCGTCTCTAATGTGAAAACGGCCAATAACTCTCCAGACCAATCAGATTAAAGAAAAACAAAGGAAAGAGAATCACTATTTTACACTAGGTTCCTCATATACGAAGTCTTTAAAAATCGTATATCCTGTATATGAGTACCACATGTGCTTATATCTTACCATACATCCTGAGAAAAGTCTTTCTTTCGTGGTAATTTTACCAATTTTTGTGTCTAAGTCAATGAAATCGCCGATATTTTCAATAGAAAATAATTGCATTCCAGCATGCTCTGCCGTTGGCTTGGGTAGTTCTTATACGAACCATTACTTAAGCATCCGAGAGGCCCTGGCTTTGGAAATTTAATTCTGCGCTTTTACGAGATAATAATACACCAAAGCACTCAAAGCACTTGCAAAGCTACCAAAGTTAATTGATAAGTATAATAAAATCGAAGACAAACGGTTGTTATGGGACATGATAAAAATGGACATACGCACCTTTTCGATAGCTTATTGTAAAAAAAAGCGCGAGAAAGGAAAAGTCATGAAAAAGTTTCTTCTGCAAGACATGCAAAAGCTCCAAGCGCTACTTGACCGGAACCCAACGACCGCATCGAAGAGCGAGTATTATGTAGTTAAAAGTGAACTAGAAAAAATATCATACGATCGCGCGCGCGGTGCTTACATTAGATCTAAAGCGCAGTGGCATGAAAGTAGTATCTTATAGGGATATGAACTAGCACTTTATGAACTAGCATTTATGAACTAGCATTTATGAACTAGCATTTATGAACTAGCACTTTATGAACTAGCACTTATGAACTAGCATTTACGAACTAGCATTTATGAACTAGCGAACCAGCATGTGAGGTATTCACAAAGATGCGCGGAACTCAATTTGAGCAAGAATGGAAGTTGCAATGGGAGATGAAGCATTTTACTCGAAGTTTGATGCACTATTGTGTACATTATAATGGTCGTATTGGATGTCCATTCTTGTTGACGAGCCATTTGAAGCCAAAAGATTATGTGATTTTGCTTGGCGAAGTGTTTCTTGCCGATTTTGTATCGGTAGGATGTCTTCATGGTTTATCTTGTCGTCGATGCATCAAGAACGTTGTGTCAAAGCTTGAGGGTCCTGCGTATGGAGAGAGTGAACGTGGAAGAAGAGAAAACATTGTTCATGGGTCAAGCAAAGAAATGGAATGCCCAGGAGATGTATTATGGGGATCGTACGTTGTACCTGTTCCGTTTAGCGGATTACGTGGCGCGATGGGTTCTACGTCAAGGTGAAGCAGCTGAGACAGAGTACTGTAAGAGAGTGAGAAAAGTGAAGGAGGAAGAAGGAGGAGGTGAAGAAGAGATTAAGGACATTCCTTTTGTGGCAGCGGATTTGTGGAAAGAAGTGGTGCAGTTAGCCGAGACAGCGGTGTGTTACGTCGAGCATGAATTTGGCGGTATGACTGTGGAACACGTTGATGGTGATAGAAATGAGAAGACGTACGAGATCCTTGAAGTTGGAGAACAGTTTCAAAGCATGCTTGGAAGTGCAGCCGAAGCGATGGCGGTACGGGAGCGTCTTAAACTGAAAGAGTCACAGCAAAACCAGATGCGTAAATACAATCAGAGTTGGACGAAGAGTGGCGAGACTGTGATGAGTCAGTTGGTGACAGGGATCTTTTACGAGGTGTGTGATAATTTGGCGCAGCCCTTATGGAGAGAAGCGTACCAGAAACGTCACGGCACTAATCCAGACTTGAGATCATGGCTCACCTACTTTAAGGGAGATGACAAAAATGTGTATTTGTGGATGACTTCTCTCCTGAGCTCCTACAGCAACTGCAAAAGGCTATATCTCCACGTATGATTGTACCAGGCCTACTGAAAGAGTTACATCGATTGGGTTGTCCTGTTGTACGCAATACCAGCTCATTTCGTCGCGCCGGTATGGACACGTTAACAGCGTTGATGTCCCAAGGGCATAACATGCTTCGTGTCAAGGTGGAGGAATGGTACAAGATGTCCTGTATAAGGCACGAGAAGAAGGAGGAGGAGGAAAAGGTGAAAATACCGCTGACCAACCCTGAGAAAGAGGACGTCGAGGGAATGGATGATCGTGGAGTGTATCTTGCTACGTTATCACGTACGATCGTCGGCAAAGCACATGCCGACTTTTCCTTCGCGGGTGGGTTTACACCGTCATCACCTCCATCCACTACATCCTTTGGTGGATTTGCAACATCACCGCCCGACAAAAAGAAAGTGGAATGGAGTAAAGTGACCAAGGAGAACTGGGGACGATACTTGTGCGAAGCTATGAAGGATGTGGTCTACGTGTACGATGATGTAGCAGGGGGATGGGGTAAGGGGTATACCATTCAATCGTTGCGTATAACCCTGTTTTCAGCCTCACCCCAGTACCAGCATCTGATCGTGGATACGCGCAAGGTGTTTGACAGTCAGTATACAGATCCACGCAAGGCGTATCTCATGCGCAGGGATGGTACCTTCTGGTAGAACTTGTACACTCACGATATGGACACCTCGTGGACAAAGAGTGGAGTAAATACATCTATCCTGTCGGGATGGACTTTCGAAGACGTCCTATTGATGGACTCTTTTGAGGGGGTGAGATACCCACCCCTCTCCCCACTTCTTCGAGATAAAAAAAACTGAACATTAGAGAGACTTATTATTATTGTAAGGGGGAGGACTTATAAGGTTATTTACCCCTTTTATTATGATGCTTTGTATTTGCGTGCGCAAGAGTTCAATAAAGACACATATTTTAAAAGTAACAACAACTTTGTTTCCAACTTTTGTTTTACAACAACAACAAGAACAAACTATGGAGAACAGTGTAACAGAATTAAATATTCTTATGGAAATTGTTCCATGGGTTTACATTTGGTTGTGAAGGTAAAAAATCTGGGTCCTCATTATCCTGACGTTCTTCAACGTATTGAAGTCTAGCCTCCGCCATTTTATTATCATCATCATCATCATCTAAATAGTCTATAAAGTCCACCGCTACAGGCTGATTTAGTTCCCACATGGGTTCCATCATACTATCATCAGAGTCCTGCTCTATGGTGGGTGTAAGTGGACGAGGATCATCATCAGAGTTGTATCCTGAGTCATCGTTATCATCAGAGTCCTGCTCTATGTAGGGGTTGATTAGGCGGGGATCATCAGCAGCAGCAGCAGCAGCAGTAACAGCATCAGCAGCAGCGTAATCATCGTTAAACCCAATGGGCACAAATTCACGATCATTGCGTAGGTGTATAAGATCTTCTACCGTCAGGGGTTCATACGACGCATCATCATCTATTGGTGTATTTAATGCAGCCTGGAGCGCATCCACTTGAGCTCTTAGGATCTGTAATTGTTCCTCCGTTATGTCATAAGCAACAGTATATGCAGCAGTAGTATCGTCTATTTCAATTTTAGTTTCCCTCCTTGTTTGTTTTCCGCGGCAGTACTACCGAAACCGGTAGACTGTTAATTCGAGGGCGCGCGAAACAGATGTTTTAGCCAATAAAGGCACTAGGTTTTGGTCACGTGAGGTAGGCCTTTTGAGTCAAAACATAAACTCACGTGGGTACATTCCTTTTCTCTGTCTCTCTCCGTTGACTCAGCGGGGTTCCCGAAGAAAATGTTGCAGTTAAAGGTTTTTTATAACCTTTCCTTTCCTAATGACCGCTGTGAAGTTATCATGGTTGATGAGGACAGTATCCCCGACTTTCAAGAGCTTTTGAAGCTCTTAAGGCAGAAGATCGAGAGTTTGGGTTTTATTCCAGACTGTGAACTTCGAGTGCAATACGAAGATGATGAAGAAACCTACGTGAATCTTCACGAGGAATCTTTTGCGGATGCGCTACGCTGTGCGAAACCAGTATCGACGTTTAGGCGATTAAAATTAAAGATCACTTGGCGACCGAAATCAACGCCTGAACTTGTTTTCGCAAAGAGAAGAGAATTACTGAAACCCGAAGACAAACAAAAATCTCTGATCTTCGTCCAGCGACGAGTACTAAAAAGCAGCTTTGTTATCCAGCTAGCACCAGTACAGTAACAAGGAATATTGATAGCAAGCCTCAGAACGCAAATCGCCGACAAGAGCTCTTAGCTGACTTTACTCCTGAAAGCCCACAAACAAAACAAATTCGACTGTCTCCGTCGACCACCAACGTTAGACAAGCTGTAAGCGCGGGCGTAATTAGCTATAAATCCCCACTTGAACTTTTGATTGAAGAACAAGAAATTGAGCTCAAGCAGGCAAGAGAGGAGTTACACAGCCTGCAAGAGGAATACGAAAGTATCATGGCAAAGTATGCTGAGCACCCAGGTATCGATTATTCGAAACCAGCATGTTCAAATTGTCATCGTAGAGAACGACATAATAGAGTCAACTGCCCTTATAAGAGCTTTTCTTGTACCTCGGCACAATTTTGTGGGGACCTGAAAAAACATAAAGACGAAAAAGATATTGCTAATGCATCGTTTAGCAACCTACAAGCAGCAAGGAAAGCTGTAGAAAAACAGGAAAATGCTCTTGCATCTAAACGGGGACTAAAACTTCAAGTGACACAGTCATTTTCGAGCGTAACGCGGCCGCGACTGATAAATGAATGCAGAGAGCGCTACATCAGTTCCCAAGGTTTTGAAAACTGGCGCCAGGTAAACATTGATTTGAAAAAGCTCGAATCGCACTTTAAAGGAAAGATTCCCCCAACTGATGTGAGCCTTCTTGATGGATTAGCAGAATATGACAAGAAAATGCATATCACAGCGACGGAACGTCCCTCTGGAAATCCCGTGCGCAATTTATGGGAACTCAAAGGAATGAAATGGCCACAACCGGACTAGTCCACAACTTTCAAGTTTTTAGAATTAAAAACAAAACCGAGACAAATAACTTATATTTATAAAACCACTTGTTGGCCTTGCTGTTTACAAAGCAAACCAAACGAATGCGACAACATAATTAAATACTACACATATTCACATTCACGGAACGCACCAGCCATAGCATGCACAAGTTCTTCGGCGGTTGATTTTCAATATTAAAATTACAACACAAAACTATAAAATCCAAACATATCCTTTGTTGTGATGTGATTGAGAGATTCATAAATAGCAACATGAACATTCTCTCTCAACATTGGTGCAAATTCTTCTCGTTTTAATATTGTTTTTATCTTATTAAACACTAGTTCTACAGCATTAAACTCTGGAGAGAGGGAAGGTGTATAAATTATATTCGCTCCCATTTCCATCAACCATCTTTGTAATGTATCTCCCGCTTCAAACCGGTGAATTGAGCAGTTGTCCATGATAATATAGTCACCGACCTCGATAGCCGGATGGCCAAGCGCGCTTGTTGCTCGGCCAGCCTCTCCGAAGAAATTCAAAAATGTGAAGGAATCTGAAGCCCCTTCTAGGGTATTTGCGTAAAGGACTCCCTCAAGCCCGACCAGTAAGTTCAGTGTAACATTTATTCCTCTGGGGATAGTATCTATTTCAATTGCTTTCAATCCTTTGAGAGAACTTCCGTAAACAGGATTTCCAGTTCCGGAGTGTACTCCAGCCTCATCGAAAAACTTGAGTCGTTCAGGTTGCAGTGAGCTAATAACATCAAGAAACTCTTGGCAGTAAACAAGATTCTGTGGGGTGAATTTTTCTGGTTTGGGTTTGGTTAGCCGTTTTCTTGTAAATGGTCCATCGGGTAGGCCATTTCTGATCATTCTTCCGATAGCTGACAGCGAAGTTCCACCATCTACTAAACAGTAATTATCTACCTTTTCTTTGATCGAACCCAGTGTAGCGGACGGTTTCTCTTTTTTCAGGAACTCAATTAATTGTGTATCTTCTGGCTTCAGATGGGAGGGATTTCCTGATGACTTTCTTGCGGGCATGTGGTCGGCTTTAGCGCAAAATGTTTTCCATAATTTGGAGACAAAAGGCGAAGAAACAGAAAACCGATCGGCTATTATGTTAAACTGCCCACCAAAATAGCCAGTAACTGGATCGCCACCTTCTCTGATCATAGCGTCAATTATTGCAGACCTCAAACTCTCGCCAATCGCTTCTCCGTGATTGTAAGTTCGACCTTTCCTGCTAACGCTCGACATTCTGTACTTAGTAGGACGATCGACTAGAGAAAGGAATGTAGCCACGTGAGTTTATGTTTTGACTCAAAAGGCCTACCTCACGTGACCAAAACCTAGCGCCTTTATTGGCTAAAACATCTGTTTCGCGCGCCCTCGAATTAACAGTCTACCGGTTTCGGTAGTACGGGCAGCTAGGGTTGGTTCGCGGGCATCTGGCATGCCACTGACTGAAACATTGAAAATGGCACGGTGCCTTACAACATTCTGTAATTTCTATGAGGTCTTCCCATTCTTCTTGACAAATAACACAAATAATAACACTGCCCTCCATAGTTTGTTGTTGGGGTCTCAACGGTCAAACTAAAAAACCGAGAGATCTATGGCGCACCCGCTCTTTATATACACTTTCTGGATGACGTCATCAAAATACTGTACTCTGATTGGCGGATCCATGTTTAAAGGGCCTCTTCTGTTTCCTCGGTGGTAAGCTCCTATTAAATATGTGGGGGAGATACCCACCCCCCTTCCCCCCCCCCCCCCCCCCAAATAGATTGTTGATCCATTCTACGTTTAGGGTTTCACAATTATAAAGATTATGAGTGGGGGAGATACCCACCCCCCTTCCCCCCCTTAGAAATAGATTGTTGATCCATTCTACGTTTAGGGTTTCACAATTATAAAGATTATGAGTGGGGGAGATACCCACCCCCCTTCCCCATAGGAATAGATTGTTTATCAATGTTTAGGGTTTCACAGTTAGAAAGATTATGAGTGGGGGGAGATACCCACCCCTCTCCCCCCCTCGTAGATTGTTGATCAATGTCTATAATGGTATATAGGAATAAAAATATTAAGGGATGTGTGGGGAGATACCCACCCATCTCCCCCACATATTTTTTTACAGCGGGTTTACCATCGAGGAAACAGAGGAGACCCTTTAAACATGAATCCACCAATCAGATTGGAGAATGTTAATGACGTCATTCAGAAAGTGTATATAAAGAGTGCGCTGAAGCCGATCATCTTCACTTTCGCAAAGCTCTCGACACGTTACAAGAAGAAGAAGAAGAAGAAGAGATATTTTATGGACAGTTTCTTAACGTCGCTTGCAAAAGCATTCGGGACAGCACTTGGGACTACACTTGGTATTGGACTAGGTTTTTCAATAATATTATCGCAAGCAGCGCCTGCTGCACACGCAATTCACGATGATGACGACGACAGCAATTTATCCAACAGCATGGAAAGCAAAGAATCACCATTGCTTTGACTGTGCCGTAGATACATTGATGGACATCAAAGCCATTATTGACTTTGATGGTTACTACGTAAAGAAAGAATTCTGGTGCAAGGAGGCAGGAATTATCTTTGATGATGATGAGGATGTCAAGGGACAGCACTTTACGTTTCCCATCAAATTTAAAGAACTGAAAGATGCAAAAAACTTTGCAGGTGCCAAGAAAGCTTATATGATACACCGTCTACGATTTGACTTCACGTGGAAACACTCGTTGCCCTACACGGAACTGGGCCAGGTGGTACAAGACTGGTACAAGAAAGACCTTAAGTCAAATGGTACTATCGCGTACAAGGGAGGATGTCACGAGAAGCGATTGCTAGACAGACTCAATATTCCTAATGTCAACTTAGAGGATTATGGGTGCCCCAAGTTTGATGTTCTTTTCAATCAATATGCTCAAGAAGATGATATGAACTTTTTATTTGATATATCTGCTTCAAGTTGTGGTTTTCACATACTGTCCTCCGTGGGCACAGCCTATCATTGCCCACGTGTTGAGGTAACTGTATTCTGGAAATGGCTGAAACAAATACGCTACAAAGTGTAAGAACTCTTTTTTTATTAATAATACAAGGACATTTAAGTTAACTGTTATATAAACTCCTCCTCCTCCTCCTCCTCCTCATCATCATCATCATCTTGTTGCTGCTGTTGTTTTTGCATCTTTTTAGTAAAGATAATGGGCTTTTGTCTTTTACTTGTCTTGTTAGCCGGTTGTAACGTTGTAGAATTTGGTCGTAACGTCGTACTTTGACATCAGGAGGAAGTGAAGTGTCATTCAAGATGGCTTGCAATTCTCCATCGGGTCGTGCCAGTACACGGTATTGGGATGCCGTTTCCACTTTTTGCTTGGTACGCAGCATGTTTACTAAATAATTAGGAACCATAGCCATACGATGAGCTCCGGCACCTTTTGCTGTTATTGACATGATGACGTCTTGAAAGCAACTGACGTAAAAGTATTGTTTAACAACACTTCATATTTTAGAGATGAGCTTGTTAGCAATTTTTGGGAGAAAAGCCCCTGCTAATCCACCAAGAAGAGCAGGTAATAAAAATCCTCCTCGTTGACGCACCAACATGGCTTTCCGGCTTTTACTGGAGAGTTTCCGATTGGCCAACTTGCGTAACTGATGCTTGTGTTTCTTCAGATGTTGTATCCGTGCTGACGACGACGGTACGTTGCCACGCAACAGGTTCATCGCTACTTCACTCAAGGTGTTGATTTGTTCAGGAGTAGCATTAGCAATGAGTCGTTGTCGTGTTTTCCCTCTGGTACGATGCAAGAGCCGGAGAAAATCTGTGTTCCTTCTCAGTCGCTGTGACATGATGAACTGATGATGTTTCACATACGACACTTATGTATTTATGAACTACGACGACGCGAAACACGTACCACGAAAGGTGGACGACCATCCCTGTAAGTGGTAGTCACGGTTTTCGTATCTGTAACGGTTCTTGTTGGTCCTCGTGGTCGTCGTCGTCTTCCTCTTCCGGGTCGTCCACGAGGAGTGCTGCTACCACCACTACTACCGCCACTACCACCACCACCACCACCACCAGCGGCACCACGTCGTCTACTGCTTCCACTACTTGTGCTTCCACCACTTCGTCTACTACTGCCACCACTTCGCCTACTAATTCCACTACTTCCGTCTACCAGTACTACTACTTCCGCTACTTCGTCTACTACTTCCACTTCTTCCACCAGACGCAGCAGCAGCAGCTGGACTTGGAGTAGTACTAAAGAGACGTCGTCTAGCACCACCACTGCTAGCAGCACTACTACTTCGTCTTGGAGTACTACCAATTGGTGAGATTAGAGGTGGTGGAGTGGATATGGCGTCAATAGCATTTTGTCTTCGTTTAGCAGCAGCAGAAGTGGTACGTTGAGCATCTCGTCTTACAGCATTCATCAATCGTTGGAATCGAGAACCAGCTAAAGGACTTGTTGAATTTGGAGTAGTACTTCTTCGGCTGTTACCGCTGCTATCACTCAAAGCAGATAAGGCAGCACGAGCAGCTTGCAGGTGCAGGTGTTAACGTTGGGGAACGATAGCTTGCAGGTGGTGATTTTCTTCCAATGGGACGTTGGGGTCGTGGTGTTCCACCAACAACGCTAACAGTTCCACGTCCTCGATTGGATCGTGCACTTGCTGTAGGACGTGCACGTCCACGACCAGCAGGCGTTGTCGAAAGTCTTTGATCCCATCCAGCTAAAGCACGTTGTCGTGCATTAGCACCACCTCGAACTCTTGCCATGGTGAATGGTTGTACACAAATGACGTGATTCTGGGTCGTCTCCTTCTTTTATAGATCTTTTCCTTCAGTGTAGACGTACATGGGAAACTCTTTAGGAAGAATATGAGATCGTAAACGACATTGTTCTGGTGTCATTGGATGAAAATCCAACATGAGGTAACCATGAGGTTCGTCGGTGGCTTGATGAAAGGCATCCATCACGTAAGGAACACGTCCAGGAAACGCTTGTTGAGCTAACATCTGTACGCCTAAACGATCTCTTGGATTCTTGAACAACACGATGTAATGCGTGTTGAGTGAAATGGTACGTGCGTGCTTATTGGGTGGAAACAAGTTCTGTGTTAAAAACAACGTGGTGATGTTGTGATGATGGGATTCCTGTGTAAACACGCGTACTACACGATCCATTTGATCCATTAAATCGTCCATCACCAAGAGGCCTGGAGTATCGTGAGGACCAAACAAGTCGGTGACGTTGTCTGGGAGTCCTTGATGGAAGGTCACACCCAGGTTCCGTTGAATAGATGTAAACAACGGTTGCCATTCTCCATAACAATACACAATTTTTCGAAATTGTTTGTTGAACGCAAGAGCGACTTGTTGAAGCAATTGGTGTGTAAACGTGGTTTTACCCGATTGACTTGGGCCCACCACCAAAATGCTACATGGACAACGAAAACGACGATCGTCCATGCTGACGTCTAGATTCCATATGAACCTTTGCCTTAACCTACACCTACACAACAACAACATTTGGTGATGAAACATCATTTTTTATTATAACTTTAACATGTGTAACAAAGAGCGCTGAACAAGAGCGCATTGACGACTACGCTTAGGATTACAAGGTACTTGTCGTCGTTGTAAAAATCGATCACGCACAAAGGTGCGAACATTCTGATCGTTCCATTGTAAATTAGGTGTAAACATAGCAGCTACTGTTCCATGACGTTTGCCACGTACACGGTTCCACAAGAAGAACAAACAATGTTGTCCACATACGTCAGAGTCCATGGCTTGAATCCTACGAGTGTTGTGCACGAGTTGTGGACTTAACTTGCAAAAGTTGGTAATGGCTTGACCATACACTTGTGGAGGAAATCGAAAACTGTCCCAGAATTCACACGTCTCGGGTGTAACGTACACGGCTAACCAATGAGATCCTGGACGATCGCTTGGATCCACGTTCGTGATGTAGGCTTGATTGGGAAATGGTACTTTGGTAGGTAGCAAATCAGATGGAAACACGCCACCAAACACTGGATTTAACTTTGGATCGTTGTGTACTAGCAGTTCTAACTGATCCGTGTTCATCCTTGAATGTCGTAAATCACTTGACCTAATTGGTCCACTTCGATGGTGTTGTTGAACTCGCCGTAGATGACAATGGTGTTCACCTGCGCGGTGGCATTCCCAAATGTCAGGTACAGGTCATCGTTGCCTTTATATTGAGGTTGGACGTACCCTGACGAGGCATTGCCTGCTGGTGTAAAGTCGTAGGTCGTAAGTCGTAATGCATAACCATTCTTGAACTCGTTGAACGTAAGGTTGAGTCCTTGTCCGCGGTAGGTACCACACGCGTTATCGAACAACATGTGGTACAAATCTATATCCTTGTCGTCAACGGTAGACAGTGTTCCATAGGGGGTCTCTTGTCCATCCACTTTGATTGTCGACAAATCAAACATTTGGAAATTGAATGGATTCTTCCCTTTGTCACCATTGTAGGCAGCATTCTCTACCATCCCTAAAATCATACGTTTAGGAACGAGTCCCTGGAACAAGTCTCCTTCATAATGGGACAAGGATCCAGTACCAGTTTGCCGGGTCTTCACAATGGCTGACGTCACAGGGTACTTGGCAGTACGTGCATTAGATCCTGTCATGAGTTCACGATGGTTTAACCTGACGTTAGGGGATGGAGTCACGTGATACATGCGTAGGATAAAGTCCTCGATGACGATCTTTTCGGTACCTAACTCCGACATCAGACAGAAGGCTGTATCATGCATACCAAACTTGATTTTCATCTCGGTGTTATCCAGAAGGTAGCGTCCTGAGTGAAAGAGATCACAAAACAAGGGGCCTTCCATGCACACTTTTTGTCCAGTTTTAGTACGAGCTGCACGTTCCTTGAGTCCAGGATTCTTATTAGTGCCTGTAGCTGCATGATCAACTTGATCCATGGATCCACTGTCTTTTTTCCACATGGCACATTCCAGATACGATTCTTGAGCTTCTTTAGGATAATTCAACAACGTCTCGATGAAGGCACGATACGCATACGTGTCGATTTGCAAGGTGACGGCTTGATCGTTCAATTTCACAGTCACTTGTTGGATCATCGAATGAAGAAAGGTGTTGACAGGCCCCATTTTAACGCTTGCTGCAATTGCTGTATCATCAGCTTTGGTGATCTTGGCCACGACACGGAAATGACTCTTTTTCAAGTCAATCATTGTAGGGCCCCTACGAATGATGAACTGATAATACTTGGCTCCTTTGTCCGTGGGTGAATACTCAACGTATCGACCTGATGTCACAGCCACATCTGTTGGTGGTACCGTAAACAAGTCCATGCCTGGATTGGCAGCAGCAAGCGAAGCAGAATGAACACTCATGTTGACGAGGAGCTCTTGACAGTAGTTGAGGTAATGTCCAACTGATTAGAAGGCATGAATGTCCAAGTCTTTTATAACTCCTCAATCGAAAATGTCCTTGGTATGACGACGACGACGTTTAGCCATTCCGGTGGTCTTAGGTTAACGACGACCACGACGACGTTTTAGGGGTTGACGAGCACCACGCACTTGTGGTTTACGTTTACGTAGGTAGTCTTTAAAACTAGGAAGTATGTGAGGAACAGCGTCTCTTCCTAATGAACGTAATACACCTTCTACACCACCTATACCATAACCTAATTGTTCTGGCACAGGAAACACACGGAATGGTCCATAGCCTTGTTGTGGTAAAGGATACCAACGGAATGGTCCATAACCTTGTTGTGGCACAGGGCGTCCACGAAACACTCCTTTTCCCTTTTGAGACCCTAATGCACCACGAGCGATGTTCATCAAGAGATCGTTGTACCACACCATCTTCTAATAGGCAAATCGTACACGACGCAAATGTAGTGTTACCTGTACGGCGCCTGCTTGAAATGACACGGTTTCGCCTGTGTCGTCGGTTATATGGATACGGATCTTGTTGATGATTTGAGTACCAAGTGGCAAGTAGCAAGGATTGAGAAAGTTTCGTTCCACAGGGAATCCAGGTTCTCCTCCAGGAACAAAGGTACGTAATAAATTGTTTGCGTCACTTCCCATCACAATATGTGAGTCCACAATGTTCGTGTACACGTAAAAGCTTTGGAACGGGTGTATGTCTGCTCGTTCACGTACGCTGGAGGTAAAGGTTTGTATACCATTGTCAATGATGTATTGAAGCTTGTACCATTTTCCTTTATTTTCCTCAGTAACCTCAAACATACCAGCAAGACCATGGGGTTCCCCGACTTCAAGGTCAACGTATGTTCCGGCTGAGCTAAATCCCAAAGCCATTGCTAATCGTGGACGTAGTAATAACACCATCTCAGAGGACAATTTGATCGTGGTCTTGTTCTCTTTGTAATTGTAATTGAATTCAATCCTATTGCGAATGGTTTCGCGTGGTCGACTCTACGTTGTTGCTCATGTTTCTTGTGAACGGTTAGAAGCCATATGTCAAGATCTTCTTTTTGCAGCAAACTCCACGTGTGGGGATAGATGATGTTGGTAAGGGCCATTTCCCATGATCCTTCGCGCAAATCGATAGGATATTTGGTTCGTATGGTGTAATCCCCAATGGTGTTGTCGGGAAGGGCATCTTCAATGGCATTGCTTGCCAGCGTAATCACTTGGTCCGATCGGTCAGACATCCTGAGGCAACTGATGTCTTTGAAAGTATATCACACGATTTTATGCACTTGACTTGCTAGGATCCAACTGTCGTACTTGTCAGGCCAGCCACGCCTATGGACCAAATACTCTTCTTGACGTCCTTTTCCACTGCTCTTGCAATTTTATCGATACGAAAGACATCTTTTTGTTCATCCATGCTGACTTTCTGGAATTCTTGTTCTTAAAATTGTCCTTCCAACAACGAACCGTCGTATTCGCGTAGTCGATACGCATAGGGATCCCGTGCCGTCATCTGATAGGCAATCGTAAACACTTCTTCCGTCCAGTTGGGTAAATACCCTTTTGCAAACACGTGTTTGACTTTACTAATACGTACTAAATCTCCCACTTGAAATTTAGGTTTTAGCTTCTTCTTCTTCTTAGCCTTGGTCTTCTGGTACAAGGTATGCCATACGTCTTGAGCATTGGCTAACGTGACGTCAACAGGGGCACGACGAATGCTTCGATGATACGAATGATTGTAATTGTTCATTAGCTGCGGAAGCACGTCAATGTAACGTACTGTCTCTTTGTAGGTGAACCATCGCCACATCCATGTTTTTAACGTACGATTAAATCGTTCGACGACGGAGGCTTTGGTTTCGCTCTTGGTGGTAAAGTGATGGATGTTTTTCGATTTGAGAAACGCTTGAAAGTTTCGATTTAAGAACTCGGACCCATCATCCGTTTGCAATTTCTCAGGCACACGACCTTCCTTGAATATTTTCTGAAACGCTTTGATCAAACTGAGTCCCGTCTTGTTCTTCAAGGGTACTGCCCATGCGTACTTGCTAAGGATACGGTACACCAGAAAAAATCGTCACGCGCGCGCTTTTTGGAGGATTCCTACAGGATTCCTACATATATCAAATTAAAGCTAAAAGATTGTAGTTTGTAACCGAGTTTTTAATAAATAGATTATTCTTATTTAGAGAAAGAAATTCGAGGAAAAAGGGATAAACAGTGTGGTTTCTTCGCGGGAGTTTTAGGTCAGGAACCACTGGTCGAAAATTTATGCAAACTGCTTCATGTCAATCAGTACATAATTGTTTACAAAACCGTGTCTCATTTTGTTCATATCGAGTTTCGTTTTGGAGATATTTGAAGCTAAAGTAAAACAGCGCATTTTTGCGTTGCTACCCCCGCTGCGAGGCCCGTAATCTCAAAACTATTTCGAAATCGAAAATTCTGAGACACGGTTTCGGTCACAGATTCCTATTCTAGCGGCCTGCCAAATTTCATCGAGATTGAACCAGCGGAACCTGACCTAAAACTCAAAAGAAAAGTCGTAAACAGCGCTGATAATTTCTTCAAGAAACGCGAGGCTAAAGAAATTCAGCGCCCGACACCTTCGACGACGTGATTGACATTCACACCTAATCGAAGTATAGGTTTGTCACGTCTTGAGCCAATCGCATGATGGTAGATGTAGCTTCACAGAAGAAATCATTCGCATGCAAGTTCATGATTTCGCCGCAGTTTAGCGCGCTGAATGAGGTTGTAGTCGACTGCTTTCGAGAATGGCGAAGTCTCCTCGGCCACCAAAGCGAGCGGTAAAACAAACTGCTAAAAAAACTACAGTGCGAGCCGCGAAGTCCATGAGGTGAAAGTCTGTGAAGACTGATGCGCCTTCAAACTCCGGAAGAAGAATCAAAGCTAAAACTCCTTGGGGTTCCTAACTTCTTTTTCTTTTGGTTGTTTGGACCACGCTTTTTTCTCGAACGATACATTGGCAAATATTGCTTACTTCTTCTGGGCGCGACGACTAGCTACAAAATGGCTTGAATGAAGCTCTCGCATTTCGCACAACATAAAAAAGTGCCCGTATGTCACGCTAGAGTAAACAGGATTAAGAGATTATCGCGCCTCGCGAGCTTTATTGATCCTTGCTACTTTTTCGTTTTTCCTAAATATCTCGTTCGCTTTAAGGGGATTAAATATTTTTCTTCTTCTAATATTTAGTTAAACAATCTCTAAATCGAATGCGCGCAAAAAATATTTTTAACGAAAAGTTGCCCCTGAAGGTGTACCGTATCCTTAACACGTCAATGACGGTTAAAATGTAGTTGTAGCCATTATTTTTGGTTCTGTACGCTTGCATGTCACACAAATCCGCTTGCCATTGTTCGTCGATGCCTTGGACGACCACACGATTGCGTGGAAAACGACGACGGTACGGTTTATGGAGTGTATATGACGGTTGAGACCGTATCCAAGCTAAGACTGTGCCCTTTTTTATGCCTTTTGAGCGCATAGCCCTTGCCAGTTTGGCAACACCGCCCAAAGCAGCAACATTGTTTGGGTCGTAATTGGCTTGCTAGAGTAGACGTTCGATATTCTTCTTCTTCTGTGCTACGGTCTGCTTGGGTTTCCTTTGTGCCATCGACTACAACAATACGACCACCACAACACGCTAGCATACAACGTATACGTTTCAATAAGTTACGACACGCTAGTATGGGACGGTCTTTAAAACATACCATCCTTAGCGGTGTTCAACACCAAATGATCATTCCAATGCTGGGTCAGCCCCCTTTATAGACAAAATCACACTATTTGGGTTTTATAAGTTCTTTATTACATGACTTTATATATACACTGCTTAAAAGTCTTATTAAAGTCCATATAATATCCATAAGGGTACACGTTTGTTGTACACGAAGGGTCGCTTAACAAAGTTCAAAGTCCATAATACCCATAAGGGTAAGTGTACATGCCACATCGTACACGTTTGTTGTACACGACCTTGAAGGACTTGGTTTCTGATACGGTATGCAACGTACGGGTCGTCACATTGCGTCGAATGGTGTGGGGATTGGTCACTTGACGCACAGGATCCCCATGACCCTCCAACAGTTCCACCATGCTATCCAAATTCACTGTTTCTGTGGTGCGTAGATTCATGCGTAGTCCTTTGACTTTGCACACGGTCTTGCCGAAGTTGGTCTTGTACCCATAACTCTTGGGTCCTGTGGCCACATAGTGCACAATGTGTTCTTCTGGATCGAGTTCGCTGGTCAGTTCTCCCAAGTAATCGCCAAGTGGTGGTTTCCATTGACCAGGACGCCACGTAAAGATGACACTGTCTGTATCGTGGTACAAACATTGGTCCCCCAAACCATCCATGACGTCATACAACTTGAAACGTGCATTCGCCGTGGTGTAAGCAGCAAAGACAACGTTGGTTTGTGCTTTCGTCTTCAGAAACTTCTCTGCCATCTTGTAGTGAATCTGGACCATTTCCTCGTTCACGATCAACACATCACTCACTTCGATGCTTTTGTCCGTCATCAGATCGAAGTACTTTTCTGGACTTTCCACGTACTCGGTACGTCTCCGATTCGATTGCTCGCCAAATTTTCCCCACATGCAATTCAGGAACATTTTGGCGACAGAGCGGAGACCTGGATTCTTCTCGATACGCTCACGATCCATTCGAATGCCTTGATGTTCTTCGTACTGTTCCACGTACCGGACCTTGTCTTCTTCCGTCTCGCACCAAGTTGGCCATCCTGAAGCTTCTTGCTTGTACTTGAGAAACGTCTTGATGTACTCTTCGAACAAGCGTTCCCATTGAGCCCAGTGCCACACCTCATACACTTTCATCACTTTATACCCTTTGAACAGTTCCACGTGCGTCCACGTCCCGGTAAAAGCGCGTTCTTCTTCGGTGTGCGTGCATGGATGATCTTGGTTCTCTTCTTGAGCACAGGTGTGACACAAGGCAAACATCAGCTTGTCGTTGATGCGTACGGGAAGCACTGGAAAGTAAACATCCTTGGGTGGAAGGACACGTACTTTCATTAATCCGCGATACAGGTGCAGGTCTTGTTGGATCTCGTCGTTCACCAGAACTTCTGGATGTCCCACAGGGTACTCACACGTGACATTCACGTACGGGTACAACGATGTGCAATCGTAATAGTGGAGTTGCTCATCCTTGGCTTCGCATCGTAAACGGATCGCATTGGTACGTCCACCAAAGAAACTGTCCCGGGGTTCCAAGGGTTTGCACTTCTCCACGTCACCATCGCTTGTATTCTAGGAGTTGCTGACAGTTCACGATCAAACTCACATTCCCACACTTCCACGAGGTGGTAACCAGCCCGAGTAATAAAGGTGCGCACGTTGCACGTGTCATGGTAGAGATCGCCCATAGTAATGCCAGTGAAAGGATTCCTCGTGTCCTCCGTGTAGCACTTGGGACATCCATGATAGAGACATCCATGGTATTGGTACACGGTATGAGTACTCTCTGCATACCCGTCGACCTTGTACCGTCCAACCTTGAATTCCCCTTCGCTCGTGCCAGCGTGACGAATGTGCACTTCATCAGTGATGTGCCTGTACTTGAGCCACTGCAATGCTTTGAGCGAGTGCACGACGCGTCCACGGTATCCTTGAGCAGGAATCACAGCAAGGGTGTTGGTGCGCAACATAAGACTCCATAACGATGCAATGGTGACCGACGTGTGAAACGGATGGACGTCACCCGTTGCCATGGTAAGCTTGTCAAAGGCCAACACAGCTTTCTTCAACACTTCAACGTCTTGATGACAATAAGACGCCAGTTCTTCTTGGAAATTAAACACGGCCCCACGTGCGACTTCGTTCTCGTACCACGTGCGTAACGCATCAGCATCTTTCTTCGTCATGTTTTCAATGCCATAATACTTGAGATCAGGCATAGGTCCCACGTACGTTTGGTTCTCTGGGGTGTTGAAGAAAAGTCGCCTTTGCGAACCTCTTGATCAAATCCCATAGCTTTGGGAAGTTGACGCAGTGGCATCTGGAGATAATTCAACGTGCACTTCATACTGATCTTGAGATCTGGGAGTCCAAGCATCATGATCTTTCCTCCATTAAATATAACAGTAGGCTTGAATGCATTCTTGAACAAGTACTCCAAGATAGGATAGGAATCGTACCCTTTAAAGTTGTGGGCTAAACACGTGTATCCTGTATTGCTTCCACCAAAAAACCATTGACAAAACTCGTCCAGAGCTTGTTCCCCTTGGAAACCACGTTTACGCAATCCGCACGTGTCACAGGATGTGAGTCTAAGGGAAAATCACGACAGTCCTCACACAGTTTCTGGACACCCACAAAATTGACCCGATGTTGCGTGCCCAGGGGTTGCGCCTCAAAATCAAAGATGATAAGCCGCAATTGATCCTCCTCCTCCTCGTTCTTCTTCCGTCCGGCCACTGCTGCTGCTCCTACGGGAACATAACATAAGTGATCCTTGTCGACCATCTTTTTGCAGACGTGGCACACGATTCACCACACTTGTGAGGTTTGCCTTGCCGTCTCTTGTCTAAGACATCCACCCTCGTAAGACATTCTTCGCACTTGTGTATCTTTTGACACTGCGACCATTCCTTCTGGTTATTCGCGGGTCCATGCTTTTTCACGTGACGATGGTTTTCAAAACATTGTTGGGTACGGAAGTAACGGTTACAGTCGGTACAATGTTGCCAGTTCCATCGTTTGGTACCATCATCATCTTCTGGTGGACTCGGGGAGAACAGTTCTCTTCACCACAAGCACGACATCGGATAATGCATTTGTGCGTGGCTGGATTTGAGTAGCCCTTGTTACATTTGATACAGAAGTTGTTTCTTCCCAGGAAACCTTTAATTTTAGTGATAAAATGGTAATGGCCTTTTTCAAGGTACAAGTACAAATGATATTTAGGATCCTCCTCCAAACCACCTTGCCAAATAATACCATCCATATATTCTCTGGACACGACGTACAGCTTAATCCCTTGTGGAGCCAAATACGTTTGGAACTTTTTCAGTTCTTCAATACCACACGCTCCTTCAGGGACGCCAGCTTGTTGGTGCAACTCTTTCGCTTTTTTACGTTGAGTGAGATTATCGCTGTTTCTTGGCCACTGTTGATACATGTTCTAATACTCCCGTGTTGTTCCGGTATGGAAGGCGATTCCAATCGCGATCGCACGTGCGGCACAAAGATTATCCTGATTACGTACTGGTACAATAGATCTCTTCATCTTTGCCCATGCCTTCGCATCCGCACAATCCAAGGTCCTCCTATTCTTCTTAGAGTGCTTTTTCTTCTTCTTCTCACCAGCCGGGACATCGTCGTCGTCATCATCATCATCATCATCATCATCATCATCATCGTCGTCATCATCATCACCATCATCATCATCATCAGTAGTATAGTAATCATCGTCATCATCATATCCGCCATGACCACCACGGGGTGTACGTGCTCGTATCACGTGCAACTGAAACTGTCCATTGAGAACAAATTCCTCGTTAGATTGCACAATGGTTTCAATCTGGCCCATAATCCTTTGCGGTGTCAACTGTTCCCGTAGCATAAACGGTAACGATATGGGATTCTTCAGAGCTGGAGCATTCAACTTCACGCGAGCAAAGTCCTTGTTAGGTACACCTTTTAGCGTTTCTTCTAACACTTTGTCAAGAACACGCTCCACATCTTGCATTGCTTCTTGGACAGTTGACCGTAAAGGAAGATTGATGTTTAAATCATAATCAGAACAATCGGTTTTCATCTTACGCGAATGACGACTGTGGACTTCATTCAATTGGTACGAAATATCATCCTCTTCATCCTCCTCCTGCTCATCATGGGTACGCTTGACACCTCTTCCAATTTGATTGTCAACATCTTCTGGTTCTGCTTCTGCTTCTGCTTCTGCTTCTGCTTCTGCTTCTGCTTCTGCTTCTGCTTCTGCTTCTGCTTCTGCTTCTGCTTCTGCTTCTGCTTCTGCTTCTGCTTCTGCTTCTGCTTCTGCTTCTGCTTCTGCTTCTTCTTCTGCTTCTTCTTCTTCTTCTTCTTCTGCTTCTTCTGCTTCTTCTGCTTCTTCTGCTTCTTCTGCTTCTTCTGCTTCTTCTGCTTCTTCTGCTTCTTCTGCTTCTTCTGCTTCTTCTGCTTCTTCTGCTTCTTCTGCTTCTTCTGCTTCTTCTGCTTCTTCTTCTTCTTCTTCTTCTTCTTCTGCTTCTTCTGCTGCTGCTGCTGCTGCTTCTTCTGCTGCTGCTGCTGCTGCTGCTGCTGCTGCTGCTGCTGCTGCTGCTGCTGCTGCTTCTGCTGCTGCTGCTGCTGCTGCTGCTGCTGCTGCTGCTGCTGCTGCTGCTGCTGCTGCTGCTGCTGCTGCTGCTGCTGCTGCTGCTGCTGCTGCTGCTGCTGCTGCTGCTGCTGCTGCTGCTGCTGCTGCTCCTCCTCCTCCTCCTCCTCCTCCTCCTCCTCCTCCTCCTCCTCCTCCTCCTCCTCCTCCTCCTCCTCCTCCTCCTCCTCCTCCTCCTCCTCCTCCTCCTCCTCCTCCTCCTCCTCCTCCTCCTCCTCCTCCTCCTCCTCCTCCTCCTCCTCCTCCTCCTCCTCCTCCTCCTCCTCCTCCTCCTCCTCCTCCTCCTCCTCCTCCTCCTCCTCCTCCTCCTCCTCCTCCTCCTCCTCCTCCTCCTCCTCCTCCTCCTCCTCCTCCTCCTCCTCCTCCTCCTCCTCCTCCTCCTCCTCCTCCTCCTCCTCCTCCTCCTCCTCCTCCTCCTCCTCCTCCTCCTCCTCCTCCTCCTCCTCCTCCTCCTCCTCCTCCTCCTCCTCCTCCTCCTCCTCCTCCTCCTCCTCCTCCTCCTCCTCCTCCTCCTCCTCCTCCTCCTCCTCCTCCTCCTCCTCCTCCTCCTCCTCCTCCTCCTCCTCCTCCTCCTCCTCCTCCTCCTCCTCCTCCTCCTCCTCCTCCTCCTCCTCCTCCTCCTCCTCCTCCTCCTCCTCCTCCTCCTCCTCCTCCTCCTCCTCCTCCTCCTCTCCTCCTCCTCCTCCTCCTCCTCCTCCTCCTCCTCCTCCTCCTCCTCCTCCTCCTCCTCCTCCTCCTCCTCCTCCTCCTCCTCCTCCTCCTCCTCCTCCTCCTCCTCCTCCTCCTCCTCCTCCTCCTCCTCCTCCTCCTCCTCCTCCTCCTCCTCCTCCTCCTCCTCCTCCTCCTCCTCCTCCTCCTCCTCCTCCTCCTCCTCGACCTTTTTAAAGAGTATAGTGGTTAAAAGTAAATTCCTCTAAATCAGAAGCCATGTGGTTAGGAAAAGATGCAAGTAGACGACCATTTGTTCGATTTAATGTGGCCAAGTAGACCTGTTACAGCCTTGGGTGTTTCCTTCTCTTATGATTAACTTACTTGCGAACATGAATGAGGTTTTTTTTCGGGGATCAGGTTGTGCAAAAAATTTTTTTTCGGACTCGAAGGCCATGTACGAATTTTTTTTCGCAGACACCCGAACCAAAAAAAAACTATCTTGTAATATACTTTAACTATACATACCGAAACTTGCCAGAGTGAGAAGTATAGACAGTGTGAAGGATAAACCCACGAGGGGTAGAGGGTAGTCCTGCGCATCGAGCATGAGACCTGTTCCCGTGGCGTTCCTTTCCCACAGGGCCGTCCAAATTCTATTGCTGTATGTTTACACAAAATGTTATTGTACTATATTTATATTGGTTCAGAAATCCTGTTGCTGTATGTATAGGTACAACACATTTTATTATGCTATATTTTTATTGGTGAGTTGAATGAAGCTCTTAAAGGTTTCGCCATCCCCGGCCTCTATTTGACCTAGTAGAAGATTTTTCTCCCGTTGCGCGCGATGCGCGGCCGAATTTTAATAACCGCATTTCATTAAGCCTCAGAGCAAAGGTAGAGGAACATTCCGTTTTTTGTGTATAGTAAACAAAATTTTTATCAAGTATTAAGTGAAGTGAAGTAGAGAAATGCAAATGATAGAGAAGTTTCTGGAATATCTACTTCAGACATCTTTTAACGAGAGCCCAAGCTTGAATCTCTGCCAGATTTTTATTTTGGAAGCATTGGCCTTGCACGAATTGTTTTGGGGAATTGCCACCCCCCTCCCCCAATTTCTTATGGTCCACCCCTAAAATACAGAAATTGTTTAATATTTGGGCTCAACGAGAATTATCCCTAGTAGGGAAAATTATAATTATTAAGGCTTTAGGACTATCAAGTTTGATATTCAAAAGTGCTTGCTTACACACACCGCCAAGTGTGATTGATATAGTTATTAAGATGGTAGACAACTTTGTATGGAGTGGTAAGCAAGCAAAAATAGAACGCGACACGCTGATAGACCCAAAAGAAAAAGGAGGTCTTAGCCTCCCGGATTACGGCATTATCTGTAAATCGTTGCAAGTTTCTTAGGTGCAAAGGATGATAGACGGTACAGATAGCGACTGGATGACAATTCCAGCCTTTTATCTACAAAATGCGAGAGGAAGCTTTATTTTCAAATGCGATTATGACACTAAACTTCTAGATATAGAGAAATTACCAAAGTTTTATAGAAATGTACTTAATTCTTGGGCTGAGTTACGTAGATTAAAAGATCCAGTTATTGACCAATCAAATGTTAAAGACGTTATAATTTGGAATAATAAGAATATAGTGATAGCTGGAAAATCCGTTTTCTGGAAAAAGTGGTATGAAGCAGGTATCACTTCTCTAGCGGACCTTATAGACGACCAATATGATTTTTTAACTTTCAATCAGTTTTGTAAGAAGACTTCCTTAAAACCAGCTTTTACTAAATTTTGGGGTCTGATAGCAGCAATCCCCAAAAAATGGAAGACCCTGCTAAAACAACATACAGGGAAAAAGAAGCCAGAAATTTAAGTTAAATCACGTCCAAATCGACTCGGAAAAAGCACAATTCAGACTAACCCAAGCCTGTATTTAAAAAGAAGAATTTAAGAAAAAGAAGAAACTCACTTAACATGGTTCTATACAACTAACGAATTTGCTTTATCTTTGGATGTGGGGAACATAGCCTACACGGATAAAATCACTTTGCTATGTAAGTATCTAGTAATAAGATCCTCAATTTTCTCACCCGCGTGAAACAAGATCTCCCTGTGAACATGGATTAGCTTGTACGCGCGGGGAGCTGAAGCCTAAGCTGCGAGCACAACACACAGAGTCTTTTGAACAGTTCAGAGGTTAGTAAGACTTTTATACATTTGTATCAACAAGAATGAACTTTAGGTTCGCAATTCATACAATAGATTGAGGAATTCCGAATTGTATTTGCAGAAGAAAATGGCGAAACGAGTTGAAAGTGGCTTTAGTGAAGGTTCAAGCGCTAAGCGAGCGAAGGTGGACGAACGCTCTGTAGACAAAGACATGTCGGTAAGATTGCATTCTAGAACAGGGCATTTTTCAACTATGGGTATTTGTATTTTGCTATTTCCTCCTCATCGTGTTTGCTCGCGGAAAGATGTTTCACTACTTGCTGATTCTTGCTAATTCTTGTGCGTTGCGAAAATGTTTACAGCTCTGGCTCTGCGATAATCGCTCGATAACAATCAAGAATGAGTATTTACCGAAGCATTTCAAGACCCGATTCTAAATATTAGTCTACATTTTGGAATTGGCGAAGGTAGAATGACAAAGCAAAACACTAAGCTTTATGAGTACGTAATGCAGCTACTAACACAAACTAAAATGAGTCTCATAAATGTTGCTGCATAATAAACAAAGAAGGCTAAACTTATGCGGTTCGTTTCATTTCAGTACTTGCGAGACTTGTACGGAGAAAACAAAGCCCCCCCCTTGTAAAGTGAAAGCTGCGCTGCTTTTTCACAAGCAGCGGATGTCCATCCAACAATGTTGTATATTCACTATCCGCTTCCCTATTCTAAACTTGGAGCCGCAACGTTGCGGGACTTTTTTTACTGAATGTAGAATTGCATGCCGGAAAGAGGGTAACGAAAATTTGTTTTGTTTTTTTTTCCTTGGAATATGGAACTGTTGCCAACATTCTGTTTGTATTCATGATTTTTTCGAGAAAAGATAAGGAGAGAGGGTGGGGTACCAGGGCGTGTCAATAAACACGTTTCGCGTGAACACTCTCTGGTAGCCAGACCCTTTTGTCTAGTACAAGCCTGGTTTCCAAATGAATCGTAGTCGCACGCTATAGGATGGGCTGTTCTCAAATAGGATGGGCTGTTCCAAATTTTCAAAAATTGTTCTACCCCTGTGGAAATTCCAGACTCCTACACAACCCCTGTCTTAATTCCGCACCCTCTAGTGGCCCCTGTGGAAATTAACAAAGCTGCAAATGAATACCCGTGGAAATTCCGATGTAAATGGCACTGTGGACATTCCAGGTTCCTCGATAAGGGGTGATAGACATAGAATAGAACAGCTCAAAGCGCGACAAAAAACGAATACTGTGTTCAAAACCCAAACGTTGATCGAAATGAAAATAGTATTTCATTAGTTCATTTATTATATTTACTTGGATTCTATGAGCGCCCTCGTTTGTCTTTCGTTCTATTCGTATAAAATACAAAAATGCACATTAGAAACAGTACATTAGCTGTATTCACGCTAGAGACGAGTTTCCCGTATGAGACGAGTTTCTCGCCCTGAATATGGTTCCCTGTTGTTCTGTGATCAAGTGAAAACAATTGCTTTTAAAGGAGAAAGTTTAGACAGACAACAAGCAAGTGTTTCTAAGCAGAATTGACATAAAGCAGGAACTTTTTCTGACGAGAAACTCGTCTCAGACGAGTTTTCCGTCTCTAGTGTGAATACGGCTTCTGGGTCGTCGCTAGTACAAATATTAGCTGTATTCACACTAGAGACGGAAAACTCGTCTGAGACGAGTTTCTCGTCAGAAAAAGTTCCTGCTTTATGTCAATCTGCTCAGAAACACTTGCTTGTTATCTGTCTAAACTTTCTCCTTTGAAATCAATTGTTTTCACTTGATCACAATTCCATCCAGAAAAATTTGCTTGTTGTATGTCTAAACTTTCTTCTTCAAAAAAAATTGTTTTCGCGTGATCACAGAAGAACAGGGAACCATACTCAAGGCGAGAAACTCGTCTCAGACGAGTTTTCCGTCTAGTGTGAATATAGCTATTATAAACGTTGCTTCAACGGATAAATTTTACCCGTACAGCATTGTAAAGAGTGGCTTCTGTTATAATTGACCTATCCCCGCATTTGAGCAGTTCGACAATGCCTCGGTGTACTTTTCAAATCTCTTATGCTATGGTTAGAATACCTCAAAACTAAGACATTCTCAAAGTTTGGGAATAATACGCTAATTTGCAGCGAAGTTATAAGGCCTCTAAAGTTGCATATTTTGTATGGGAGTCAGACAGACTTTGTCCGAGTCTCATACAACGTCTCTACAAATACGAACTTTAGCGGCCTATAACTTTGTCCCCAATTATTGCAATACTCCAAAATTATCAGGATTTCTTAGTTTCGGGGTATTCTAGCAAGAGCATAGAAACTGTAGCGAGAATACAAAATAATTGCCTAACTGCTAAATTACGGGGATCGGTCAATTGTTGCATGCGTTCCATGATAATGCACGTGATAAAGAAAGAAAAGGCATCATCTTCATCTTAGTTTGTAACAAATAAAAATGGAATATTATATGGATGCAACATAACAAATTTGTCAGACTATGCAACAGAAACTGCACTTTTATATTTTATGTCAGTAGGTTTGCATTACCCATTTTAGCCCGCAAAATATACCGCAAAACCGGGTATTTTTTTTTTGGCTTTACTGCCCGATAAAAAAATATACCGGTACCGTGATACCAGCGTCACCTAGCACAAAAGCGCTGAAACGTGTTCACAATGACCACATTTTTGTAAAAATTACACAAAGACGCTTGTGGGACTTAGAGTCCGTTAGCCTTTTAGAGTACCAAGTTTCTTGGGAGCCTTGGAGCGATCAATGGCCAACTTGAAGCAGGACACATTCTTCATGTTCTAGAGAAATAAAAAAAATGGCACTGGAGTTTTGCTGCAGTAATTTTTGTTTGTGCTTGTATGTCAGTGGATGGGGTAAATGGAGATGGGGCTCTTTGCCACGGGAAAAGGCTTCTACAAACATGCTCTTCTCTGAAATGTCTGTGGTTGTCATTTGTAATTTCAATTTACTATACAATGACCACAAGCAAACATATTATGGACTACAAAGTCTATAGGTTAATAATTTTTAAAGCAAAATTATTCAATAAGGGTCAAATACAATGTTCCCATCAAGTTGTCGTAAAATTAATATGAAGATTCTTCAAACTGTTTTGACCTTATTTGTTTGGGATCACAAAGGTTCGTCTGCCGAAAAACTTTCAAATTTCTTTTTAACCTGAATTATTTCTTTAAAATCCTCCCCAGTTTCCAAATCATTTCCAATACGTACATAACGAATGATCTTGTGGCTGACATGAACAAAGTGCGTATCAAGGGAAGTCTTCCCTTCACCAGCCTCAAAGTTGGTGTACTCAGCCAGCTCGATGTTGAAGACCTGGTTGACCTCTGTGAGGTATCCTAACAAACCAGGGTTATGGTAATGGGGGCCATTATCTAAAACAAACATAAACAATATCACAAAATTATAATTCCTAGCAGTTTTTTCCCATTAGCTACACCCCCCCCCCCCCCCCCAAAAAAAAAGAATTTTGGGTCCGAGTGTAACAAAAGGTATAAAGTAAATCTTGGATCCAGACACCCCTTTTTTCTCTACTGAAATATTAGAATCATTCACCTGAAATAAGTAGCAGGGTTTTCTAGCAGGTTCTCAAACCAAATCAGTGGCTGTGACAGTGATGTTATGCCCTAAAATGTCTTTATGCAAAAATGTGATTACTTTTACTATTATTTGTAATTACTTTTATTTTCAAAAATAAATGGAAATGGAACTTGTATGCCTGTTTGTCTGTTGTTTTTATTCAGGGGAGGGGCACTTTCTGAATACCCTGCATGTGGATGAAAGACAAGACGTAAGTCCCCAGGGGGGTTCTTCAAGGAGGCCAAATTCCAACCCTTAAAAATTCCTGCCATTAAAAAATTACCAATCTGTAAATACTCCTCGGTCCTAAAATGCCTCCTTCAGCGTATCGTTTTCATCCAAAGAACCCCTTAAAAATACCGGATCACCAATTTTAACCCCTAAAAACAGGACGCCCATAGGACGCCCATAGGACGCCCATATACGGGAGGGGGGAGGGAGGGGGAGGGAGGGGGGAGGGAGGGAGAGGAGGGGGTAAATCATAAAAATGGTATGTATTGGCTAACCTGAAAAGAGGTACACAGTAAAGCCAGGAAATGCCTTTTCCAACCAACCAAAGCAGATGTCAAATGCACTGTGTGAAGAAGGAGTCTTGCTTGGTATCTTCACACCACAAATCTAGCACCTCCCAACATCGCTTTCCTTGCACATTTGCCACTACATAGCATCCATGTAAGGAGAGCCCTCTCTTGCCATACCAGTCTCTCTGGATTTCTCGGGTTCTCTTCCCAAGCTCAAGTTTCATCTTGTAGTCTACAACTACAACAAGTTCTCCTGCCTTAAGGTTTTTCAGAACATACTTATAATAGTCACCTTGTTTTTTTGGTGCGCAGGAGATGACCAAGGTAGCTATGATGTGTGCTAGTTGTTTCATCTAGTTTTCCCTTCAACTCTTTCCTTGTATTTTCCTGGCATATTGATGCAATTGAAGTGGATAAAATGCCATGGACCTTAGGAAAAATGGCCATATCTGGAGACTTGGCAGGGTGATCTTCGTTACAGCAATCAAAAGCATAATTCGCACAGAATTCAATACAGGGGGAATGATTCTCAACACATTTCACAAGCTTGGTCTTTAAGAAGGTCTGGTAGTTTCTAAGTTCTAGTAAGACTTTTTCCATCAATGCTATTACACTGTGCTGCCACATTAGCTATGAGACAGCACAGTTCATCGAAATTACTGTGGCCAAAATCATCACACAAATTACACAAGCAAGCAAGCATAGTGTTCATTCTGAAATTTCTTGGAAGATGAGTGTAAATACACATTGCCTTTCAAATTTAACTTTGCTCTGTTGAACGCCTCCCCTTCCAAACAAAATAGAGTGTACTCTAGCTGCGGTGATTGTTCTTGTTGAGCATTTGAAATATGACTGAAGGACAGACTGTGGGAAGTCCGAAGCAGCAATGGATAGAATCCTTCGTTTAGCATCTCCATAGGACTGGATTCTGCCCATACTCTGAGCAGCTCCTACCCGTGATTTGAAGAACTCTCCATTCTCAACTATGCCACCTATATTTACTTTCTTCTTCAAGGCTTGTGCCTTTTTCCGTATAGCAGCATTGTTCTCCTTATTTTTACAATGTTCATACTCAGCTGCTAGTTTGGAAAGCAGTACATGGTCACTTCCCTCAATAGGTATTTGACAAGCTGGGGCACCAAATGTCATTTTCCATTTTTTACTGCTGATCAAGTCCCTTGCAAACAGAGGCAGTGCTTCTTGGTCTTCGTGTACAAACTTAGAGCTACAATCCAGTAGGTTCGTAATAGCCTTTTCTCTTCAAGAGAGTTGCTAAAATAATACTAAGTTTCCATTAAATATTGTTAGTCCATTACTTTATTGCTTGCAAGTAAAACCCTACGTAATGTTTACAACATGAGCAGCCGTGTTGTATTAGATTTACAACACGAGCAGCAGGCGAGTGATGTAAATCCGATACAACATGGATGCCAATGCTGTGAGCTACTGAAAAAAATGCTTAGATGATATGTATTGCTTCTAGTACCCTCTGTTTAAAAACAACTTGAAAATTGGGCTGAGAATCCAAGATGTGTTTAATCAAAGTTGCTATGCAAATTAGTTACAACCACTAGTGGTTGTATCATGGAGTTCCGCTTTTAGGCAGTGCCTAAATCTATATTAGTCACTGTAAAGGGTGGCTTGCAGATCTAAGCTGCTAGGCGTCTCAGTGAATACTTCGGTACAATCAATAATACACCGCACTTTTGGGTACAATCTCCTGAAGCAATCCGGAAGACTTGCTTTCACGGTTTCCCTCGAAGGCCACACAATACTACCATTTGCGACCTTCCGTGAGGCGTGACGCGACAACTTCGTTTGAAAACGTTTGTATTCCAGGCGTTTGTCAATCAAAACTTTTGGATTGCCCACTGAAACAAATGGGGGCGGGGACGCAACTATCACGTTTCTCATGGGAAAGTGTCGGGTTTCACTAGCAAACAATCTCTCAGGAGAAAATTGTTCACACAATGGCGACTGTGAAAGTCAAGGTTTTGTACGGGAATAGTTGTGAACGATGCAAAGTCCTAAGCTTGAACCGTGAGGATCTTGCTACCATGACCCTAACAAACTTTGCAGAAGTAGAGTTTTTATTTAAGCACGGTGGTTCTATCAGCGAGAGCCGCTGGTTTTCATAAAAGCCGTGATAAAAATTCTACAATATATAATAATAAATAATATTAAAAATAGTCGATACTGTTTAAAACAAGTCAAAGAAGCTGGGAGGCAACTTATCTAATTTTGATTTAAATGAAATCAGCGAGCTGCTTTCCCTTAATTCTTTGGGCAGTTTATTCCAGATATAAGCGCCCCGGTATCCAATTCGCTTTTTACCGTAATTCGTCTTAGGGAGGGGTAATTTCAAAGTTGAGGAAGACCCTCGAATATCATAGTGAACTAGCGTCCTCTCGAACTTGCTCGAAAGATAATCTGGGGCTAGGTTGTTGTAAATTTTAAACATCTCAACAGCTACAAGTTTCAGTCGACGAATTGAAAGTTTGTCCCACTCAAGTTCGAAAAATAAAGGCCCCGAACGAGCATCATAACTAGAGAAAGTGATAATCCTAGCGGCTCGGTTTTGAAGTTTTTGCAGTTTTAAGGCCAGATCAGAGCCTATCCCTTCCCAGACAACGCTACAGTAATCGAAGTAGGGTTGAACAAAGGACATACATTGTTCGAAGAGTGGAGGGAGGGACAAACTGTCTAATTCGTTTAATTGCACCAATTGCCTTAGTTAATTTTTTACAGGTCTCCTCGATGTGTCTTGACCATGTCAGGGCCTCATCTATGTGTACTCCGAGCGATTTTGCTGAGATTACTCTCGGCACATCAATGCCTCCGATTTTAAGTGACGGGAAAGACACGCGAGAAGACCTTTGCCGCGATCCCACAATTAAAAGTTCAGTTTTTGTCGTATTCAGACTCAACCTGTTTGCCAAAAGCCAGCTACGTACATTTTCCAAATCTCTATTCATTTTAATTTCAATTTCAAGACAGGACGAACCAGCAACTGTTAAGCTGGTGTCGTCTGCGTACATATGTGTTTCACTGAACTCAAGGCAAGCTGGTAGATCATTAATATAAATCAAAAAAAGAAGCGGACCTAAAATTGTACCTTGTGGGACGCCACATTTCAAAGTTCTGGTGCTTGACAATTCACCGTCAATCACGCAACACTGTCCGCGGTCGCTAAGATAGGATTCAAACCAGCGGACGTCAGAGACACCGTAGCTCTCAAGCTTTTGAAGAAGTATTGCGTGATCAACGGTATCGGAGTTTATAAGGCCTTTATCTATGTTTAATGACCAATTATCTGTGGCATTAAGAAGGGCGGTAACTGTTGAATGCAATTTTCGAAATCCTGATTGAGAATTGCTAAGCAATTTGTTTTGATTTAAATATAGATAAAGCTGATCATAGATTATTCGTTCAAAAACCTTAGCCACCGCAGAAACAACAGAAATTGGTCTATAGTTGTTGGTATCAGAGCGTGAACCGCTTTTATATAATGGTGTGACCTTGGCTAGTTTCCATTCAGTTGGAAATACGCCTTGCGTGATGGAAGCCTTGAAAATTAGGGCAAGTGAGTCACAAATTATATCAGCACTTGGTTTCAAAACCTTGCTTGGAATATTATCTAAGCCAGTAGCCTTAGAGATAGACAGGTTTTTCAAGTGTGCTTGAACGACTTTTGCGGTGGTGGGAGAGAGTGAAAATGAAGTAGAACACTGAGGAAGGTATTTCGAAAAATCCTCAGACTCACTGTGTAAATCACTAAACTGCTCTTCGGCCAATACCGGGCCGATATTGACAAAATGCTCGTTAAAAGTATTTGCAATGTCCGAAGGTTTAGTAAATTCAATATTATCTCTCTCCAGTTTCATAATTCTTTGTCCTTTAGAGGTTTTACCGGACACTTCATTTATCACTCTCCATGTCTCTTTTGGTGAAGATGAACTATCAGTTAATTTATTACTATAGTAAGAAGCCTTTGACTGACGTATCAGGCTATTTACATCATTTCTTAATTTCTTGTAATTTAGCCAATCCTGTTGATTTTTCGTCTGGATGGCGATTTTCTTACTGTAATCAGGCTGACGCATTTTTGTTAATAAGTTTTGATTTATCCATGGCGACTTATATTGTCGCACGCGTCTAGTACGTAAAGGCGCGTGATTGTCAAGAACATGTAGAAAACTACTTTTCCATTGTTGCCACATTGCTTCAGGATTTCCAGTTTGCTCGTTCTGAGAAAACCAATCAACTTGTTTTAGATCTGCTCTAAAATTTTGTAAATTGAAATTCTTAAACGCTCTACTTGTTAAGTGTCTGTGGCCATTGTTCGTCGGCACAGAGATGCGGCGATAGGTGTAAATTAAATCGTGATCACTAGTACCAAAACGTAGAACCCCAGAACACACCACCTTGTTAGGCGTGTTGGTCAGGGCGTGGTCAATAAGAGACTCAGAATCAGGTGTTATTCTTGTGGGTTCTGTGATCAACTGTTTAAACTGGTAAATATTGCATAGATTGGTGTATGCCTTAGTTGCGCTATCCGGCTCATCAGGCCATTGATCAAAATTGGTATCGCCTAATATATAAATATCCTGGTTTTTACAATCGACTCTGCCAATAAACCTTTCAAATTTATCAAGAATATCAACTGGTGAACTGGGGGGCCTGTACCATGTGGCGACAAGGAAGGGTTTAGCATTAGGTTTGCAAATCTCAATACAGATACATTCAAGGCCATCAGGCACAAGATCAATGCACTCATTATAAGATAGATTCGATCGAACATAAAGACAACAGCCTCCCCCAGATCTATTCCTATCGCGGCGTATTATTACATAGCCGGGAATATAAATTTCATGATCAGAAATATTTGAATCAAGTCTAGTCTCATTAATAGCTAAAATATCAAGCGTTTGACTATACATCAAAATACGAAGTTCGTCTATATGCTTTGGGACGCTAGCTATATTAACCGCACCCATTTTGAAACCCCTAATTTTAGGTAGGTCGTTGATATTGCTTGATTTAGAACTCCCAGCTTCTTTGCTCTTAACTACTGACGGCGCCATTTCCCGGAAGCGGGGGGGCCGGATAGTTCTCGGAATAACTTGCTCAACTGAGAGAATACTACATTCTGGTGAAAATCCGGACTGCTCCTACGAGCTTTGGAGAGATTGCTACCAGACCTCAGAAAACGTATGAAGTTGTTGGCGAGTAGTGCATTCCCCTTAGGATTTAGGTGAAGGCCATCCCTGGCAAAACTTCTATCGAGGTCAATCCTTGAATTATCGACAAAAATAAAGTTACTGTCATTAGCTGCCGACTTGAGCTTGTCGTTGACTTGAGATATTTTATCGTTCAGGTCTAGATCCCCTCTAAGCGTTAGACCCAAAACACCGATCTTTGTGCTTGGAAATTTCTTCCTCACGGCTTCGGCGAGTCCAAAAATCTTAGCTGCGCAGGCATGGGCCGAATCAACTGGGATGTTGTTCGTCCCAGCGTGTATAATTACATGAGAAGGGTTGAGATTATCGATATCAGTATTAGAGTTTACTAGGTTACTTATTTGTTCAGTGGTTTTGCCTGGATATGTCAGCTTTTTAATCTTTTTTTGGGATAGTTTTTCAGGGTTTATGTGTTTAACCATAGAATCGCCTATAATCACGACCTGTATGTCTTGGCGTGAATGCGAATTTACTTGCGCGCTCTGAATTACTCCGGTAGAGTAAGAGTTGTCATGGCGACGATTAGTGCTCGAGCTATTTCCACCTGCTTTAGATTGTTGATTCTCTGAAATAGGCATTGATGCAGGCGGTTGTTGAAGGTGTTCAGCACTATTGTTATCATCATTACTTTGCGATTGACTGCCACTTATTATGATACCCAGGGGGCGTTCAGGCACACAGCTTTGTTGATTTTGTTCAGTCGCTGTTGCATAATTGCCGGGAATTATCGCAGCGGACAGCACTTGTACCACCACCTATTGTGAAGGTCAAGAACTACAAAAAACTTCACAACAAGATTTGGAGAGTAGTGCGCACGACACGGCGGGAGCATTACTCTCACTTCATGGCAGTGCGAAAGAGTGAATCTACTTCGATTTCAAACTAGTGTACTGTATAGGATTTATTGGAGATGTTGTTTGTCATTTTCCCTTGTTTAGTTTTGCGAAGGGGATTTAGTGTTTTACATATCGCAAATTGCAAAGTAATTCCAGGTTAGAACTGACAATGTTGTTATTTTGTTTTTACTAGATTTGATTGAAGGAAATCGCCGGTACTAAGTGGGAATATTTCTTGTTTGAACGGTTAGAACTGAGAAAAAATATGGATTGTTGTTGTTTTGTTTTACTAGAAGATATGATCGAAGGAAAGCGTCCGTACTAGGTCGGAATATTTCTTGTTTGAACAGTTAGAACTTCGAAAAAATATGTATTGTTGTTTTGGATTTACTAGATATTGACTGAAGAAAATCGTCCGTACTACAAATTGTGGGTGGTATAAACTAAAGTTTATTTTACTTTGATCTTGGTTTGTTATTTGTTTGTGTATTTCACCTCTCGAAAAGAAATGACAAATTATCGGCGAGCTTGTTGTTCCCCGATTCTTTCACGTGTGCAAAGTAATAATTTACAACTGATATAAGATCTAACACAAGTCTTTTGGGTCCTCGAATCTCCGTAATCTGCATAATATAGTTTGAGTATGAAAATTTAGTATCACATGCACTTATATAGCGCGCGCATTAAATAAATATGTACAGAAGCTCGCGCGTTAACCAATAGTCTTCAGAAACCCAATTTATTAGCCGGATGCAATTCGTACAAACAGTTTTCTTCTTTGCTTTCGTTTCTATAAAGTTCGAGCTAAGCTACAAACAGATACGAAGTGTGCTCGTAAAATTCCCGCATGTCATTTTCTGAGACCCCGTCCACACTACACCGTTTTCAAACGAAAACGGTTACTTTTTGCTCCGCTTTCAAAAAGATTTACGTCGACACTTATCGTTTTCGTATTGTTTTCGCCGTTTTCGGTGATCGTTTTCGGCGTTGTAGTGTGGACGATAGCCGTATCCGGAGCAAAAAGTATCCGTTTTCGTTTAAAAACGGTGTTGTGTGGACGGGGTCTGAGATTCCTTCAGCTCCATAGGAACCAGCTAGGTTGACATCATAGTGAACTAAATCATTCAAGTCATGGTTCAGTGTAGTTTTTATCTTGTTGAAGGACATTTCAATTGGGCTAAGGTCCGGCGAGTAAACAGGCATGAATATAAGCTCTATCCCAATGCCTGCCAAGAAATCTTCTAAAATTTCTCCGTCAAAGTGGCGAACAGCAAGATTGTCCATGACAATAATGTCTCCGATGTCCAACACAGGACGAAGAGTTTTCATGTTAGTGGCACTTGCAGCCTCCTCAAAACAATTCATAAATTCTACGGTATCTGTCGCTCCATCAACGAAGTTCTAGTATTCAGGTCCGTTCGCTGATACAAGCATGTTTAATGTTGTATTTGGGTTTTCGTGTTTTCGAATTATTTAAACACATTTAGCACCTCAATGTCGATGGATTACTGGTCCTGCTTTCTTGTTTTTTTCTACTTCATTATTTCCGTCCAAACGAGTTCCAACATCTGGTACTTATAATGTTCACATCCTTAGAGCTCAAATAATCGATAAATAACTGCGTATAAAGCATATTCTCGATCGTAAATCTCTCTGCTGCGACGTGAGTTATTTTCTTTCTCGTGTAACGTTTTCCTGACAACAGCTTTGACTTGGTTGCGCGTGAAATAGACGCTATTGAAATGTCGCCCCCGCCTACATGCCCAACTTCATCTAGTATTTCTTATATTTCCTTCAGAGAAATTGATCCTTTTTCCGTTTTAAGAACTTCGATAAGCTGAAGATCATCGCCAGTTAATTTTGAACGGTAATCCCCTCCACGTTTTGCACTATCAACACTGTAAGACGTGCAAAATTCCATCCAAATCTTCTTGACGGTATTAGAGGAAACTTTCAAATTTCGTGCAACGTAAGAATAACAACCGGCAAAAACTTGTTGCTCTGTCAACTCCACGGCTTATGATTTCACTAACAATCATCGACCTGAGATCCTCGGAAAGAGAAATACCGCTCTTGAAACATCTCCCAAACTTGTTCACTTTATGAAGTTCCATTGCTTTTTAGAGATGAAATCTTGAAACTTTTAGTTTCACGTCCCCACCCCCTTAATTTGACCGGCCAATCGAAAAGTTTTGATTGGTCTGCGATACAAACGTTTTCAAACGAAGTTGTCGCGTCACGCCTCACGGAAGGTCGTTCCAGAGTGAGCTTCCTATCAGGGCCAGTTCTATACAATAATTCTGGGAAAGCCTTTTGCTCTTTAGGAGTTCCCTTTGCTGTTTTCACCTCACCCTTCCAATGTTGATTTGGCTGCCTTTAGGAAGAAGGTAGTCAAACAAGAACTTGAACGTATCAGTTTTTGGAAGACCAGTATAAAGTCTAACATCACTCTCGCGTATTAATTGTTCGAATCGCATAGCGATTCTTGCAGTTATATCTGGTTCTTCATCATCCATCTCTCGGGATAAGCATGCTTACTACTAGTACTAGATCTCTTGATTGGAGATGGTCGTTTGCCATCACTCTCAGTAAGGAAAAGAGTGGGAAAATCCGTTTCAGGATTAAGTGGTGTTCTATCACCATTCGGGAAGTGATTGGAGCAGACAAAAGTTCCAGATGCGCCAGGAGGTGGTCTGAAGTCATCCATTCTTCCCTTTGCAACTTGCTGCCGCCAACTTTCCAAAAGAGCTGGGTCTTGAGGCAAACGATGCCAAATTATTTTCATCGCATGCGATCGTTTTACAACTCGATCTTGATATCTGCTGTCTTTATCGCATGGACCAACACAACACCTTGCGTTGGCAGGCATTAGAAACGATTCTGATGCAGAAAACAGAAGGAAAATGCTAGTTTTTACACAGTAATCGACGAAGAATCAAGTAAGCTCGAACAAAATGAACGAAATGGCCGCGCTCGCCCCAGTCTCATCCAAAATGGCGGAAGAAACCGCCAAGTCGTCTTTTGTTTCCTCCGTAGGCGCTCATCCTGGCAGCAGGTATATTGATGATGGTTTTAAGTTCCATCTTCCCGTTAACAAGGAAAGCGAAACTCCCAAAACAATAACGAGGAGGTTTGGCATTCGCTTTTGAAATGTGCAAAACAGAGTGTTCGGTGGTTGGCGGTGTTTTCTCGCCAACATTATCCAAACATTATCGCTTCTTCAGGAAACTAAACTTTATCGGGAAACGTGTGTAGCGAGATCCCAGGCGTATTGTTCGTGCTTTTCCTAAACATTCCCGAAATTTTACCCGAATACTGTGAAATTTGGTAGATGGTTTGAATATTCCTATACCTTTCATTATACCGAAAAGAATATGTTTTTGAGGTTCGTGTCATAAGCGTTTCAAGGTAGCTGGCAAACATATATATTTTGTTGTATATACTGCGGCCTCTGTCACAATAATTTAAGAAACAACAACAGCAACAACAACAAGAACAACAAGAACGACAACAATAACAAGAAGAACAAAACAACAAGAACAACAAAAAGAATAATAATAATAATAACAAACATTTATATAGCGCCTTTTTCCACAGATCCAAAGCGCTTTACAAATTTTACTTATTTATCATATATAAGATATTTAAAATATATTAAAAAGATATTAAGAATAATTTAGAAACATTATGTATGTTATTTACTAAAAATATGTAATATGACTTATATTCAGGAGAAATATCAGCTAATAATAGTAATCATCTTAATTATCAATTTGGAAAGCACGTTTAAAAAGAATTGTTTTCAAAGAAGACTTAAACTTGTTTAAGCTCGTCACAAGATCGAAGGTCAATAGGTAGCTCGTTCCAAAGAGCAGGAGCATTGACTGAGAAGGCTGTTGAGCCATAGGTTTTTAGTTTAGGTATTGCCTTTACAAAGCCTTATTTGCAGAGCGTAGCGTTCTTGAGGGTTTATAAAAAGATAAAAGATCACTTATGTAGAACGGGGCAATACCATTAAGGGCTTTAAAAGTTGGAAGTATGAGTTTGAAATCAATTCTCTCTCTGCTGGGAAGCCAGTGAACTTCACGAAGAACTGGTGAAATCTGGTCATACTTCTTTGTTCCTGTAAGAAGACGAGCAGCTCAGTTTTCAACATATTGGAGCTTGAAGCAATGAATTTTCTAATCTTAGCGATGTTCCGCAGATGATAAAAGGAAGATTTACATATATCATTCACTTGTTTATCCATTAAAAGAGCATCATCAAACCACACTCCAATGTTCTTCGCGGACTTAGAAGCGAAAATAATATCGTTGCCTACAACTATAAAATTTAGAGAGGGACATAGACGATGGCGGGCGTTAAGAACTAATAGCTCCGTCTTGTCGGCGTTTAACAATAATCGGTTATCTGCCATCCAATTGGTGATGTCTTTTATACAAGATTCAATACGCTGCTTTGAAAATAAAGGCTCTCTACTGCATCAGGGATCAAAGGATAAGTAAAGCTGGGTGTCATCTGCATAAAAGTGAAAGCTCACGCCATGTTTGTTGATGACATCAGCCGAGGGAGCAGTATAGAGCGAATACAAAATGGGGCCTAATACAGACCCTGAGGAACTCCACAATTTAGCTTACGGCTGGTAGAATACTCATTACCCACTTAAACGCACTGAGTGCGTTCAGACAGATACGATTTTAACCAAGCTAGTGCGTTGCCAGTTGTACCAAAGCGACATTCGAGGCGCCAGAGGAGAAGAGCATGATCAACAGTGTCGAAAGCAGCAGACAGGTCCAGCAAAACAAGAAGAAGAAGAAGAAGAAGAAGAACAAGAAGAAGAAGAACAAGAAGAAGAAGAAGAACAAGAAGAAGAACAAGAAGAAGAAGAAAAAGAAGAAGAAAAAGAAGAAGAAAAAGAAGAACAAGAAGAAGAACAAGAAGAAGAACAAGAAGAAAAACAAGAAGAAGAGCAAGAAGAGCAAGAAGAGCAAGAAAGGCAAGAAGAGCGAGAAGAGCAACAGCAACAGCAACAGCAACAGCAACAGCAACAGCAACAGCAACAGCAGCAGCAAAATCAGCAGCAACAGCAACAACAGCAACAGCAACAACAACAACAACAGCAACAACAACAACATCATCAACAACAAGTCTTTGTAGACAACTTTTCTGGTGAAGGTGCCTGTTTTTTCTTGGCGCACGCACTTGAAAATGTAATCACAGCTTTTTTTGTTCAAGGAAAACTACATTGTGATGTTTGGGCGCAAAGACCCATGATTAAAGAGGCTGTGTCAGTCTCCATTTTGTCGTCCTAGCAACATACAGAAAGCATCCATTTCCATCGGCTGGTTTAGGGAATGTAGTGCAATATTTGCGATTGGATTAGATAAATGAATAATAAAATATCATTTTTAGAAGGCTATTTTTTGTAAAGCAACGCCAAACATGGCGGACAGCGTCTCCCCGCTAAAGAAAATGCCTGAATGGCAGCTTCTCTCCTCGCATTGGGAACATGGCTACCACGTCCCATGAAACCAACAGTGTGCCTTCTGGGAGGGGCCCCTTGCTATTAAGATCACCTATCTTATTTATCAAATCTGTCGTGTCTTTCAAAAAGGATGGTAATTTCTGGGCTAATGGCTTAAGATAGTATTCAGTGAAGGCCGATGATCGTTCAATTGCGGTACCACAATACGAGGTAATCAGGCGTAGGGGGTTCCCGTTTTTATGAGTCTTGATGTTACCAAAGGCTGTGCCTGCTTTGGGTTTAACATCAGTTACCCAATCCGCAATTTCCTTATTTATCCGGCCTTCACTGAGCCACTTATTACTCCATGCACGGACCTTATCAGAATGTTGGCTAGTAGGATCATTATCAACCCGATCATAATGTAATTGGTTATGTAACTGAACATTCATTTTCTCTTTACATTAATTTCTTTCTAAAACGACAAAACGAGAGCCTTTATCTTGTACTCTAATAACTTTTTTATTTTCGCGCAGTGATTTGAGAGCCAATCTCTCCCCTTTGGTTAAATTATCCCTAGGATTTCTAACATTTGATTGATCAAGAATATCTTTCCTAATATTAGATAAGAAAAGTTCTACCTCTGGTATCGATGACTTGGGCGGATTCCATTTACTCTGCTTGGGTACTTCAGGATAAGAGGCGTCAGCACTTTTGCACTCTGCTGCATTTTTGCAGTCATGTTGTTCCTTGTATGTATCGACTAAAAAGTTTTTTAAGACTTAATGTCTTTAAAAATCGGAAAATCGTCTATGTCGTAGTTTTTAAATTTGCGGTTGTCGTTTTTTTCTATCACGCGCACAGTAGCCCTACACGTATCTGACATTCTGCCAGTGGTAGGTATTACGATGCAGGCTACTGTGTGACCTCTAAAAATGTACCAACGGCTTAAATAGCATTAAGTGTGAAAGTGTGCACCGGCAAAAAACAATACCGTATAATGATGGGCGTATTTTAGGGTGCACATAATCAAGGAAGTAGCAATCCACAATAACTTCTAAATTTGCTCTTCACGGGTAAATCAGATAGAACTATAGAATGTTAATTGCGAAAATTAGCCCCATTTTCTGTCAATAATATCTATACAATCAGGAACAATATCGGCACGTTCAAACAAATTGCGCCTATTATTTCTGGAGCACGATCAGAGAACGATCGCACCCGTAAAAGGTATACCTTTTATCAAAACAAGGCGGGGAGATCAGCAGAAATTTTTAGCATTGTTTATTACAATGCCCTATTTCCGCCGGAAAAATGTCTTTCTTCTAGACACCTAGTAACCGATTTGAGAGAGTTTTGTTACCATTGTCGATTATTAGCAAACCCAATCAGCCACGTCGTCTTTTTTTCTGAGCTTCTCCACGGTTTTTTTTTAACTCTTTTGACACCAAATTAACAAAATGCCTTACAGCAACGACCTTTGGTGGAGAATCGTTCATTTGTTTTTTGGACAACGAAAAAGTAAAAAGAAGATCGCGCGATTACTAAGGGTGTCAACTCTAACCGTGAGCAGAATTCTAGATAGGTTTCAAGTCTATAACCACGTAAGGCCCTCGAGGATTGGTCGCCCAGACGTGAGCCAACTACTGTCTCGTGGTCAACTTTTTGTTTTGCTTGAATACGTGCTTGAAAACCTCGCCAAGTATCTGAGAGAGATGAGGGTGCATTTGGAAACAGTAACCGGTTCATCGGCCAGTATAAACGGTTTACATCGGGTGTTGAGACGAAATGGCTATACAAAGAAACGAGTAAGTTGTCGCCACCAGCTTTGGAATACAGTAGACCAAAATTCACTGTAGAATTAAATTTGCTTTTAGATTTTGTATGCCACTCAGTTTAGTGGCACTTGGAAATTTAAACATGAGCACTCTTAAGGAAGACTCTTGTTTTCTCTTGCTATAATCACCTACAAGTGATTATAACATTGAAAGATTGGGAGTGCGTGCGCGAGTTTTGTTAGGATCGTGGAAAAATCCAGCGAAAATAATATTTTGTCTACAATCAAGTCATGAATCAAATGAGCGATTATACTGAAACAAAAGTCGCCTCAGACTCAGTTGTTTCTATAATAGCTCATGACAAGCGATTCCAAGCAAGCAGACGTGATTTTAAAGTGACAGCAACTTAGGGCAGTGATCGGAAGTCCGTTTATTGCACTAATGAATTAATGGCTATGTTCTGTTCAAGCATTTTATTAGAAAAAAAAATCTTGATTTGTAGGTAAAGCGAGTCGCCGCTCAAAAACGGCCGGAGCTGATCGAGGCATACATAAGGCAGATTTCAGTATTTCGACCGGAGGAACTCGTTTTCATAGATGAATCGTTTTTTGTAAGTATCCTAGCGACTGTTTTAGACACTTTACGCTGTAAAGCAGGGTCCTGAAGGGGTAAAACGGGAGCCGGGATTCGCCTTTTTTTAGGCCGGGAAAACGGGATTTGGGTTACCGGGAACGGGATTTGTCTACCGGGAATGGGAATCAAGATGCTTCAACGGGAACGAGATTTTTCAAATCTCTCCTTGTATATCCTGTGTATCCTAATAAAAAGTCGTCAATTTATACCATTTTTCGCATTCTAAGACTGTTTATCCTAACAGCAGGCTACCTGAAAATAGAATTTCACTTCTCGGCCATTCTAAATTAAGGCCCTCGTTTTGCTTTTTTTTGGTCCCTCGGAATCTGTGAGGTTTTGGTCAACGGTTTGATAACTTGGCATAGGCATTTTCAAAACGGCGAAACCACTTTTTGAATACGGAATCGTATGATATATCTTTTGTATCAAAATTGAGGACGAGATATCATACGGACAGAGGATCATTTCATTTTGGGATGGGCGAAAGGGGGGAACTCTCGAAACCTGAAGCCCTGGAAGGGGGGATCACAATAAATTTCTGCGGAATTATTCCAGCAATTTCTATATCATTTGCATTTTTGCCAGTTCTCTTCTTTCAATACGTTAAACATTTCGCATAAGGAAGAAACATGTAATTTTGCGTTTGAGATCTCCCGCAAACAAAGACAATATTACAAGAACATTTGTATCTTAGCGAGGAAAACAAACTCCCCGCGAAAAGCCCTCCAGTGATAGGCCTGGCAGGCAATTGCTATGTTCGAAAGAAGCCCGTAAGCGTGAGATCGACGTTACAAACATAGAAATAAATCAGTTGGGCCGCAAATATGAAGATTTCGTCATTTGCGTCGTGCACGAAGAATACAAACTACAGGCTTTATTTGCTATACACAATAAAATGCAATGTTCATCTACCTTTTTTCTGACGCTTGATGAAATTCGTTTACAATTAAAACAGGGCGCGCTTCACGCGCAACAGAAGAGAAATTCCTGTAAAATATATCCCATGTTCAAATAGGGGGATCACGAAAAGCCTTTATAGTGATAGGCCTGGACAATCACTATGTTGGAAAGAAATCGACATTACAAGCATAGCAATTCGTCATTTGGTTGCAATAATAACATTTTCGTCATTTGCGGCGTGCATGAACAATAAAACCTACAGGACCAAGAGATAGTACCGATAAAAGCAAGAATCTCAATTTTAACATCACAGTTTTCGTCCGCCGGGATTTTACCGACTGGTCCTACCGGGAACGGGATTTTACCTACTGGGAACGGGATTTTGCGAAAAAAACGGCCGGGAAACGGGATTGGGACCCCCCCTTCAGGACCCTGGTAAAGCGAAACGAGACACGCTAAGAAGCTGATAAATAGGCGGGCAAACGTCGAATAGTAGTCGCGTCAATTACAAAAAAGGACTCTTCTCCACTCAAGTGACCATTGACTGAAAATGTATTCGACGTGACTCTGGTTATTTTTCTTTTGGGATTTAGAGGACACGGGCACGGCCAAAGTGCTCAAAAAGAAGGCAAACATGCATACGTACCAAAAAGACGTCATAGAAATCATGAAGTCATAGAAATAAAACACGAATTACGTTTGGTACAAAAGTATATGCTAGGAATAAAAACTCATTAAGAGAAGATTGCGGGAAGGTACAGGTATTTCTTTGACCACTGTTGCACGTAAAAATAGTCACTCTTACGCCATTCAATGACTTTTGCATAACAGGACCGCAATATTACACGAAACTATGGAGACAGCCCGCGTGGAACCGTCGCCACAAACAAGTACGCCTCCAATTGGGGTCCCAGAATGACAGTGATGGGAGCTTTTACTCATGAGGGGATTCTAAATCCTAAAATAACCAAGAAAAACTTCAACGGCCGCCGTTTCCTGCGATTTCTTGACCAATAAGTCATCCCCATTCTTAATCCCTACGATAGTGTTGATCCGAATTCCGTTGTTGTTATGGGTAAGAAGACACCATGTTTTTTATATTTAAAATCATACACAAGTTCTAGCTTCTTACCAGATTAACTTGGGCACCCTGTGTCCTAAATCAATTGCAAATGTCGTTGTTTTAGTAATCATGGGGAGGTATGGGAGACGTTCCTGACCACAATACCTAATTCCCAGTGGGGAGGTGAAGTCCTCGCCACGGCACTAGGACTTTTCTAGGAAGAGTTCAAACTAAAAAAAAACATCTACTTATTAGGGCTAGATTTACACTACAACATTTTCACCTATCTAATATTGAATTACTGTATACTTCTATCACCAGACAATCACGCTGCCCATCATATTGAGGAAGTAGCCTGGCTGATCACATCAACTGGCGCCCTTTTGATATTTCTACCCCCATACAGTCCCGAAGAAGTGTTTGCAATTGCAAAGAAGTGGCTTAGGGATCACGACGATCTTCGTGAGGGGGATAAGATCATGGTTAAGAATATTCGAGGAGGCAAGTTTAAGCACCTTGTAGGAGCTATTGTACAATTAACCCTATTCAGACTGGGGGGGGGGGGGCTTTTCGAGCCCCCCCTCCAGTAAAATCCTGATAACTCTAAAACCACGGCAGCTATGATGGTGAAACTTCGTGACTTTTCCTAAATTTTATCTGGGGACATTTTGGTGTCAATGACATGTCAGGGTCAACGGCCCAGTTACCATGGCAACTACTTTTTGACATACATGTTTTGCAAAACTCGAAAAAACGTGAATTTTTCATATTTCAAGCTTAATGTTGGACACATTGCCCAATTTATGACTATCGGACTATTTGTCATTTCTAACAAATACCAATACTCAAATTTATTCGCATTTCTCCATCATCAACAGCATGGCTTTGATTAGATGTGTTAAACAGTTAAAAAGGTAACCATTGTCAAAAGAATGCTATGCTGTTTTGTAAAATAAGACGTAAGGCTGGGGTTTTCGAAGTCCGACTTCGTCGCCATGCTTCCTAAATACACTCTTTTACAGTGCGGTTTCATGAAAGCTATTACAAGATGTCGAGTAGCAACGCTTGTGCGAAGAAGGTTTAAAACAAAATGAACTTCAACGTATCCTTTCTTGTCAAATACCTGCTAAAATGCTCTCCAAGATTCACCACTGCGAAGACGGAGCCAGTCACCCATAACAAATACTACCTGTGCCAACGAGTTTAAATCTCAGGCTAATAGATAAAGCTTTTGTTTGACGAGTGTTTTTGTATCATAATTATTTGTACTATGATTCCAGTCAAAATAACAGCATCCGACTAACACTTAACAATGCCATGAATACATATTCACTGCGGTGTACGAGGGACTACAGATCCGTGGCAAAACTCCACAAATTTAGTTTTGTATTATGAGGAATCGTAATCACTGGAATCCATTGGCTATTGGAGCTACCTTCGTTGTTATCATTATCTTTGTTATTATTGCTTTGCCATTCTTTCGAAAGCAGCACGAAGACGATTTAAGCTCGGGCTTGGAATATGATGCAGAATTCTGGGAAAATAAAAACACAAGACTATCTCGTCTAAGGTTGGTAGTATTGTAGTTGCTAATATAAATTCCGTTTGTGCCATATAGGAGGACATATACCTCGTACGATTTTTCCTAAGAGTTATAGGAATTAGGTGATTTCGTTCATTTTAAGTGCCAGACTTTGTGTATTTAGACCTCTTAAAAAATGAAGTTAATTGAATACTTTTCATTTCATCTTTCAAAAGGAAAAGCCTCTATTGTGTCCGAAATAACACAGTAAATAAGGCCATCTTACTACAAAGGCTATCCAATAGCATTTTTGAACAATCATCGGTGTTTAGATATGAGGAAAAAAATTATTTTCGTATTTCCGTTTCGGTTTATTTTTATCTATTTAGTTCTTTATTAAAGCAGGGTTCTTCCCGACCTACCTCATGTCGTCTATGTAGATAGTCCGGAAATAACTCTTAACTCTTAAAGTAAATGTGTCTTATCTCCTTGTGGATGTAAAAGTCTGGTTCCCACTAGCGACATAACAACACGTTGCCAAGCCAACAAAATTATCCAACTCGAAAGCGAAAATTTACTTAAATAAGGACACAATACTGTAGATATAGAGCCATGTTAACATAGAACATTACACATCCTGAGCAATTCTGCCATTTCCCACACTGTTGCCGTTGGGATACTTTGTCCTAGGAGGCACTGAATATGAGATAGTTCAACATTATATGTGCTTTCTACTGTATATTGTATGTTTAAGCTGTACAGTATGTTTAAACTGTATGTTTACTGCGATTTTCATAATTCTGCGAACTCTACACCGACCAACAAACCGCGGTTTGGCTTCCGTCAATCAAACGAGTGAACAACTCTGGGTGATTTCACGGAGGCTTTGATAGATCTTGTGAACTGGTAGGGGTTAGCTAGGCTTCACAACACAATTTTTCACTGTGAAATGCAAACCAAACTCAGAAACATGCGTGAACTTGACTTAAGAGGTTTGATTGACGGAAGCCAAAACGCAGTTTAGCGTTCGGAAATGTCAAGTGGGAGTTCGCAGAATTATGAAAATCGCAGTAAGAGACGTCAAAACACACATTCAATTTGCAAGTTCTCCGTGCCGAAAAAATGTTAAAACCACCGGTATATTATTAAGAGATTGAGTTTCTCTTAAATTAGAAGGTAGCTCATTCCAGAGGACAGCACTTTGGGGGTATTTGTGCCTAATGGAATGCATTAAGGTCTCTGTACAGGCATTCGTGCTTATGGAAAAAAATCTCAACGCGTCACAATTTATGCAATGATAATCAGCTATATATGATTTTAAGGCTAAAGGATTGTTCTATAGTTGTTCAGTTTAGTGAAGTTAAATTTTTTTGGGTATTTTTAAGACCTCGAACTAAAAACTTCCTTGTTTACTAGAAAAGCTCCAAACCATTAGCATTTTGTTGCCCAATTTCACACTTTATCGGATTTTAGTCACGAAGAAATGAACGACAAAACGGTGTGAGCGATTTTCGTTATTTTGCATATTTACGAAAATATTAGGTCGCGAAGTTGAAAGTCGCATTCTTTACAATTTGTGGCCGCAAAATTTTTCGTATCTTTTTCAAGTAAAAAAATAAAAATTCCCTCAGACGGTTTTGTAGGTGTTATCATTTTGTAACGACAGAGAAAATGTGACGCCAATATCTTAAATTGTGCGAGGTCAGGAGCTTCACGAAGGTGAAACTATCAGACCTAAATTTAAGTACTAGAAAAAGCGTGTAAATTTTTCAATTATAGAAAATAAGTGGCGGACAATACAAAAGAATGGTCAATCGAAGCCCAGGAAAACAGTTGACGCGTCATTTTAGGTATTAGAAATATACTTTAAGTCTGCATCAAATAAATTTCAGGAAAAAAGTCATATTATGGGTTTTTAAATTGTTACCTTTCCCGAGATCTTATAACATTGATAGACACCTGATAGAACGCATTTAAGTGACCTGTTTGTTTCTTTTTTATGGCAGACCATCTCAAATCCTTTACCTAAACAAAGAAGCGTACCGTATTGCACTAAGCTCTGAGTATAAGATAGAATCAACGAATGGTGTACTAACGAACAATTTGTCGGATCTTGAGAAGGACCGCGCGGACCCCTTGGCGCAGAACAAAGATACCAGCGACGAAACGCTGAACGCGAATGAAGTAGGAGAGGAGACCAATGAGGCGGAGAGGGATGAGACGATTGATTATAACTTGGGATGGCAGGAGAGCACCGGGACTTCAGAAAGGTGGGACCATGGAAGTACACCAGTTAGTTGTCAGAATGGAATGGGTTACGTCGGTTGTTGAAGATGTGACTCGATACTCGCATTTTCATATTAAGAACTTGGGGTGGCAAGCGCTTTAAACTTAAATCTACCTACAAACAAATACAAAAGCAGTTAAAGCATAAATCGAACTAAAAAAGGTTTTATTCACCGTTCCCCAGTTCCCCAAATTAGCTGGAGAAATCTGACTATACTTGGCAAAACACGTTATGAACTTACATCTGCACATCTACACCCCTTAGATCACATTGCGTCCGCCATCTTGGTTTGAAGTCGGAACACGTGACTCAATGTTATGAAATTTTACCGGGCGCCTTCCAAACAGTACTTCCATGACGTTATACATGTATATACCGTATGTACGGGTTTTGCCGAACTAATCTCCTCTTCTCTCATTTCTCATTGGTTAGACGTGTCTGAAATAATGAATGATTATCTGATATTCTAGATCTCCCTGTGGACCAGATAAGCCCGTTCATAGCGTGGTACTTTTAAAGACGCATCGCACTGGTAGCAGCACCTTGGCTAACATTTTGTATCGCTATGGAGACCTAAACACTCTAGAGTTCGCCTTACCCAAGAGGACATCCTACGAGTTTTACTGGCCTTTCCGCTTTAACCCCAGTTTTGTGGATAAACAGTACCTGAATGCTTCCAGGCCTGATATGCTCTTGAGCGCCAAGTATGACCCCAACACCATGCCTATGATGGTAGGAAAGGTAACTCAGAACACGCCAAAATAAAAACTACTTGACATTGAAATACTAATAATACTTCAACTTTTCGCCAATTTATAACGATCAGGCTTTTAGATTGCTCGCAGACTGAGAATTTGTTCGCTAGCATGCGAGAACTCGCCGTTTTGTTTGTGTGAGTGTCTTCCTAAGCACTTCAGTGCCGTCGAACTTATAGCAATATATTGGAGCAAATCATTAAGAGTGAACAATGTTTGACTCACCTTATAGTTGTAGTTCGTGTTCTGAAGTACATTTTCGACAAACATTTAAACAGCAGAACAAACTAGACAAGTTAAGTAAGAGTTAAATACCGAGGGCTGAGGCAATATGACATATAAATACCGAGGGCCGTAGGCCCGAGGTATTTATATGCCATATTGCCGAAGACCGAGGTATTTAACTGACTTATTACATGATCTAAGGTGATTTTACTATCGGGTGGAGCGCATTTCAATTAAAAAATCGAAAATACTTCGTTAAATAAGCGATTTTTAACCATATAAATCAACCAGGGATCTTTATTTTTTCCAGTAGAGGGATATCCCCTGAGGTTTAAGTCGTATCGGAACAAAAGGATGAAAAATGTTTTGAAAGCTATTGTCGTCAGTGTTGGCTGGGAAATCTGTGATGCCTTGAATGTCTTTTTTCTTTTCAACTTCTCATAATAATAACGTGTATTTTGCGTGGAAATTTCACTGCAGAGAAGGTGCCTTTCACAATAGATTTGTTTGCATTCTAAAGCCCCCGTTTCATTAAATTAAGAATATATCCCTAGAGTGGTTGGGAGAATACAAACAGAAGTGTGGGGCTATTGTTCCTTTAGCTTTCATGCATTCATTTTTAAACGACCAATGGAAGTACTTCTTTTTGTGCCAAACAACAAAAGAAATCAAAACACCTGTTTTTCGCGATTTTAGGTCGTCATTTTGTAGGAGTCAGTGCTTGAGTGCTGAACTAGTAGTTCTAAGTTGGCGACTGAGAACGAGTTTCGGAGGAAAAAACAACGCTTGAGGTCTCAACACTAAAAGGGTGCATTATGCGCGGCACTCACTGTGTGGTTTTAAGCTGTTCAAGAGATAATACATTTCAAAGTGTCCTGTAGTTGGCGATTGAGAACGACATGGTAAGTTTAACTAAAGTTCTAATTTATAGTAATTCGTTTTATTATAACAGTTGAAATAGACCGGTCTGGTGAATTTAAATAGCATGACTAACTTGAACGTATTAGACCTGTGTGCCGTTGATGCTGCGACGTACGAGGTCCATCCTAAATTTGACAAACTGGTAAAATGTATTGACGAAAGAAATTTAAAATGTGTTGTGCAAATGTATTGTTATGAGCTCAATGTTCTAAATTATTTTTATTTCTATTTCTTTCACAGTTTGTTTGAGCGTGAAGCAGAAATGGAACCGGCTAGCAAGGTTACCTACAACATGTACTTATTCCATATTAATTATAGTTAAATTTAGTAGAAAAGTAGAAAGAATCGCCAATTTGCAAGTTAGAGACACACTTTTCAGTTAAAGCTAGTAATTACATTTTTTTTTTGTCAAATATATATTTATTTTCAATTTAACCTAGCAAACAATTTTGTAGTATTTATCATTTAGCTGTAAATGTGTTTCAGCATCGGAAGGGTGAGGCTTTATTTGTCTAATTAGTCATAATTGCTCCTCATTATAAATGCACCGGGTCATTTATGAGAATCAATTGTTCCATAAAGACCCGCGCATTTATAATGCGGGTCATTTATGACTAATTATTCAATAATAGCCCCATTCTTCCCTGCTGAAACTTCAAACCCTCCCCGTTCTTTAAGAATGTAATTAATTCATAGGGATTTAAGTAAAATAAAGGGTCTTGAATAACAATAGAAAAGGTGTCAATCATGTAATAAGAACGCATAAAGCCTTCGAAGTTGCTTGGGTCGGTTCAAAACTTCCCGCAACAAGCTGCCTCTTTTGTTGTAGAACAAGGCCGGCCCGACACCTCACCGTACGGAACATCTGATATATCCTTCTAGCCAATCACTGAACAGGATTGCCCTCATTAGTATACAGCTGTTTCTCCTCACATAAAACCTCCTTGCTCAAACAAATAATGGATTTTATCACGATGAAATGCAAAGTCTGATGAAAACACCCTCCATGGCGCGAGTACCAATGGTATGGGAAACGGAGAGGGGGTTTCGGACGTACGGAAAGTGACGTGGTGTTTTCCGTTCAACAGCGCACTTTACGACCTTGTACAATCTAAACAGAGAATTGAAAAAGTGTATTGTATATGCTAAGTGACCTAATTAACGTCTTGCAAACGAAGCCTCTGGCGAAACTTCTGAATTAATAACATCAGGCTCTGTAGTGACATTAAAGAGTAAAGGGGAAAATTAAATTGAATGCATATGTGATTACTAAGTAACATTAAATGTTTTACTTCTCGTTTTTTTTTTTGTTTCCTAGAAAGCTTTCCTCATCACTCTTTTGCGCAGCCCTGATTCTCAGTTCGAGTCGGCGTTCTACTCACACCGCCTAGATTCCTTATTTGGTTTGGAAAATACCTCTAACCCCCTAGAGGAGTTCTTTGTTCAACCCAAACAACACATCGAGAATTATCTAAAGCACAAGAAGAAACTGGACCCTACTCTGAGTATGGCCCAGAACGGTAAGGCCTTATTTAAGTAGCATTTTGCGACTAATGTAATACCAGCTTCTAGATTATAAACACCTGAGTACCTGCTTTGTCTGCCTCTCACTTTTAACTTTGTTATTATGTTTAAGGGCAATTTTTCGACCTTGGTTTGCAGCAGAAGTACTACTCCGATGTGTCGGTGATTACCTCAACCATTTCCGAACTGTCAAATGCGATTGATCTTGTCCTCATTAGCGAGTACCTGGACGAGTCTCTGGTCTTATTGCGAAGATTACTTTGCTGGGAGCTGGACGATGTAGTGTATTTCAAACTACGAAGGCGAGCGGAGGAATTCAAAGAACTCAATATTACCTCGGACATAAAGGTATCGGGATTGTGTTTCTTAGTTGAACACACAGCTTCATCGGCTTCATGTCACATTTTGTAAGAGTCACTTTTATTGAGATGTTGAAAGTGTTCAGAAAAACGCCCTACACTTAATTCAATAAACGTTGCTTTGGGAACTGGTCGTCGAAACACGGGAGACAACACAAAAGCAATAGCGTTCAACGACCAAGTACCAATTGTAAAAGCAACCTTTTTAAAAATAGGTGAATTTGTGAGGGGACAGAAAGGGACTGAAACAGGCTAATGCTGCCGTGAAGAAGAGCCGAAGTAAAACTCGAAAAGTTTGCTAAATGTCTGCTTCAGTCCCTTAATGCCGTCTCTTATGTTCATTCTTGTGACCTTGTCACTTTTATTGAGATGTTGAAAGTGTTCAGAAAAACGCCCTACACTTAATTCAATAAACGTTGCTTTGGGAACTGGTCGTCGAAACACGGGAGACAACACAAAAGCAATAGCGTTCAACGACCAAGTACCAATTGTAAAAGCAACCTTTTTAAAAATAGGTGAATTTGTGAGGGGACAGAAAGGGACTGAAACAGGCTAATGCTGCCGTGAAGAAGAGCCGAAGTAAAACTCGAAAAGTTTGCTAAATGTCTGCTTCAGTCCCTTAATGCCGTCTCTTATGTTCATTCTTGGACCTTGTATCCATCCAGATCCAGACGCGTCGTTGCTTGTCTTTTTTTACCTTTTTTTCTACGCAAGCATATTTCTAAAATGCATTATTTCTTCAATATGTTACTAAAATTGTCCATCTTGCTTGGTTTTCAATGCAGCGTCAAATCCGAGAATGGAATGCAGCGGATACATTGCTTTACAGCCACTTCAACAAGACGCTGTGGGACAAAATCGAGAGCCAAGACCGGAACTTTTTGATGAAGTGAAAGAGCTAAGAACAAAATTAAAGAAACGCGAGGAAGAATGCGTGAAAAGTTATGAGCTGGACGATGACTCTGGAGAAATGCGAGTAAACATCCGGAAAGACCTGCCACTTGGAGATAAATACTTGTGTGATAAAATGGCGATGAGTGAGGAAGGCTATGTTGGGTATTTGAAGAAGAAAATGAGTTTGAAATTTGCCGAAGACAGTCAGTATATCAGACAACAATTCCAAAGGAAAGAAAACGCATCGTTGCAAATGTTTCAAGAAGGGGGCAGACAGACCACAACTGGGACATAGCTAAGCGTCCTGTCAATGGGCCAGTACGTTGACCTTATGTTCTAAATATACGCAACGGGATGTGAAGAACTGGTTCACTTAGTGCCTACGCCTGAGCACACGCCAGAGTATTATCAGCGCCGCTTAAATTATCCAGCTAGGGCGCTATATAAACTACAGCACATTCCAGTTCTTTCACTGAAGATGACTTGCGGTGGCTAGTCGAATATGATCAACATATCCAAACTTTTCGTCATGTTGTTCATGGTTCACCTAAAATATAAATCGTCCAGCCAGAGAGCAGCGCCTCGTTTGGAGCGGGAGTAGTGTAAATAACGTGGTGCTTGACACTATAGATATCAGAGGACTAGATGATGACATTGTAGTTACGCTATGTAGTACTTTCCATTAAGTCTGCGTTCTCAGGATACGTCTTCAGTAACGACTCAACTCATCACTTGTGCATGTTTCGCCTCCCCTCGACATTCATCAAAGTATACGAAAGTACACGAGCTCTCTTTTCTATCAACGAGAGAGAAGCCGAATGTGAGACACTTGTGTTGAAGTTTATCCGCCGTAGTGTTAGCGTACCATTAGCGGGTAACTGTAGAGATGTTTGTCATATCTTGCGGATTTTGTAAAACGAACATAACGTCCAAAAGAATATTAACTATTTATTTATGCTGATCTTAATATCAAGGTATCTTTAAAAACTACCTCAATTTTCAACCATGTTCTTTAGAGTTGTATTTAGAAATACTTCGCAATTTTTCTGCTAATAACTACTTACTAACCGAGAGTGAGGGCATTACGTGAAATATCAAACTGAGGTTTTGGCGTATCGACCGAGCGATAGCGAGGAAAACATTGCTCCTTTTGCACTAGGAAAAAGCCTTTGATAAATAAGGAAGAAGAGTTAAACCTGAAGAAGATACTTCACAAGCTATTCTCCAGAAAATTGCAATGGTTATTTTAGCCGGCTTTTGTGCAAAGCAAACGTCAAGTAAGAATGAATTTAACTCGAGGAGATGGAGAGAGAAAAGAAATGAACGACTTCACTATCAGTATCGGTAAGCACAAAGTTTGAACTCGCTTTCTGTTATTATTTTTATTCTCAAGTTTCTTGAATTCCCATTAAATTTTGACTACATGTAGCTTTTATCTTTTGCTGCTATTTTGACTCCCTTAAGTTCTCATTTTCTCCGGATAGACTCGAATTTCTTGGAGTAACTTTTTGGCTCTGTTTGCTTTTGTAAACAGGTCATTTCTGATATTCAGGCCTTTATGTTCCTCTTGTCACAAGTTAGATTTGTGTTATACTGTGTCATGTATTCCTTGTTGTGAATTTCGCTGAAAATCTTTTTAAATTTGTGTTATTTAAAGGAGATGAATGCTTGTCAGTCGTGAACTGCGAGCGGGCATTAAGAATTTCCATAATGCCCGTGGGCATTACGGAGAGTTACGCCCGCTCGTTAGCCAATCAGAACGTGCGTACTATCGTTGCCATATAATAAGTGATCTTAGCAGCTTATATTATGGTGAATATTTATTGCTTCATTATTTAAAGTGAACACATGCGGTGTTGTCATGTGAATGATGACAATTCAATTGTGAACTTTATTATCATGAATAATACATTTGACAAAAGTTAGTGAAAAAGGCCTAAAATAACATTACTCAACAATCTATCCTCAAACTGTTCTGTCCCACTTATCCATAACTTGAGGATCATATAAAAGGCAGTGTTTATATTTCTCCAGGTACAAGTAGATCTCTCTTCTCGGTTACAAATTCGTAAGTATGTTGCTGTAGTGACATAATGTTACGAGCTCGTTTTGTCGCAGTAAGTTTACTAAATTTCAAATTCATTTTAAACGCCAAACATTTTATTATGCATTTTATTGAAGGAGCCAATTGCATCTTGATATTTTATTGGCAAGTACACTGTCAAATTTGTCATTAATGCGGTTAATGAAGAATTTTACAAAAAGTGAAAACATGCAGTCGAAATAATACGTTTTTAATAGGACATTTTGCCATGCCTGTGCGGTTTTGCACGAGTCATTTTCTAGTGAACATTGAGTGAATCCTCGATGAAAAGCAGCAGGAGCTAAAGACAATCCAAATAATTGTATTTAAATATTCAAAGCCATTTCGCGCTTGCAAATAACAATTCTTAGGAGTGAATTCTTAGGACCGGAGGTCGAGGGGACTATTCGCTACTATTCACGGAGCCTGAGGAGAATAATTGTTTCAGTATATACTACACGGGAACACTCCAAAAAATATCCGAACGACACTAAATGTGGCATTTGCCGACATTTTGTAGCCTCTTTCTGTATGCGTGACGTTTGTCACGCACGCGACATTACGTCAGACTTCACTACAAGCATTCGGCTACTCAGCACATGGTGGAAACTTGCTGCTGTTTTAGAGAAGCAAAAACGCTAGAAATCACTTGTTTTAAAACCTTAGTATCAACTACGATAAAAGATGTTTAAATCTTAAAACTTTGGAAGGTTGCAAGGATGTATACGAGGGAAAAACTCGCACTTTGTGCCTTGGATTATGGATTGTGAACTGCAGAGTTGCCTCGCTGAAAACACTTTGATTTGGTCGCCATTTCACCACCGATGGAGACTATATTTTTCAACCCGCTGGCAGAGAAATTCAAGATTCGCTTGGAATATTCAAGCAGAAATTTGGGAAATTAACCTATTCAAACTCTGGGACAATGAGGAAGACCTTGTTCATAAAAATGAGACCACTTGAAATACGTTTGATGTCGGATGCCTCGTGATCAAGCGAATCAACATGGCGACGTGTAACTGAAATTCACTCTTAAACTGGACTCAATGGCTGGCTTCCACGATTTACTGTGCCTTTCAACCTACAGGTAAATGTTCAAAGTAGATTAAGAGTTTCTTGTGATATGTTTTCAACAAAATTGCCTATAATTAATATGCCATTGTTGTGAACGAATTCGCCTCTCAAAAGTGCCGTGAAGGAATCATCGACCTCTAATTCCGAAGAACTGAACAACAAAAACAGCAAATTTTCGAAGTTCAAGAAATAAATTTTCTCTCTGATTCACCGCGAAAGACTAAAGAGACAACATCAGTTAATTGAGAAGGATTTTTGTTGCGTTTTGAATAAGGTAGTTCTTTAGAAAGTAAAAATATCCGAACCACTTGCACTCGGGCTCTTCGATCTCGGAATAATGCTTTCGATCTCGGAATATTGTGGCAATATTGCGAGATATCGAACCAATCAAAACGCGCGATCTGTGGAGGTTCCCGTGTAGTATATACTAACTTCGTATAGCAAAACCTGCAATGAACATTGCTAGAATGCGGTATTGATATATTGCAGCGTGGATGAGGATTTTTGTGAGGTATTTTTATTGCTATGTTTTGTGATTTTTTATATTAATAATATACACGCAAAAATTTCTCTATTCTGATTGGTCGAGAGTAGTGCAATTTCAATGTAATTTCAGTGCAAAAAAATGTAATTTCAGTGCAAAAAGATGTAATTTCAGTGCAAATTACAAATTTCTCGCTTTCTTATTGGCTTACACAACAATGGATTTTGCGTACGAGCCTATCAAATGCGCGCTAGCTGAGTCACGCCACTCGAATCTGTTGAGCCAACCAAGATGGAGATCGATTGCATGGAGGGAGAAAAATCGGTTTCTGTTCATGAAATTCATCTTCCGAAACTTGTGGAAAGCAAAATGTGAATTCCTTATGGACTTGTTTTAGTTTGGGTTCTTTGTTATGGAAGGAAATGAAAAGAAATCTTCGTTGACTGTGAACCTAGCGGGAAAAATGAACTGCACAAGTCTACACGAAAGCACTTGTTGATACGTAAAGATTCCCCGGGTCAAATTCCTGTAAATCTTCGTTGTTTAGCTGTTACAAGAAAGTTTACACAAGAGAAGACTTCAGGTATGTCTTCTGTGGAAGCTATATCTACCTTTCTGGACAATATTTTGCTTGTTTTGGTTGACCGAACACAAACAATTATTCAATTCAAACTGAAAGAAACCTACCAGTAAATTCAGGCTCTGCTATGTTATTTTTACCTTGGAATCGGAAATAAATTTGATGATTGACAAAACAGAATTCCACCTGTTCCTTTTAAATGAAATTGTTGTGTCAAGTTCATTTTATTTAAGCTTGTCAAGTTAGGTTTTGTAAACTTTGCTCGTTTGTCTGGCATGAGTTCGGTGCATAATGTGGCCGCTTGAAACCCGTCTTTCTCTGACATTTTTTGCGTGTATATTATTAATAAATAATCATACGACTTTTCTCGTGCAATTTGAAATTAATTTTCACTTGTGAGTACTTCTTGAAAAACTCACTCGTGCAAATTAATTTCAAATTGCACTCGAAGTCGTATGATTACCTATACATATAGTATAAGGAAACGACTTTTGTAATTACGCGTATCTTCATTTTACCAGTAGAAAGTGATTGACATGCCAGCCAATATTTCTGTCATTGAGTTCGCCACTCTTGACGATCAAGATAATGGCATCAATTTAGAGGGGGAATCACTTGATCCATATAGTGCATTGCGCAAGGCTAGTGCGCAGTCGAGTGTTCCTGATCAACAACTTTGGGGGCTTCTCGTCTGGCAAGTAGCGGGACTGTTTGTACTTGGGGCGATTCTTGTTTGTAAGTATTGGTCCTTCACATAAAGCACATCTTATCGTGGGGTCGTATCCAACAGGGGAATCTCTGGTATCGCTTGTACCAATATTAAGGGATGCTTCATGAAAACGAGGTGTTCGCGGAGAAATATTCGTGTCGCGTGAGAAGTAAAGCTACGATGGTCGTTTATATGTCGTTTCAAAGCTTAAAGAATGACCTACATTACAAAAAAAAGTACCAGCATTACTTAAACCGTCCCCTACCTTCTACAGTCCGTCTGTCGCGTGGTTGTACCGGGGAGCAAAAAATTTGTCACTGTCACGTGGTTGTACCGGAGAGCAAAAAATTAAAACGTACTACCGAAAAACAGGGGACTTTTTTGTTTATGCCATGCGCAATAACCGCTGCTCTCCAAGTTTACATTGCAGACTCAACTCAGGGAAAAGCACTGTTGAGTATCACGAATTTGTAATCAAATAGCGCTCTATTTCTATTTCTCGTTTGTTTTGTTTTTATTCTGAAAGCGGGAAGGATAAAATAAAACGTTTATTCAGCTGCCTGTTATTGCAAATCAAAATTGTTTGATTTCAGGATCTGTGGACCTTCATCTGCGACTGTTTAAACTGGGTTAGACTGAAATTCAGACTGCAAGTGCAAGAGAAATGTTTTTGTTTTTGTTTAGCAATCGTAACGATTTCCTTTTTTATCCTATCAGTTTACCCTGATATTTCGGGGCCTTCCAGTGGAATTAGATCAAGTGGAAAGATGTCATAGTTTTGGGTTGAGAAATAAAAGTTCTGCACCATGCAGATACACAAATTTTGCTTGAAAAACCTGTTTTAGTATAATGGAAAAAAAAAATGTCATGGTGACCAAACAAACATGTTGATTAGTTTGTGTGATAACCTTATTAGAAAATGTCTGGACAAGTTTCACCATAACCTATCCTGGAATTCAATCGATTTGACTACTGATGATTTACAACCCCAGTTTTTGTATCCAACCAAGCTGGGATTTTGTCAAACAATGTGTAAATACCCAGACTGAAGGGTACACACCATGGAAATACAAGCTCAGTTTTCACCACCCTTCCCTGGGATTAAATGGTGGATTATGTCCATGAAAGGATGAGACTCCAAATTGGTGAACTTTTTATTGTGCTATTTATAACTAACAGAGTATTCTGACAAGTTCTGTAATAGTGGAACCTGGGCAGTTGACAAAATTACACCTGTTGACAACATTGGGTTTTGAGGTGGCAATATAATTTTCACAAGAAAAATTGAATCAAAGAGGATTTTGATACAGCACTGTGATGCTCTTCTGAGCAGTAAACTATCTGTAGTGAAAACTCT